>OU015749.1:71338893-71364913 GCA_907169655.1 Acomys percivali
AGCAGGTGGAGCATGGGTGTGAATGGGAGAATGAAGCAGGTGGAACATGAGTGTGAATGGGAGAATGAAGCAGGTGGAGCATAGGTGTGAACAGGAAATGAAGCAGGTGGAAGGTGATGTAAACGGGGAGACTGCAGCTGGTGGAGGTTGGATATGAAGCAGGTGGAGCATGGGTGTGAATGAGGTATCTTAATCAGGAGGATCATGGATGTGAACATGGTGACTAGAAGGCCAAAGATATATAAGATGAATCTCTACGTCACAATTTACATGGACCTCTATGCCTGTAGCTTATATCTTGAAAATAAGGATTTTCATTTACTTTATGAGGTATAAAGTACAATTTACTATATAAGATATTCAAAGAAACTTTTGATGGATAGGTTTGTGGTGATTTAGAGAAAAACAAACAAACAAACAAACAAACACCTCTATCAGTCCAGCAAAGGTGGCAGGCTCCATCTGTCTGTGTAACAGTTGTTTTGTTTGGTTTTATACAGTCCTTCCCCTTAGCTGTGGAAGTAGCATCTGACATCATATTCCACTTCACTCTGCCCTAATTTTAGGAACCACTGTGATATTTAGATTAAAACGCAACATCTAACTACAACATCTGGAAACGAGCCTTCAGCTCCATAATCTAGTGCATGCTGGGGGTTGTTGGAAAGTCGTAATTAGGATGGTGCAATATTGTTTATGCCATGAAATTTTTTCATTAAGTCTATTGACCTCATGCTAAGATAGAAAATTATTTTTAATAAATAAGAATTTATCAACCAGTTGTCAGAAACTTTTAAATTTTACACCAGGGGCTTTCATTTTCCTCCGAATCTGCAGGGTACCTGGCACAAAGGAAATAAAGGGCTAACTTATGGAGGAGATGGGCAGGGCAGGAGTGAAGGGAAAGTGGTCTTGAGGATCTGTTTACTGATTTAAGTTTATTATTAGTCTATTCTCTTAGTGTTTAAACTATGTTTGGAAAATAAGGACTCCAAGCTTACTCTGTAAGCTACTAAATTTGGATGAGTATATTTATTTTGAACTTTTAGTCTTAGACTTAAACAGCTATAGTATTAGTTCATAGGCTTTCCACGTACCCAAATAAAAAGTCACTAAATTGCTTTCAGAGCTCTCTGTCCTCTGACATTACCCCAATGGTCTATGCCCTCAAATGCAAGATTGGATATTTTTTTGTGATTTTGACAATGGTATATTTAGCCTCATAATATCTGGATATAACAAACATTTTATACATAACTGTGGCAATGTATACTGTTTTCCTATGACAGAATGACAGACAGAAAGAGAGAAGGGGAGAGAGAGACTATTATTTCCTTTTCTTGCTTCCAGAAACAACATATTTGTGCTCAAAATTGGATAGTATTGTTGTATGTATAGAAATCTGAACATGTGTACGTGTAGGTGCACAAAGATACAGACGTGTGCACAGGTGGGCCACATGTTGATAATCGATGCCTTCCCTTTGAAGAAGCTGGATGTTATAAAGATTGACCTTTCAGTATAATTGTTTGCTGTTTCGTGGAGCTTGGGAAAGCCTGCGCACATACAGAGCTGGCTGATGGTATCTGGAGTTGGAGGAAGGGTGTGGACGGGGAAACTGGTGGGCAGTGCAGACCGTGGAGAGGAGGAATAGAAGCAGGATGAAGGCAAGAAAACAAGCGGCTCTTAGACCCAGGTCACATGCAGACCCAGGAAAGTGACTGCTCGCCTTCCTTTCCTCGCTAACCTCCTGCACCTATGATTACTAAATATTATAGAAATAGCCAATGATTAAAACCAATGACCCCTGGGTTCCAATCTTCCTATCTACTCACAGCAGCAGAGGACCTGGTGGGAGCTTACCCAACCCCTTTTAGTTCAGGTAACTAACTCCTTTGAATAAATTAACCCCTGAGAGTTTGTTATCAGAATTGCAAACTAGGCACACTAAAAGCTATTTTTCCTTTCATTTTGATAAGTATGATCTGCCTAAAAGAAAGCAAGACAGCCAGGCCTGCCTTCTTTCCAGGCCTCCTGCGAGCATGCCTGCTTCTCTTCTTGTCAATGCTGCTGCTTTACGAGAGACACAGCATAAGCAATCTAGGTGATACCAGGCATGGTGCCACTTTTAATCTCAACACTCTCGAGTTGGAGACAAGTAGATCTCTGGGAGTTCAAGGTGAGCCTGGTCTATGTACAGAGTCCAGGACAGTCAAAACCATATAGTGAGCCAGCCGGGCATGGTGGTGCAAGCCTTTAATCGCAGCACTCCAAGAGGCAGAGCCAGGTGGATCTCTGTGAGTTCGAGATCAGCCTGGTCTATAGAGAGAGTTCCAGGACAGGCAGGGTCACCCAGAGTAACCCTGTCCCAAAAAAACAAGACAAAGAAAAATAATTTTAGAAAGGAGGAACGTAGGGGAGCATACCCCAGATACAGTGGAAAATTATGTCCTACAGAAGGGAAGAGAATCAGACCTCTCTGTGAAGGTTAGTGTGGGTATTTGATTAAAATTAGCAAGGCCAACACATTCAGGCAGAAAACTGGTGGAGAGGTAAGATAGGTTACTAATGGAGGTTCCATTTTAACACATTATAATATGCTAGATTTATGGAAAAATGCCTTGTGTTGTGTCCAGTTGTGTAATGTACTCAAAGCCAACTTTCCCTTTTTCCAAGACTCATGATGTCTTACAATATTTTCCTTCAATGCAGCCAAGATCAAATTTGACAGTATTAGAAAGTATCTAGTATAATACTTGACTTCTGTGAATGAACATTGAGAGATAGTGTGTTCAGTTTTCTTCTAGAACATTTTGCTACCGTGCCTGACTATACCAAAATGTCTGAAAACTGTTCTCATTTTTTAAAAAAGTGATATTTCTCTCTTCTCTTCTCAGACTCAGTTATTCATTGATGTTTATGGTACTATGTGAGGAAGAGATAGTTTGGCAATTCAGTTGTATTCAACAAAATATAATAGAAAACCTTCATCAAGAACAACACACGTTTTTACAACTCCAACTCACCATGTGATTCCCCAACCTCTCCCACTCCCAGAGCGTTATCATTAGTACTTAGTACCAGGAAGTTGCTCTCTGTAAGCCCAGTGTTGCTCCTGTTACAGTCTACCTCACAGAAGAACCCTCCCTCTAACTGGAGAGTTTCTCTTAGTTGTTGTTTCCAGTCCCAGTGTGATAGCTACAGGGGCTGCTGGGTAGATTAAAGGTTATGAAAATGATCACCCTTCCCAACTCCACTCTGCCTGGAGTAGGACTCACAGGCTGAAGGAAACTCTTACAGGTGAGTCAGCTCTTGGGATGGAGGTTGGGAGCATCAAGTCCTAACCCAGTGTTGACTCACAAGGACACTTCAAAGCAAAAATGAACCAGCTACATGGAACTTCAGCATAGCCAGGCAAGGGGAGTGGTCAGTAACATTATGAGTGTATTGGCCCTGGTTTAACAAGAAAAATGTAGTAAGTGTTCAGATTCCCATTACAAGGTTGTCAGAGCAAAATTAGTGCATGGTGCACTCCAAGGCTCAAATTGTTCTGAATTTAGTGATGTGTGAAATCAGAGTTAGGCAAAATGCTAACATCAGGAAGAAAGCTGGCAAGGACACATATGCAACTACTGAGGTGTCAACAAAAATAGTTACATTTTTAGGGACCTTTCTCCTAAATAAAGTCTAGAGGGTACTAAGAATGCATATAAACCAATGACTCTTGTTTATTGATTTTTCAGCATTTACCATCATTTAAATTTATCTTACCTTAAAACACAGTATGATTTAATAGTGCACAGTATTCATATGCAGAGTCTGACTTGGTGGCTGTGTTTTATTATATTCTTTTAATACAAAATTAGAACCAAAAGTTCGTTTGTTTCAAAGACAAGTCAATTGACATCCAGAAGAATTAAAATAACTGTAAAAGAATTTTTATGTTGCATGAGAGTAAGATGACCTTTAAGCTTAAAGATTAGCATTGTGTATTATCCAAAGTCACACAGCTATTGTGAGAGAGAAGTAGCTTCGCTTAAGCACACTGAGCCCTGTGCTCTTGGGCACACCATTGGTGACAGAGAGGGAAAAAAATGTCACATACCATAGCCACAGGTATTGGTGTTCTTCCTAAGTAATTTTTCTCCATTTACAAAAAAGAAAATGCATACTATAGAAATATATAGATGTTAGTATACTATAAATACATATATGTTCCTTAAGTGAAATGTCTTAACTTATTGTTGTTGTTGTTGTTGTTGTGTGTCTGTGTGTGTCTATGTGTGTGTGTGATATTGCATGTGTGGGCTTGTGCTTGCTGCCGCATGTAGGTCAGGAGACAACTTGGTTTTTTTGAGACAGAGTTTCTCTGTATAGCCTTGGCTATCCTCGACTCACTTTGGAGTTGAGGCTAGCCTTGAACTCACAAAGATCTGCCTGCTTCTACCTCCATGAGTACTAGGATTAAAGGGCTGTGCCACCATATCAGGAGACAACTTTTTAGAGTCAGTTCTTTCCTTCCACCTTCACTGGCTTCCTGGGAATTGAACTCAGGTCACCAGGCTTGCAAGGCAAGAGCCTCTATCTACTACCTTGCCATCTTACTGGACGTTGAAATGATTCTTTTAAATAATTCCTCCAAAGTTTTAGACTATTGATTAATTCTGTGTTTTTTTCCTTTGTTTTTTGATGTCTCTCCCAGATCTCACACTGTTCTACCTTCTGTTGTTACTCCTCTTTCCTGTTCCATAGACTCTACTTTTGCTCATTTCAATGTCTTTAGTTCTGATTTTTGTTTTCCCTCTTCCCTCCTCTTCCTCCTTCTCCTTCCTTCAGGTCTCCAGGCTGGGTGTGTCACTCTGTTGTCTATGCTGACCTTGGACTTGTCATCCTTCTGCCTTAGCTTCTGGCTTTGCATTTCTTTGTCACATCTTGTTCTGTTCAAGGCAGCAGTGGTCCAGTCTCAGCCTTCAAACAGACATTCAGCTTCACTTGTGTGGCTGGTGATCATATTATTCAAGACAGATTTCTTTTTCCCAACTGCCACCACATCCCAAACAATTTACAATGTTCCTCAGGGAACAGTGGCTCTGATTCTGTTCTAGCTAGAATCTAGTCCTCAAAATCATTTATCCATGATATCCATATGGTGATGAGTATATAGTATTCACTCTAATTGACTGTGGTTACAAAAATAAAGAGATACAGTGGTGAGCATTTTAATTGGAATTGCTTAGTATATTTGACTCAAGAAAGGCACAGGTATGTCTTAGGAGCTTAGGAAAGAATCAAGCAGAGGGACTCAAAGAGATTAATAGATTCTGTTAATTCCAGCATTTACCATGCATGACTGAGTGGCCAGAGATAAGACTAGAAAGGGAGGTACAGATCATCTCCCCCTTCAGATATGTGAAGACACCAATCTCATTGATTTCAGCACCTGCTTTCCCTGATAGAACGTTATCAGGACTTCATTGCCACTGCTCTGTCATAAATGCTGCTGCAAGCTCCCTTTCTATTTGTAAGCAACACTGTGCCCAGCTCATATCGCCTAGCTTTTGTTCACTCACCATCTGAGGCTTCAAACCTCCACCCTGAGCCGACACTGCTCATCTGAGCATCTTTACTCATCCTATTTATTCCAATGTATTCATTAGATGTTTCTGTTTTCTTCCTCTTCTTTTCTCCTATTAAACCCAGTCATATCTTCCACCAAAGGACTAGTTAGAGCTCACATCTTCCTTGATGAATTTGATGAAGAGCCGAAGTCTGATCAGTGTTGGCACAAACACACTAATCCATGAGACTAACCTACAGTAAGAAAGTGTCTACACTTAAGTGGCATGAGTTGGCAAGGCTCAGCTAGCCAGTAGCTGGACGTTTCCTTGTTCTAACAGCCAAGTGGTGTTACTTGACAATTTCTGGGAAAGACACAGGTCGTTCTGAATATGGACTTCTATCACACAGTTGATATATGCCAAGGAGAAATATATTCTTCTTTACATAGCATTTTCCTCTGAAATTATATTTTGAGGTTTAAAT
Source organism: Acomys percivali (assembly GCA_907169655.1). Classification (NCBI taxonomy): domain Eukaryota; kingdom Metazoa; phylum Chordata; class Mammalia; order Rodentia; family Muridae; genus Acomys; species Acomys percivali. Next base: position 71,344,936 of record OU015749.1, read on the forward strand.
TTCTTTTAATTAATGTAGAAGAACAAAAAAAGTTATTCATATGACTAGGGTGGCATGTAATGTTTTGATACATCCATGTGCTATATGTTTGAATCTGGTTAAATGTTAAACGTATTTAACTCCTAAAGCCTTAATTATTTTCCCATGACAAAGTCTCTGAAAGTAGTTTCCCCCAACTCTTGCAAGTGTCCAGTTCACCATTGTTGTATGTAATCATCTTATTAATAAATATTCTTTGGGTGCCTACCTTGTGGCAGGCACCCAAACTGAAAAACCAACAGATGCCAGCCTCAAAGAACTTACAGAGAATGACTGGAAAGACAAGCCATTAAATATTCTGTGACATTAGCAAATCCTAGGTATAATAATGCAGATTTGAAGAAACCTGACTGAACAGATGGGAAGTGGTTGAAGAATCTTCCAGAATGGTATGGTACCCAAGAAGAGGTCTGAGGACTGAATGGGAGTTTAATATATACAGAATCATACTGTAAAGAATCATCTGTTGGGTGGGTGCTCACTTCTGTTCTGGACTCCCATGGGGACTTTAACATTTGCTATATGTTATATAGCATTTTTAGTGCACCCCAAGCACAGAAATACAGGGCGACAGGCAGCGTTCTTCTGATGCTGAGGTGGGTTTCATGTCACACTGTGTTAGAAACAATGGATTTGTAAATAGTTTCTAAGCTTCAGAACAGTCATTTAAAAAGAGAAAATTAGAGAAGGAATCTATATGGCTTGAGGAAAAAGCTAAACTATGAGAAAAAAGAAAAACGCATAAAAATGCCAAAATGGAACTAAAAAGTAAGGAGGGATTCTTAGACGGGGAAAGGAATACATTTACAGTGTGGTATGCTCCACGAAAATACTGTCTTCATGGGCTGGAGAGATAACAGAGTGGGTAAGAGAGGAAATGGCTTCTGCAGAGGAGCTGCATTGATTCCCAGCATTTACTTCACATCAGGCAACTCACAATCATCATAAGCTCCCACTTCCGGCCTCCAGGGGCCCAGGCAGTCACATGTGCACGTGCACATAAAGACACAAAAACACACAATGAAAAAAATAAAATAATCTTAAAAAATTAAAAATGTAAATGTAGCTGTTCATTCATTAAACAAAAATAACAACAACAACAACAACAACAAAAACCAGGGTGAAGAGAAAAACACAACGGAAGAAACTGAACTTTGGCAATATCCTAAGGAGGTTTGACCTTGTTGGAGTAGGTGTGGGCTTGGAGGAAATGTGTCACTGGGGGTGAGCTTTTGGGTTTCAAATGACCAAGCAAGGCTCAGTGGTTCTCTCTTTTCCTGGTGCCTTTGGATCCTGATGTAGAACTCTCAGATACTCTCCAGCGCCATGTCTGTCTGCATACCACCATGCTCCTCACCGTGATGATAACAGACTAAACCTCAGAACTGCAAGCAGCTCCCATTTAATGCTTTCCTTTATAAAAGTTGCTATGGCTGTGGTGACTCTTCTCAGCAATGGTGCGTTGAGTAAGATTGCTGATGCGCAGACCACATTAACTGGCCATAAACGTCTGAGAATTCTCCTGTCCCTGCCTCCAATTTTCCAGTATGGGAACTGGGATTACGGGACACACTCTATCAATTCCAACTTTATGTGGGTCCTCTGACTTGTATGGAAAAAACTTGCTTCTCTAAATCCTTATCCCAAGACCACTCTGAGCTACCTCCTTAGTGTTCAGGTTTCTTTTTTTTTTTTTTACTCCTATAGTCTGGACTGGTTCTATAATTCTCTTGACCAAAAGAATATACGAAAGGAAGTGGTTGTCAAATTAAAGGGTGGGTTTTAAGTTACCTTCTGGGGGTAACTACTCTCACTCTCCTGGAGCTTTGATCCCACACCAGGACACTTCTAGTGAGTGGCTCAAAACTGATGAAAAGTATATGGCTAGCACTATATCATCTGATTGTTCTGCAGGTGTGACATGTCTGGTCGGGGAGAAAAACCCTACAGCTGTCTGTCCCTGTTTTCTGGAAGAACTCCAGGCTATAATGATTGCTCATGGTTTAAAGCCATTGTGTCTGGGGGTTATTTGCTACATAGCAACAGAGAAGACTGAAGGAAGATTCTGAATTCACAGAAAGGGTACAAGGCTGGTCTGAGATGCTCATCTCAGCCAGGAAAGGAGTATGAAGGAATAGACTGACATGTCTCACCTGGGAGAATAAGTCTCATTGCAGTTAATGACAGGTGTGACACAAATCAAAAGGCTTGAATAAAGCATTCTTAATGCTTTCATCACAAAGGAGATATTTATATTTGAGGAGGTTAAAGTATTAACTCATTTGAGCAGTGTGTAATATGTACCTGTGTGTATTAAAGTGTCATATAATACTTTGTTCATATGTATGGGATTATATACATATATATGATGTATATATATGTATATGTATATAATTTTTGTATTTTGAAGATAGGGTTCCTGGGCATAATAACTCTGGCTGTCCTGGCCTCTCTTTGTAGACCAGGCTGGTTCAGACTCACAGAGATCCACCTGTCTCTGCCTCCCAAGTGCTAGGATTAAAGACGTGTGCCTCAGTTCCCAGCAGGATTTATATTTTTTGTACTGGTTAAAAAAGAAAAAGAAAAAAATGTAACTTTGTATAGTATCTTCACTCCCCTTAGTTTCAATACATTGGACTGTAAAGTCAGATAGTAAAAATGAATACATCAAAAGGTATTTTATAGATTGTTAGTATTTTGCATCTCATAAATGCTCAATAAATAGAAATAAGCTGTTAGAACAGCTATGTTCAATAATAAAATATTTATTACATGAATAAGAACATAATGTTTGAATCATAACAAACATTAGTCTAAAAATGCAACCCCAATCCAGCACAAGAACCTATTCTGAATAAGATTTTTGTAGTTGCTGGCAGTGTCGCTGTCTTCAGAAAGCTGGCATTACTCATCCTGTATGATGCGCTACAAGTCAGAAATAATGACAGATATTTATGCCTTTATAATTTAAGTAATCATCTCCAAGAGCTATCTTTGAATATAACCAAGGACAGTAATCTTGTATTCACTTTATAGCCCGATGACACAGCAATGTTTTTCTTTTGTTTATAAATAGCTTTGCATCAACCTGAGACATCTCTGGTAATTGTACATAAGAGTGAAGATCTTTTATTTGTCTCCTTATGTTTAAATAAGCATAAATGCAGGAAAGAAGAGCCCTGAAGGAAAGCATGTAGCCCGTTGAAAGCTGATGACATTTAGCTCACAGGGCTAGGGGGCCAGGGAGTGCCTGTTCTTAGAGGGTCTTGAAATTCTGAAAATAGGGTTAACAAAAATTTTTTTTTTCGAGACAGGGTTTCTCTGTGTAGCCTTGACTGTCCTGGACTCACTTTGTAGTCCAGGCTGGCCTCGAACTCACAGCGATCCACCTGCCTCTGCCTCCTGAGTGCTGGGATTAAAGGCGCGCGCCACCATGCCCAGCTAACAAAATATTTTTTAATTGCTTTCCAATCAGATTTCTTTTACAATGCCTCTTTCTGTCCTTTGATCTTCACTTGTAGTTTCAATTGACCTGCTACTGGAGTAAAATACATGGGAGGAACTGAAGGTATAATTTTGCTGTCAATATAGATTGCATATTTTATCCTGCTACATGAAAAATGAATAGCTGTTTTTAATAACATTTTGTGACAACGCATGAATCTCCTGGTCCCTCAAAAATTAAGTAACAGACATTTATTATTTCTACAGAACCTTTTTATCTCAAGGTTTCTAAATGATTCCCAAATGACTGTAAACCCAGACATCATCTTTCTTTCCCACACTTTCCTCTTTCCTTGATCTCAGTAGAGCCCAAATTTGACTTATCTCATCACATTATTCATTTGTCTATCATCCGGGCTTTTTGTGATTTGTCTCCCTTTCAGTCAAATTCCAGGAATAGCTTCTTTTATTCTGTAAAGTTTTTTTTTCTCCTTTTCCATTTTTGCTAACATTCCTCCACATAAGCATAATGATATCTTGCATCCAGAAAACCTCTTCCTTTTAACTCCAACCTCCTTTATTCTCCTGGAAAATAAACCTGTTTCTCATTATGCTAGAGCAGCATGCTATTCTGGGAAAGGCAGTTGGCTGGAAATTAGAATAGACAGGTTCATGAATTTGGGCAAATCGCTTTACTGTCTCATCCTCAGTTTTATTATCTGTAAAATGAGGAAGCGAGAATAAGTGATGTCTAAGATTCCCATGTGCTGGGAGCGTCTGCTTCCTCAGCATCCCCTACCAAGGAGATTATAAAATATGAGGATTACAAAGGTAATTTTTATTCCAGAGTAGTTTAAGAATAAAATGAATGTATATGATATCTCAATGATTCATGGAAAATTTGTTGACCCCCAATTTCATTGAAAAACAAACTGGTTGTGGTAAGTAGCGGCCAACCTAGGTGTTCTGTGTCTCCTCATGTGGCAATTTTAATGAGGACATCCTCCATTGGCTCACATATTTGGACCCTCTGTCCCTGCTGAAGGTGCTGTTTGGGAAAGTGTAAGGAGGTTCAGCCAAGTAGAAGGAAGTATGTCACTGGAGGTGAGCTTTCTCAGCAATAATCTCCCTCCTCTGCTTCATGCTTGTAGATCATGATTTAAGCTTCCTGCTTCTGCCCAACTATGCCTACTGCATCTTCTATTCTGCTACTCTGCCATTACTGACTCTTATCCCTCAGGGACAGTAAACCAAAATAAACTCATTTTGTTCTCGCAGTTGATTTTTTAAATTTTTTATTTAGGTAATTTATTCAGATTACATCTCAATTGTTATCCCCTCACTTGTATCTTTCCATTACTCCTCCCTCCCTCTTTCATCCTATTCCCCTCCCCTAGGTCTCTGACAGAAGGGGGCCTTGTCCCCTACTATAAGATCATAGCCTATCAGGTCTCTTCCTGGTCGACTGCTTACTCTTCCTCTGAGTGTCACCAGGTCTCCCAACCAAGGGGAAGTGGTCAAATAGGGGGCACCAGAGTTCATGTCATAGTCAGTCCCTGCTCTCCACACAATTGTGGAGAATGTAGTGTCCATTGGATCTGGATAGGGATTGTAGGGTTACTTCATGCATTGTCTTTGGTTGGTACAGTACTTTGAGCTGACCCGCCCGGGTCCAGATCTGCCAGCTTCAATGGTTTTCTTGTAGGTTTCTAGGACACTCAGGATCCTTCTATTTCCCCCATTCTTCCTTACCTCTGTCACCTAGAGTCCCAATAGGAAGTCCCAGTATCTATCCCAATCTCAAGCTAAATGAAGACTTTCAGGGGACATCTCTTGGGCTAGTGTTCAATTATAAGTGAGTATATACCATGCGTATCTTTCTGGATCTGGGTTAACTCACTCAGGATGATCACTTCTAGTTCCATCTATTTGCCTGCAAATTTCAGGATTTCCTTGTTTGTAATAGCTGAGTAGTATTCCACAGTGTAAATATACCACGGTTTCTTTATCCATTCTTCAACTGAGGGGCATCTAGGTTGATTCCAGGTTCTGGCTATTACTAATAAGGGTGCTATGAACATAGGTGAGCATATGTCCTTGTTGTGTGATAGAGCATCTTTTGGGTATATTCCAAGAAGAGGAATAGCTAGGTCTTGAGGTAGCCCTTTATCAGTTTTCTGAGAAAGCATCAGGTTGATTTCCAAGTGGTTGTACAAGTTTGCATTCTCACTAGCAATGATGGAGTGCCCCATTTCTTCACATCCTTGCCAGCATATGGTCATTTGAGTTCTTGATCTTAGCTGTTCTGATAGGTATAAGATGGGCTCTCAGAGTCATCTTGATTTGCATTTCCCTGATGACAAAGGACATTCAGCATTTCTTTAGGTGTTTCTCAGCCATTCAATATTCCTCTGTTGAGAATTCTCTGTTTAATTCTGAGCCCCATTTCTTAATTGGATTATTGGGGTTGGTGGTGTTTAATTTCTTGAGCTTATCATATATTTTGGATATTTGACCTTTGTCAGATGTAGGTTTGGCAATGATCTTTTCCCAGTCTGTTGGCTATTGCTTTGTTCTTTTGACAGTGTCTTCTGCCTTACAGAAGATTCTTATCCTCATGAGGTCTCGTTTATTAATAGTTGCCCTTAGAGCCTCTGCTGTTGGAGTTCTCTTCGTGAAGTTGTCTGCTATGCCAATGAGTTCCAGGCTTTTCCCTACTTTTTCTTCAAACACATTTAGTGTCTCTGGTTTTATGTTGAGGTCTTCAGTCCACTTGGACTTGAGTTTTGTGCATGGTGATAAAAATGGATCTACTTGCATATTTCTACAAGTACACATCCAGTTAGAGGAGCACCATTTGTTGAAGAAGATGCTATCCCCTTTTTCCATTGAATAGATTTGGCTTCTTTATGAAAAATCAAGTGTGCATATGTGTGTGGATTTATTTCTTGGTCTTCAATTCGATTCAATTGGCCAGCCAGCCTTTTTCTATGCCAGCACCATGCTGTTTTAATTACTGTTGCTCTATAGTACGTTGCTGCTGATTTTTAAAATTTTAGTTCTTAGTTTTTTAGAAATATTTTTGAAGTCATAATATAATTACATCATTTCCTCCTTTCCTTTACTTCTCCTAAAACCTCCCATTTACTCAACCCACTTTGCTGTCTTTCAAATTCACAGCCTCCTTTTCTTTATTACTACACACACACACACACACACACACACACACACACACACACACTGCTACATTCCAGTTGTCAAACCACATTGTTCTTCAAAGAAATAGAGTCAACAAAGCTGTAATATAAACAGGACATGCAATATTTCTAATGAATCTTTGAGATGTACTATAAATTCATTTTATTTTTAAGCCACTCTGGGATAGAAATTACCTTTTTATTTGTCATGTTTATACATATACTATCTTGTCATATATTAATATTAGTATGCAATCATATTATATGCTTTCTCTATGTGTGTCTGTGTGTGTGCGTGTGTTATCCTCGATACATAAATAAGACTTGCTTAGTCTGTATTATGTTACTTGTACATATGTTTTAGGACTGAACAATTGGATTGGATAGCTAGTTGGCATGCTCTTCCTTGCACTTCCATAGTCTTCTACCATAGCAACAGAAAAGTAACTTATATACCTGGCCACTCTGTTTACTTTAGCATCTTACCTACCTACTGTGACATCCTGGGAACCACTGGCCTGGGCGACTCATATAAGCTCATAATGGACTAATGTGCTCATTACAGTGTCATAAAATGAATTGTAGATGTCACAGCTGAATTTCAGTCACTGAGGTCAGACTGCCTAACAGGGATAGGACTGCCTTAGTAGTTAAGGATTTATGGCCAATGTGGCTTTGGAAAACCACTTATCCATGAGTCCTATCATCCATAGCTGCTGTGAGCTCATGGATGGATGATCATGTCATGTCCATAAGATGCTGCTTCACAGACATCCTTCCAACTAGGGGCTCATAGAGTCTTTGCTATACTCTTTCCATGATGTTCCCCAAGCCTTGGTGTGTGGTGTCTTTGTGTGTGTGTGTGTGTGTTATGTGTGGTGTCTATATGTGTGTCTTATTTGTGTGTGTGTGTGTGTGTGTGTGTGGTATCTATGTGTGTGTATGTGTGGTTGGTGTGTGTGTGTGGTATCTATGTGTGTGTATGTGTGGTAGGTGTGTGTGTGGTGTTTGTGTGTGTGTGTGTGTGTGTGTGTGTGTGGTATCTGTGTGTGTGCATGTGTGGGGGGTTATGTGGTGGTGTGTCTTGTTTAAGATTGAGCTCTTGTCAGTCATTTACTCTCTACAGTTAGACAGGTTGTAAGCCTCTGTAGTTAGCCATGTAAAACCCGGGAGTGGGTAAGGAGGCCTCACTTTCCCTAAAGGCCTAGTGACTTTCTTCCGTGTAGCAACTGATAATTCAATCACGCTTCAGGGGATGCTCTCCTACCCATTCCCATGCAGAGGGTCCTGATGAAACACAATGAGACTGTGATGCTATTCCTAGCTGTCAACTTGACTACATCTGGAATTAAGTAAAAACCCCAAATGAAGGGAACACCTGTGTGGGACTTTTGCTTAATTTGGAAGGGGATGATCCACTTCTAATTAGACTCACCTCTAATTGGGCTCCCAGCACTTCTGCCTGAAACCTAAATAAGGACACACAAAAAAGGAAGACCTTCTGTACATAGATAGATAGACCTTCTGTACATAGGCTAGACCATAGCTTGTTAAGTCATACTAACAAATACCCTTTATATATAGAAAGAACTCTAGAGAACCCAGGCTAATACACACACACACACACACACACACACACACGGGAAGGGGACATATAGGAGGAGAAAGTTTTCATCTGACGAGGAAGATGGAACAGGGTAACAGAGAGTAAGAAGGATGAAAATTCATTATATACATGTGTGAAGCCATCAAAGACTAAAACATATATAGGAGCAAATGTGGATTGCTAGGTGGGTGGAACACAGGTTTCAGAGGAGGAGATGGCTCAAATAGTCACCATCCAAGGGCAAGAGTTCCAAGAGAAAGGATCTCCCAGGAAAGATGTACATCAGTATATCTCTAAATACAATAGCATATGACATGAGCAGTATAGTGTATAAATGAGGCTGGAAGCATATGTCTTAAGTTTTGAAAATATCTGAAAGAGGTACCATTTTTCTCCCTCTAAATTTAGGAGTTCATGTGTATAAACCTCAAAATCTGTGCTGGGGACTACACAGCAATCAGGCATTCTAGTGACAGGACTGCATGCAGCGTGTATTAGGCCTGGTAGAAAACATAAACATGGGGATCCTCGGTTCAAAGGTAAAAATGTTCATTTGATGACAAAAGAATATAAAGCCATCCTAGGGTGTTCCCAGTGCTATAGACCTCATGAGGAACTGTGCCCCAGGCAACTGCACCACTAGTCTGCTGGGAAGGCAGCCCTGGCTTAAAATAACCAGCCCCTGCCTATGCTGCAGCCTGCAGGGGGCACTCTTGATCTCTCTCATAGAAACAGATTCCTTTTCTGTTGAATGAGGACTACCACACATTTGATAGCAATTGTAAATGCTTACTGTGACCCGGAGTTACAGATATTGGCAACAGCTCTTTGCTATAATATAATGAAGACACATTATCTCATACAGTTTTTGTATAAATCACCAAAGGCACACATGTACATAAAACCCTGCAAAATTATCTTCTATAATTACTTTCACTCACAGGCTTGAGGAAACATCAATAATATTTGCTGGCTCCCCACCCCCCGCAAAGGATTACATATGAAGCTGGCTAGAGACCAAAGTTGAGACTGAGTAGTTGATCAGATGGCATATTGGAATGAATGTTTGCATTTCTCAAGCTCTACTTCAAATATCATCTTGCACAATGGAGTTTTAACAGAACCTCTTTTCTAGGGCCAGTTCTAAAAAACAGAGATAAAGTTGAAGTTAAACTGTGTAGAAGCATCACCCATATGATATGTGTATGTGTGTGTATGTGCTATGAACAGCCACTCAAATGAGCCTATGGTCATGCACCTGCTAGGTTTCAAACCTGGGACAAATGACTGAGGTTTAACATATCAAAGTGGACCTAGCCTCCTGGTTCTCCTAGCATCCCTCAGTCTCTACTGTTACAGGGCCCTCCTGACTGGCATACCCGACCTGCAACCCTGAAATTTCCAGCTCCGGGGCGGGCTTGCTCTTCCCTATATAACCCAGATATTTTAGTTATCAGCTCTCTTTTGTACCCATGGACTTCTGCGCCTGGGTCCCCCTTCCCCCCTCTCTCTCTTCCTCTTCCCCAACTTCCCATGTGGCACAAATGCTCCCAGAGGTCCTTGCCCCTAACAGTGCTCTTCATTGTATGCACAATATATCTTCTCTTACAACATATCTATGAGCGGTCATGTTTTCTTTTCTTTTGTATTTCTTTATTCTATATACAAAGAAACTCAAGGTGGGACTACAGCAACTAGTTTCAAATACAATATGAATTGTTAACAAATATATTAAAAACCCTATAGACTAAGACTTTTCATCCAATCTGCTGAAAGCTCTATTTGGCTATATTTGGAGATACAGTATAAAATAAGAAAGTTTCCAGTTCTGAAAGAAATGCTTGAAAGTCTATTTTCTCAATTGGAACCTTACCACTTCAGCTTATTGTCTTAGTGTTGCATTTGTCTTTCAGCAGCTCTACCTTGTGCTTTCTGATGCTGTGATAAAACACCATGACCAAAAGCAATTTATAGATGAACGCGTTTATTTTGGCCTCTGGTTCTAGAGAGATAAGAGTCCGTTATGGAAGCATGTCAGCAAACAGCAGGCATGGTGACTGGAACAGGAAGCTGAAAGATCACACCTCAAGCACAAATACAGGAAGAGAGGGAGCTGGGTGGGTGGGCACACTCCCAGTGGGTACTTCCTCCACCAGGGCTCCATGTCCTACGGCCATCACCACCCCAGACAGCACCAACTGAGAACCAAGTGTTCACAGACTCCTTTTATTCTTTTCATCATCATCATCATCATCATCATCATCATCATCATCATCATCATTATTATTACTTTATCCAGTAAATCCATAAGGAAATTAAATGTGGGACTGCACCAACAAGTTTCAAATATGAAAAAAAAATATTCCATAGACTAAGACTTTTCAATCCAATTTCCTCAAAACCACTTGGGCATATTTGGGGACAAGAGAATAAAATAAGACATTTCGCAATTCTGTCCCCACGTGGCACAGTTCAGTGGGGGACTTTTGTCTTTCTAACCACATTGAATGAGAACTAAAGTTTTACCAAGCCCCCCCTCCCCTGCCAAGCTGTATCAAGACTCTGTATACCACATCCTTCCCTGAAGATGTATACACAGACTCACTGCCCTTTTCATCTACAGTAAGGGCTCATCATACACCTGGCTGCAGCTTTTGCAGTCTGAGGTATGATTGGGAAGTGGGCCTAGAGTTTCTTTCCTTTGTCATTCCTCAGGTGGAAGATGCATTCTTGCCATACATCTTTGGTATGCAATATCATTTTTCCTTATTAAATCCTTAATGTTCACTTTTTAAGGTGAGGGAATCATGTCAAGGCTTCTCTTTGACACACTGAAATTACTAACATCACTGCTTTTATACTTGGTGTCATTGTTAAGAAAATAAGGCTTATGTGACCACAGACAGTGTAACGCCACAATGTTTGATTTGATAACAACATGGATACTAAGTAACTCATGGGTACTTAATGTATCCAATATAGATACTCAAATATATGAGCCTACCTGGACCATTAGCATCCAAACCACAGTACTAGGTCTGTGATTCTGAGCTAGGGAAAGCCAGTGCTTTTTTTCTACTGTGTTTTACAGTCAACCGTACAGCGCTGTAATTCACATGTGGAAGATTCAAAACTCAAATCAAAAATGGCCACTGAGAAGACAGGAGTTGCTACCACACACTGTCACTCAGAATATGGGTCACGAGGATGGGAAACTGTCTAGTCCTTTTGGACATGACTCACGTGCTATCTTTGCATGCTTTGAACAGCTTGCATGCACTTCTAACTTGGGTGTCATTGTGAACATTCCAGGCACCTAATGGACATCAAGAGACAGAAAACTGGAAATCTCTGCATTTTAGAGCAGGCACACAGGTGCAGCCATACTACCTCCTCCAACTCCCCTTTCAGCATACAATATATACACAGAGGGTAATCACATAAAATTTTAAGCATTTATCCCAGTATGGGGGGGGAGAACACTGCCTTACTCCACATACTGATTTACACAGATGTAACTTTTCTGATGTGGTGTGCCATGTGCTGAATTTTTAATGACAATTTTATAATCATTCAAAACTATATAGAAACACTGTGGAGAGTGGAGTGATACCAAAAGAGTTTAGTTAAAATGATTTACCTAGGTGTTTTAAACAGCATTAAGTAGTCTGTGAAAAGTATTCAGATTTGTGTTTTAATAAGGACACTGCCTAGAAGACTGGGCCCTGGAAGCTTTACCCCAGGAGACACACTCAGCAGAAGACACAGGCCTGAAGTACAGCTGGGTGCGTGCTTCCTAGGCTGCTTTTCTGAATACTATCATTTAAACCACACACGAAGGCTTCGCCCGGTTCAGTGGGCAAGTGCAGGACAGATGGAAAAACTGAGACCTCAGTACTGTTTCTTAGTAGCTCAGTAGTCACTTCCTAATTCTGTTGATCAGAGAAGCAGAGTTTAAGCTAGCAAGGAAGGAGCTATCACAGATAACCAACTATGTTTAGTTAAAATTCTTAAAAAGAAAATCAACTCTACTTCTCTTTATACCTGTGATTTGATACCACACTGCTGTGACTAAATCCTATAGGAGAAAGTTCACGTCCTATGTGAAAAACTGTAATAATGTTATTTGATTATAACAGCTTTTTTTCCCAAAGAAACTCAGAGTGCCATTTCTTCGACTCTCTGTATTATCTTTAATAATTTATCCTGACCTTATCTTTGTGCACCCTTGACAAACTGAGGCACAGAGATACACAGACTAGGAGACACGGAGAAATTGGCTAGGTGTGTTTCTCTAAACTCACGAGAAAGCTTTGTTGTTTTCTTCTTTGCACAGTGTGCCAAGTATCCTTCCATGCTCAACGGTTAGTGAGTGAGAAGAAACCAAGCCACTGCCGCTCAGAGAGTCTCTCTGAGCCATATATACAGAACATGGAAGAAAGAAACAAGAACGCTGAAGAGTGTACTGGGCGATGTGAAGACAAAGAATTGGGGTACAGCTCCGTCAGCAAACTGCTTACCAAGCAAGCATGAAGACCAGAGACAAACTCCCAATACTCAGGCTAGGAAGGAAAGGGGCGTGGCTTCGGTTGCACTGATAAAGGAAGCTGCTTCCAGTGGAATGTCAGGTAGGGGAGCCATGGTGGAAGCTGACAGGGAAGGAGGCTGGCAAAACACACGGTTCTAGAGATTCTGCGAAGAGTTTCAATGATTAATTAATTCTACCAAACAAAATGAAGCACGGGTATCGGTGTAGAGAATGTGGATAAACAATTGGTATTAAATAAATCAAAACAAAACCGATGAACTCTACACAATATGTGAGGACACCCCGAGAAGGGGCGTGTGTCCACTAGTCAGCCAGCGCTTTGATGACGGACTTGGCATTCCTTGGAACTGTGAAATGAGCTTTGATGGAAGTGGGTTGGGTTCAGCTGCCTTTCTCAACTTGGAATTCAAAGATAAATTGTAGAAGCCCACCCTTCCCAGCAGGCGAGGCCCACCCTGGCTTTTATTCACGTGTCAGCCTTTCCTTTTTCTGACAGGAGATGATTAAGTGTCTGTCACATGTCAGGGGCTTTGTGAGATTGTGTGGCCAATCCTTTAAGACTTTTGTCATTTACTTACCACATTTCAGAAAGCAGAAACCTAGGCTCAGAAGGCTCGCAAGTTCAGCACCTGAGAGTCAGTGCCCTATGACCTGTGTGAAAGGTTGGCTGGAACTGCTGTTCCTACACATGAGCCTGCAACCCTCACTTACTGAGCAACTCTGGGCAGGTTATTTCACAGTTCCAAGACTTGATTTATCTCTATACAGCCCAGGAGTGATTAAGAAAATAACGGTCCACTGAACCAACACATCTTGTGCTCCTAGGCTTCCTCCTGGTACCTGCTTATAGTTAACTTTTCCTGTGCCTTTTCACTGTGCTGGGAATCAAACCTAACAATGTTGATTATTGTTACTGATCAAGTCATACAGGTTTTGTTTTCAGTAAAAATTTTATCAATGCATATTGGCTATCATAAAAATATGAGTTTCAACCAAACATCTTCCAGACAGAAAAGTTACTTTTGCAGATTTATTTACCCAATATTAATAGTACTAATTACATGTCGAAGATTTCCCAAGTACTGTTTCAATTATTTTGTGTATGCACATGAATATGTGTGTGTGTGTATGTGTGTATGTTTGTACCTGCCAGTTTATAAGTGTAAATGCCAACCAGAATAGTTGAAATAAGTGTTTACATTAAAGCATCCTCACCAGGTGTGGCAGCACAAGCTTGCGTCTCAGGTGGATCAGCAGTTCAAGGCCATCCTCTTCTGCACAGTAAATGTGGGACCTGTGTGGGTTACATCCCTATCTCAAAGACTAACACAACCCTCTCAAGTGCTAACCCTTCAGAATACGCATATGCTATGTGCTATGTGACCCACTACAACACAGGAAGCCCTGCACCCATGTATTCTACCTGTGTCATGTTTCTAGGAAAAACATGAACTAATGTAGTCAGATTTGTACTCACATCCTAGTCTTTTTCTTTCCCTTCCCTGTTTCTGCTCACTTGATCAGTATGGACACATACACACATACACACACACACACAAACACACACACATACAAACACACATACACACACACAAACACACAAACACACACATACACACACATACACATACACACACATACACATACACACACAAACACACACACACATACACACATATACACATACACACACATACACACATACACATACACACACACATACACACATACACACACAAACACACACACACACAAACAAACACATACACACACACACACACACACACACACACGGAGAGACAGAGTAGAGAGAGTTTATCTTCAACATCCTTAAGAAACAGAAATGCCTAGTGAGTTGTTTAGACACTATCAGTTATTTCGCTCCAGTGGCACTGACTGTGGTGAGGTGATGGAAGGCACAGAGTGTCTCTGAATTGCTATGGGAAAATCTGAAGCCCAAGCCGTTTGTTGTCTTTGAAATTGCTTCACATAGAATCTTTGAAAACAAATGAATAAAAGAGTGTTTTTGGAAAAACCTTTGAGTGCATGGTACTTAAAATGCTTCTCTGGCTTCAGTCAGGGAAAGAGGGATAAAGATACTAATAAAATATCGGGACCTTGAGGACTGTACACTGGGAAAAGTTAGCATTCATGGTGAAATTCAACTGTATTTTTACTCAAAATAGAATTTAAAATGAAAACATCTCTGTTTCCCAAAAGCATGCTACCCTACCATCACCTCGCAGTCCCAAGCCTTCCTGTGGATGCCACATTAAATTATTTTTCTCAACCTTTTTATTTCATTGCATAGAAATGCAAATTTAGAGTTTTTTCAATTTAAAAATGTAATCAAACTCCATAAAAATCCAAGTATTTTTCTGCTGATTACTTTGGGCTTTCTTTACAGACAATTAAATTGTTCTCACAATAATGGGGGCTTTGTTTTCCTCCTATGTGTTTTATATACTAAAGTGAGGCAGACACTCGTGCTGAGACCTTGCTCTCACACAGAAGTGCTCTGAGGTGAGGAGGTGAGAGCCTGAGCGTGCTGACGTCATCCACCACTCCACAGAGGGCGTCATAGTCCATTAGATTATGGGGAACAGGAGAAACTGAGGATAGAGGTCTTCTCTGAGGAAGCAGGTCACTGGGGTACTTGAAGGGAGTGAAGTCTGTCAGCGCGGACCCCTGCTATGCTCCCTGGCTGCCCTGAGGTCAGCAGCCCCCAGCACACCACTTCCCATAATGCTATTCTTCCTCTCTGCAGGCCACGATCTGATGACTATGAGCAGAAACCTTTGAAACCATGAGCTAAACCAGCTTCCCTTCTATGGATTTTCTCAAGATTTTATCACAGCAAGGCAAAGCGAGAGCGTTTCTCTAACTTTGAATTCTTTTCTTCCCACAGTGGCTGAGATGTTCCAGAAAACTGCTTTTCTGATTCTTAATCTAACCTAAAACATACACGTGAATTGAGTGTTTTTGGATTTACCTAAGAGACACTGAGTTAAGGACAAGTGTAGCCTATCTTCCTAAGTCCTTAGCCCATAGCTTTTTCAACTGTCCAGTTTATTTCTCTTTTCCCCCTTAATTTACACTTTGACTGAAATCATTATTCATGTTTTCATAATGTGTCCTGGATTCGTGATAATATTTTCTCAATTTCTGAACTCTTTTTGTAAAATGTACTCTGTCTCTATAGGTCAAAATCAAATTCAAGAATCATTTAAAATAGTTCATCTAAAACCTGATAATTGCTTTCTATCCAGATTTTACTTTTTACTCTGAGGACTCTCACAGGGTTTTGTGCAATTTAGCAGACTGAGGATGGTTTGGGTTTAAAACAGAATTGGGCATTCTTTCTGTCTGAGATACTTCCTGTGTGTATGAGCCTGGGCATCTATGACTAAATTTACTTAAAGTGGCCAACTGTATCTTTCTTAGAATATTATCTGATTATGTGGACTGCAAAATAGGTAATGTGAATACAACATTCCCTGTGCTTAGGATACGGGGACGATTTTTGTCTTTGTCTTAGTGGGGGCAGCTTTTCCACTCCACACTATGAGATTCAAGGCTTGTGTTACACCTGAGCACTAAACAGTGCCTCTGTGAGCACAGGACTTATTTCCCTTACTTCGATATGAATTGACATAATGTATTACCTTCAGTATTTACTAAACAAGGAACTGTTTCCCTGAAATGAATCAAACTGCACATTACTGTACCCAGCTCATTCCTTTGTGGCTTGAAGGGAGAAACTGATTGGTGTCAGATTGATTATGTGCAATTGTGAAGCAAGAGTAATAGATTAATAATCTCATTCCTGAAGATATAAGCACGAACGCAGAGCCCGTCTTAACACATGGTCTCTACATACATAAACATCTACACACACATATGTGTATATATGTGTGTGTGTGTGTGTGTGTGTGTGTTTGTGTATGTGTGTGTATGCAGGCATACATACACATATACCTTAATTTTCTTTTTATATTTTATTAAATATTTGAGAATTTCATACAATGTATTTTGATTATATCCACCCCCCGACTCCTCCTAGATCAATATCTGTATTTCCTCACTTCCTCCCAATTGCAAGTTTTCTTTTCTTTTAATGATGCGAAGTCCAATTCATGCTGCCTGTATGCTCACAGGCATATCTTGGAGTGTGGTTCACCTATTAGGGGTACACCCTTAAAAAGAACTTATTCTTCCTGCCCCAGACACCATCAGCTGTCAATAGTTCCCAGGGAGCCCTCTTTACCTGGTGCTAGAATATCTATTGGCATGGTCTTACACAGATCTTGTACAGTCAACTAGTGCTTCCTGAGCCCTGAAGACAGCTGCCCTGACAAGTCCAGAAGACACCGTGTGACTCTGGTCATCCTCGTTGTCTAGCTCTTACAATATTTCTACGACCTCTTTTTATAACCATCTCTGAGTCCTGGGGAGGAGGTAATATGAACACCCATTTGTGAGTGAGCATTTCCTTTTCTCTGTGTTTGATCTACTGTTAGTTTCTAGGCGGAGCTGTTATTTAATGTGAAGAGAAGCAAGCATGCTAATATGAAGGTCTGTTTAGTGTATCCTTTATGAAAATGGTCTGTAGGTTGCGTTCAAGGTTAACATCATGTCAGCCCTCTCATTTGTAGCCATGTCTCTAATTCCCATTAAGAATCAACTATAGTTAAATTAGAGAATGATTTATGCAAAAACTGAAAAGAAGTGACTATTGGGATTAGTAGCTACTCCCAGAGGTAGCTAAACATTTCCACTGTAAAATGCTTTTTTCTCAACATTCTCTGAATCTTCTTTCTTCACTATTTTATATTCAGCAAAGAGCCACTTGGGGAGGTAGCAGGATCAGTCAGTAGCGTGCACTTAGATGCTTGAATTCCCAAACATTTCAGTTGTTGTTTGTATTAAAGACATATTAAGCTGGAAGTTGTAGTCTGGGGGGCTTTTGGAAAGAAAAGCCTTTAAGCAATTAATGGCTTGTTCAAGTTGTGCCTACTTGGAGTACACAGCCAGGCAACTTGTGCAACTGTTTATAGTAACTGGGGTAAATGAACCATAGTTAGAAGTAAAATTTATGAACTGTTTGCTAAGCTGGTAATTAGGTAGAGATGTAAAGCTGCAAGTTAGGGATGCTGCTAGGACAACGGGGCAGCCTTATTCTCTTGTCATTTACGGCTTAAATTGCCTGAGTTCTTCCGTGATACTTCCCTACGGGAGTTGATGCCTGTTTTGTTATATTTAACAATTATGGGGAAAAAAAGAAACAAGAGACAGGCTGGTGGTGACAAGAAGAAGCAGAAAGGCACGTTTGAAGGTCTTCAGGGAGGAATCTGAAGCTCTTCTGTGACCTTCAACTTGGGACATGCCAGGAAAAAGCAATTAAAGGCTTTCTGATGTGCTGCCCTCTGCATGTAATTATAGCTCGCATATTTGAAGATTTGTCGTCTCTCTCATGTTACATCAACAGGGCTGCTAAAGCATAGGTATTTGAACCATGAGAACACCTTTTCCTTCTTTTTTTTAAAAATCAACAATTTAATAAAGTGTAAATGCGGTTTCTTGGTACATTTCTATTATTTTGGGTTATGCATTCTAGGAATGAAATGAGTTTGGAGACACTGCATTTTGCTTAAGCCATTGTGGATCAGGAATGGGAAAATTGAGCAGAGTCAGTGCTATTGTGATGCTGATTTTACAAGTAATTTATGTGTAATATCAGATCCTCAGTGAGAGTAATCAGTCAGTGAGAAGACGGATAGCCATGGACATTTTTTATTGTACAAATCACCAATATCTCTGTGGTATAGTTTATCATTAGGAGGAAATGACAATCATAGTACAGTGGAATTTTGGCTACTGAGTTCATTACTTTGTAATTTGGCATCCTCTTTTTCTGCTGGAAGGAAAATGACGTTCAAAAAGTGCCACATACCCTTACATGTATATATATTCTCAAAATATGTGAGATGTAGGAACTGATCTCATAGGAATTGAGGGAAAATGTATAATCAAGGCCTGAGAAATAGGAAGGAGGTGGGGATGAGGAGAGGTGAAGCAACGGCGGTTAAGAGACGGAGTCAGGTGTGTTCAGTGTGGTTTGCTCAGAGCCTGGAAGTTAGGTGGAGATGGAAACCCTGAAGCCAGTGAGACAGCTCAGTGGGGAAAGGCACCATGTGGCTGAGAGAAAAAAAGACTCTTGCACTTAATACTCTCATCTCTCTACATGCACACAAAACAAATGAATAAAATGGACCATATATTTTAAGAAGTCTGCTGTGCTATATCTTAGACAACTATGGGTATTGATATATTTACCTTTAAAAAAGATAGAAGGAGCTGTTTCTATAATAAAGACTTGATAAAACCCACAGAAACAAGGATCTTTAGCCTGATGTGAACAATATGTAGTAAATGTATGTATGAGAGTATCACACAGTTGTCACCAAAATAAACAATTTTCCTGTTTTTATTGTGTCAGTTAGAAATAGATTTGAATTAAAAAAATAGGAAAATATGATAATAAGCTAGAAGCAAATTTTATTATTTTTCTAGAAGACAAACAAATGACCGAGCCTTCATGGGAATGTTAGAAAAGAAATGAAAAATTGTCTACATTTGGCCGGGCATGAGATTCTTTTTGACTGGATACTGGATTTATTAATACAAGATGCACCAAGTATAGGCAGCCTGTGGAAAGGACTCAGTGTTTATCTCTTTCTTTGTCAAAGCTGTACTGTGTCTTAGGGGGATAGGACACAGTCATTAAGGAGCTGGCTTTCCTTGTTTTGATTTGTTCCTTATAGTCTCAGTTCAAGTTTGAATGATGAAACTATCACACTAGCCCAAGTGGCACAGCGAGACGATCAGTAAGGGCAAGCAGCTTCCCTTCAAGGATGCAACTGAGAAACTGTAGAACTGCACTCTCATTACATCAAATCCAGTCACTGGCAAACAAGCCTGGACCACGTGGTCTCCAGTTCTGCGATTGACACGATTCAAAACCCAAGACGTCTTACTGTTACGGTCATAGAATTCATGCATAGATGAGTAGAGTCCTTTATTTAGAGGCTCTGAAGTGTGTGTGTGTGTGTGTGTGTGTGTGTGTGTGTGTGTGTGTGTGTG
>OU015749.1:71366629-71379084 GCA_907169655.1 Acomys percivali
TTCTGCTAGAGTAGGGGTGCATGCTCAGCCTTTCTGCTAGAGTAGGGCTGTGTGGACAGCCTTTCTGCTAGGGTGGGGATACATGGTCAGCCTTTCTGCTAGAGTAGGGGTGCATGGACAACCTTTCTGCTAGAGTAGGGGTACATGGACAACGTTTCTGCTAGAGTAGGGCTGTGTGGACAGCCTTTTTGCTAGGGTGGGGGTGCATGGTCAGCCTTTCTGCTAGAGTAGGGGTACATGGACAACGTTTCTGCTAGAGTAGGGGTACATGGACAGCATTTCTGATAGAGTAGGTTTCTGTGGACAGCCTTTCTGCTAGGGTGGGGGTGCATGGTCAGCCTTTCTGCTGGAGTAGTGCTGGCCATAGACTACAAAGACTGTTTGACCAAAAATTGTCATCAAACTGGCTCCTTTCAGAGAAATACTTCAAAGCTGCCCTGAATCCATTCCGGAGGTAGGCCCTGGGAGATATCCTGGGTATGCCTCCTGCAATTTAAAACCCAGGGCTTTAAACACCAGGGGTCACCAAGTTGGGGAGCTTTCTCATTTTTTCTTTTGTTCTCAGCCACTTGTCCTTGTCTTCTTTTTTAAATTTAAGCTTACTTTGGACTCTTGTTTTTAGGCAGAACGTAAGGACAATCGGTGAATTAAAACCTAATTCTTGTTTCTCGGCTGCCCTTTTGACTAAACATGCTCAGCTGCTCAGCTACTGAGATGCAGACCCAGCTTAGAGAGACAGAAGGGAAGGGCTCACTATCACAGACAAGGATGGGAACCTGGCCCCTCCACCTGAGAATGCACAGGTCCACCTGCTCCTTTCACAGGGGAGCAATCTGTCCATCTCGTGGCCAGGTGAAGGTGCATCCATGACCTCTTCCTTCCAATTTTTCTGGGACTCTGTGGAGTGGTCCATGAGCGGGACCTCTAAGCCAGAGAGCATCGGAAGAGTCAGCAGCCTAGGTGTGCTGCTTTAATGTGATTTAAGAGGTTTAGGCTTGAACAAGTTGTTTACCATTTCTTTTGTTTTGCCTGTGCACTTTTTAGGGTCTCACTCACTACGTAGTCTAGGCTAGCCTATAGCTCTCATTCTTCCTGTCCCGGGCTCCAGTCGTTGGGATAACAAGCTTTTTGATTATTACTTAGTTTTGCTCATTTCTCATTTCTACTTGAAGGGGTGATGTAACTAGAGATCAAGAATGTATTTATGATCATCATTTCCAAAGCCACCATGACTCATTATTCCTTGTGGTGTTGCTGTGAGCATTTTGAGTGGTGGCAGAAGAAAGTCGAGGCCCGTGCAGCTCAATTTTCCCTGATTCTAAGTTTATCCATAACCCCGCAATAATAAGTACAAGATGCCTTCCCCTTTTCTCCGAATCTCAGGGAAGCCACAGAAGAGCCAGCTCTGGGTGATAATGTACCGCACAGTGCCAGCAGCTCATGAGTGGTCAGTCACCACACACGAGGGCTTAGTTGGCGCCCTCATTCTCTTTGAGGTAAGTAACATCCTTCTGATTACTTCATTTCCTCTGTAAGCAGAGTTTTTAAGTTAAAAGGCAGCTATGACAAACTCTTGATAAATGAATGCTCATTTACTCTTATTGTACAACTTCTAGATGCAAAGAGAGAGAGAGAGAGGGAGAGAGAGAGAGGATACCTAGGGTCTGCATTGTTTTATGGTCTTAATATATAAAAGACCCTGTCATTGACAATACAACACAACAGCATGTTCATTAACAAACACAGCATGGAGGTGGAAACAAGGGGTGGAGACAGGACCCTAATTATGCTCATGAATCCCTCTGCTTCCCCACAAAGAGCAAGAAGACCCTGCTGCCCCCCTGGTGACAATGTCCTGTAGGGCTTTTATGAAGAATATATTTTCCCATTTGTCTGGGAGTCAGTATGTGAGCTTGATCATTGTTGCCCAATAAACACAACATGGGTTCCCTGAGGAAGCCACTAATAGGTATTTCAAGTGCAATTTTCTATGCCTGTTAAATGAGGAAGTTGGGAAGTTGGCCATTAAGATGTGCCTTTGGAGAGCAGGGAAATGGCGCAAAGAGCTGCGACAAGTCTGTCCTTTGACATCAGTCCCATAAAAGAACACTTATCCTATGATATTGCCCCTCTATACTATGACTTAATTTTTGAAATTTTTTTGCCTCAATGTTTCTGTATTATATTTTACTATCTCTGTAACCGCTAACTTTCTTTGCCTAGAAATAAAAAGCCATACTTGAATGAATTTAAAATGTTAATAATTGTAAATTTTAGACACCTATGATTTTCTATGGCGATAAATAACAACTGATACAGATGCCACTGAACA
This sequence comes from Acomys percivali, assembly GCA_907169655.1. Classification (NCBI taxonomy): domain Eukaryota; kingdom Metazoa; phylum Chordata; class Mammalia; order Rodentia; family Muridae; genus Acomys; species Acomys percivali. The sequence continues at coordinate 71,368,962 of OU015749.1, forward strand.
GGACAGAAGCCATGCCTCTCCTCAGAACCTTGTATTCTTCTCTCAGCCAATGCAGCTTGCAGAACGTAGGAAAGTTTAACGCGCAATAATGAAGATTTAATGTGTATGCGCTGCTGGAGTGTTTCTGGATGATTATATTTTAACAAAAGTTAATGGCCAAGTAATGGGAATAATGAGCTGGAGTGGAAATTCAATAGGAGCTTGATGAGCAGAGCAGGCTTGTGATAGTCTGTCAGAAAAGAGGGTCCCCGTGCAGTGTCCGTGCTGAGAACTCATCAAGTGTGCTCATGCCAACAGGAAAATGGACATAGGTGGTGAAGAGACTCAAGGCTACGTGTGCTGATGGGCCTCTGAGATGGTGTGCCCAAACCTGGATCATAGTTAAAATCATGTGTGTGTGTTGAGGGGGGGAATGGGAGAGTGGACGGCATATGCCTGCGTGTACACATAGGTGTGCAAATTGGCACACACATGTACAGGTGTGGGGATAGAGGATGATGTTAGACTTTGTCCTTCAACGTCTTCCACCTTTTAAGATAGTTTTACACTCATGTATTTGCTTTGTATTTGTAAGTGTGTGGGAATGCGTTTGCAGCAGTGCATGTGTAGAATCAGAGGACAACTTGCAGAAGTTCACTCTCTCCTTCCACCATGTGAGCTGTTGGGATGGAACTCAGATCACCAGACTCAATAGCAGATCTAGTGAGGCATCTCAATGGCCCTCCATCTTTTTGAGATATGGTGCTTGACTGAATCTGGAGCGCACTAACTGGTTTGATTGTCTGGCCAAGGAGATCTAGAAATCTGCTTATCACTGGCCACAAATGTTTACAACACTGAAGTTACAGGTGTGCACCACAGCCAGGTTTTAATGGTTGAGGATCTATGTTCGTGTCTTCCTAGTTGAACAGAAGGACTTTATAAAAATGACCCACTTTCGTAACTCCTGCATTTCCCCTCATAACTCCTCACAGTTAGTTAATTTGATGTAGACTATTAAACTGATAAAAGAACTGAACATTCAGCCTTCTGGTACAGAAACCTCACCAAGGCCCCGAGGGAGACTAAGTAAGGAAGTGTGAGAAGTGATCCAAGGGTAGGTTGCATGAGGCTGGGATGAAAAACAAGTGTTTCAAACAGGTGACCCAAAGGAATTCCTTAGTACTGCAGCTTAATTTAAATATCTTTTCTTCATCTGGGATATAGCTCAGTGGATAAAGACACGTGCTGTCAAATCTGATGGCCTGAATGAGAAAACTGACTCCTACAAGTTGTCCACTGATATCTACACACACACACACACCTATACACTCACACACACATTCTCACACACAAATGCAACAAAAACTTTAAATGTATTTTTCTCGTAAATACTGGAGAAAGAGGAGAGGTGTGGAACTCTGCCTATACTATTCATAAGAGAAACTGTGGTTCCCTCTTAAAACTCTAAAATTTCAATGGTGGCACCATCACCACCTTTGCCTGCTCCTCCTTGCCTCTTTTTCTCCTCCTCCTCCTCCCTCCTCCTCCTCCTCTCCTCTCCCTCTACTGAACATCTCCCTTTTTTATAAGAATTGCATACTAACCTACCATATACCAATCAACTTATTTTCCATATAACATTTCACTCAATTTTCATAAGTCAACAAAGTTATTCTTTGTTTTCAAAATGTATCTGTGTTTATTTTATGTGTATGTGAATTTATCTGTGTGTGCACGTGCACCACATATGTGTCTGGTGCCAACAGAGGCCAGAAGAGGGTACTTAATTCTATGGAACTTGAGTTATGGACAGGAATTTGTCACCATTCTCTATGGGTGCTGGAAAACAAACCTGGATCTTCTGCAAGAGCAGCCAGTGCTCTTAACTGCTGAGCCATCTCTCCAGCTCTAAATTTTACAAGTTTAAAAAAGAAGTGAGGCTACTATAGCACACCACAAACTGAAGCATGAACAAGGAAACTGGGTTCTTCTCTTATACACTGTCGAATTCTTCTACCCAGAGTGGAAAAGTGATTTGCCAGTTGTGAAAGCCCCTGGCTTAAAAGCAGCCATCACCATTTTAAATGATGCTGAGATAGAGCGCCTGGTAACACTGGCCAATCATTATGCTACATCGATGAGCCTGAAGACACAGACAACCACTGTACAAGACTCCTAAGATTTATAAATCCAGCTCCCTTGTACATTTAGGACCAGATGAATGCACATTCAAAGAAGCTGTGATGACTCAGTGTTTTGACTCCTTGTCTATTAGTGGTAGCGATATTTTGCTGCTGCATCTACTTTGTTTTTGTTCTGAGGACTAGACATAGGGTCTCTCATATGCTATGTTCACTGTGCTGAGTCATAGTCCTTTTTAGTTTTGTTTTATTTTGAGCAGGGTCTGACTAAGATGCCCAGTTTGGCCTCGAATTGATCATTATAAGTGGCTGGGACTACAGGAGCTACCGGGCCCAGCTATATCTATTAATCTCAGAGACGGAAAGGTCACTATATGTCTGTAAGCAGAGTCAGGATATTAGATATAAATATGTCAACTGGGAAATACAGAATGTGTTGAAATCTTGCTTCTCCTTGAATAAGTAAAACACAACTATTTTGCTTTTCAGTCTCCTTTCTAAACAGCGTTTCAATGAGAAGTCCTGGAATTTGGGAATGAAAGGGGAGCCTGAGCTTGAGGTCAGCATCTATCTCATGACATGAGTATACTTAGGGGTATATGGTAAGTGGGGCAGACACAGCTGGAGTATCCATAAACTGTCACTTTCAATTTCTAGAAAATACTAAGTCCATTTTGTTTATATTATTTTAAGAGTCAATTCCAAATTCTGTTACTCCTGTTAATATCTCCACTCTGGCGAAAACAGATGCCTCCTAATTTTAAACTCACAGTGTGGAATTTATGAACAGTTGATGAACATTCATGTGGTGAACTGCAGTAAGTAGGAGAAGGTTCACATGCTGCCTCAAAACATAAAACAAAATAATGCATTTCCAACAGAACATCTTGCAGCTTTTGACAATGTCTCCAAGGTTGTGGTACAGCAGAACACATGATGATAACCTAAGACTGCAAATTATTTGTTTCTACTGTAAAACAAAACAAAATTCCCTCATTTTAATAAGAGTTACATACTCTGTTTCTCAGAGTACCCATACGAGCCACTATTTAATTGATTCAGGCAAAGAAAATTCTGATATGTTCATTTGTTATTTACTCCTACATAAGATGGAAGAATTCTCTTGGCTGCCCACACCCACATGGTCATCCTATCCAAGCAAGAACGTCCGGTCTGCCTGACCTGAATCCAATCAGCAACAAGTTTCATCTGAGATGCTAGAATCAGTATATGTTAGACTTGCTCAGACATCATTTTGTAAAAAAAAAAAAAGTTCCCAAAATTAAAAATATTCCAAAATTACTTATACACTTATTTGAGTAGATAGTCAGTGCAGACTTGAATTACTTAGTTATAGTGGTACTTACCTCAGAACCATGCGGAACTTGTAAAACTCCTTATTTGTATAGACAAGGGAAACACGAAGTTCTTATGCGATAGTACACACTGTTTTGTTTCCATAAGAGTGATGTCACATCACATCTTAACCAGACCTCCAGCATCAGTGGATAATAACCAGCAAAGCATGGGGCTTGCCAGATCAGCCCAGATAGAAGAGAGTACAGCAGGATGAATTAATTCTCGTTTTTCAAAACTGCTGTGATATTCTTTTCCATGCCTCTCGATTTCCAGAAACTAATGTCTATATGCTGAATATTCTTTTATATATTTCACACACGCCTGTGGCCATCAAAATAATCCCAGTTTATTTTCACCAACATGATTAAAACAGAGAAGCAAACATTGGCACAAACATCACATGGCTCAAATTTGATCATAAAATGGCTACTCAGAAGACACAGAGTATGCTCTCATTATTTAAATACCAACATCAAACCAGCACAGACCATAAAGATCACAGACAATATATGGACCACCATAATGCAGAAACAAAATGGAAAACAAAAAACACTAGTTCCGTTTAAAATGTAGTGAAATTCTTACTTGTGACAAAGAAATTGTATTACGTTGTTAAAGTGAGCTAGACCTTGCTAGGATCACATATAGAAAAAAAAACCACATTTCAATTAGTTTATGAAACATCTCATAATCTCTGCAAGACATATACTTCATGTATGTCATTTGCAATTTCTAAGAGGTGTGATTTTGGTCGCAGCAGTAGGAGGAACTACTTGGGGGAGGGAGAGGACTAGCAAGAAGAAGGGTCAGGGTAGGGGAGGTTTATGGGAGAGTGAGAATAAAGCATTAAGAAGCCCATTCCATAATTTACTAAGGAAATTAATCTCGATGTTAAGAGATTGAAATGAAAGATAAGGTTCTCACCTCTTGTTGCCTCGCACGGCCTTGTCTGCCTTCCTCCAGGAGATGGCTGGCTTGGGAGAGCCCTGGGGTTTGCACTCTATGAGCACTTCCCGGTCTTTGGTAACTATTATTGTTTTCTTCAGTTGATTCATTTCAAAAGAGGGCGGGGACGCTATGGCAAACACAATTGACTTCCGTCAGAAGCAAAGCTGAGGATCTAAGTCAGCTCACCCATGTGCTCAACTCTTCTCTCTGGCACACATTTCTCTTAAAATCTCACAAAAAATTAAACACTATTAATACACATTTCATTTATTAATTAAGATTTTAGTGATTATCTGCCCACTGTAAGTTAATGGTTTGAAATAATATGGAGTCTAATTCTAATAATGCTTTAATAAATGATGTGCGTTATTTATAATAACCAAGGTCAACCCTGAAAGACTGAGAGTCACTTGGACATTGATTAGAAGGTGAGCCAAAAGAGTCAATTTTGGGTTTCTGTGCAGAGGTGGACTTAAGTTCTAGGGGAATCAATTTGTGTCTTCTATTTCCCAGCTGATTTAACTCAGCCCTCCTCACTTTACTTTAGCATTATACAGAGGTGACTGCAGCTTTCAAAGAAAAATTTTTTAATAAATGGAGCTTATGAATTTTAACTCAAGATTTCATTTCACTTGTCTCAGTTACTCAGCTAAGTGTGATCTTTCATTAAGATTCACAACTATGCTGAGATTCTTTGGACTCTGAAATATACAAGTACAAGCCTATAGTATGTGAGTGGTGTTTACACCAACTGAACCTTTGCATAAGTCTCAGCAACAATTTATATTCATGTTGCAGCCACAGAGCATGACATAGCAGCACTAAAGTGCCATGCACATTACAATAGCAGCCTGTCAAAATGCTGAGGACTAGCGAAGGAAGGTACAGGAACATGACAGGTACAGGTTTTGGTAGCCCCTGGGGATTTGTTTCATAATAAATACTTTGAGAAAGTTTCTGGGAAAACTCTGATGTAAGCCATAGCTGATCCAGCCTTTCAAGTCTGAGATGCTGACATATGTGTTGACAAGAAAATACATTAATATTTGATTTGTTAAGATGATGGAATTGCGATAGAATCCTGTATCTATTAGCTATGTTTTCTTTTGTAAGGTAGAGCAATTTCAGTTGTAAACATTCACACCTGAGTTTCTATGATGTATTATATTTAGTTTATATGTAAATGGTACCTTTCCAGGTCCCAGAGACCATCCATCTTTTCCTAAATGTTATGCTTAACAGCAGTTAGCAAGGTAGTCGAAAGCACCTGGAAGGCTCTTCCACGCAGTTGGAAGATGGTGTTAAGATCACTTAAGCATCTCTTTGTACTACAGTTATTCCAGAAGAAAGCTGAGGAGACCATCTGTGTGTGACACAGTACAGTATCTCCAGTATCTCTTCCCAGGATTACTCGGCAAGTAGGGGTGAAATCTTTCCAGCAATAGCCAGCAGTGGACTTAAGCTCCTGTCCAGAGTCTGATCTTAGAAAAGATGGAGTTTTTTATGCTTGCCCTCTAGGCCCAGAAAGGCTCTTTTCTCCAGCTATTCACCCTGATGTTGCTTTTTTGAAGTGTTAAGTACACAATGGAAATCAGCAACTACTTGGTAAAATATTAGCATTTCTATGGGAATATAGGACAGGCTAACCAAATACTAGGGTCCCTGTGGTAGTTAGTTTTGTCAGCTTGAATCAGCTGGGAGTCCTCAGGGAAGCAAACCTTGGTTAAGGAATTGCCCAAAAAAGATTGGCCTGTGTATGCATGTGTGTGTGATTGTCACTGTCTTGAGTATTAACTGATGAAAGAGGGTCTGTTTCACTGTGGGTGGCACCATCCCTTGGCTGGTGGTTCTGGCTATGCAAGAGAGCTAACAGGGCATGAGCCTGTTTGAGTGTTATGAAGCTTCCCTCTATGGTTCTTACTTGAGTTCCTTCCCTGATGGACAGTGACCAGGAAGTATATGGCAAATAAATAAATGCTTCTGTCTCTTAAGCTGCTCTGGTTAGAGTGTTTTTAACCCAGTAAAATAAAGGAAACAAAGCAGCCCCTTCCCCACCCTCAGGGCTTTCTCCTGTGAAATTAATGTATACTCTTAGGTGATTTTATTCCAGGCCAAGCAAAGACATAACATATCAGCCATTTAAGATGAAGGCTAAATTCATGCACATAAGCACGATGGGAGAAGGTTCAGAAGGAACATCAAAGAGATGCAGTGCTTTTTTCAAGCTATGCAATGGGTTCTAGATTCTCATCACAGGACTTCACCATCATAACAACAAGGGAGGACCAGAAAGCCAAACTTCTCCCCTGTTTATTTGCTGAGAAACTGCATACCTAGAATCTTCAGCTCGGCACTCGCATAAATAGCTCCGTATTTATTTTCAGCCAAACACTGATACATTCCAGCATCTGATTGATTCACACTATGGATCACCAATACTCCATTAACCATGTTCACTCTGCTCTGTAATGGCATAAAAAGAAATGAGATCTAGAAAGCAAACAGCTCAAGCCAAACAGCCACATAAAATCTCAGAGACCACCGAAAGGAGGTGTCCGGTTAATGTAGTTAGATTAACGTTATTCTGTAAATTATTTCCTATATATTATGCCTTTGGGAAATTATGATTTCTTGTTCAGTATTTTTGTTTCTTTTCTGAGACAACTTTGGCTGGTAGACTAGTTGAATACAAGAATCAACAGCAGAAGTAGACACGAGGCTCAGTCTGGAAAGGACAGAGAGTGTGGACTGTGATGAATGTAAACATCTCAGTCACAGCATCACTCTGTGTGTTCATCTGGGCAGAGGTTGTCTCTTCTCTTAATTCTCAACAAACTAACTGGTCAACCACAGGGGCAACATCACTCTCCTCTAGGCAGGTTATAAACACAGTTACCAGTTAGGAAATGCACGCTTTATATCATGTGGGAGTGTTTATAAACGATAGATCACACATGTTTAAAGTATGAAAAGAATACATCTCAAAAAAAGAGTACATCCCCCAAAAGATTTTTACTATTAAAATGTTACAACAGCAGTATCTTAGGCTTAATGTCAAGTATGTCTGCATGTTTTAATGTCTTCATGAGCAGAGATTCGATTATTAATATAGATGCCAAGTAATTTGACTCCGGTCACTCAGCAAAGGCAATACCTGGCAGGGGGATTTGTATGTCTTGGATGTTAGAAGCCATGACCATCACTGCTTCTCCTAGGATTAGAGAGGCAGAGCTTCTGAAGCTCACCCTACTCTTGCCCTCATGGCTTTGCATTTGTGTCTGGATTTTGGTCTAAATGAATATTTCTTAGGTTTGAATGGCTTCAGAACAAGAGAATATAAGAACTTGATCAACCCATGGGAAAAGCGTGACTTTACAAAAGAAAAAACCTAGGCTTCTGGAGGTAAAAGGTACCTGAGTCAACATAGTGATGCCACACCTGCCTGGGCAGGACTTTACACTCCATTAATACTGTCGAAAGAGTCCCTCCTTTTTGGCAATGTATAGTGAACTATTCTTCCTCTGACCACCTTCCTGTGATGGCCACAACAAAGGTAGAGAGCTATTAAAATTAACTCTCTTATTATACAGTTAAAAAGTAATCGATGTAAACCTGCTGTACACAAATGGTTTAAAAGTATGTCATGGACTTACTGAAAATATAGTTGTTGAGTTTGCACATTGCAGAAAGACCTCCTCAGGATGCAAAGTGTCACGATTTTACCCTGTACCCAGGCCCAGTGGGGGCCACTAGCTAAATGATACATAACGGTCACTGAGAAATGGCAGCAAGTCCGTGATGATCAATGACACTTTCCTATGAATTTATAGGCTTTAAATAACTTTTGTGATTACCAAGAGGTAATCAGACAATTGAAATAATAATGATTTATGTATTACATATATACATGTACACATGTGTGAGAAGACCAACGCGGACCGTTTGTGCTACATGCTCTGTAAACTGGCTAGTTTTGTGCTAACTTGACACAAGCTAGTGTCATCAGAAAGGAGGGGACCTCATCTGAGAAAATGCCTCCATAAGATCGGGCTGTAGGCAAGCCCATTAGACATCTTCTTAATTAGTAAATGATGAGTGAGGTCCCAGGCCATTGAGTGTTGTCTACCAGGGTGTTGTCTATCCCTGGGTTGGTGGTCCTGGGTTCTATTAGAAAGGAGGCTGAGCAAGCCAAGAGGAGCACTTCTCTGTGGCCTCTGCATCAGCTCCTGCCTCTAGATTCTAGCCCTGCCTGGGCTTCTGCCCTCACTGCTTTTGATGATGAATCATTACATAGACGTGCGAGGGAAACAAACCTTTTCTGGCCCATGTTACTTTTGGCCATGGTGTTTTATCACAGCAATAATGATACCATGGCATGTAGATGGCTAGGCAGAAGCTGTGAGTTCCCCACAGTACCTGAGGCAGGAGGGGTGCTCCATTCTTCAGCCAGCGGTATGTGGGCCTGGGCTTTCCAGTAGCCCTGCATTCCCACTGCAGGGGACTTCCGCTGTCCAGCTGTGTGTCATTCAGTTTCTGTACCCAGTGTGGGTATGCTGGGAGCATTTAAACAAGAAAGAAACATGAGCTGAGTATGTCCATAGATTTTGTTCTTACTTGTAGCATTTATGTAAGCAAGCACAGGGGAGCACATCGTTACTCAGGGGAGCACATCCCTATACAGAGGAGAACATCACTACTTCATGGCAGGGCACTCTGTTTCTCTCTCTCTCTCTCTCTCTCTCTCTCTCTCTCTCTCTCTCTCTCCCTCTTTCTCTTTTTTCTTTCTTCTGGACAAAGTCTCTTTGTGTAAGCTCGACCATCCTACAACCAGTCCTGTAGACCAGGCCAGCCTCTGAGCCCTGCTCCTGCAAAGCCTGGCTTAGGAGCCCAACATTACTACACAGGGGAGCACGTCTTGATTATACAGAGGAGCATGACATTACACACAAAGCTGTTCTCTAAAAAACAAGTTGGACAGTGTGACACACACACACACACACACAAATACACACACATTTTAGAGCAAGTAGTTTGTTTCTCTCCAGAGATTGCAAGGTAAAGAGTTAGTCACTTTAAAGAATAACTATTGTTGCCAGCAGCACATAATAGATCCTGTTAACAGTTGCTCTGGTGTGTGTATACATGTGTTCATGTATGCTTGTATACATGTCCATGATTGTGAAACATTAATTTTTGAGTTTGAATTTTACTTAGCATAAACGTTATCAGAATTTATTCAAATTCCTTCAATATAACTACTGAAAGAAGTTTAAAGTTCAAAAGAGTAACACAAAGATTTCTTTGTCAATAAATATTGTGGAACTTACATAGAATGTAAAAATAAAAGTTAAAATGTTTTTCTTTCACTGACCTACTTGTAAATAATTTTTAGAGAAAATAATTCTGGGTTCATATATTTTGTTTAAAACAGTCAAAGCAGGGGCATTTCTCTCTCTAATTCCTGGTGCTGAGCTGAAAAATGAGCTTTGCATTAGATAGCAACATCTGTATTGCATAATTACAGAAATAACTCTGTGTCTGCATGTGATTGGCTGGGCCCTCAGATATGTTCACACTTAGTAGATAAAAGTTGCTTGACAACAGATTTAAAATAAAGACATTGTTAAAGTGCCACACAAATACATACATCACACACACACACACACACACACACACACACACACACACACACA
>OU015749.1:71386208-71400168 GCA_907169655.1 Acomys percivali
TGAGTAGGGATGGGCAGTGGGGAAGGAGAGAGAATGATGCAGGTGAGTAGGGAGGAGGAGTGGGGAAGGAGAGAGAGTGATGCAGGTGAGTAGGGAGGGGGAGGGGAGTGGGGAAGGAGAGAGGGTGATACAGGTGAGTAGGGAGGTTGGGGAGTAGGGAAGGAATTGGGGGAGAGGCAATAATATGATCAAAATATATTGTATGAAAATATTTTAAAAGAATTTGTTTTTGGGGAAAAAAAGCCTGAAGCTTTTGCATAGTGTTTGTTTATAAACTAATTTGTTTCAAGTTATTTTTGTCTGATAGGAAAATAACACTTCATTATACATATGTTTTATAAAAACTTGATCTTTTAATACTGTTTACTTTAGCCTATTGTTGAAAACAAAAGTTTAAAAAGTGTAAAAAGAATTTGATTCTAAATATACTCAGAAAGTTACATATATGTGTGTGTAATATATACATATACGTGCATACATATAATAATTAAAATCAACAATAAGTAACCAAGGAATCATGAATTTGGGATTGAGGAACGATGTGGGTGCAGTGCTTATGTATGGAATTCTCATAAAAGAAACTACGAAAACAGAATTTATATCTCAGCAGGTCTTCTACCTGCCTTGCTGTTATATGATAGTTTCTAAGACAAGATCTTAGAAGTAAATTTTCTGGGGGCTATGGTTTTCTTTCTAAGCTCTGAACCTTATCTTGTCTAGAAAATGATTTCAAAACCCTAGTTTAGTTCATTCTTTTACAGATTTTTGGTGGCAATTTTAAAACTGCCCTTTAGCATTTGTCAACCATCCACCCGGACTATTTTACTGCTCTAGTGTGATAAAGGAATGAAGTTCTTCCCAATTTCAGCCTTCCTAGTGATGCTCTGTGGCCCACAGTGACTGAAGTCCTGCCTTCTCTTCTACAGGTTCTTGTGCACTGGAGTCCGTTCCACTTTCATCTCTGGTCCACTGACGTATTTTTTGTTATGTACACGTTATGCTTTTCACAATGGAGCCCATGTGTCTTCCATCGTCGCCTCCCCTCTCACTATCCTCTGACCCAGAAACACATATCAGTGTGTCTCCTGTCCTCTTCCTCTGCCCACCTCTAGTTTGTATGACCAGCTGGATGATGGTTCATCCTTTTAAGTAACAAAGCACTTTGCATCCCAGCTGGATCTCCCGTAACACTGTGCTCTGGATCATAAACGATGAATATAGAGGACTTTTAGAAAGTAGTTTCACAATGTATTTCATCTTATAGGAATGATAGCATTGCTTATTACTCTCTCTCTCTCTCTCTCTCTCTCTCTCTCTCTCTCTCTCTCTCTCGTGTGTGTGTGTGTGTGTGTGTGTGTGTGTGTGTGTGTGTGTGCACATGCCCAAGTGGTGGGAGGTAAGGTAAGGATAGGCACCGGTAATCAAACCCAAGGCCTTGAGCATGCTACAGCACACTACTACCAAAACACAACTCCCTTCCTATGGGAAGAATTTCCTGACAGCTCTGGTGAACATTTTCATCTGCTTTGTTTCTCTGTAGAGGAATTTCCTCTTCTTCCAATTCAGCAGTCTTGTTGTCCAACCTAACTTTATATCCCCTTTCTATATTTGCGTCATGCAGTTCACTCCTTTTTCTTTCTAATGAAATCATAAATATCTTGAGGATTTCCAACATCCATTTCATTATTTATTTCGAAAGCTGCTGTGGTGGACAGCAAGGGTGTTGTAAAGCTTTCCCACTGGAGTCTGCAAGGGCACTCACCCCACTCCACGACACTGGGCTCTAGCGCTCTCAGGACAGAAGCCCTTCCCGCTGTTGGAAACATCTTCCTTCTTTCTTAGCATCAGAGTGTTCTTTTCCCTCTTATGGTCAAGCGTGCTCCCTCCCATGCCTGGCAGCCTCCACTCTGCATCCTTTACTCACCTCCCACAGCCTTCAAGCCCACCTTATCATTTATTTTCCCCATTTATGAAAAATCCTCTTCCCCAGTAGATTATATAATCAAATTCAAAGATACTGGAATTTTATTGCCTCTTAATAGAATAGCTTGAACTGATTCAGGCAGTAGTCATAAAGTCAATGGATAAACAACTAGGAAAAAGGCATTGAGTGGTTAGTAAAACGGACATTGCAACTTTAATTTTGCTTTCAACAGTTTGAAGCTCTGGGATGTCCCTGTCATCTAGGCCTCTGGGATAGCCCCGTCATCCAGGCCTCGGGGATAGCCCCGTCATCTATGCTGTCCATGGCAGCCAAGAGCAAATCAAAGAATGTTTGCTGTTTTCAAATACTTTGTTTATAATCTTGTTTTATACATTCAGTTTTTCTCTGGGCAGGGCTTAGCATTAAAACAAATACATCTTAGGGTAACTTAATATTTTCTTTGATGTAATGTTGTAATCTAACACCATTTCCCCCATCACACAACCTGAAAATGGAGTTGTTAGTTGAAAAGAGGGCTGGCTCAGTCAGTCTATGCTAAAAGAATGAGTAGAAACATTAATTGTGACATAAATGCGAAGACCAGTTATTTATATCATATTGAACATGTGCTTAAATTATATTTTGAGCCACACACTGGATTCTCATTTGCAATGTGTATAGGAACTTAAAGAAGATAAAGAGTCCTTAAAGTTTGTATTACACTGTTACTCATTTGTCTCAGAAATATCTATCAATAGCAAGAGATTATGTGAAACCGCATTGAAAACTTTGATATGGCTTTGTGTTAGCACTGTCAAAATGACAGAATGAAAAGTGTCTCCAAATGTAGTTTTGAAATGCAAGGCGCATGTTGGATGAACTTTAGCCATCTCTGAAGTCATTAAAGACATTTCTTAAAGATCATTTTATACATATGATGAAGTAATGTGTAGAATCTGTCAAGACAGAAGGAAGACTTAGCTGTAAAGATTTAATGATTTCACAGGAAAGCACTCCCCAGCCACATATCCCTATTCACAGACAAATTGTAGGTCTGTCTAATGGAGCTTCCTATTTTCCTTGCATAAGTCACAAGTGAGACATGAATTTTACATCGGATGTGGAAATACATACAGTTATGGCTCCTTTGTGATTTGCACAAAAGAAGGGAACACTGTATACCTTTGATGGAAACGAAAAGACCCAAGTTTTATAACTTTTCTCTAAGAAAGCACATAAAAAACCATCATAAAAAATAGCTATTGAGCGGAAAGATTTTTTTCTTTTTATGATCCTGTAGCTTAAAAAAAAAAAAAAAGAACAAAATTCAGATGTTAATGTGGGTGATCACTGCAATTTACATTTTCTGCAAAAATTTTGAAGACAAAAGTTTCCTTTGTAAAATCTTTTTTTAATTTTTAAATTTATATATTCACTTTTCATCTTGATCATAGTTCTCCCCTTTCTCTTGTCCCAGTCCCCCCCTCTCACCTTCTTCCTCTATTTCCCCTCCCCTTGTCATCAGAAAAGGGGATCCCCCCAACCCACCCCAGCACATCAAGTCACACCAGGACTGAGCTCATCGTCATGCACTGAGGCCAAGCAAGGGCTTTAGGGTGAAGTGATAAAAAGCAGGCGACAGAGTCCATGTCATAAACAGCAGCTGCTTGACTTCCTAGGGGAGCAACATGAAGATCAAACTGCCCATTGGTTACATATATGTAGGGGGCCTAGATCCAATTCATGCATGCTCTTTGGTTGGTGCTTCCTTCTCTGTAATCCCCCACTGGGTCTACATTAGTTGACTCTGTTGGTCTTCTTACAGACAGGAGCCTGACTTAACCTTTCTTTGAGAGGCCCCACCCAGCAGCTGATCCAATCAGATGCCGAGACTCACAGCTAAGCATTAGGTGGAGCTCCTGGAGTCCTGTGAAAGAGTGGAAGGGAAGGATAGAAGGATTCAGAGGGGACAAGATTGTTCCTTTGTAAAATCTTAAAGGATTTCAGGAGAAGTGAGTGAGCTTGTGACCACATACTTGTTAATGGCAAAGTGCAGAGGGTGTCCCCTGGGGACACAAGAACACAGTGTCACATCCTCAGAATCAGTGAGTCCTAATTGGCCTTCAAGGAAAAGAAATTAACATACATCTCTCTACTTAATGATTCTTTACTTAGAATGTATGATTGCATATTAACTCACATCGTTCCCCTGGTATTAGTTATGCTAAGGATTTAAGAGTCAGCTCAGACATAACATCATGTTAATTATCTTAGGCAAATAATTTAATTTAGGAGCAACCTCTTAGTTGTCCTATTAGATTATGGCCTACTATATAATCTTTATGGTTTTATTACTGTTTTAAAATTTTGCTACTTTTTTTTTTCATTTGAAAAGCCATGTGGAGTGAAAGTAGTTTAGTTCAGAGGCAGTCATCTGTGACACACACAAATTAAACCAAAGGCATTTATTTCCCAGATGTGCTCCTTTTCAAGAGCTTCCTACCCTTCAACCCCAACCAGTGTTACCTAGAAAGAGAAGGAGAAGCCTGGAGGATCACACATTGTCAGATATCTGAAGGAAATTTCTAGAGCAATACCATAAGTATTAATTTATTTTCACTTAGCCATTTATATTCAATGTAGCTATCATGAGGCAGGTTTTGTAACAGGCTGAGGTTACAGTAGTTAACCTGACTGTGTGGAACTCACATCATCAGTTATAAGTGACTCTATGAGCTCTGAGTGTGATTGAAGCTAAGGAGGAAGACAGAAAGCAGCCAGGTTAACATAGGGAGGGTCAGGACACGATCCTTGTGCGACCAGTAGCAATCTCTCAGGCAGAGAAACAGGAAAACATTCTAGATAGAATCAAGACGACAGGTTGGTCCCTAGAGTGCTGAGGGAAAAGTGTGTTTGAGCAATAAAAAAATCATCAGTATGGCTGTTTCTAGGTTAGCAGTAGATGGTGATGGGATTGAAGAGGAATGAAACCATGAACAAGAAGTGCCATGGAAATGGTTTTCATGCAATTAGCTTTTCCTCACAACCAGCACAAATTTGTGATGTGCTTTGAGTAGGAGAAAACAGCTTATGTTAGAGTGTAGGATAACACTAAGCAAACGATTGTCATATAAAGAGAATCACTGTGAGAAAACATTCAGATGTGCTGGCTGTATGGTCTCTCATAAGAATTCAGTGCTACCACTGTAGAGTGCAAGCAGCCATGGACAGTGTATGTATCAGATGGGCCTTACTGCACTCTAATCAATATTGATGCAAAGAAGGCCAGGGCATGGCACATAGTTTGCAAGAAGATAAAGACAATGGCCTGATAACAGGTAAGATTGTACTTAGGGAAAAAGCCAGGAGAGTTGTGAAGCAATCTTCATGAATGCTTACTGTTGCTTTAGCAAATGTAAAGTCATAGGGTTAAGCAGAGGACACAACACAAATTTCAGAGGTAGAATTCAGGAGACTAGATGCTGGGTAGAACAAGAGAGTGAGA
This sequence comes from Acomys percivali, assembly GCA_907169655.1. Lineage (NCBI taxonomy): Eukaryota > Metazoa > Chordata > Mammalia > Rodentia > Muridae > Acomys > Acomys percivali. Next base: position 71,391,638 of record OU015749.1, read on the forward strand.
TAGATGGATAGATAGATAGATGATAGACGGATGAAGAAATGGATGAATAGCTAGCTAGATAGATATGATAGATGAAAGAAGAAATGTTATTTTCTGGGTTTCTTACTTCTTTAACTAGATGATAACAGGAAGATAACATTTGGATCCTTATAATGTGCTAGACTTTAAGTACCTTGTATACTTTAGCTCATTATTTATAGTGACTCGAGGAACTAGGAATTACTGTTTCACCCGGGTTACATATAACATATATAGGCATTAAGGACTTGAGAGCGAACCTTTGTAAGATTATGCAAATGTGATTATGCATAAATAAACATAAAAAGAACCAATATAAAGAAAGGGAGGAAAATAAAGGTTAATAAGCCAGTGATGTTCCTAAGAGCAGGAGATGTGACAGAAAACAAAAATTGATTTGTATTTTGTATATAATTCCTGGCATTCCCCTTTGATGTATCTTCAAAAAGATTAATGAAGGAAGCTTTGTATGATGAGAAGTTGTACATATGGAGTGAGCAAATGCAATGGCTGCCCAGTCATGCTCAGCATTGCCTGATGAAGCTGCCGTGGAAGGCATGACTGACGTTAGCCTCTGTGGATGCTCAGTGGCAAGCAGCATTGGCATCCACACGAGGTTCAAGCACACATGGGGCTCAGTTCTGTACAATTTTCTACTTTCTTCACTGTTCTGAGCAGCTCACTTAGATAGACATCAAAGAATTAAACTTGCAGTAAGGGAATCAAACACTCAAAAAGAGGGGCTTGTGTCCTAAGTCATCCAGGCCAGAAGGTAGAGCCAGGGATAAGAGATCCATGGTGAAGGGGCTGGCCAGATACAACGAGGTGAGCTGGTGAAGAGATTGGATGAGCAAGAGTGAAGGGTTCTAAAGACTTTGCTTTTGCAGATTCAATGTAACCCTGCATACAGGTGCAGCTTGGGGCTACAGAAAGTTTTTTACACAGTCTATCTGACTCTGTTTCACTTCCCTTTCTATCTCCTCTCTAACTCAACTTTCCAAGTTTTTCCGGACAAGCTGACTTGTTACCTAGTATATCTCATAGATCAGATGTCTATAGATTCAGATGAAACAAAATCTGTTTTTCTAGGATAATTACAATATATTATTGTAGAAAATCTGTAACTCCTTAGTGAGAAGTGGGATGTATCTTGTAACTTACACAGAAGAACCAGCTTTACAGAGATCACAAACTTGTGGACATCCACTTTCCTTATTAACTTCTTGCTAAACTTTCCTTCTGCTTCACATGCCGAGGGCATCACCTTAAAATACACACCCTTTAAACATGCTGTAAACAGTGGAGAGTCTGTCAGGACAAAAGGTTAGGTAATCTCTCAAGAACATTTTCTGTCACCAAAGCAGAGAAAGTTAAAATGTTCACTTACTAAAAGACTCATATTAAGAAATGTAATTAAGAACCAAATAATATTTATATTGCTTATTATACCCACTTTTATTCTCAAGAACTACATAACAAGCACATGAAAAATATTTCTCACTTAGAAAAACTGTTTGCCAATATTTTCTTCCCAAACATGGGTCATAATAAGAAACCAGATTCCATATTTGAAAGAGTTGTTTAGAGATGTGTGAATGTCAAGTGTACATGACACATTCATTTACATGTCCAGTTCTGATACAGAAAGCTGATTCAGCAAGCATTGCCAGAGTCCTAACTTAATATTCTGAGATCATTCGCTTTTATCACTGTATAACATTTAGAACAAATCCAGTGAATTATACCTGTCCTCATGATATCATTGATGTTTCTTTCTTCTCTGAGTAGTAAGCGTCTTACTAACAAGACTCTTGGCACTACTAGTACACACTGCTTGCTAAGTAAGCTTGCAAAAGTATTCTTAGATACCACTTTCCCCTGAGAACATTAAAAATCTAAGGAAGAACTGATAATTTTGTTAATTTTTATCTTTTGTCTTTGTCAAGTCATAGATTTGACATTGTTTATATTTAAATAGCATTTAGTGAAGTACAATATAATTCTTAAAACAATGTCATTTAATATTTTAATATAATAAGTAAGTGTGATATACAAATGGGATTCTAAACATTTAGACTGGTAAATTACTTTACCCTTCCTAATATTATCATGTAAACATGTTCAGAATGACTACTATGTGAGAACCTTCATAAGGTAAACATAAGTTATCTTTTATTTGCTTCCAGCACCAAGTTCTTAAACTCTGAATAAAGATGATCAGAGTAAAGAGTTAGTTATTTTGAGCAATTTGATATACAGAACAACAGGAATCCTCAGTTGACTCTATGAATTATGCCAAACAACACAATGAAGAGAACACAATCTCCCTTTGAATCATCAACAACAAGAGAAATGTTGACACCTACATTCACACACACCAGAGAACCCTGCAAGCTAGTATGTAGAGACTCTGCAGCCAGAAATACAAAGATGGATAATCTAAAGCTATTTTATAGAACTAGCGATGGATGTTATAGCCACCTTTGTGACTTCATGAAGAAATCTTGGCACTTACTTAATTTCTATCCCAGGCCATAACTCATGGAAAGATTGTGTTTTGGAAGCGTGGTCTTCAAGGCTCTTGATTTGCTTGTGATTGTTGGGTAATAACGCTGTATAACCATGATTGATTGGCCATTTATTTTGTGTCAGGACTTTATATAGTACATCATTTGTCTTTCACAGAAGCCCAAAAGTTGGCCTTATTCCCTCCATTTCACCAGGAAGCAAATAGTGAGATGATGAAATCGTCTAAATAAAAGATTACTTCAAAGTCATTACTCTATCTGTTCGATCTATGTTAGCATGCAAACACTGTATTTGGTTCAGGAGCACATATAGACAGAAAAGCATGGGAAGAAGAGCAAATAATCATCCAGATGACGTAGAATACATGCATTATTTGAACACAAATGATTAGAGAGTTCTCTGGCAAACGGTAATCCCTCATGTGAGTGGGGTCATGCTAACAATCTGCTTCTAAAGGAATGAGAAATCTGTGGCTTTCATCTATACTTCAGTGGATGCTATTTTTTTGCCATAGCTATGTATTTGTTTTTATTTATACAGTGCAAAAATACGTCAGGCAGAACATCTTGATTATACTGTACAGATTCATACTACCCATTTCCCCAATGCCCACCTGTGAGTGCAAAGCCTGGTACACTGAAGTTTAAGGTACGTCATGGATCCATATGTAAGGGCTGACACTTGTCCAGCTGGTTTGAATGCAGACCAACATTTTAAACGACTCTTCTTTAGAGTCAAATTCAGCACTATCTGTTATATTCTTATTTATAAAATGAAGAAAATAACTAGATACGGAACAGGTACTGAACAGACATATTAAACATTATTTTTATCTAGAGTAACTTTACTAGGAGGACTGGCTTCTATCCTTTACATATTTAAAATTCACATTATTTATTAAAACTTTTTTCGCATTATAAAAATATCCCACAGAAAGTGACATGTATCAGTTAGTTCAGAATCTCTGCTTGGTTGGGCTTAGATTAATCCTTGGATTTCTTAGCTTTAGACTGAATTTTGATTTCCATTGTACTTTGTGTACAGTGACATAGACATGGTGGCTTAAACATTTGAAGTATCTAAGAACATAATTATCTGGCCCATATTGTAATAGTTTGTTAGACATCTGCTTCAAGCTACTTTGGGTTGCAATAGTATTCAATGTCCTAATCTGAGTTTGAGTTATTATAGTTGTTAAGCTAAAAAAATGGAGGGATATTTGTTCATTTTATTAGAATCCTAAACGTCCAATAGTGGCCTTCTTTAGAGTTTAAGTTTTGTGGCCCCGCAAAACTTTCAGTATGTCAAATTGGACGCAATAGTAGTAATATAAATTATTTTAAATATTAAAAGAGTAAAATGTTAACTGTAATGTAACTTAATAAGAAAACTCAATATTAGAAAATAGACTGGAACTCACAGAGAAGAAGGGAAAAAGAAAACTGAAAATTATCCCAGTATTTCATATCTATCAGAATGTCTTTATAGGTTCAGAGTTTCTCTGGATGACGAGGGCACATACCAATATATATTATAAGCAGAAAGCTGGAGAATTTTCTACCATCAATTTTCCTTTAAAACCATGAAAACCCAAAAGGCATCTGAAAGAATGAAAGTTATTGAACATAGGAATATATGGCTTAAGGAAAGCTTGAGAAATGGATTCAGTTTGGAGGGACACTCTAGAAAGAAGTGGTGCATTGAAACGAGACCAACGGTTCAGAGAGTGAGCAGTGGTACACGATTATCCTCCAAATGCAGGGAGGTTCTCACATACAAGATACTACTATGCCTGTCCATTGGCTAGATCTGGGTAGGGGTTCAAAGTTTACTGCACTTATTGTCCTTGGCTGGTGCCATAGTTTGAGAGTGGAGAGTGGGGACTGACTTTCTCACGAACTCCGGTGCCCCATATTTGACCATGTGCCCTGGATGAGGAGGCCTGGTGGTACTCAGAGGAAGGATAGCAGCTTACCAAGAAGAGACTTGGTACCCTATGAGCACATACAGGGGGAGGAGGTCCCCGTCAGTCACAGTCATAGGGGAGGGGAGCAAAGGGAACATGGGAGGGAGGGAGGAATGAGAGGATACAAAGGATGGGATAACCATTGAGTTGTAATATGAATATATTAATAAAATACATCATTTAAAAAAGGAAAAAGGAAGAAAAGATACAGCCATGCTACAAATGAGCAAGGATGACTATACTGACAACAAGCCTAGTTGTCTTTTCTCTTGCAGACCAAGGGGTAACTTCACAAGGAAGGTGGTACAACTAACCTTCACAGACATTAAACACGAGAGCCAAAGAGGGAAACCCACCTGATACTGCCTGTGTAGCTGCTGAAAAATCAAGCGACTATTTGAAATTAGGCTTTCAACTACCAACCCTCTGCTGTACCATGATTTGGCACTGACAGAGGGTGACAAGCTCCTATGGCTTAACTGATGGAAACTGTGTTTTCAAAGATCAGGGAGTTAATTGGGATTATCTTCTTTGGACTGAATGTTCTGAGGAAAAAAATCTGGTCAAAGCAGTGGCTTTTAGTCTGTTGTCACAGTTAGTGTGTATTTCCTTAAAGGCAAGAAGATAATTCACGTTTCATATAGACTCTGCTATATCTTAACTTCTTGGTTGCATAAAGATGGTTAACATAGGTTTGAGCCAACTTTTACTTTGTTTGTTTTCAGTTACTTCTTAATAAGGTACTGAAAATGTCTCAGGAAGGAACATTGAGAAACTAGAAAATATATTAAAAGGGGGTGTCTCTGTGGTATGTGTTAGAAGGTGAAGGGCAGTGACACGTGTTGGGTACACACACTTACTTCCTGAGGTGGACCAGCTTGCCACCAGGACAGAAGTTCCCAAGGCAGCGCAATGTACCTGTCTTCAGGAGCAGGGAAGGCTGCTGCTGTCTATGGCTTCACAGGGAGCTGCATTCACCACAGCCACAGGGCAACTGTGACAGCAGCATCAGAGCTACAGCATACTTATTTTGTGATTTACAGGACTAGTACCTCATGGAGACAGGAGGAAACAGGAAGTGAAAGGCTTAGAAAGACAGTCATGAGAAATGGTGAAAGACCATTTGCAGGAAAATTTAATGGATCGGGGGATCATTTGTTTAAAAAAAAGCTAGACTCAGAAAAAAATACAATGTGTTTGTACATGTGGAAGGTAGATTTATATTATAAATTTGCGTTTCTCTGTGTAACAGCCTTGGCTGTCCTAGAACTCACTTTGTATAACAGACTGGCCTTGAACTCACAGAGATCTCTTTGGGGTTAAAGGCGTGAGCCACCACACCTGACTGACAAAGCAATCTTAAACACATTAAAATGTTTGACGAACTGTGCTAACGGATGCACACTTTAAAGCTGCAGTCAGTAATAAAGTCTGGCGTTGCTCTTTTACCCTGCAGGATAAAACATCCAGGGCCAATGAGATAGCCTGGTGGGAAAGGATCTTGCTGCCAAGCCTGATATCCTGTGTTCAAATTGCTGCTCCCACATTGTGCAGAGAGAGAACCGAGTTCCCCAATGTGTCCTCTGACCTCCAGCCCTCCACACATTCAAACACACATACAAATAAATGGTCTGGAAATGAACAAAACATTCAGAAATAGAAAATCCTACACAAGCACTGAATTTAGACAACAATACCAAAGAAGCACAACAGAGAAAATAAAATTCTCAATAGTGGAAAATAATTTTATATTCTTGTATCACATAAAATATCTCAAATTGTGTTATAGACATAAACACAAGATAAAAACTGTTAGTGCTATAAGAAAACTTTTAATGTAGTTTAAGGAAATATTGCTTAGATATGGCACAAAAAGCTTCATACTTGAAAACAATTGAAAAATTAACTATGCCCAAATGAAGGACTTCTGCCTTTTAAAAGACATTATTAAAAATTGTCAGCGTGGTAGAAAATGTGTACACATGCTTTAAGGATTTTTTAAAAACATACAATTTTGACATCACACAGATCAACAAGGCAGTTCTATCAATAAAACACCCATTTAAAACATAACTAGTTAATAAACACATAGAATATGCCTAATAGGATCAACCACTAAATGTCCACCAAGTACCACAGAACCACACACACACATTTTAATGGCAAAACTAAGGACTGTTTGCCAAACTGTGTAAGACCATGAGTTCTCTGCTGCTGAGCACGTTGAACTGTGAAGTATTACAACTGCTTTGTAAAACATTTTTAATGATACCTTTAATATTTACATATTGTGTTGGTGGATGCTCTAGCCATCAACACAGTAGGTTTTTATCCAAGAAAAGTGACTACAAACACTTGTCACTGTGATAGAATTTTTACTGCGATAGTTGAAACATGAAATTATCTTGAGTTGTCCTGATTAGTGGGCAAAAGAACTTTCCTCATAGCTCTCAAATGAAAAAGTACTGATCAAAACAAAGACCTCGTGGGACACCCAACACCTGGCATCCACCTGAAAATAATATGTCCAAGTTGAGAGATGGTGGGGTTGGGATGGCAGGAGGACATACATTCCAAATGGATTCAGTTTTACACATCTGTAGCCAATGCAACCGTATCTATAGTGACAGGCAGTAAATTCTATGAGTCTTTTCCTGGAGTCTGAGGGCATGGATGAGAAGAGGGAAGAGGTTAGAAACTTGCACGTAGACATTTGAAGGTGAGGATAATCAACTCATGCAGATTATGGGATGGTTTCCAAACAACAATACATAACATACCACACTATATACTATAACTATTTTACTTAGTGCCAACCTCAGCAAACCTTTTCAATGTATCCTAAACACTTGGCAGGGAATTTCAGTCACCAAATCAACTGTATATTTAGGGCATATTTTGTGTGCATGGTTAAGTCACTGAACATGAACTACAGGGTGACTCCTATTAAGTTCTTTTCCAAATGCAAAAGAAACAAAAGTTAAATGAGTCTTTTTGTTTTTACACAACTTTTTGGGTATTACTCTGTTTATCTTTTTTTTTTTTTTATTTATGACATCCAGTTAACAAAAAGCATAAGACACAAAGTAGCAGCAGGAGTAATGAGCAGAATGGGTCTTTCCAACCAGCTTACTTTACATTTCAATCTCCTCTCAGGAAGACTTGCATGGGGAACCTCGTGCATATAATGGTTAGGGGGAACTGAGTCAGGGGACAGGGAGCTGAGGGGACTGGTGTTCCTGTCACTTTGGCTGACTGTGTAAGACGAAATGCACAATCAAAAATAACTTATTGCAAAGGACTTCCAGGGCCAAAAGAAAGGGATTTCATTAACTGAGGTTTTAGAAATTAAGCTAAACATAAATTGAGGAGGAATATTTCACCATTTGGCTTCAGAATCAGTGTTTAGTAAATGTTAGTTTTGCCTTAATTGTCCCATTTCACCATTTTCAAGGAGGCCTGTGATTGTTAAATATACCAGTGTTTTAAGATCACCTAGAAAGGAAACACTGCTGATCAGAGGAGGAGACCCATGTATTGTGATGAACATGCAGATTTATACACAGAGCGCATCAAACCTGTCTTTTCTGCTAAGAGATCATGGCTAAGTATAATGAGAGCACATGGAGCAGAGCTGCAAACATGTCCCCTTTCTATGTGGCACACACAGAAGTGTCCTCCCCACGAGTGTGGAGAGGGCTGCATTTCTCTGCAGGGATATATAAAACAAGTGACCTGATTTCATAATGTACCTTCCTTTGAGAAAACAGCCATAAATAAGACATTCTAAGTGTTTTAATGTAGATTGATTCAAATCCCCAAAGAAAATAAAAGCAGGGAATAAGAACTTCCCAAGCACTTATTTGCTTGGGTTGTATAAAACATCAGCAGAACCATCCCCCCACCAAAGGTCATCTTTTCACTTAATGTCATTAACTAGGTGCAATTATTTTTAGTATAAATATCAATGTTATATATATATATATATATATATATATATATATATATATATATATAT
>OU015749.1:71400178-71411376 GCA_907169655.1 Acomys percivali
TATATATATATATATATATATATATATATATATATATATATATATATTTGTCCTGAAACTTATTTTTAGGAATATATCTGTCACCAAAGACAGTGACCAGTCAAGGTAAGTGGATGAACAACATTGAAATATGCTTTATAGTCTTCTCCGTTTGCACCATGTGGCTGTGATAAAACACTCTGATCAAAAGTATCCTGAGGAAGGGAGCATTTATTTGGCTCACAATTTAGGTCACAACCCATCACTGAGGGAAGTCAGAGCAGGAACTAAAGGCTTGAAGCAGGAGGCAGGAATTACAGAGGAGCACTGCTCTCTCATCCACTCTGGCTCACTCCCAGGCTCAGCGCACAGCCACCTGCCCAGGAAATGACCCAACCTGCAGAGGGCTGCAGTCTCTTATATCAAGTCAGATACTCTAGAAAATACCTCACAAATACATGCACACTCACTCAGCTGAGATTCTCTCAGGTAACTCTAGGCTGTGTCAAGTAGAAAGCTCATCCTTACTGGATATAGGTCATTTAGAGATTATTATTTCTGTGGTTAGGCATTTGCCCTTATGCATATAAGCTCAGGAACATGCTTCTCTCACACAAAAATGCATCAAGTCTAACTACAGCAAACAGGCAATTCCATATAATATCTGCCATTAAAAATCAAGCACAGGAAAAGGGACAATTGATATTAAAAGTAAAAACTATTAAAAACTAAATAGAAAAGACATATTCTACTTCTGTTGTCCTTATAATAGAAAAGGCTTGGTCAAGGGTTACAAAATGTGATGCAACAATAAAGGAACCATGACACAATTCAGAGCTGGCATTCAGAACCACTTGGGCTATACATTGTATGTAGAGACATTAATTTAATTCCATATTTTAATGGCTAAATTAGAATGTTTGCATAACATATGAAGCAGCAATATCTAACGCCATAATAATAGGAATTAGTTAATACTACTTCAAAGGCAGGTGCAAGCTAGCCAACACTACCTGTGACATGCAGGCTTAGACATGTGATAAATACTGTCCTACTGTTCATTTTCCTTACCCTGTCTTTGCAAGTTGTATGACACCCTGAGAGAGATTTCAAAGCCAAAGACATAAGGATGTCTACAGTTACTTGGTTGCTGAGAACACTAGAAGCAATGGATGAACTGTATAGATGGTCTTCTGTGTCCTGGACCTTAGCATCTTAGGCACAGAGAAACACTAATGGTACACAGATGTGACACGTGTTCTAAAATTCTGCACAAACCCTGGAATAGAAAGGAGAGCTAGTCTCCACACAATAACAGGTAAAATAGGTTTCCTGCCCTCTAAAAGTGACTTATTAACAAAACTAATGAGGCAACTGAGCCTGCCTAAATTCCTCAATAAGCCGTCCACATAAATCCCTAAATAATGAAACAAACACCATGGTGCTTGTAAACACCTATGAGTTTGTAGGACACCCAATGTTTATGCCATAAATTGTGTCAACAATTTTTAATTGGTAAAATGATCTTAGAAAGTATGTAATAATGATGATTTAATAATAAATTATTTTTAACACTAATCTGAAGAGAGATGATTGTATTCCACTATCCTGCATTGACTAGACAGTTAAATTCCACACTGAAGTCTGTTCACCTTTCTCTTTGTCCATGTTCAGAGACTAGCAGACAAATATTGTTCCTAAAACATGGGCATAAAGGAGCTTACAAGGTTGTATGAGGCTATACTGTGAGAATCAGGTCTGAGAAATGCACGGCTTTCATTTTCACAGCTTCAATATTGGCACCAACTCAGAATTGGACTAGAACAGAAGTTTATCCCTGGCTTACCATTACACACATTATCTGTTAGGTTGATGAATGAGTTAGTCCTATCAACAAATGTTCATCAAGCAGTAGTAGAGGTGGATTTAAGAAATGCTTTTGGTGATAAAAAACAAATGAGGATGAGAAGAAAGACAGAAACATGTCAAATGAGACTTTACAGGATGGCAGAGAGAAAGTCACCCTTGCTAACTGAAGTCTCTGCCAGTTAGGTCTTAGCTGAGTGTAGGACACCGTGATTGGGATGGCAATCTGAAATCTCAATATGGACCCAGGAGCTATCTATCCAGGGACTGAATGACACCAATGAATGAAGAGATGAAGCTTGATTCAATAGTCAAACTAAAAGCCCCAAATAAATATCAGACTCACTGGTGTGGGAATGATAGTAAAACCAGAAATGAGATGCAGGAGTTGCTGACAGCAAAATGGATGGGCTACGTATCACGGGATCTTTAGAAATCAATGGGAAAATCCCCAAAGTCAATCCTCTCTGAATGGAGTAATTTTTAAAAGTACATCTGCATCTTCATTTGCAATGGAGGTGAAAAGGCTACCAGCACTGTTTTTGAGTTGTGTTTCTGACACGTACAATGAACTGGGAGAAGTTAATCTGAAGGTTTAGCAGAGATCAGTGATGCTGGGTTGTGCTGGTGCAGTCGGTTGTTAGGATTAAAGAGAAGAATTGCTAAAGGGTAGGAAAGATATGTTCATTTTTATCACTGCATCTTCAGATTCCCAGTTCTTGAAATCTTCAAGAATAGATTTGAAATCACTCTAGTGATCTACATCTAATTGCTACCTTTAGAAGAAGTAATCACTGAAGAGTACATTTTACTTTCTAGGAGGACTGTCAGAGGGATTTGGAGTCAGTGACCATATAAAACTAGAAATATAATAGTGTAAGATTTCAACACGGAGAAATTGAGACAAGAGCACTAGCTTGGGAATTGGGAGGCCTAGGTTTGTGACTATAGTTTTCTAACTGGCTTTGCGCATGAATGTGTATGATTCACTAATACTGCTTTCCTAAGTTCCCAACTTCGTGTCAATCCATTCTAAGAATTCAGTATATAATATCTTAAATTTTCAAATTGACAATCTTTAGTGACTTCCTGCTGTGGCTGTCACAGCGTGACTAATACCAATATGGGAACAGCAGACACACTGACAAGTAAGCTGAGTTCATGGCACAATGATTCATGTAGACTCAACATACCTTTGAGAGTCTGTGTACTATGATAGATTTAAAAATTAAATGTTGTCAAAGCATATTACCAATGGTATCTCAAATAAAGAGATCTTAGCAGGCTAAGCACTAGATAAATCGAACTTTAAAGTAGTAATGTGAGTGTTAGATTAGGTATCTAATATAATGTAGCAATTATTTGTGGTGGCAAGCACATAAAACAGAAACAAGAGTGTAGAAACTAAAAATAAGGAAACTGGATCACAGGAAACATGTCTGACTTGGACTAAAGACTAAGTGGTCATGAGAAATTTCTAGGTCTAGGCAGGACTTCAGTGAAAAAGAACTCTGATATTGTGTGGGTAACTTTTATGATTACATCTTTTATTGTTCCAGCAGTGGTTAATTCAGGCATCAGGGTTGTGTACCTAGGAATGATTTGCAGTGTACAATAAGATATAAAGGAGCGTCTTATGAGTATAATATTTTATAATCCTTTAAGAATGTCAGAATTTAAATATTTCCAACCTCATAATGTATAATTAAGGAAGAAGCGATTTGATGGGAACTGCAGGGGGCTTGACCACAAAGCCACAGTGTTATCTAAGGTACAATCTCAGCTAGCTGGGGATGAGCATATGTCTCCCAGCATATGTCTGTCCTGTCTGTCTTCCTCTCCTCATTGTCTACACTGAGATATGTAATGGAGTCCAGGAAGTCTCTCACTAGGACAAGATGAGACCTATTCTCACTGGCTACAGGAGCCCACAGTAAATCAAGAAATACCAGGTTTAGACCTGGGAGAGTTTATGTATCTCTGTCTGCTTGGCTTTCTCATGTACTCAGTTTTCTCCATGAAATAGCTGGTTCTGTAACAGCCCTGGGAAAGGTTTGGATACAGTGGCAGTGAGTTGACTGTAAGTGGGAATAATGAGCCAGTCCTGCTTCCCCAGAAATGCATAGCATATCTAAGTACAAATGGAGCAGAGCAGTTTCTTTCAAGGCAGGTATTCCAGAGAATGCCAGAAACACCATGGACATCCAAAAAAAGGACCTTAACACAATGGCTGAGCTTGAATGTCCTGGTCTAGCCATTCTGCGGAGTCTCTGTCTCCCGTCTACAGACTGATGTCAGGCCATAGACTATATTCGCTGGTGTTCATTCACTAAAGCATGATCTCCCTTGGGTACCACATGAAATGAAAATACATCCCTGAGAAAGTCAAATCCCTCTCTCCACTCAAGTGTGGAGACTGTCTTGTCCATGGGCTAGATCAGGGGGATTTGACTTTCTCAAGTACTCTGGTGCCTCACATCTGACTATGTCCCCTGGCGGGGGAGACCTAGTGGCACTCAGAGGAAGGACAGCAGGTCACTGAGAAGAGACTTGATACCCTATGAGCATATACAGAGGGAGGTAATCCCTCTGAGGAACAGTCATAGGGGAGGGGAATAAGGGGAAAATGGGAGGGAGGGGAGAATGGGAGGATACAAGGGATGGGATAACCATAGAGATGTAACAAGAATAAATTAATTAAAAATAAAATAAAATAAAAAAATAAAAAATAAAAATAAAAAATAAAAAAAAAATAAATAAAAAAAAAAGAAAATACATCCCTGGTTTTTGCAATGCTGAAGCGAGCCACACTTCACGGAGCAATTTTCTTGACTCCTATGTATTGCTTCCTAGTGAGATCTAAGCATTTAGTGATGCCTATACCCATACCTGACTCTTATGCCCAGGTCTTGGGTCAACCTAATGATTAGGTAATTTTATTTCAGTCGGCTAGGCAAATATCACATCAGTCAAATTAATTTTTAACTCCAACAGTTGTTAGTGACTGGCATTTTTAAATAAACAGTATTAATAAATCATCAATCTGTTACTAAAGAGGAAATTTCTTTGGTGATCACAGTCTGGGATGCCTCAGGAGTACTTGTCATTTTCATAGTGCAAAGGGATGCACATATAGTCATTTAAGACAATTTGGTAAGTGAAGACTTTCATGGGACATGCCCCTTGGGCTAGTGTCCAGATATAAGTGAGTATATAACATTTGACTCTTTCTGCTTCTCAGTTAACTCACTCATTATGATCATTTTTAATTCAATCAATTTTTCCACAAATTTGGGGAATTCCTTGTTTTAATAGCTGAGTAGTATTCCATAGTGTAAATGTACCACAGTTTCTTTATCCATTCTTCTACTGAGGGACACTTAGGCTGTTTATGTGTTCTGGCTATTATGAATAAGGCAGCTATGAACATTGTTGAGCAAATGTTCTTGTTGTGTGCTAGAGCATCTTCTGGGTACATTCCAAGGAGTGGAATAGCTGGGTCTTGAGGAAGCCTTATTTCCAGTTTTCTGAGATAACACCAGATAGATTTCCAAAGTGGTTGTACTACTTTGCATTCCCACCAGCAATGAAGGAGTGTTCCTTTCTCTTCACATCCTTGCTAGCATATGGTGTCACTTTAGTTTTTGATCTTAGCCATTCTGATGGGTGTAAGCTGGGCATATATGAGCCCCGGAGTCCTGCTCAAACTATGGCGCCAGCTGAGGACAATAGGTGCAGTAAACTTTGAACTCCTACCCAGATCTAGCCAATGGACAGGACTATCTTCACAGTTGAATGGAGAGTGACTTTCACACCAACTCTGGTGCCCCATATTTGACCATAACCCCTGCATGGGGAGGACTGGTGGCACTCAGAGGGAGAACACCAGGCTACCAAGAAGAGACTTGATACCCTATGAGCATATAAAGGAGGAAGAGGTCCCCCTCAGTCACAGTCATAGGGGAGGGAAGTAAGGAGAAAATGGGAGGGAGGGAGGAAGGGAGGATACAAGGTATGGGATAACAATTGAGATGTATATGAATAAATTAATAAAATATATTAAAATAAAGATAAAAAGACAATTTAGATAAAAACAAAGGAAAATGAAACACAAATTACAGCAAAACTTAACATTATTAATTAACAAATAGTACCATCTTATTTGCAACAAACATACAAAAAGAAATGAAGGAAGGAAGGAAATAAGGAAAAAAAGGAAGGAAGGAAAGAGTGCCCCTGGCCTTGGGTCCCTAATGGACATGTAATGGCATGATGGAATGTAAAAAGTATGATTGTAAGCCGTCTTGGAGAGATAAGCAGGAACTAAAAGTGGCAGGAAATTGAATGTAGTTTTCTATCCCAGATTTCAGATGAGTGTAGAAATGCCGTTCTCAGTAATTATCGCACTAACTGGCTCAGGGTCTTTTGAGCACCGCTGATCTGATTGTGTGTTAATGGCTGCATGGGCAAGATAAGGAACATATAAAGTTAAAAAACAACTTTGTCTATCTCACTATTACCTGAGCCTGTTAGCTTGCAGGTTTGCCCTGGGAGACAAACTGTTCTTCTTTGAGGCACATGGCATTTTTATTACAGAGCAACCTCAAGTTTGCCCTTGTGCATGGGGGCAGCTAAGCACCACTGACCACAGTTTATTCCTCTGTTGGTGGCTGTTTGACGTATCTAGCTATCTTTCTTTGGCCTACGAAAGGTCACATGGTGAAATAAACGCTGCCAGCAAACTGCAGCTAATGTAAATTGTGTGTGAAGTTTTTCAGTGCCAGGACATGTGACCTGCATCTAAAGGTATTTGTTTGACCAAACCAGAACAATTATACAGTCCTGCTATGAGAGATCAGCCGTATTTCTCACTCTTGAATTCAATACAGTCAGCATATTCAGAACCTGTCACATAGCAAAGCACTCCAGGCGTTCAAAACAACAGCGTTATAAAGGAGAGAGACACAGACAGCTTTCCCCGTGGGGCTGATGAGATGGTCACATGGATGTGGTTCTCACAGTGAGAGATGGGTTCCGAAGAAGAGCATGGAGGATTTAATGAAGAAGTGAAATTGGATTTTAGCTTTGAAGTCAGAGTGGAACTGGTGATGCTAGGATACATTTGACTGAGGGGGCGGTGCTACAGGGCTTCAGGTGTGAACATGAGTACTGGGAGAGTAGGGCTGACCCTGAGAAGGCTTTCAGAGTATGAAATGGACCGTTTCAGTCATCACCTCTTAGCACCCGTCTTCTACACAGTGGAGACTGCCAACCAGTTCTGTGCAGACAAGAGAGGCACTGACTGTCTTCCTTGTGGATGGCCACAGACTAATTGTGGGCCTGAGGGCAACGATTGTTTTTCTTCCTCATGGCCTCCCTTTGTTGCTAACTCTGGCCTGAACACCGAGCAAGAAGAGCAATTTACCCTTTCCTTCTGTGCATGCCGTCAACCAGCTGAAAATTTTCTGTAAGAACACATCTTCACAAAGTTTGCCAACCCACTCCGCTAGACTCTATTATTCAACCTTTGATGTAGCAGTTCTCAACCCGCGGGTTGCAATCTCTTTGGCAGTAGAACAACAACCCTTTCACAGGGGTAACATATCAGATATCCTGTACATCAGATTTTACATCATGACTCATAACAGTAGCAAAATTACAGTTATCAAATAGTAACAAGGGTACTGGTATGGTTGGGGGTCAGCACAGCACAAAGAGCTGTATTAAAGGGTCACCCCATTAGGAAGGTTGAGAACCTTGTCCATATGGCAGAAAGGTAAGCAGCCAGCAAACAGGACTGTTTAAAGTTTTCATTTCAATTCTGACCTGAATGCCTCTGCTTTTGGTGAACATTACAACTAAATCGCTAGGAGACAAATGGACATTATTATATTCTTAGAGCAGTATTGGGAATGGCCTTTCACTACCTCTCCCAATGGCCCATTTTCTCCATAACAACTCATTTTGTCAAGAGATTCTACATTACACCAAATCTAATTCATAACATTTTAATGCTATGGCTCTTGAAGCTCACTCCCTCTCTACCTTGTTGACACTGGAGAACAGCTTGTGAGCAATCTCTTGGTAATTGCTTTCCATATGCCTGAAACAGCCTTTACTATCCAGAGTAATTAATCCTGCTCCATTCTTTTACACCTTGCTGTATTTCCCAAGCTATTATATTCCTCTGTTTCCCCATGGATCACCCTGAAGCACTTCCCATTTTTCTGAGAAATACCTTTTGTGGAATTGACCATCGTGAAATAGAGTCTGTCACAGCCACTTTATAAGTTCTGTACTTGATATGGTGTGGTTCCATTTTAAAAGCAATTTCTAGCACTGCGCTGGCATATACTGCTCTGCCTCGGCACAGCAGTCTGTAGAGAAAACAGCTGAGGGTTTTTGTTTTGTTTTGTTTTGTTTTTTGTCAAATTTAGATTAAACTGGAGTTTCCTTTAGAGGAAAAAGTAAACTTTTCTAACTTTAAATTAAGTCAGTAAACTTTGGTGACACTAAAGATGATAGTTTCATAATCTATCACATTTGTTTTCTTCTAAATTCCTTAAAAATACAAAATTATGAACATGTATTTTAAATTTATTTGTGTGCTATACCTCATAAATAATATACTTAACTTTATAAAAACTTGAACATCTTAAAAGACAGACTGCTGACATGTGAAGATGTGTCTGAAGGATAAGCCATTGTTTGTGAGTCAGAAGATGCTTGCTTACAGGCTTAAAGTAGGACTCTCTAACAGCCGCACAGTCCTGAGTTTAGGCATCAGATGTTCACACCATCCTTTCATGAGCTGGAGAATGTTCAAGTGAATAAAATCTGCTGGTTGTTTAGTCTCGTTTATAAAATTCCAAGCAAAAACAATGTAAAATAATGTTCGTAGATATAAAGGTTGACCGAGGTGGGGTAGGCTTGGTCAAGGTATGTAATTGTAGTGGAACCAAGAAGGTGGGATGTCAGAGTCACGTGAACAGAGCAAGACAGAACGGTGTCTCCATGAAAACAGGACTGTGCACATCTCAGAAGTGAGTGCAGTGGCTAGCATGCGGTTCACAGTAAGGGTCTTCACACCTGCACTTAGCACTTTAGTGCTTTCGAGCTTCTTATTCTATTTCTCTATGTATGATGACCTTCGTGGGTGTCAGCTCTCGGATTAGCTCCTGTCCATTAACTGGTTAACAACTTTCCTTGTGGCAGAAAGTCCATCTAGAAGATGTTTGATTCAGTTTGCAGCAGGATGAAGATGGTGATTTCTGGAAGAAAACCTAGGCTGCCTAAGACCATCTAGAAAAGCTGAAAACAATGACAATCGCTTATATTTATGGTCTTCTATTGTTGGCCTTACAGTGAGTCATGGCAACAAATCTCTGCCCAGACCCTGTCTCCTCTTCCATCTCTCGACCCATCCCTTCCTCCTCACACTTAGCTCACAAACACACTCCCTTCCTTTTGATAAATGTTTCTTGAAGTTACTAAAAAAATTAACATAATACACCATGGGAAGAAAAGTAAAGGTTTGAATACAAGATGATTATAAAGATTTGCTGTGTAGCATTGAGTCTGTGCTTACCAACCATGAGACTGAACATTTACACACTTGTTATGAGACTATCAGTCATGGTAAACATGTTTTTTTCTTTTTCTTTTTCTTTCTTTTCTTTTCCTTTCTTTTCTTTTCTTTCTTTCTTTTTTTTTTGTTTTTTTTTTGTTTTGTTTTTGTTTTTTGTTTGTTTTTGGAGACAGGGTTTTCCTATATTATCTTGGCTGTCCTGGACTCACTTTGTAGACCAGGCTGGCCTTGAACTCACAGCAATCTACCTGCCTTTGCCTCCTGAGTGCTGGGATTAAAGGCATGAACCACCACACCCGGACTTAAACATTCTTATATAGTCAAGAAGAGATACAGAAAGAGTAAATCTAAAACAATGAGAAAATCAATAAAGGGAGGCAAAAATAGACAGGGAATGGACAAGACAAGAGAATGATTCTACACTTGCACTAAAGTAGATGGTCAGAGAGCCACGGATGGGCTACAGAATATAGGTACACTTTAGGGTATAGTGTAAGGAAGTTATGCGTTAATAAGTAGTTGACATAAGTGGACTTAGTATGTTAAAGGTAATTGATTCCATCAACGTTATTTCCTGAGTACTGTCCACTGGTGCATATTAGGGGAGGCAACTTCGATGAGCATATGAGGAGTGTTGTTACAAGCCCTGTTCTCACAAGGCTTTTGGCCTCAATATGGACACTGAACTATTGTCTGTTTTCCTTGCCTGCCACTATCTTTCCCCTAAACTTCTGCTGATGACTACATCCTCTGCCGTGCAAGCTAACTTAGTGAGGGGATTTCTACTTAGCTTTATGGGAGGCACCAGAGGAGATAGAATTGATAAGAAGTAGAAATCAGTATGTAAATTCCCTGAGGTTTCCTTTACCTGTGTTCTTGTCCTAGCTTGAGCAACTCTCTCCCCACTGCCCAGTCTCTGATAAATGCTCATATTCATCTCTTCATGGCTCTGGTGCCATGACTCTCTATTTTCTTGTGAGCAAAAATGATTTCTCACTACTCCTGATCTACAAACACTCCACTTTGCTTTCCCTTATTTGGTTCCCGTTATGATATTTAGAGATCTGCAACTTGATCCATTCCTGAGTTTTTAAAAACTATTTGAGTTGTTTTCCTCTGGGTCTCTAAATGACCAAAACTCATTTCTAAATAAAAAAAAACCCTAAGTATAAATAATTCAAAATTTCATTAAAGACAGGGAAATGAATATATGTTTTTGAACACAGACTGGTGGGTATAAGTTATATGCAATAGTCCAAGATGGTCTCTTTAAGGGAGCAATGAATGGCAGATGATATGGAAGTTATAGGGGATGCTCCTGGTCTAGGAAAGAGCAAATTCAAAGGCCATGAGACCACGAGACAGAATGGAGTTGTGAGAGCACTATTGCGGAATCTAGTCATCAACAGTTTATGAGGGACACCTGGTTAAAGCTCACTCTACACAGTGAGAGTCTCCCCATGTGTATGATCCTGCTGGAAGCATATAGAGTTCATGTTGGCAGTGACAACCTGCTTCTTATGTTGCTAAGGAGGAGCCCAAACAAGCCAAGATGTCCCCTAAATCATTTCATTTTCATGTGTGGCAAATGAGTTTTAAGTACTGGCATATTTCCTCATAGTATTTTCCCCTCCATCACCATAATTCACAGAAAGAATATCAAGCACACAACACACACACACACACACACACACACACACACACACACACACACACACAGAGAGAGAGAGAGAGAGAGAGAGAGAGAGAGAGAGAGAGAGAGAGA
>OU015749.1:71437761-71448247 GCA_907169655.1 Acomys percivali
CTAGCTGTAGCCTGTGTACTAGCTGTAGCCTGTGTGCTAGCTGTAGCCTGTGTACTAGCTGTAGCCTGTGTACTAGCTGTAGCCTGTGTGCTAGCCATAGCCTGTGTACTAGCCATAGCCTGTGTACTAGCTGTAGCCTGTGTGCTAGCCGTAGCCTGTGTACTAGCTGTAGCCTGTGTACTAGCTGTAGCCTGTGTACTAGCCGTAGCCTGTGTGCTAGCTGTAGCCTGTGTAGTAGCTGTAGCCTGTGTACTAGCTGTAGCATGTGTAGTAGCTGCAGCCTGTGTGCTAGCCGTAGCCTGTGTGCTAACCGTAGCATGTGTAGTAGCTGTAGCCTGTTGGAATCTGTGGCTGATGGCAGCAGGTAGCCTTGGAGCTAGTTTTCTCTTTAACATAGTGTTTACGATCTATGTGGAAAGCACCAGGGGAAACCCTGAACAAACAGCTGACTCTGTTGTAATGGAGCTCAGTGTGGGTTTGAAGGTGTTTGTGTTGACACACGGAGGCTTTTGTGCACAAAACTCTGTGTACACTTTTATGTGTGTGTGCAAGATAAGAGGAGAGAGGAAGAGACCAGGATAGCTTAAAAATGATATAAGATATGGAGACAACATACCCAGGAGAGTTATCCCAGGCAGGTAGGGTTGCTTTTATGTGTTTGTTGTAATGAATAATTTAAGACTAAACTCAAAGAGAAAATGTGGACAATTTTAGCAAGGAAGTATTGAAGAATGTAAGATTATCATTGCCATTTTGTGTTAAAGGTGGCCAATCAGCCACAGCAGAGAAATCGTTGTTGACACTTACCGAGTCTATTCACAACCCGTCGTGCCTTTCCATCCCTTCACCCTGTGACCTTTCCATTCACTTTTCTAATCTTGTAAATTGAAGGATGGAAGTCAGTTATCAACAATAACACCATGTCTGCTCTGACAAGGGAGTTCTGGCACTTGCTTTCTGCTCTTGTGTGTGCTGCACATCAGAGTTTGATGAACGTATGAGTGGCTCATTCAATGGTGTCACTCAACACAGGTCTTAGGTTCTCTCTCTCTCTCTCTCTCTCTCTCTCTCTCTCTCTCTCTCTCTCTCTTTTTATCAGAGTAGTTTTCTTTTATACTGCTCTTCGGAATGCCTTTACTTTCCCCATTTCCAAAATTTCTTCCTTTTATGTCCTCCTCAGACTCCCCTTTTTCTACTCTGTTCTAGCAGGATCTGGTGTAAGGTCAGCTGAGTGTGACCAGAGACATAAAGTTGGTCCTGTTGGTAAGTGTGGTATCAGGATGCCCAGTCATCCTTGTTTCAACCTCTGCTCAAACGGTATCATCCTAAAAGAGATTCTTCAGTTTTTTCTTCCTTCCTATTAATTTGATTTCTTCATTGATTACCATAATACAAATTCAATCTAAAGTCTTTATTTCTATGTGTTCCTTCTAGTTCTGGGAGTTCTTAAGTGTCATGGAATATTTTAGAAAAGTGGTAAAAATCAATCACAACTCAAAATGTATTTCTACGTAGGTACTTCTAGAAAATTCTATATGAATATCCAGTAATTTATTTTGGTTTTCTTTCTTAGCCTAAATAAATATTTCCCTTGGGATACAATTTTATATTAACACAGAGGGCTCATTTTGTTAAAAGAGCTAAAATAAAACTATATGTTAAAACAAAATAAAAGTATGAAGAAGAGGCTTTAAATTACAATAGCTAATCTGAGCTGCGCTGTAAGGAATCACATCGCTTCTCTTTAATTTCTGAGAGCAATCATCCTGGGAGCACAAGAAAGCACTGCGTTTATGCCTTGCTCTTTGACAGTTGTCAAATTTGGCAATTAAGTTCTACCTTACATTTCATGGGGTAATATTGACACAGCCATCACTGTGCTGTACTATCATGGTCTTAGTGTCTCAATTCATGTGTATCTTAAATTGTAGATCGTTATGTTGAACAGAATTTGGTATGGAAAGGAAAGAGAAAGAGGCTTAAGAGACAGCAGCTTGAAGATGGAAGTGTGTGGACTAGTTTCTTCAGCAAGGCAGATTTTTGATTTTCTGTTCACCCTACATTGGCTGCCTATGTGTCCTGTTGTATGACTTTGTTTCTTTGCTCACTCCTGTCTCTCCTGACTCACTTGACAGCCCTACTTTAGAATCACATGCCATTAAGACAACCCCAAATTGCCCCAGTTCCTAATAAATGGATGCCACTCCAGCTGAGCATCCATTACTCTCCTTCAGAGTCTTTACGGTTGCTGATTTCCTTCTTTATTGTGATTGCTTATAGAGGGCCAGGGCACATTTCCCTATGTTGATTGCAATTCAGAGCATACTACTGGACAGAAAGCTGATGGCATCAGGAAAATCTTCACAGCGTATCAATATTTTAGAATACAGGGCACAGCTCTAACTAGTGAAAAAGGACTTGAAGAGGCCATGCTCATCACTCCATGCTGAGTGAATTCTTTGGGTTCTCTGATGCACATTCATAGGATTAAAGTGTAGAAGATTAACATTCAGGGATGAGCTCCATACTCAGTGCAAACATCAGTGCCTTACCCTGGCACTAGGGTTCTATCTCCAGAGCTGTGTTGCTACCAGAGCTGGCCAATTTGCTGGAGGATGTTTCTAGTTGGTTAGTCTATGCAATACCAGGTGCTACATTCTTTAATAAACCCTTCTGGTACTCTCAGTAATACTCATTTCTAGGATACTGGAGTTGTGTCTACTAGTAAACTTAACAAAATTTTGTTGAGAAATGAGATGGGAAATCTTCTTTGCATGTTACACGTATTTACATTTGTGATTACGAACTATTTGTTGACCATCCTCAGTGTGTTTTTCTTTTTAGAAGAACAGATATTTTCTTTGGCTTTCTTTGTGAAAACACTAATCCTCTGCCTATGTAAGAAATAAGCTGTAGTGCAAGCACCATGTTTCTATATATGGTTTTGACTTCTAGTTATAGGTATTAACTTGCTGTGGACACCTGACTCAAGCTTCGACAATCAGACTGACCTATTGTCATCTGACTGACCTATCATACAGATTAATGTCTGGAAGGGTAGCTGTGGGTAAGATATTTCAAAGAGAGAAAAGATTGTCTTTATTCTGGGAATGGGAATATTTTCAATATTTTAAAAAAGAGACACTTCGGCAGCTGCGTAAACATTTGACCTTCATGGGTGCCCCCAAGAGGTGCCCCCGAGGACTCACAGAACTATGACTTTAACACAATGGATTGGATTAATGAGGAACCTTGCTTTGGTTACAAAAGCCCTTCCTTGGAACCTAACCCTGACTAGAAACAATGGGAGAATGAGTGGCTTTTATAACACAAAACAAATTTAATCAGAGCACTGCAGGAAATCCAAATAACATATCAATACTCAATTCATTAAATAAACTTTGAGGATCTATAAGTACCCAGAAGAAGAATCCCAGCGCAGTCAGAGTTAGTTCTTCCTTACTGTGAATGAACTAGACACTATAGTTTCTGTTCAATTGCCTGGGGCTTTTATGTCCTGGAATGTGTTATGGCTACAATGAACTTACTGAATATAACACGCAACTTAGTCCTACGGTGCCATATCCACAGTCATTGGATGACAAACTAAACAAGACAGTGGTAGGAAGAGAGACAAGGGTGAGTCCAGACCAACCGAAGTCATAAGGAAGCCATGTGTGCAGGGAGACACCCAGCTGGAAGAAAAGCTGTACTTCATGGCTGCAGAAGAAAGAATGGTGACAAGCAGAAACATCTGTGGCTGTGACTCCTGGAGCTACGTGGACTCATCTACCTCCCACTACACACTCAAAAAGTCATGGCATCTCCCAGACCCTGGCTGTGGCTTCCATACTAAGTGCATTGTCTTAGGAACACAAAGGTCTCTTGAGCATCTATCCTTGCCTATTACGTAGAACACTGTTTTCAATCATTTTATTACTCTCTATTTCTGCGCTTTTAATCTTTCAATAAATCATTCCTTCCAGAAAGCTCTCTTACCCAGAGCTAGCTACAAACCCACACAGCAGCCCACAATGCCAAGAGCCCTTCAGCGTCCTGCAGGAGTTACTTCTGCCAGCTTGACTGATCAGCTGCTTGACGTAAAACATTAGGAGAAAATGTGACAAATAAAGTGCTGAAAACTGTTGTTGAAAGTCTATTTCCCCTTCCTTCGGCAGGGATTGTTTTCTCAAGCAGTCTGTTGAGAATGTCATCTTTCCTGCTGTGGATGCTCACATGTAACATCTTTTGCATACTATGCTCCGATTTTTTTCGGTAAATATCTCACCATGAATTTTATTTTTATAAATTTTCCTGGCTTCAGAGAGAATATATATATTTTCATGACACTGTACAAAGGGGCATTGTTTCCAGAGACGATGTTGGGATCACAGCCTCCTCTCAGGACTTCATCTGCACAAAAGACAAGGTAATGCCAAGAAACTGAACACCTGCTAGACACCCAGTGCTTTGTTCAGTGACTGCAAGGAGACCGTATGTCAATTTTGCAAAAACACAGCTCAGTAGGCAGGATTTTTTTCCTACTTAAAATGAGAAAAATGAATGTTGTAAAGTATAGGTAGCTCCCTCAGCATTGCTGAGCTATTTAATGCGACACAGGGCTCAAACTGCAGGTTATATTAGCCGTGGGGCCACTTCCCCTTGTGTGCCTATGGAGCTCCCCAGGACGAGCTCTTGCTTGTGAAGCAGCATGCATTATTTTACGCTCCTGAGTTTTTATACACCCATGCGTGTCTTCTAACCTGGCTTTATGGGAAATTCTTTCCCAAGGCATGGTTCAATGTCTTTCTCACCCTTTCTTCTAGTTCACCCCCATCTGTTTGTGATACCCACAGATCCACAGAACACCTCTCTACCAAGGATCCCAGGCATACACTGGGCCTGGAGGGGATGTTTATCCTCCTTCCTGCCCTCCATTCTGGTCACTTTCAATGTCCTCTTATTTGTACTTTGCCGGATGTCTGGGTCCTCTCCACCCACCCCACCTTCATTCCTTGGGGATTCCACTCCTGGTGCAGATCCAGGGTCCCTCTAATTCTTTCTTGTCTTCACTTTCATTTTTCCCTTCTAGGCACTCTTTATTGCTTTGTGACACATGCTGAACTTCAGAAACACTTTCTATGAGGGACCCCACAGCCACCACCATTATGCAGGGTGGACAAGAGCAACCAAAGAAAAGAACACTCACCCAACAAAGAAGAGACTAGAAATGTAGCCCAAGTGACAGCTAAAATATCATTACTCTAGATGCCTATATGGCAGCACAAATCACAAACATGAACAGGAGAGACAACACGCATCCTCCAGAAGCCAGAGGCCTTGTTGCAATGGTTCTCACTCTCCCTGACGCTGTGACCTTTTAATACAGTTCCTCAAGTGGTGGTGACCCGAACCATAAAACTATTTTCATTGCTACATCAGAGCTGTAGTTTTCTACTGTTATGAATCATAATGTAAATATCTGATATGAATGATATCCGATATGCAACCCCTGGGAAAGGGCTCTTTGGCTCCCAAAGGGGTTGTGATGCACAGGTTGAGAACCATTGCCCTAGTGTAATAGCCCTGCACAAACATTTGGCTTTATGATACGTTACCAGGATTTATATAAGTATGGTGCTAACACAATAGATTGGAAGCTTTGTTTTGATTACAAATAACTTTTTTATTGGGACTCTAACTTCTTCAGTCCTTTCTGCTTGGTGGTGCATCATAAGTTTCAAACTGGCACCTACGCATTTTTTTCCTACCTTCTAAGCTAACCTTGCAACTCTGGGCTCCTATGTTTTGGTTATTTTTCTCTATCATGTGAACTACCCCATTCAGCTTTCAGAGTCAGACTGGAATTTTATCTATTCATCTGGAGAACTAATTTCCTCCTCTTCTTTGTTTCCACAGCAAGCAGATCAAACAATTATTTTATTGCCTACTTCATTGCATTTTAATAATGTTTACTTGTCTATTTTCTTGGTTTCTTTGTGTTTTCTACAACTGAGATAATAAAATTTATTTTTCTTTGTACTTGAAATGCTTGAATATAGATTTACTAACTTCTCTTTGGTTACAGGTCACTCCATGTACCCCTGGGTAGATCACAGTGCATAGCTTTCTGAATACTTAATTTCATTTTTTAATTAAAACTTTTGTCTTTGATGATTTGTTCTGAGAAGGATTCTCTTCATTTTGAGAGTGTTTCTAGTGTGTATACACACATCTCTCTCTTTTTCTTCCCAAGGACGGAATGCAGTTCTTGTCTTCACTGCCTTCATTTCAGTTGTTGCTGTGATTGGCATGTGGTCTTTGCTGTGTCCCTTCCCAGTCCATTATGAGCCCATGTCAATCTTTGGAATGGTATTTTCATCATTTATTTTCCTTTCTTAAAAAAAAATCACTGATGTCTGATGGGTTTATTGATGGAATTAAAGTTTTTTATTAGGTCATTTAAAGCCTTAAAGATCTTTTGTGGGAAGTGACCTTCTTCAACTTTAGTTCTTTGACCACTATGAATCCATTTTTTTCTGCTTAGTCTGTCTCTCCTTATGCATTTATTTGTTATATTGGTATGCTAACCTATCTACCCAAATACTGTTAACAAGGTTGGGCCTGCTTTCTCGTTCTTCGCTAGAGGATTTCCCCATAACCCAGCCCACAGGAATAGTCCATCCTACAAGCTGCCTCAGAATCCGTGATTTACATGGTTCTCTTCTACCTTGTCATTCATGATTAATATTTCACATGTTATTTATACAATAACACATAGAACCAGGAAGTGCTAAGGCCAACCCTTAAACTTAGTAAGCTCTGTTTATGAAGTCCTATTAGGAATGAAATATAAGGGCTCATTACTGAAAATAAAAATAGCCTACTCTGATGAAATCTTTAAAGGAATTAGAGAAATTTAAATGATTTAGGAGATACTATGAAATTTCTAGGATTTTTCCCCAGTAGTCAGAGAGTCTTATACATTTGATTATATTGAAAGGGAAGTTTGAATTGTCCAGTTTTAAATTCGGTATCGATATAGTTTTACGGATATGAGGAAGGTATAATATTTAAAAATAGATTAACTCATTAGTATATTTATGTTTAAGTTTTAATCGTTAAGGATACTCTCCTGAGGTATTGTCTCAGAGACATAAAGATTGTGTCTCAATTTAACACTGAGGAATCAATCACAGTGTACTATGCTTTTTACCTGTGTTCCATTCCACAAAGCATCTAGTTTTGACATGACAAAATATACTAATTTTACTAAGTCATTTTCCTCATTACCCACTGTTGTACATATTAGGCAGTATTAAGCCAAAATATGGACAAAAGAATTTGACCATAGCAAGAGACTTATCAAGTGCCACTATATCAGGAAACATTAGCAGCTTGGCCCTGATCAACTATTAGGTTTTAAAACGCATGCGTGTGGGGCCCTGGGAAGATAGTGCTGTCAACGAACACCTGCACGGCGAGCCTGAGAAACTGAGTGAGAGCCAAGAACTCACATATGATGTCGAACATGATGGCCTGTGCTCCCGCTGCACGCCGTCGCCCCAGTACCAGGAAAGAAAGCCAGGTAGGTCCTTGGGGCTGGCCCGGTGGTCTAGCCTATTTGACAGGATTCAGCTCAGTGAGGGAATGGGTCTCAAAAATAGGTAGATAGATCCTGAAGATGAACACTGGAGACTATTCTCTGGCCACACATGTACCTTTACACACACACACACACACACACACACACACACACACAAAACACGTGTGCACGTGCACGCTCACGTGCAAGCACACACATAGGCGCATGCACACATTTCTTTTATATAGAAAAGAGTGTGATCTGTCAACAGAGTGAGATAGGAATGAGGAGCAGATAAGGAATAGGTCACAATATGGGTGTAATGGAGCAAGGGGTAATAGAAAACGGGGAAAGGGGACACACTGTCCTGGTTCTGTTAGGTACCAAGATGGCTTCAGAAGAGCCTCATGTTCTTGGGGGGGGGTGGGTAGCTGACATAAGTATCAACTGCCAATATACTTTTGCTTCAAATATTGAATTCCTATCTAGAAATCTGTAGTTTACTTAGGTTCCACACTGCCCTACGCTGGCCTAGCAAATCCGTTGGCTTTGTAAGCTTAAGCCAGTTTAGTAAAATCAAGGTTTAACAATGTAAGCAATTGGATGACAAATTCAAATATTATCAAAAGAGTCTTATTTCTTCCTTTGTATTGTTGGCATTTGGACATCTGAATGATTTTTGTTTGTAAGTTAGCTTTTTCTAGTATTTATGAAGTTATAGAAGTAGATCGATCTCTATAATAACAGTTACCAGATGATGGTGATATTTGAGGTCACGTACCAATCCCTGTGGCAGAATAAAAGCTGACATAACAACGGACATAGCACTGAGCCCCCAGACTTCCTTTCCTGCTAGATCCTTTGGATAATAGCTCTGTTCCCCATAATCCACTGAACGGCTCTGCATATTTTCATCTTATCTCTGAGGAAATCAACTCAAGTGAGTGGAAACTTCCTGAAGAAAGTAAGCGATTGTTAAATACTTCAACTAGAATCAAGTGTCTTTCACAGACAGGAGACCAGCCTTTGACTAAACTAGCCCCAGACTAAGATGGGATGGGAGGAGTTCTGGGTTGTTTGGTTGGCTTTGTTTTTTGCATGTTTCACTTTTTCTGAGCCACTTTCTTCCACGGGGCCTTTGCACATGCTTTTACTCCCTTCTGGAATGCAGCTCAGCTCCAGGCAAACAACAAACTCCTTGCTTTCCTTCTGCTCTACCTTTAAACACCAATCCATTTGTGCAGATTTTCCTGAGAGCCCAGAAGACAGTTCACATCTTGCCTCTCTGGATCCATGAGATAGGACTCCTGGTTATTTTAACCTTTCACACATTGAGGCATGGCTTCTTTTATCAAGGTCATCTTCATTTCATTTGTGTGTTCTACCACACCACAAGTTTGTTGACACTTTACTGGTATGCCATCATTAATGTCCCAGCATGAAATAAGAAATAATAGATACTTGTTCTTTGTAATTAAAATTATTCTAAGTTTTACATCAACTTCAATCAGATATAGACAGTTTCAAGAATCAAAATAGCAAGTTTTAAAGAGAACTGGAGAGATGGCTTCCAATGTCCCAGAAGTGAGATAGCAATGCGGTGAGGTTTCCTCTTAACACACACACACACACACACACACACACACACACACACACACGCACACGCACACGCACACGCACACGCACACGCACACGCACACACGCACACACACATCTTCACACAGCACCACCTTGCTGTATCTCCTCTGCTCATCCCACATGCCCACCTCTCTCGTTCTCCCAACCAAGTTCCTGCTCTCCCAGAGAGTGTTTCAGTAAGACTTAAAACCGCGAGATAAACTAAATACCAGCACACTAAAGTGAAAATTATTGATCTCTAGTTCTCTTGACGGAATCTCTCCTCTAAAAAAAATGCTCGTTTTCTGTAATGACTATTTACTCAGTGGACTTTTAGCTTGAAGGTGCATTATGTCACAGGGAGGAAAGTTCGTAGACACTGCACTTTCGTACTCCAGTAAGACTGCCCCATGGTCCATTTCTGAGTCTACAATCTCTAAGTTATTCCTGCTATTTCTCCTCTTGCTAGTTTCCTTTCTTTAATGCAGAACTTCAGATACTCTGAAAGCTTTTGAGACGACTCCTTTAATTTAAACAAAAGCAAAGTGTGAAAGGCCTGAGGCAGGGGAGCAGTGAGAGGGAAGGCAGCTGTGCATGAAATACATGCAGTCACCCATCTGTACAACACACAGGACAGGGTTTTGATCACCATGTTGGTGACTGCAAAATATCTCTTCATGTCAACATTCATTATTTATTAAACCAGATGAAAATATTCATTAAAAATCAGTATATCCTTCATTCTCTTTCTTTCCATACTTTTTTAAGTATTACATTTTTACTAGGAAGCCTCCATGTGAAGAAAAAGCATGTCATGATATTGAGTAGACCTTACTAATTATAAAGGAAATTAGACTCTATATTCTCTTGATAGATATTCTGACAGATAATTAACACACCAAGGAGCAGGCGACCTCACATTCTCTGAAGATGAATCCTGCCATTCCCAAAGATCAGTATAACCCGATTTTCCTTATGTGGTTATTTCTTGAACTTTGTCTTATTTCACAAGTTTTATACATTCATGTTTTCTAGCTAAATTTAGAACAGACTTTGTAGCATGTATTCCAAGGAAATTAGGAAGAAGCACATACTGACTGCCTCAGCCAGGATCTTCTGTAAGCCCATCCTACACCTCACGTGCCAGGTAGACTGGAGAGATGGGCAGTGGGCTGCAGCAGTGATTGCTGCCAAAGTATGCTCACCTGATTCAGCTGCTCCTGTTTATAATACCAGTACTGTGCAGGGGTGAGGAGGGGACCTGAGTTCAGCTGCTCCTGTTTA
>OU015749.1:71453947-71514119 GCA_907169655.1 Acomys percivali
TGTGTGTGTGTGTGTGTGTGTGTGTGTGTGTGTGTGTGTGTTCATGTCTGTGTGGGAGTATATGCACCTGAGTTTAGGTGCCCAAGGAGGCCAGAACAAGGATTCAGATCTTGTATTGAATGACAAATTGTGAGGCTCTCAGCATGAGAACAGGAAACTCAATTTTGGTCACTTTCAAGAACAGCACATGTTCTTAGTCACTAACCCATCTTTCTAAGCCCATTCATGGTTCTGTAAAGCACTGCCTGTCATGCAGTAAATGTGAGAGGTTAAAATACAATTTAAAACAAGACTTCCTAATTGGAGTAGGAACTCATGTAAGAGCACATAAAGTGCAATATTGTCATGGAAGACAGACACCTGGGACCCTGGAGAAGAATAGTGCTGCTACAGGCTGTAGGAGGCAGATGTGTTTGAGTGAGAGGACAGATGACAGAAAGAAAACTAGATAGAAATGTGGTTAGAGTGGGTATCTAAAGATTTTCTCTGTTATGTAGAAGACAAACATTTGACTCATTACCCTCTAACTCATACTAAAAATCTGATCACTCATAAAGATCTTAATAGTTTGATCTGTTTGTGTGTGTTCCCTTTAATGATGTGTGAGACATGCCTCATCAAGATGTTGGGAGATGAGACAGAGGCTAGGAAGCATTTAGAGGGCAAATCCTCCTCTTCCGTGAGTACGGTTGTCTTTTCTCTTGCTTGTTTTTCTGTTCTTAGTGCCTAATGTAATATTGATCTTGATAGACTGGTTTGCTTTCCACATATATGAGTGCAAGGAAATCTCCTGGCAGTGGATATTGCCCTAGTGTACTAATAGTGAAAGACTTTAGAGCACTCAGGATTAAATGGACCATATCCATCAAATCCACACAGAGGTCATAGAATTCTGTGGAAGAAGAGTCACAAAGACTGTAAGAGCCAGAGGAGTTGGAGGACACCAAAGCAGTGTCTTCAAGATACAACAGGACTGACACACACAAGCCCACAGAGACTATGGCAGCATGCACAAGACCAGCACAGGTCCAAGCCACATGAAATTCCTTCACCAAGAGTGGGAAGTGAACATGACTTCTCACCTTTAACCAAGAAGCTATTTGTAGTCAATTACCATGGGTCAAAGGAAAATCAAATTTCTTGGATAGATTGTCACTGGGAATATCTGAGTTTTTTTAAATATGTTTTATTAATTTATTCATATTACATCTAAATTGTTATCCCATCCCTTGTATCCTCCCATTCCTCCCTCCCTCCCATTTTCCCCTTAGTCCCTTCCCCTATAACTGTGACTGAGGGTGACCTCCTCCCCCTGTATATGCTCATAGGGCATCAATATCTGAGTTTTAAATTGAGGTTCTTTCTATGGATAAATATACAAGATCTCAGAGTGATGAAGTCGATCAACACTCACTCTTTTCTGTATGCTGACTCCTGCTCTGTGAAGGTTCACAGTACTTTGATTAATCTTGTTATACTCGAACAAATGCCACCATAGATAGGACAGTTTCTTGAGCTTGTGACTTCAGAGCAATCCAGAAGTTCGCTGTCTACACAGTCACTCTTAGGACATGGAGACAAGTAGAACATTATGATAGGCAGATTTTGGCCAAGGGGTCCTGCTCAAACTAAGGCACTAGCCAAGGACAATACAGGTGGTAAAATTTAAACCCCTACCCTGATCTAGCCCATGGACAGGACAGTCTCCACACTTGAGTGGAGAGAGGGATTTGACTTTCTCAAGTACTCTGGTGCCTCACATTTGACTATGTCCCCTGGAGGGGGAGACCTAGTGGCACCCAGAGGAAGGACAGCAGGTCACCGAGAAGAGACTTGATACCCTATGAGCATATACAGAGGGAGGTAATCCCTCTGAGGAACAGTCATAGGAGAGGGGAATAAGGGGAAAATGAGAGGGAGGGGAGAATGAGAGGATACAAGGGATGGGATAACCATAGAGATGTAACAAGAATAAATTAGTAAAAAAAAAAATTCAGCCACACAACCCTCGAGACCACCATTCGGGGAAGCCCTTTGAATGCGCTGCGATGGTCACTTGGCGCTCATCCTTCGTGGTTCTGGTTTTATAGACTAGCCCTGGCTTTTGGTAGAAATACTGATCTCTATGATGCAATGCACTCTTCACCATTGGATCCTGCACCACCAGCCCACCTTTCACTCCTGCCCTCTGGGAATTAACTCAGACACAATAACTACAATCAAATATTGCCTCAAATGATGCTTTAGGACAAACTCAAGCTAACACAATTCATTTTCTAACAGAGTTTATTAAGCAAAACTTTACTTGAAAGAAAAACAAACACTTCTGCCTATTCATGCATCCTTCATTATTTTTAGAAAACTGTATTCTGAAAAGTATAACATTTCCATGTTCTTAAAATGACTCTTATAGGTAACTCTATGGTCACAGCAGATTAAATATAATTTTTGCATTCAAGCCCCACAGAGGTGTTTTCCAAAGCTTGCAGAAATAGTGAATACAAATGCTGCCACAGCACTGAGAGGTTTTAACGCCTGCCTCTGAGTTGAGAGGATGGAAACCTCCTGGGAACTTCAGCTGACAGCACTGTCATCAATGGGACCATCCACAAAAATCACTCTAGTTTTATTTTCAGTGTAAGCATTTAGTATTAGACATCTATGAGGGCCAATATTCAAGAATATAGCCTTTATGTGAAAATGATTTTCAGTTATCAAGTAGTAAAGAACAATCTAATCACGAGAAGAGAGCCTTTGAATTAAATAATTTCTTATACTAAATTGTTTCCATTTTTCATATTCTCTTGATATTATTTTTGTTTTGTTTTAGTTTTGGGGACAGGGTTTCTTTTTGTAGCCATGGCTATCCTGGACTTGCTTTGTAGACCAGGCTGGCCTCTGCCTCCCCAGTGCTGGGTTTACACAGGCATGCCCTGACTGTACCCAGCTTCTTGCTATTAGTTTTACAATCACCAGATAGCATCTGTAAGTTTCATCATAATTGTTAACTTAGAAATTTATTTAAAAGTAACTGTGTCTTAGAAAGCTGAAAGTTTGTATAGAGGCGTCATTTGTTGCCTGGTAGAATTGGGTGCCCTGTGGGGTGTGTTGGAGCTACCACTTGTGAGGAGTTTGGATGGTGCAGCTCCACTCTGAAGGGAAGGGAAGGAGCTCAGGAAGCAAGTTCATGTGTCAGAAGAAGAGGTTACTTACATGGGCCCATCATTCATATGAGAAAGTTAGTTTCTTGTTACTTTTACACAGACACTTGTGTTTAGAGAATGAGAAGGAATGCCAGAATTCTGAAAAACTGCTCAATAAATGCATCTCCCATCCCCTTTGTTAGTTCCATTACTTAAAAACATATTTTAAAAAATTTTTATGTTATATTAATGTGTGAGTTCTTGCATGTTGGAATGTTTTCTACATGTGTGTCGGATATCCCTGGAGAACAAAAGCGGACATTGACTTTCCTGGGAAATGGAGTTACATGTAGTCATGACCCACCTGAATTCAGTGCTGGGCACAGAGCCTGTGTCTTCTGCTACAACCACGTCCAGTGCTCTTCACCATCTCCCCAAGCTCGGGTGCCAGGTCCTGATACTGCTCAGTGCTAATGCTGACTTCAGTGTTTGCTTTCTCATTTGTTTGTTGTTGGTGGTGTTTCTTGGCTGCTGTTGGGCACCTGCTTTCCAGCTCTTTCTGTGATCCCTTTCATTTTATTCTACATTCTAGTGCTTCCTTTGTGCTTTAGTCTCATACCTTGCATCCTTCCTTATTATTCCAGAAAGAAATCAATATGGCTGGACTTATTTTGGTATTCCTGCCTATTTTGGAATTCTCTCTGATGACAGTTTTCTTTCTGTAAGGTCTTAGAGGACAAGAGACGACAGATAACGTAGCCAACATTGTACCATGTGTTGCAGGTCTGTGACCACATCTTACTGAAGTCTAGCATTTCTTTGGCTTCCTTTAGCTACACTCTACTCTTCCTCTGTTATCTCCCTGCCATCTCTTGATTATTTTATAATGTTTCCATTTTTATTATTTTAAGCAAATTGGATCATTTAAGGCTTGATTTGAATCTCACTTTTTTCTTAATGACTCTCCATAGTCTTTTTTCACAATACCAGTAATTTCATTTTTATACACATTATGATGCTATCTTGATATCTGAACATTGCTATTCAAACTAGTAATTGTTTTTGTAAATCAAAATAAATTTAAATTACAAGAATATCTTCATCTTATTACTATTCTTGGTTTTATTATCTATGTGACTATTTTATAACTTTAAATTTGTTATTGGACACACACACACACACACACACACACACACATATATATATATATATATATATATATATATATATATATATAATTTTGTTATACTGGCCACCACCTTCTACCATATCCCTCCCACCTCTGTCAATCATCCCTCCTCCTAGAAGTCTGTCTCATATTTGTATCTTTCCTTTTTTGTGATGTGACCTACTGGATTTAAGAGGGGCCATGAGACTATCCAGCCTACTGGCAGAGTAGGTATCAGTGTTCTTACCCAATCTTCAACTCTAGGATCTATAACACCAATGGGGGAAGCAAAATGTGTCCGTCGGTGCAATAGCAACATGACAATTGTGAGGGTAGCAATCTTGTGGTTGAGAAGGTTGTAGTCCCTAAAGAAAAAGTTGCTGCTGCTTTCTATTTAAATAATGGACATGGCTGTCTAATTTCTAGAGGCGAATACAGCTCTGAGCCCTAACCGGAGGAGCACCTCTTTGCAGTGAATTGCACTGTACATAGAGATTCATGGGGCTTAAGGTGTTGAGAACGGTAAGTGATGGTAAAGTACTCAGGGCACTTAGGTCACTGCCTTCAAAGCTCATGGGTTGCTGAGGAAGAGAGGTATAAATGACGTAAGAGAAGGAAGACGAGGAGAAGGCTCACTAAAGGCTACATTCTGGTACAACACAATAATTCAACCGTGATTACACAGGAGCTGTGGCTGCCTAACTGAGCTTGTCAGCTATCACTCATGGATCAGGGATGGTCATGCAGCTCTACTGCTCTCTGTTGAACTATTGGCTACTGATGGATACTTGGGAGGAGGACTTGATTGTCCCCAGGTGTGCTCCCATGGGTAAACTCACTACCACGATCCAATGCCTAGTGGTAAATTTTACTTTGAAAGAAAACACTTTAAGCATGCATATTTC
Source organism: Acomys percivali (assembly GCA_907169655.1). Lineage (NCBI taxonomy): Eukaryota > Metazoa > Chordata > Mammalia > Rodentia > Muridae > Acomys > Acomys percivali. The sequence continues at coordinate 71,459,164 of OU015749.1, forward strand.
AAAATAGGCCTAATAGTCTTGAATAATATGGTACTCAGGGATTCCTTATTGCTACAGTAATGATTCATAAATTTTAGTTCTTAAGAAACAAATGGGGAAATAGAAGGATCCAGAGGGTCCTAGAAACCTACAAGAAGAACAGTATGATGCATGGATCTGGGTCCAGGGGTCTTGCTCAAACTATGGCACCAGCCAAGAACAATACGTGTAGTAAACATCGAACCCCTACCCAGATCTAGGCAATGGATGGGACATTCTCCACCGTTGAATGGGAAGTGGGGTCTGACTTTCATGCGCACTCTGGTGCCCCATTTTTGAACACGTCCCCTTGATGAGGAGGCACGGTGGCACTCAGAGGAAGGATAGCAGGCTACCAAGAAGAGACTTAATACCCTATGAGCATATACAGGGGGAGGAGGTCCCCCTCAGTCACAGACATATGGAAGGGGAGTAGGGGGAAAGTGGGAGGGAGGGAGGAATGGGAGGATACAAGGGATGGGCTAACAATTGAGATGTAATACGAATAAATTAATAAAATAATAAAAATAGAAACAAAGAAAACATGACCACAATTGTTAAAGACAGTAACAAATAGCTTCTGTACTGAAATTTTTAGTCCTTGTTCTTATTTTTAACCTATGTATGTGTGACATTATCTATGTGGCTTTTGATTAGTTTCTCATGGCTACAATGGATATTACATCAGTAGTCTGCTTTGTAGAGTTTTACTGCTATATACTGCATAAAGAAATATATATATATATATATATATATAAATATACATGTATATCTTGACTGTTAACATTTTGAATTATGATCTGTTCCAAAGTTTATATATAGCATGTATGCATATACATATGTACACATTGATAACAAAATGTCTTTCAGAAGAGTACAACTCTAACAATATATTCCAAAAGTGTCTTTGTCAGGGTTCTATTGCTTTGAATTGATGCTGTGACCAGAGCAATTCTTGTAAAAGAAAGCATTAATTGGGGGCTTGCTTACAGTTTTAGAGGTTTAGTCTTCTGAAATTATTATCATGGCAGGGAGCATGGCAGCATTCATGGCATTGGAGCAGTAGCAGAGAGCTATGTCCTTGACCAAGAGGCAAGACATAGAGAGAGAGAGATTCTGAGCCTGACCTTGGATTTTAAAAATTCAAAGCCCACCCACAGTGACACTCCTCCTCTAACAAGGCCACACCTACTCTAACAAGGCCACACCTTCCAGTCTTTGTAGTTCTTTCAAACAATTCTACTTCCTAGTGACCAAGCATTCAAGTTTATCATCCTATGGGAACCACTATCATTCAAATCACCACAAACAGTGTATATTTTTTTTAAAGAAAAAAATTAAAAGTGGGGTGTGGCTGTACATACTGACAACACTTGTCAGATGGAAGCAAGAGGACAGTACTTCATAGCTATCTTTAGCTACACATGAAAGTGTGTCTCATGGGAAAAAAGTATATCGAAAAACTATAAAAGTGTTGAAATATACTTTTTAATACTTCAAAACCAATCAGAATTCTCATTATCAAGTTCACTTCTTAATAATGTCTTCATAGATAGTTTTTGTTGCACGGCAGAGCAATCTGCATATCATACATCAACTATAATAGAGCATTTGACTTCTTTAATGCAATGCCTAACTGTAAATGTCTATAAATACAAATGAGGTGTTTAAATGTGAAGATCCTGTGGATAGATGGCAATTCCTATAATTATAGCATCATTACACCTGCCTGCGCTGCACTGAATAGTTAAAGTTACAACTGTTCCTATTATTGGAAAAGTAATAACAATTATAATTGTACAACGAAGTATTTAGAGCTTAATACTCAATTTTAAGGCAGATGAACTACAAATGCAATGAAAACTGAACCCATAAACTTCATGATGTTAATACATACATGCTCCAGACAGACACTAAGGTGTAAAGAGAGAACAGTGGCTCTTACGTGGCTCACCTTTCCACATGCTCACATTCTAACTTTTGAGTAGCATTATGAGGACTGTTTATTCTCTATGAATCATTCATTTCCCATAATACTATTGTGCACGTGTGTGTGTGTGTGTGTGTGTGTGTGTGTGTATAAGCCAGAAATTGACATCAAGTATCTTTCTCAACCAGTCTTTATGTATTTTATGATACTGTCTTCACTGCACCTGGTTCACTGGTTTGGCTAGGCTGGCTAGTGTGCTCCAGAGATGCTCTTGTCTGTGTCTCTCCTTACTGGGATGACAGGCATGATATGCCTGGCTTTATACATAGGTACTTGGGATTTGAACACATATTCTTAATTCCAGCACAACAAACGTTTTAGCAACTGAGCCATCTCCCCATCATTAATGTCAACATTTCTATTCTGAGATATACATGAACTCAGATTAAAGAAGTGAATATATATAAATAAGATGCCTTTTAGTTTATTTGTATTGAGGTCAAGTATTTAGAAAACCAGCAATACATCTTTCCCTTTTGCATATGAAATACTGATCTTGTCAATCTGTAACTCACCATCATTTCGCAGGGTGAGTGGTGTTGGAGGACTGAGCACTCGAGCATTCGTCACAGCATTTTTCACCAGACAAATATAGCTGCCAACATCTGATGTTTGCACTTTAGAAATATAAAGGTTGCCTGTCTCTTGGGATATGAATCGCCGGCTGTCCTCCGCCACAAAGGAAGGGAACTCGTTGAAGACCCAGCTATAGATGATCTCTGAAAACAGAGAATTCAGTTGTTGAATTATACAGATCACTTAACTGACAAAGTTCAAACAACAAGGGCTTTACTAAACATTTCCTTGATTCAAGGCCACACACATAGCTGATCTGCAAATAATTTAATATATTAAATTCAAAGCATGGTTCTGGTTTGTGGCTGTAGGAAGAGGTCACATAGTTCTCAGATGCTGTGCCTTTACCGATTTTCCCTTCAACTCTGAAGTGTATTAAACCTATGCATGATACTCAGAACTGTGATAATGTGAAGGTTGAAAATTAAAGAGATAATTTCTTGTAATTTTACATCAACTTAATTGGTTAATTTCATCCAAACCTGTGAAAGAGTGTACAGAGAGGACAGCGTACACTGTAATGGCTAACGGGAGAGGATTGAGCTTTGTCCTGTTGCCCCACGCAGACTTATAGATCCAGGAGATATCCCGACTTCAGTTTTTACTGCTTTGTTCATCAAATATTGGTTGCGAATTACCTTAGGCTATGTGTCATTCCAAAGAGAAAAGAAAAGTTTCACAATTCCACGGAGCCATCCTTTCAATGGGGGAAAAACCAAAAATATGCCCACAATGGAGCAAAGGTTAACGAATGGGAAGCAAAAGACCGAGAAGCAAAGGAGAAAACTAAGACATCATAGCTGAGTTGAAGACAGGTAGGGCTGAAAAAGAACCTGGGGATTATATCTTATTTATTATTTATTTGTTTGTTTATTTTTGGATTTTCAAGACAAGGTTTCTCTGTGTAGTCTTGGCTGTCCTGGACTCGCTTTGTAGACCAGGCTGGCCTTGAACTCACAGCGATCCGCCTGCCTCTGCCTCCCAAGTGCTGGGATTAAAGGCATATCTTAAACATTCTCCTAGTTCCAGAATGAAGAAGGGGGAATGGGGCAAATGAAATGTCTAGAAGAGAAAGAGGAGAAATAGAATCACAACCTCAGGAAGCCAGGTTGAAGTAGTTATAAAAGACGGTGCTTTTGAGTTACAGTGACAGCAGTGGTAGTGAGGAGCCAGAGACTGTTGACTATGCAGAGAATAAGAGAGAAGTATATGTTTGTCTAGATGGGACAATTGATAAAAAGTAAAGTTCTTCGGAGATGTGGAGACAGAGGAACTGGGGATTTACCCATGACACCTAAAAGTGATATAATGTCAGCTTTGCAATTTGAACTCAAGGAGGAAGACCTTTAAATTTGAAGACAAAACATTGACATCTCAATGGGTTGCAATTCACCAGTTATATCTGGAAGAACAGATTTCACAACCTTATTTTTTTTCAGTTACTTGTTTGATAAATCAACTTAATTAAGTTTTTAAGTGACCCAATATGTAGTTAAAAGCTACTATTGGAATTAGAAAGTCATTTTATATTGTCTTTTTTTTCCTCTTAATTAATCTCTCTTCCCTCTTTATCCTATCATGGATTGTTAAAAATCAGTTCCCAGCCAGGTGCGTTGACACACCTTTAATCCCAGCACGCGTAAATCAGAGGCAGGCAGATTGCTGTGAGTTCGAGTTCAGCCTGGTCTACAAAGTGAGTCTAGGACAGCCAAGGTTACACAGAGAAACCCTGTCTCGGAAAACCAAAAAAAGAAAACAAGTCAGTTTTCATCTCTTTTCTACTCACTTCAAAATTGGGGTTCTGGCCTTGAGCCAACATTTCCAGATCCTAAAGCTGATTTAAAAATATTGAGAGGTGTAGACAAAGCCCCAGCTAGACAGCTTTTATCACTAAATGAAATCTCAACATTCGAAATTGGTTACAACTAACCGAATTCGTCAAAGGGGCCTTATAGAATCCTCAAAGCAACCCAGGCTATTGGTTACTTTCTATGTACTGATATAAGGCCCTATTGCTAAAGACAGTTCCTGTCTAAGTCAAGCTGGTTCCTACCTAGAGCCTTTACTCCTACTAGGAGTGTTCAAAGTACTGGAAGATACTCTGCATACTACCAGAGGAGAAAGGTAATTACCAATCCAGCTGCAAAACCCATGAAATACAATGATGATCTACCTGCATGACAGGCAACTGCAATGGTTTCACAAAAGTTGTTGGAGTAACCGACAACTATCTGATTGGAATTAACGCTCACTCCATAAGAAGGAGCCAATGCCTGACACTGTTTTGATGTCCAAGCACCTGAGACTAGATAGGGCATAGTCTAGAGTAAAAGCAAATACTACTGTTCTGCTAAAGGAATGTTGCAATAAAGAGACTCCTAATGACATTCTGCTATACCCAATGATCAGTGTCTTGCTCAGCCCTCATCAGAGAAGCCTATGGCTTCAGGTGACGGGAGCAAATACTAAGACCCACAACTTGAAAATGTACAAAGAGTGAGAGACCTTGGAATTTTCAGTCCTACATGGGACGTATCCATCTAGTCCCATCCCTTAGGGTTCTGGGAATTCTTCAGAAGAGGAATCAGAAAGACTTCAAAGAGCCAGAAGCCATGGGAGACACCAAGGGAACAAGACATTATGGACAGAACAGGCCTGATACATACATGAACACATAGAAATGCTGGCACCATACAGAGGACCTACATAGGTATAAACCAGATGGAATCCTAGTCCAGAAACGAAAAATGCAATGGACACAATCCCATCCTTAACCAATTGATAATGGCTTACAAAGGAAAAATCAGGAGAAATTTCGTTGGGTATACAAATCAAACATAAAGGGAAGGGTGTATTCTCAGCAGTAGATGGTCAGTACAAAATGAACTCAGTGGTAGGGTTGAAGGTTTGATCTTTTTATTTAACCTCATAGATCTTCTGCTTATATTTTATAGTTTTTAAAAATTTTTGTTTTTATGTGTTTTCTCTGTGTGTCTTAGTGTCTGTGTTTTCATGCTTTTTCTTTTTCTCTTTTTTTCTGTGTGTTCATTTATTTTTTCCTATTCTGGTTTGTTTGATTTTATCATATTTTATGTTATTTATCATCAGATTATTATTATTTATATTATTATTATTTAAATCCCTTCTTGTATTCTAACTTTGTGTGGGTGGAGATGTGGGGCCAATATGGGAGGAGCTGGGGGAGGTTAAACCATAATCAGAATATAAAAATTATATTTTCAATTAAAAAGAAGAAATTATTAGAAGTATTAAATTGAACTTACGATTAGGCCTCTGGAGTATAAGTGAAATATGCAGCCTGCTAATTACATTCTAACTGCACAGACTTCTCCTATCTGACAACATGGTCCCTCTAACAATAAGTTTCATTTGTTATTTATACATAATTCACAAAAATTTATATTTAAATCATATATATATATATATTTCATAGGATTTTGCTTAGGTTTTCTCAAGTTTTTGGTTACTCTTTAAAATTTAAAGACAGGAATAGCAACTAAAAGTTGACATTTAAAGAACCACAGTTTCTTATACTGGTGGTATCTGTTGGTTGAGTTTATGATTTATTTCAAGACTGGGACCCTTATGCGTGAAAACTCACGATTAAATGGAATTTGGGGTTCAAAATTGCTGATTTATTTCTGCAATGAGGTTTTATTTTTCACATAGCCAATAGGTTCATAATGCCAAGGATGAAGAGAGCATTGCACGGTAACTTAGCTGACACCTGAAACTGGGTTAGATTTCTTGCTTGCACCCAAAATAGAACTACTGAGTGGAGACAAACCTCTTTTAAGATCCCTGTTTACATTCGCTAGTAAGGCTTTTTATTAGCTATTAGCATTTACTTAAAATTGTCTTCAAACTTTACTTTCACAATAAAGTAGAATACAGTTTCTTTAAGGGTAATGTTATAGTCTGGGGACTATAAAATTTTTCAGGGAGACTAGAAAACATAATTGTCTCTATAGCTTTAGTCTTTACTTTGTGTGCTATTTTGTTATATATTAACTGTGTGTGGCTCTTCCAAATAACCATATAATAACATTATATATATATATATATATATATATATATATATATATAATATTTTGGTATCTTATTTCATTTAAAAAGACAGTGAAACTAACTAGTAAGCCATGATTTTCCCATTTTCAAAGATGTCTTTTTAAAAGAATATTAAATCTGCCTTCTGTATATTCAATACTAAGTGGTAAGACAAAATTGCCTCATTAATCCAGACTCCTGTTTTGTTGTTGTTGCTGTTGTTGTTGTTGTTTTTGTACACTTTTTGTCTTTCTGTGCTGCACTCAAAAGTTATTGTAATTCACTAGGAATTTATCATATCCAGATGTATGTACTTGGTGTATGTGTTTTATCTCGACTTCTGCTCTCTAGTTAATCCAAATACTTATTTTTAATGCTGACATACTATCAGTCCTCAAGCTTCTAGACATTAAAGTAGATTTCTGTGATATTAAAACACACACACACAGACACACAGGCAAAGGGATGTACGGATGCCCACACGTGCGTACACACACACACCTGATTAAAAAAACTCAAACAAATAAGATGTATAAGGAACATTACAGCATAATAGTGGTATTTACACAAAAATCTTGAAGTTCATCTCATAGTGAATGTAGGAAAGCCAACAGGCTCCTCCTGTCCCTAGAATGTTAAGGATGACCAGGATGTCTGCGGCTGCTGTTCAGTGAGATGTTACAGTCCTAGGACTCCGACCTGAGCTCCTGGACATGCAATTTGGAAGGGAAATAAAGTTCTGTGTGTGTGTGGAAAATATGACTTTCTATTTAGAAACCTTCCCTCCAAATTTTACTCTAAACTTTGTTAGGATAAACTAACTCAGTATTTCAACATATTAATAAATTATTTGAAACACAATCTAAGAACTTATCATTTACAGGAACCACAGAAAAGAAATGTCTATGAGTAAGTGTACACTGTGTAGTGAAATACCTATGCTCCGAGAATTATGACACTGATGATAGAAACTGTTTAGAATGCCAAGAAATTGAAATGCACCCCACATTCAATGATTGGCAATATTGATAGAACTTCAACATTATCAAAGCAGTCTTAAGTCAATACAGTCCCTATTAAAGTACCAGTGACTTCCATCAGGGCTCTAACGTAGCATTCACAAAACGTATATGGCTACAAAGACTCTACTGAATAGTCAATGCCATCTCAAATCAGAAGAGCCAGATCATCTCTTTTAGACCTGATTTTAAAATGCTACACAATTACATACTTAAAAAATAATGGTAAAGATCAGTGAAGCAGCACACACCCGAAATTACAGCACTTTGGAAAGGCAGAGGCAGAGGCAGAGGCAGAGGCAGAGGCAGAGGCAGGTGGATCTCTGTTATTTCAAGGCCTGCCTTGTCTACAAAATGAGTCCAGGAAAGACAAGGCTACACAGAGAAACTCTTTTTGGAAAATTCAAAAAAAAAAATAATGATGATGATGATGATGATGATGATGATGATGATGGTGGTGGTGGTGGTGGTGGTGGTGGTGGTGGTGGTCCTGATATCAGCACATGTACTGATGAATGGGATGAATCTGAGAACCTAAGAGTAAATGAATACAGTTTCAACCCATTAATAGCAGAGATGCTAAGGACAGGCACCAAGAGAGGACGGCCTTTGTGGTAAACTGTGCTGGGAATGGTGTGTATTCATATGCCGGATACTACAATTCGACCCTTGTCTATTACCTGCAACACAAAAGTTAGCCACAAGTTAATGCAGCCTCAGATGAATCTAGGGAGCCCCAACAAAGCACTAGTAATATGATTTGGAAGTTCAAGTAGACTTTTTGTTTGCTTGTTTTGAGAATATTCTGCAACAGACAGGAAATAAACCAAAGAATAAATAAAGAAAACACTATATCAGACTGAAAACTTTCTGTGTAGAGAAGCATGCAACAAAAATAACTCATGTACAGCTTACACAATAAAGAAAATATTTGCAAACTATACACCTGATAAGGAATTTATTACCATAATATATAAAGAACTAAAAGTAAAACTTATAAGCAAAACAGGTAACAAGAAAATGAACTGCAGGTCTCAGTAGATGATGTTTATCAAAAGAAGATATGTAAACATTCAAATATTACACACAAAAATGATCGGACTAGTCATCAGCAGAGAACAAGTTTATGGGGCTGGAGATATGACATAGGAGTTAAGAGTAGTCGCTCAATCTGCACAGGACTCAGGTTCAATTCCCAACATCCACACCGTAGCTCATAACTATCTTGAGCTCTGTTCTAGCCAATTGGACCAGCCTTTGCTGGCTTCTGTGGGTACTGCATGCACATGGTACTGCTGATGCTTTGGAGAAAGGAAGTAAGCTCTTACATGTTGCCGGGGATGTAAACTCCAGCCAACAAGGAAAACTGAATGGTAACATCTCAAATAGTGAAAACTGGAATGGTTATAAGATCTTGCAAGCCCACAAGTTAGATATTCAAGTAAATGAAATGATGCGAATAGATGCCTCACATTCAGAGCACTGCGATTTGCAACAGCAGGGAGGTGGAAACAATCTAAGCACTCATCAAGTGATACATGGACAAAAATATAGTGTGAATACATCATGGAAAACTACTCAGCCACTGACTGATGAAATTCCGCCGTTTGTGGTAACAGGGATGAAACTGGAGGTCGTTATGTTAAGTGAAACAGAGCAGACACAGAAAGAGAAGAACATCATCATGTTACGCGCATGCGCGGTCTAAAACGGGAGAGCTGGAAGTTGAGGATAGAGTAGCAGCTCTTGTACGATAGGAAAGGAATGGGATATGGAAGTATGACATGACTGTGGAAAACTAATTAATGTGCATGACGCTGCAAATAGAGAAGTAAGAATTTGTATGTGCTGATGCACAGCACAGTGGCTATCAATGTCAATTTAATGCAGTATTTAAAAATCTGCAAAATCAGGACTAAAGATGGGACTTAGTGCTCAAGAGCACTGGTTGCCCTTCCAGACAACTCACGTTTGGTTCTCAGCATCCACCATGGCAGAGCACACCATTTGTAGAGCCAGTTCTAGAGGATCCAATACCTGTTCTGACATCCACAGGTAGTAGCATGCGAGTAGTGCACAGACATACGTGCACAAAAAATCACCCAAGCACTTATTTTTAAAAGGATAGAAATGTGCATTTATCCCAAAAAGAAGTTATAAATGATGTGCACTTTGCCTGATTTAGACATATTCTTCATCCATCATGCTGAGCACTTGAATTTTCGTACATTTTAGATATTAGTTAAAACAAACTTACTTTACTAAGTTCATGCTGATGTTTAACACAACCATGTGGTGTACATCCATTCCCACTTCATCTAATATACAGGGGTTTCTTTTTTGTGGGTTACAGATTGTTAATAAGTTACCAATCCTATGTGATAACATCAACTGAACTCCATGAAAGAGAACAACCCCAGAGTTATTTCTTTTTAGAACTTTATTTTTTGACACTAACCTACTCCATTATCATTACTTCTCTTAATTAAGTCATCACTGGGAGAGACTGTCATACTGAGCAATGGAATTAAAACTAACCTGGGTGGTCACTGGAACTTTCATTTCTTACATTCAGTGGTGGGGCAAATGCAGGTAGGCTGTGCCTGTCTTATAACTGAAGGTCCAGGTTTATAATTTCACACATTATGAGCCTTCATCCCTTTTCTGCAATTTATTCAGTGTCAAAGCTGATGCTCTTCTTTTCGCTTCCCTGACAAATAAAATCATTACTTAAATGACAGATTTCCACATCCACAAGGTATGAAGACAAGCATTTCCATGTGGGTGAGGATGCTCATTTCTCATGGCCGTAGTGCCACTGATGAAAACAAGTGCAAGAGTGGGGAATGAAACCACGTAGTGGACGCTCCAGTCTGTGAAAACAATGGCAGAGAGCAATAAGACGTGATTCATTTCAGCATTTTCTAATATGCTGCAATTTGGGAAATAGCCGTTCCTCTTTCTAATAATGTTTGTATACAGAGAAGGTTTGGGTCAGAGAATTTAGAAGGAGCATAGTGCAAACAGCCTTAGTGAAATTCACAGGCCCAAGAAATAAGTCGGCTCACCGCAGGAGCTCGGCTTCTCCATTGCTGTCAGCCAAAAGAGGGGAGATTAAAAATCAGAATTTCTTTATTTTTATTCTCTGGTTGAAGTTATTGTATGTGCGAAGGTTTCAGGTAATGATATGCATTAACAAAAATCTCTGCTGTACCCTCTTCTTCTGCTTATTCCTACGGTGTGAAATTCAATAGCATTTGTCAAATAACTAGAATTTGGTTTATTATAAAGTACAACTTTTTGTTTCTAATGGTATGAATTTTGTATTTTAATTTAACAAACTTTTGTATTTTGCATTAATTTTACTGATGCACTGAAGTACATACTATAAGCAGTTTAGTATTTGCTAATTATAACATTTATTTGGATTCCAGGGCTCAGTATGACAACCGTTCCTCATGATGATTTAATTAAGGGAAATACTTGAAAATGATAATAGAATACATTAGTGGCAAAAAGATAAGTTTAAAAAGTGTTTCCAGGATTGCTTCCTGTCATGGATTCGATGTTATCACTTGGATTGTTACCTTATTAGTGCCACAAAAAATGTAGAAAATTTTCAAGTATCCCTTGCAATTGATCATAAGGAACACCAGAAATTAATAAGAAGCACATTTTTTTAATTTTTATTTTTTATTATTAATTTATTCTTGTTACATCTCAATGGTTATCCCATCCCTTGTATCCTCCCATTCTTCCCTCCCTCCCATTTTCCCCTTATTCCCCTCCCCTATGACTGTTCCTGAGGGGGATTACCTCCCCCTGTATATGCTCATAGGGTATCAAGTCTCTTCTCGGTAACCTGCTGTCCTTCCTCTGAGTGCCACCAGGTCTCCCCCTCCAGGGGACATGGTCAAATATGAGGCACACGCATTTTAAAGTATTACTTTTATATTATGTGTATGTTTCTACATCGTATGTGCTCATGGGTACACTGCATGAGGAGTCAAGAAGCAGGTATCTGATCCCCTAGAATTTGAATTAAAGGCAGGTGTAAGCTGCGTGATGCGGGTGCTGGAAGCAGAACTCCAATCCTTTACAAGAACATTAAGAGCTCTTAGCTACTGAGGCAGCCCCAAGAAGTACCTCTTTGTTTTATGATGTGTATCATTTCTGTAACAGAAAATGTCACTGTTAGCCATGTCAAGTACTCTCAGAAAAATAAAATCTCAGTCTTCATTTTTGACACTGTATTATCACAAGCACAATGTATGTTCCACAGCTGAACGATAAATATTTACAGAGCTTAGTTGTGCCAAACTGTATTTATACAGTATATAGAACTTTTAATATTTTAAGCACACACATGGGTTGGTTTGCATATTTTAATTTCCAGTGAAAGTTTATTAGTTCTACTTAGTCGGTTACATGGATTTGTAGGCGCTGGAGAGACATTAGAATTATAGGTTATTTCAGGTTATTTATAATCTTACATGTGATCTGTTTTAGTCCCTCTGATTGGGCATGTTTAATTGTTATTTTGTTGAGGATCTGGTTTGGCCGTTGAACCCTTAAATGGAGCATCTATAAAGACCATTTTAGTGGCCAGATTTATGGTGGACTTTGTCATAAAGACAACTAGAGGTCACACATTATGATAAGACTGGCGAGCTAGCTGTCAGCACAGTGCTCACCTCCCATGACTGTCAGAACTGATGTGGCATGCTCTGTTATCCCAGTGCTGGGAGAGGGGCACAGGCAAGGTGAGCCCTGGGGCCTCCTTGTCAGCCAGTAGTCTTCTAGAGGACAGTGAGGGATCCTGCCTCAAGATAGCAAGGTGGAAGATTCTTCAGAAAGAACACTAGAGTGTGTCATCTGGCAATCATATACAGGCTTATGCATGTATATCTGATATCTGAAGCCACAAGAAATGCCTTTACAGATACACACTTCCACAAAGCAGTAACAAATTATTAAACAAAAACTCTGCTTAGAGACTTATGGTATATAATATGGGTCAGCAGAAGATGTATAAGAGAGTTTAGTCTAACTCTCACATTTTCCACTTAATTCTCCCCTCCCTTACTACACACATATTTGATGGCATTGTGGTGAGGAGGTGCATTGACTTTAGTATCACAAAGATTAGAATGTCAGAGATATCTTTACTTGACTTCTGGCCATGAGATTTTAAGTAGTATATGTACTTTTATTAAAGCTCCATTCTTTTTTAAAAATCAGAAACCTGAACTGAAGGTATAGACAGAGTAGGTTAAATGAGACAAAACAGTTAAGCCTAATCCTTCAGAATCAGGCCAATTCCTTTTCATTATCACACTAATCCTCTTAACATTGAAAATAACCAGCTAACATCTCAGTGTGAGAGGACAAAGTCCAGTTTGCCCAGATCATCCAAAAATTACCCTTTATAATTAGGCCATATTATATCCACTATTGTATTCTGGGTTTTGAGGTTTATTTTCAGTTTTTATAAAAATAAATAGTGATGTTGTAGGTTATGGTGATGCTAAGGAGAACTCAGCCTCTTAGATGAGTCTCCAACATGAAAGAACTGCTCAACAAAGGCAGCACTGGCTCACAGTGAACAGCCTAACAACAGAAATCTACCTTCTGCCTTGTGCGATGAGATTTAATCTCTGTAAGTGTCAAAAGTTTTTCCCAATAAATCCACTCAGCAGCAATAGCCTAGGCAGAACAGAAACAAAGAAGGTGTCCTATTTGTCACGCTTCCCACGAGAATCAGGATATTTTAAAACATGTTGTAAGGAAAGCAAGAGAGAAGTTGTCATATGGGCTAAGAATAAAATTATCCTGATACAAAGCAAACTTCACTGTCACAGTGCATTTAGTTACTGTGGCTGAACAGAACAAAGTAATAATTCTCCTTGAGGTTTTAAGACATGTATTTTTATTATGCTTGTTACCTAAAGTCAATTTTTCATTATGCTTGTTACATAAAGTCAAAGGAAGTAGAATTCTACTTTAAAATTATATGTCATCAAGGCAAAATAAGTGTTGTGTGCACATAATTAAAGGGAAAGTTAGCCAGATGGAAGATGACGAAGGAACATTTGTAACAGGAGCAGTGGTGAGTTGGCATTCTTCATGATCCACACGTTAAAAATCTCTGAGCTAGTGAATTCCAAGCTCAGGGTTTTGTGCCACTACACCAATCAGGTGACAGAAGCTATTTTTATTTTCTCTGCACAATGTTTCACACCATCGATGGTGGAGCTTGTATCCCAGGAGCCTTGTGTCCGGATGTAAAGGTCACTGGTTACTCTGTTACAAACATAACCCAAATTTCTTGCTTTGCTAAGGGGTTTTGAAATTATTTATGGTGAACTCTAAATGGTGACAGGTTTGGGTCCCGCATTTACTCCACAGTGTACAAGAGTTCCCAGCAAAGGTTAAATTTAGGCTTTGAACTTCACATTAAAAAGCACCCACTCAACATTTTCCACAACGCACCAGTAACCCTTACATATCGGTAGTATAAAGTTTGTGTTTTGGAATATGGGAGTCAGGAATATTATTACCGGATATCCTTATAAAACTGTGAAGACTTAGGCCTTAAAATGCATATATATGGAGAGCTATGGGCAGTTATGAGGTGCCTCCATGGGCACCCGCAAGATGATGGAGAAGTTTATCTGCTCATAGATCAGAACACTGGCTGGTGTAATGGTAACAGCTTCAGTGAATATTTATGATCTCACATCAAGCTCTCAGACAGAGGTATAGAAATAGTTCCTTCGAATGTGATTTATTGAAGGCATGTTCCCAGGGGATGGGATTAAGAGAGCTGGTAAGAAAACAACACAGCAAAGCATGGATGTGCTGCCTGAAATAGACCTACTTACAACCGATCCCCTTTGTACCCTCAGATGTTCATTTCACCGCAGAACTGGCAAGTGACACTCTGGAAGAAATATACATCAACCATTGCATTCTCTGCCCTGTGTCATTTGGGTATTGTTTTCTGGTTGGGAAAGTTGGGGTGGAGTAAGGTCAGAGACCACAATCTATCAGGTGAGAAAATGTCTGAATAAGGGCAGAAGCCACCACTCACAGAAGTGGCTGCTTGTGTGCCACAAACATTCATTGGATCTAGGGTACTTAAAACTCACGAGTGTCCAGGCAGTATGCTCTATGTAGATAATTCATTTACTCTTCAGCTCACATTACAGACAAATAAACTATGGAATATGGAATAGAATAATATTGATAATTATTACTAAATGTATAATGAAAATGCTGATTTGCAATAGTTTCAGACATTTGCTAGATCAATTTATAGAGCCATTGGGTGTAACTCTACAACTGAATGATATAATGGTGAAAATTAATGCCAATCAGAAGAGTGTGTACATCCTAGTGTCAAGAGCAAAAGCAAATTGTAGGTTTTTCTGTTGAGGGCATGCTTATATAAAGGTGAGTCACATGATGTAAAAGTCAGGGTTGCCAAACTGATGGAGGCAGACAATGCAACTACAGCACCATGCCTAGAATGTAGACATTGGCAAAGACAAGAGATTTGCAGAGTTACCCACCAAAGCCCATAGAGTGAAAAAAAATCAATATTAGATTCTTTTGTACACATGAGTTTATGAGATGGGAGGACTTAAAGAATTTATCTTGGGCCAAATTCAAAAACTAGTCCTTGGCTAGCAAACTGAAACTTTCTCATTTTCTTGTGAATTTTAATTTTACTATGTGCATTGGGAGCAAAGTAAAGTCATCAATAAGCTGTTCAAAACACTCAACATTTTTTACTGACAGGTATGTCTTAAAGAATACTTTACTTTTGATTTCAAGCTATGCAAACTTTATCATGTAAATTTGAGTATTGTCATAAAATGAATATTAACAGAAATAAATCTGAGCTTTATGACACATCTCCCTCCTGAGTAGCAACAAGGAACAGAAATCTCTAGAACATTCGTTTGCCTAAAGTGTAGATGGTAAATGTGAAATTTAAGGCATTTGGGGGACTTTACATTCACTGTAGGTATAGCAGGACATTGCAAGAAAGATACATTTATATAACAATATTGTCCCTCAACTTTTTACACCCTGTGTCATTTGTTGTATATTTCTGCTTTCAAAACTTAAATAGCAGCGATTAATCCTCCATGCAAATCTTTAATGCTTTTATCACAAGTAATTTATTTGTCATGGTGTCACATGCCACATGGGAGTAGTAGGTGCTGTCTGTTCATCAAGAAAAAGTGAAATGGTTTATTTTCTGCTCCAGGAGTTTGTCCCCATGGCTCACCTGCTCCAGAAAAAAATTCTAATCACAAATACATATTAATCTCTGCTGATATGTAATCACTATAATACATCTTCAAATTACTCTTCACTCAAATTCACATAGTGTGACACATTGGGTTAGTCACTTTAGATGAGTTTTTTGAAGGAATATAAAAGATGATTAAGTATTGAAAATAAGAAAAACAGTCCACCACATGTTCAGAAATGTTGAACTTTCTGAAGGAGACTGCTCTATTAAAATGTACATTGTTTTGAATTTTTAAAATTATGCTTATGTTGTAGTCTCCATGTAGTTAATTTTGTCAAATTAGTATCAACATTTATTTATGAACTAGACCATATGGTAATGTCTATTATTGAACAACATAGGGTTCTTAGTAATTAAGCTTATTAGAAGGGGAAACTGTGAACAGAATATATTGTTTAAAATACTTTGATTTTCAATTTAAATAAGTAAATAACATCCTGGATTTTCTGGATTTTGTAAGGAGAACATTCCTCCATTGCTGGTGAGAGTGCAAACTGGTACAGTCATTATGGAAATCAGTATGACAGATTCTCAGAAAAGTGGGAATCCATGTACCTCAAGATCCATCTCTACCACTCTTAGGCATATACCCAAAGGATGCTCCATTTTACCACAAGAATATTTGCCTACCATATTCATTGCAGTTTTATTTTCATAATAGCCTGAACCTGGAAACAACCTAGATGGATAAAGAAGATATGATACATTTATACAATGAAGTATTACTCAGTTGTTGAAAACAATGACATCATTAAATTTGTAGGCAAATGGATGTAAGTAGGAAAAAAAATCATCCTGAGTGAGGTAACCCAGATCCAGAGAGACACACAAAATATGTACTCAATTATAAATGGAAAGTGGGTGCTAAATAAAGGACAACTTTGCTATAATCCATTGACCCAGAAGAGCTAAGTACTGAGGGATCAAGGGCGGGGTGATGCATGGATCTCCTTGGGGAGGGAAAATAGATTTTTCAGGTGGACTAGGGGTGGGTGAGGGTAGGGACAGGAAGGATCAGGTAGGGAAGAGGAGCGAGAGAGACAGAGGTGGAAGAGAACTGGGAGAGATGACTAGAACTGAGAGGGATTAGGGGGTGACACAGAAAACTAGTAAAGTGGAAACTCCCTGGAATCTATGAAATTGACCCTATCAAAGTCTCCTAGTAATGTGGGATACGGAACCAAAACTTGCTATCGTCTATAACCAGACGGGGTTCCCAGCAGTAGGTCAAGGACATCAATCCAGCCACAAAACCTCTGACTTACAATCTGCCCTGCCTGCAGGATGTGCTAGGGCAACGGTGCCACAGAACTTGTGAAAGTGGCCGACATATGACTGGTCCAAATTGAGGCCCACACCAGGAGAGGGAACCCACGCCTGACACTGCCCGGATGGCCAGGAACCAGAGGCAAGACAGCCCAGAGACACAAGAAAGAACCAAACAGGAGGGACAAAAGCAAAAAGAAACAAAAGTCAATGAAATGATTCTTAATGATATTCCTCTGTACTCACAGGTCAGTGACTATTTGTCATCACAGAGGTACTATCTGGCGAGCTGTTGTTGCAGAGGCAGAGACCTACAGACAAGCACTAGGCATACACAGGAGGAACCCTGAAGAAAAGGACAAGAATGATAGGAGCCTTAGGGGTCAAATCCCATGAAATCACAGCCCACAGAACCAACTAAGCAGGGCTCACCGGAGCTTATAGAGACTGAAGTAACAAATAAAGACCTTGAATGGGTATGAGCTAGGTTTTCTGAATATATGTCATGTTTGTGTAACTTGATGTTCTTGCTGGACTCACAAAAAAATGGCAATGGAGTGGGGGTGTCCCCTACTCTTTTCCCTGTGCTTGGGACTCTTTTCCTTCTACTGGTATGCCATGTTCCGCCACAATATGAGGGTTTGTGTCCAGTCTTACTGTATTTGGCTAGGTCATGTTTAGAGGTTATCCTTGTGGGGGCCTGCTCTTTCATTTGAAGGGAGATAAAGGATGGGTTGATCTGGAGGAGAAGGGACGTAGCAGGGGGACTTGAAGGAGTGGAGGAAGATGAAACTGTGTCAGGACATAATGGGTAAGAGAAGAATAAAAGTATAAAGTAAATAAATGAAGAGAATGAGCTTTGAAGCTTTAGATATATTTAAAGTAGCCAAGTGGTCTCTGGTTTGAATGTAATGGCTAAAGTTCTATTAAATACATCTTTTATTTCATATGCCTACTACAAATACAACAGGTCTAAGTGGCATAAACCATGTTTCTGTCTCTTCCATTTGTTTCTCTTTTAATTTTTCTTATTGATCTGAATTTGGCTAAGTTTCATGAGTCTCTGTGTCTTTTGTTTTATTTTTAGAACTTTTGCTTTAAAAAAGTGAGCGAATGCATGTGTGTGTGTGTGTGTGTGCATGTGTGTGTGTGTTTGTGTGTGTGTGTGTGCGCACGCGTGTGTGTTAGCTGCATATGCGTGCAGGAGCTAGAGTTCCAGAAACTTGTAAGTTACTGCTGAGCATGGGTGTTAGGAACTAAACTTGGGTCCTCTGCCAGAGTAGCAAGTGCTGTTAACAATCTCCTAAGCACTAATTTCCCTTAGTGAGCTCCTACACAGTTTAATCTTGAATACTTCTTCATCTCCACGATATTTACTCACATTCACACTCTTTACTGAGTATTGACTGTTCAAGAATGCTCTGCGTGGCCTCAGCAATGTGGCCTTGGCAGTTTACTTTAAAGTCACTATTTTTAGTTTATTGTCTTATTAATGATTCTAGTGATTGATTCAGTCATCTCTAAAATTACAAAATTACTAAGAGCTATAATAAATGATATAAAAATGTACAATGTTTTGGGTTCCGAGAGGGGATGTTACAGTTTTAAAATAGGAGGAAGTTGTGTCTTTAGAGACTGCTTTGAATTTTAAGACTAGAAACTAGTTAGAGATGGTAGATAAATTTTCTAAAGGACCACTGATTTAGAAACAGCACTGTAGAGGTACAAGGGAGCAATTCTGATTTATAGAGAGTGCCTTAAGGAACAGTGGTCACATCAATTGCTAAGATACAGTTGAAGGTAGATCAGGATGTTCCCTGACAGGTGGAGCAAGAGGACACATCTAGGTCTTCTTTTTTTTTTTATAATGTGAGAACTTACTCTTTATTTTCAGGGCAAAGAAAGGCTTGAAACACAGGAGATAGCTGCCCAATGGCTAGCATGAAGTGACAAAAAGTGTGCATCAGGGGCTCAGTGATCAGCTCAGTAAGAGATAAAGGAATAAAGCAAACCACCATTTCATGCCAATGCTGCCACATGGTAGAATCTTGGTGCCATGGCCTGGTACTAGTATAGTCTTCAGCTAATTATCAGGTCTGCCCTGTTTCTTTATCTGTGAAATTACTGTAATGACCATTGGTAGGGAATTTCATAAAATGTGCTAGCCATGAACTCAGGAATGCAGCAAGTGAATTAAAAAAATAACTTTTGCTGTTTGCCAATGCTATAAAAATCAATCTAGAAATCACCTTACAAATAACATTCCTGGGGCCAGTGAGAAGGCTTGATAGACCAAGTTGCCTATTACTGAAACCCTTGGAGAACTTCTGGGATGCACACGGTTAAAGGAAAGAGCTGCCTCCTGAGAGCTGTCACCTGACTTCCACACATACATGTGCTCTCCACAAATAAAACCCAGTTTAGTTGTTTAAATTAAGTTCATAAACCACAGCCTCTTATTTAACAGTACATTATATATGAAAAAGATACTTGCTTTTGTATTGGAATAATATACTCATGTGCTAGTCCTGATGCCAAAATAATTAGAGATTGTGGAGAATTCAGACAAAATATAATATTTGTTCTGTAAGAGTTCTGTATACAGCAAATCAGAGTCCACAAGTAAGATAATGTTCCTCTTTCTTCATCTGCCCCTACTAATGACCACACATGACTTTTATGACAACGCTTTGAACATAGAATGTAAAGCCCATTAGAGGGTCTTGACTGAGGCTCAGAGGTTAAGAGTACTTGGTTCTCTTCCACGAGTGTACACACACACACACGCACACACACGCACACACACACACGCACAAATTCATAGCATACAGACATAAATAAATCTAAAAAATTACCATAATTATTTCTTTTTTTAAAATTGTATTAATTTATTCTTGTTACATCTCAATGGTTATCCCATCCCTTGTATCCTCCCATTCTTCCTTCCCTCCCATTTCCCCCTTATTCCCCTCCCCTATGACTGTTCCTGAGGGGGATTACCTCCCCCTGTATATGCTCATAGGGTATCAAGTCTCTTCTTGGTGACCTGCTGTCATTCCTCTGAGTGCCACCAGGTCTCCCCCTCCAGGGAGCATGGTCAAATGTGAGGCACCAGAGTACGTGAGAAAGTCATATCCCACTCTCCACTCAAGTGTGGAGACTGTTCTGACCATTGGCTAGATCTGGGTAGGGGTTTAAAGTTTACCGCCTGTATTGTCCTTGGCTGGTGCCTTAGTTTGAGAGGGACCCCTGGGCCCAAATCTGCCTATCATAATGTTCTACTTGTAGGTTTCTAGGACCCTCTGGATCCTTCTACAATCCATAATTATTTCTTATTAGAGAGAAGGGGTCTCACTGTGTATCTCTAAGTGGCACGGAACCTGCTTTGCAGACCAGTCTAGCCTCAGCCTCTCAGAGAAACACCTAATTCGGCCTCCTGTATGCTAGAATTAAAAGCATGCTTCACCACACCCAGCTTGTTTCTTTTTTAATATATTTGTTTTCTCTTGAGAATTTCATACATGTATACAATGTATGCACATATCAATCATATTAACTTATAACTCCCTGCCTTCCGACACTTCTAATATTCTCTAAGCCTCATGCCCTTCCCTTTTTAAATAGTGCCCTGGTCCCCTCTTCGTCAATTATCCAGTATTTCTGGAGGTTCTTTGAAGCCATTGAGATATCTCCTTCTTTGGATGACTGTGCAATTTTGTTTCTCTCATGTTTCTCAGGGTTAGGATGCTTTCCCAGATAGCCTCTTCAGGCATTTCCTAGACACAAGATGACCACAGGGCCCATTTTAAGAAAATTTGTAAATAAACTCTTTTCTTGAAATTTAGTCGAAGTATCATTAACTTGTTTCCTGCTTTGCTTACAACAGAATTAATTTCTCTATGAAATTCTCTCAAAAGACTGTCAATATCCCTGTCCAATTTTATTGTAAAAAATTTAAGTTTAGACATGAAATAATTTGCTCTAATCTCCCTACTCACCACCTGCTCTTGTATCTGGTCTTCCTTTCTCACCATGGTCAGCTCTGAGTGGACCCAACACCTTTCCAACTGGATTCTGAGCTCATGTCCCACAGCTGTGCCATATGTACACAGTGGAAATGTGCCAAATATTTGAGAAACAAATTTCTTTGAGTTGATTTAATTTTGAAACATTGTAGAGATTGTCATGTGACTACTAAAGACACTTGAGATGCTTTCAGATGTCCTGACGGTTTATAAATATCGCTCTAGTTGTGGAAGCTGGCTTCTAGGTCATTGTGCTGGTTACCAACCAGCTTTTAAATCCTATTTTAAGATGAACGCAGTATACTCTTGTTTCTTTATTTGGGGGATCAGATACTTTTATGGTGTGATTCAGTCTGTGCTAACTGATGAGAGTCATAGAAATCCTTTAAGAATCCACATGACTTTGTCCCTGTTGCCTTCGCCTGCAACTTCACCCTCATCTCTCCTGTCTTGCATTCTACCCAGATGACTGCCCTTCCTGCTTGTTATTGAAAGCATGTGTTCACTCCATCTCAACTCTGCTTTCGTATACTCAATAGTGCCCATTATATGACTCCTTTTTAGAAGCCTGATCTAAGGACTCCCTCTATTTTAAGCCAGTATCATTACGTGTGTGTGTGTGTGTGTGTTGTGTGTTTGTGTGTGTGTGTGTGTGTTGTGTGTTTGTGTGTGTGTGTGTTTGTGTGTGTGCGTGCGTGTGTGTGTGTGTTGTGTGTTTGTGTGTGTGTGTTGTGTGTGTGTGTTTGTGTGTGTGTTTGTGTGTGTGCGTGTTGTGTGTTTGTGTGTGTGTGTGTTGTGTGTGTGTGTTTGTGTGTGTGTGTTTGTGTGTGTGTGTGTGTGTGTTTGTGTGTGTGTGTTGTGTGTTTGTGTGTGTGTGTGTTGTGTGTGTGTGTGTGTGTGCGTGTTGTGTGTTTGTGTGTGTGTGTGTGTTGTGTGTGTGTGTGTGTGTGTGCGTGTTGTGTGTTTGTGTGTGTGTGTGTGTGTAACCTTAGGAATTTCAGACATGTTATTTATCCCCATGGTCCTCAGAACTGTGAGAAAAGTTACACATGTAACTGAGAATTATTGATGGATAAAAAGAAAGCCCAAATGATGAAATGCTTACTCCTTTGGATCATAAAAGAATCCTTTTGGAAATCGCTGTATGAGGTAAAGATTTAAGGTACTAAATAAGACAATTTCAGTGTTTATCTGGAAAACTTTTCAAAACACTGTGAAGACCTCCTATTTATGCAAACCTGCTGTGGGAAGGCTTTGAAAACTGGATGGAGGCTAGTGTTCTTGCCAGTTGGCTGAGCTGTGTGGGTCTAATTAGATTGACACTGAACAATTAGTATTTACAGGTACATAATATCATTATTAGCTGCTTTTGTAAATTTTGAAAATGGTAGAGTAAATAACAGCATACTTTTCAGTAATGAGAGAAAACGCACTGAACTCACAATTTCTAGGCCCACCCCTCTTTTTTTAAAAAAAAATTCAGCTCACAGTTTGCCACAATTGTTCATTTAAAATATGAAATAACCCTGCCATACCCACTTTGTCAACCTTCGCTTTGCTGTCAGAACATCATTTCAGGACATGTGCCCTTGGGGTTAGTTCTACATTAAGATTTTAACACAGTTTGAGCTTTTACTTTCATTATAATGAGATACTTTGGAAAGGTTGTCTTAACCTATCTGGGTTAATAAAAATATAAACATGCACTTTTCAGATGACCATTTTTGCTACTGAGGAGTGGCAACATAGCACTGATTTTATTAACTCAGTAATAAACTCATCAGTTGGGGAGGGCACAATTTTAAAACACAGCATGGGAGCTGAGCTTCATGTGAGAGCAAGTCATTCCACATAAACCACTCTTTCCATCAATGACTGCACCTGTGGAAGAGATAAGACCCAAGCACGGAGGGCGATGGAGGAGGCACCGCCCATGCAGGGGCCATGAGCGACTTTGCCTACATAAACACTTTCTGTTTGGATCATGAGATAGTATCTTTATGAGAACACCAGGGTGCAAGTCTGCATGGAGCCATTCACATTTTAATAACTTCACAATCCCTGAGCATGCTTTGCCCATGCCCCACTCCATTTGTTTCCAATTTTAGTTCTGCAAAATAACATTTTGTTCGTATCTTCTGTGTCTGTATCTCTAAGCCTGGGCATTATTCTCCAATATTATTAAAATGTAAAGAATCTAGGAGAAACAAACCATGCCCATTTGGTGTTAGCATCTGGTATCACCCCATTGCAGCAAGCCTCTTGTCATCTAGAGAAATTTTTTCTATCTTAGTCAGATGACATGTGGGCATATACCTCACTTGTTTGAGATATTGTTCCATTCATTGGAGGGATTTCGGCAACCACATCTCTACTTGAAAAATTTTTTAGATATTGCTGGTAACTCTGGAGTCAGAGATCATCTTTGCTAATAAGTTGCTCATCTAGGACTCATTTTACTTATCAACTATTTAAGTTATTTTGTGACTATTTTATATATATAGTGTATGTATGAATGCATGCATTTGAGACAGAAATATACTAGGTAGCCCAGCTGTTATTAAGCTTTAATGTGTAGCAATCCTTCTCTCTTCCCAACTGTTAGAATTACAAACATGTATTAATATGCCCAGATAATGATTATATTTATTTATTTATATATGATGTGTGTGCTTATCTGTGTGCATGCATGCATGTGAGTATAGAGGAGAACAGAGTGAAAATAATTGTCTTCATTTTTTTAAAACTTATTTATGAGACAGAGTCTCATTATGTAGCACTGGCTAGCTAAGAACTTACAGTCATTCTCCTGCCTGCGTGCACAGTACTGCACTGTAGGCAACGCCTGTTTTAGGAAGACATTACCTCAGTGAAATGTACTGAATTGAATCTGAATTAAAACTCAATCACATTCACAGTATAGAGCTACGAAGAACATTACTCATTCTGTGAATTGACAAATATAGTATATCCTTGTTTGAATAATCTTTCAAGGTCTTATATTTTCTATTATCAAAATAACTACAAACATATGAAATATTTGAATATTCAGATACACACAAAGACATAGTATGTAAGTTATCAGGTTGTCATATTTTCTTCTTAATATAAATATTCACAATATGTAAAAAATTATTTATACCAGCTCTTCAGTTATTTGAGTCTGTATAAATTGTTTACCTTGATTACACATACACTTGTAAAAACCATGGTGAAGTCTTCAATTCACGTAATTTATTACATTTTATTCAATAATTTTAGGTTGATTTGTTATTTTTCTACTTTGAAAATAATGATATTTGTATTCCTAGAATTCATGTGATTGTATTAAAATTAAACCCATACAAGTTCATTCAAGGTGCTATGAACACTGCAAAGATATAGTCTATACAATAAAGTAGGATGAAATAGTTGTATAAGTTTTCAGCTCTTGGGGTTTGAGCTAAGTATGCACATGAATATTGGTTTTTAATTTTTTAATTTTCAGATTTCTCAATCATCAGCGTAAAGGGTTGGCATGACCCAGGAGAGGCCACATATTTTTGTAGTTTTTAGAATCTGGAGTTTGCTCTAGAAAAATTGGAATCATATTAAAATATTCCTAAAAAGGCTAGACTAGTAAAGCCCCCAAAAAAACCTCTGAGTTTTTATAAAGAATAATAAATCAAATCAATGTTTAAGGTGGCTGAAACCACAGAGATACAAATTTAGATACATGGCTGACAGTTACATTATTTTAAAGTTTTCCATTTTCAATATTCTTTTATGCTCCTGTCTTTACTGCATTCTCTCTGCATCCTTGGCCAATTTACAGACTCTTCCTTGTCTTCCTGTGCTTTGAGCTTAGAGACACATTCTTTTTTTTTTTTTTTGGTTTTTCGAGACAGAGTTTCTCTGTGTAGCCTTGGCTGTCCTGGACTCACTTTGTAGACCAGGCTGGCCTCGAACTCAGAGCGATCCGACCGCCTCTGCCTCCCGAGTGCTGGGATTAAAGGCGTGCGCCACCACGCCCGGCTAGAGACACATTCTTTCATGTTGTTCTCTAGGTGGTAACTGAAGATGACCTCAGTGAGCTCTGTCCATGGCGCTGTCCTTGGCATCTCATGAGGATTCACTAGGCCGAATTAAGTTATTAGTTTAGAATATCTCTTAGAAGATTCTCAGCCTAGAGTAAACTGACGTGGTAACAGAAATCGCAAGGTTGCGTCAGCCACCTCTGAGCTAACAACCCATGTCTCACTGTGTAGCTCGCTCTAACGTAACTCGGAGCTGGTCCACGCCTCTGTCCCTAGTGACCATGAGCCTCAGCTCCACGATAATCCGTACAGGTCCATGAGCTCTATGTGCTCTAGAACTTGTAACTACATTGTGCACTAGCCATGTGCGACATGCTCACGTGCACCAGCCATGTGCTACATGTTCATGTGCACCAGCCATGTGCTACATGTTCATGTAAACACTCACTGCTGTTTGCAATAACAATGGCAGGTCACTTCCACCTCAACAGATTGAAGCTGAGGGTCAATGAAATTATGTTTTAATGTTTTTTTCTTCACAACCTAGAAATCATATGGTACACAGGATCCTAAGACAGATCTAGAGCACTCAGATACTGTCAAGACACAGGAAAAGACTTGCCTAGTGTGATGATAGGGCTGGAGGGAATAAATATTAGCACAGATCATGGAAATTAAAATACTTTAATTTAATTTTGGGATGCTATTCTTCAGGAAATATTCAAAAATCCAATTTGAAAGCTATTAAGCCTGTGTGTATTGGATAAATACTATCCCAGGTCAGCAGGAAAGACGCTTATCTTTCAGGATAAGGTTTTGAGAATTTTCATTTCCTCACACCGAGTGGAAAGATATGGGAACGGGACGCCGTGTGTAGCACAGGCCGAACCATCTACAGTCAATGCTGCCTGCTTTGAGGTCAGGACTGACTAATGCTATTCATTAACCTCCACTGACGTCTGTCATATCCAGGGCAATGGCTGTCCACTCTGCCAGTTCTTCCTCACCTCTCTGCCTTGCTTGTCAAGCTGAGACTGTAGTTATACAAAGGCTTAGGAGCTTGCGTCCTTTGGGTCCAGCAACATGCTCTTGCTTAGAATACCTCGTAGAAGATATATTAGCAATATAGACCATAGTTTTCCCTTATGGCTTCCCCTTCTGTCTTTCTCTTATGGCCAGTATGGTGAAGCTGAGATGCCAGCCAGAGTGATCCTTGCTGACAGATCCTATATGCTATCCTTGAAACACAAGCATACATGTCGTCTATATGACAGTACAGGCCTGTCACTGCAGGCTATTATGTCTGCAGCTGTGGTATGTTAATTGGGCAAGGTCAGGCATTTTTCTCCCTTCAGACTTTCTTTCTCCTTAAGGGAAAAATGGTTCTGGTGACTGATCCGCCTGTCTGAGGACACTCAATTTCAGTGCTTGTTAGCTCAGTCTCTCTGCAGTGCAGAACAAAAGGGTACTTCCACTATTGCCCCAGACCCGCTTCTGTGGAGGGAGCCTGGACCACAGCCCCTCACTGTGGGATTGTTCTCTTCTTGTCACACATGGGCACTGGAATATCCTAATTAGAAACCATTCTGTGTCCTATGTTTAATGACTCCAAGAAGTTCTGTCTAGCAATGTGCTGTGAAAAATGAAAATGATGTATTAAATCCACAAATTAATTTAGGGCTGATACAGAAGTAAGAAAAGTTCTATCCATCTTTCCTCCCAGCCCTTTTATATACAAAATAAAATAATATAAAAATGTGTTTTATGTATTGTACTGACTTGGTAGATCCATAAACATGTTCCACTCGTCAGAGCTTCTCATGTGACAATTTCTTTCATTAATTTTATTCTTTTGTGTGTGATGAGGGGATGTGCTAGGGGAGCAGGCTCTAGTTATAATCCCGGTCTGGTCTAGAACTCACAACAGTAGACAAACCAAACCTTGAATTAATGGTCCTTCTCTTCATCTGACCCTTGAACAAAACAGGCTTCGTTTAAATATGTTTCATCTTGATGCCTGCTAATGAAATTACACGTGTCTGTAACAACAATTAATTTGCTTTGCTGATGCATAATATAAAGTGGAAGATCACATAAGGCAATGGTTACTTCTACCAACTTGACATAAACTACAGTCATACGAGAGGAAGAAACCTCAGTTCAGAAAATACCTCCATAAGATAGGGCTTTAGGCAAGAGTGAAGAGCATTTTCCTAATTAATGACTGATGGGAGAAGGTCCAGCCTGGGTTTGATAAAAAAAAAAAAAAAAAAAAAGCAAGGTAAGCAAACCAGTAAGCATGTTTCCTCATGGCCTCTGCATCAGCCCCTTCCTCCAGGTTCCTGCCCTTGTTTGAGTTCCTGTCCTGACTTCCTGCGATGGTGAACAGTGATGTGTAAGTATAATCCAAATAAACCCTTTTCTCCCGGAGTTACTTTGGTCATGGTGTTTCCTTACAATGATGAACCCTGACTAAGACAGAGCCATGTAAGGTGGAAGGCTAAGTTTAATATTAGAATCTGTTTTCTTCGTGTGTGCCATGAAGCGTAATTGCCAAAACACATACATATATAACATACATGCACACGTGTGCATTTGCATACACACACACACACACACACACACACACACACACACACACACGGTTCTTCAAATAAAAGAGAGAAAGAATATCTATTGACCTCAATCATTTGACATCAATTTGTTTTTTTAATAGAAATTGAATGACTTTTATAATAAAATACATAAAATGTAAAACTGAAGATTTATATTTCAGAGGAAAAATGCCTCTGCCATTCTGAAATGAAGCAAACAGTAGACTTGGGCATTAGAACTATACATCATTTTTCAAACAAAGAATAGCAACATAAAAAGGAATAAGATTTCCTTATTCTGAGGCAAATATGCCTTTGACTAAAAGATTTATACTTCATTGTTCATAGAAATGTCATAAGACTCAAATAGAAAGGATCCCAAACACTCATTCTCTGTGTATGGATACTTGGTTGTGGTTCAGTGAGGTCCTGGGGTGCTCTTTGCTGGACTGAGGGAATGAATGCTGCTTAACATTATGGGAAAAGGCCGCAGTCACTGACTCAGTGTGCAGCCGTAACCATGGTACTGAGGGAATCAGCTAATTCTGGATTCTAAACAACATGACTTATATTTGTAAAAAGTTTCTAGAGGAGATGGCTCAGCCGATAAAGGAGTTTCCTGCCAAGCTTAACAACCAGTTTGATGCCTGTGTCCCACGTGATAGACCTGACTACTGCACGTTGTCCTCTGGCTTCCACACACATGTTATTGAACATGCACCAATGCACATATGCATGCCCACAAAATCAGTCAATCAATCACTCAATCTAAAAACATTGAAAAATTTCTGGAGAAAAACAAATTAGGGAGGTACTGGGGAAAGAATGTGGTTAGAAAGGTATTAAGTAGTTCATGTGGTCAGACACCTGCCAACGCAGGGATAGTGGCCAGGCACATGGGTATGGATTCTTTTTCTCAAAGTTTACTTCAAATTGTTGACTCTTACATAAACCCTACCCCATTAAAATTCATTCAGAGTGATTAACATTTCACACTGAAAGAGAAAAATAGTGTCTCAAATATTAAGTTTTCAATTGAAGGGCATTAATTAAAATATAACAACGTATGATTATCTGTCTTTCTATTTACCTATAGGAAGATTTATATTACATGGTCAAACAGTTTTATTATAGCATACATTCTCTTAAAAATGCAATAGTAAAGATGAACGAGATTCTATAACTGCAGATTAAGCTGTTTAAGAGCCGTTTCCCTGGCCCTGTCAATTAGTTCTTGAAGGTGAATTCCTACATTTACTGGGTGCTTACAAGACCCTCCTGATAGAGTTAGCATGGGAGGATTCAAGGAGCACAGAAAGCCTTGGCACTGTGCACTGGTCTCTTGACTCACACATGATGAAGAAGGGACAGGCTTTACTCAAGAGGAGAGATTTTTATAGGTCCATAAGACTGTTGCTAATGGACCAGTCACTGCCAGAGACAGACCTTTGTCACTTAGGTAACTCTAAAAAGACTAAGTGAAGAAGAACCACTGTAGCCATCATCATTAAAGTATTTACTATGTACAGCATCTCATGTACACACACACACACACACACACACACACACACACACACACAGTCTAGTCAAATCATTCCAGTGCCCATACACATGCAAAATTCTGAAAAGTAAGGTAAGAACATTGTATACGTTCCAAATGTGTTCCAACACCACAGATGAGTAGTGAAGTTTAATTTTTCAGATACCAGGGCACAAAAGTTAAAAGCTGGCACAATATTCAAGTTTGGATATTAAATCTGTGTCAAGTTTCAACCAATGTTGATAAAAACATATGTGGTTAGAGTTCCCTGGCTGTGCTGGCATGGCTGCTGCTGCCTCCTCACTGGGGACTCCCACATTTCCTTCTCCAAAGCTCCCACTTACAGTCCTGAACTGCATTCCAAACTGTTCCCACAGGATGCAGCAGGATTCTCTGAAACTCATCATGTTTAAAAATAAAGCACGCCCACCCCTCTACTGGCTCTTCCTTCTGTGCGCCGTGTCTAGCAGTGTTTGCTTCATTTTCTGTCATTTCTAGCCAAATGTATGTTAAATAGTGTATGTTTATTTCCTGCCCTATGCCGATGTATATACTATAAAATCTTCAAGTGTCATGAAGAGATAGAGAGAATATATGGGTTATCCAAGGAGCCTATAAGCAATTAAGGGTCAGGAAATAACATTGGATTTTCCATCCTTTGATTTAGTTGGCTTTACAATTTGGAGAAAGGCTGGGGAGGATGAGACAGAACCCACACTCTAGCCCATACTAGTTTTGAACTCATAATGGTCCTCCTGCCTCAGCGTTTTGAGTGGTGGTATTATACGTATGAGAGTTACCTTACCCAACTGTGAGGGGCGGGTGAGGGTGAGGGGTCAGGAAACAGGAGCCACAGGAGAGAACATGACTACTGCTTCCCTTCTTACTGAGTTAGGAAAGTACTCGGAAGATGAGTGATGCTCTATATTCAAATGCTGGTATTCAGAATGATTTGTTTTCACAGGCACAGCCTCACTCACTTTCATACTTCCTATGGCTGTTTCATGTTGCAGGCTGTGAGGAGGTGAAAGAGATGCTGTGACCCACAATGCCAAGCAACCTTAATACTCAACCATTTATGGAAAAGTTGGCTGACCTCTCACTGAGAGGACTGCCAAGTTGGTGAACAAATGAAACAAATACTTCAATAATAACACGACTCTCTTTCTCTCTCTCTCTCTCTCTCTCTAGGAACTGCTTACTGGCATTGTGGAGTTCGTTATTCTTGGTGCTGATCACAGTTCATTTAAAACAAGAGCCCCTTGGTTTAATCTCATTAGGTTTTTTCCTTCTTTTGTGATCAATGTGCTTTTCCTCTTCCTGTTAGAGATATGTTGCAATATCTAATTACCTTAGAGGAAGTTTGAGAAAAATAACACTAATATTTTATTTTAAATTATTTACTTTATGTATATGGGTGTTTTATGTGCCTGTATATCTGTACAGTTCATGGAATACAGAGGAAGGAGAGATAGACCATTACAGACACTGGAGCTTTAGACAGGTGTGGGCCTCAATGTGGGTGCTGGAGTGAAACCCTGGTCCTCACAAATAGCCATCAATGCACGCATATGTGTGCACCTACACCGTGGTGCACAAATTGAGGTCAGAGGACAACTTTCATGACTCTGTCCTTCTCTTCCTCTAAGAGGATTCTGCGAATCAAACTCATGTCCTCAGACTTGGTGGCAAGTACCTTTACCCACTCAGCCATCTCACGAGACCCTGAGGCAGATATTTAATTTTTCCTACTAAACAGAATTCTAGCAAACACTGCAGTCCATATCCACATTTGGCTTCCTGACTCTGAATTTTGTTCTACTTTATGACCCATTTCCCGTTAGAGTCAGGGTAGGTAAGACTATGACTCACTCCTCTTAGAATACAGGAGCATTAATGTTGAAAGAAAACAGAGTTGTACATTTAAAAGCTCGTTCTTCAACCTAACTTGGCTTCATTCTAATTTGATTGGTTGGCTGACCAGCATGGCCAAACTAAAGCGGAATTACAGCAGTACAGCAAAAACACTGGCCACGTTAGCAAATGTGGGGCAGCAGATACCAGAGCATCCGAATTCTCTGCTTTCCTTTTTTCTACACCATGTGTACAGTAATTCAAAGGGTGAGTGAAGAAACCATATTAAGTCATTATGAATACATAGTGAAATCCAGTAAGCAATTGAAACAATTAGTGTTAAAACTTATATCAAAGAAGTAAATCAGAGGGTTATGCAACCTAAGTCATGCTTCCCACGGTGCCTGAATGGTCTTAAGGAAACTCCTGGTGGGTTTCCTAGGTAATAGTGTTCTATGGACAAACTTTGTCAGGTGTAGCCGAAATACCAAGGAGTGCATACGCCCTGAGTGTTCCTCTGCATGGCATCTACGATTTACATCCCATACCATAGCAACAGGCACCTGATGAGAAAAATGTGGACTTGGATTTTAAAATAGACTTGAGTTTAAAATCTGGGGGCACAGTAGTGCACGCCTATAATCCCAGCACTCCTGGAGGCAACAGCAGGCAGATCTCTGTGAGTTAGAGGCCAGTTTGGTCTACAATACCAGTCCAGGACAGCCAAGGCTACATAAAGAAACCCTGTCTCAAAAAACTAAATAATAACAACAACAACAACAACAACAACAACAACAACAATAATAATAATAATAATAATAGATTTTAAAAGAATTTCAAATGTATTTCTTGATGGATGCCAAGCTGGGGCAAACAATTCTGAAATGATCTGGGAACAAACGCTTATAAGTATATCATAGATTGGGTTAAAAACCATATTTTTCTGGGTAAATGAACAGTAAAGAACTTATATTTTATTTATGTTGGGAAATATTAACAATAAAATTGTAAATAAGTCAATAACTAATTTTTGTAAGGGTGAATATTTGTCAATCAAGCTAAATGATGAGATATCTGAGTCATTTAAGAAATATGTTTCATCAGTGGTTTACATTTGCTTAAAATCAGACTTTATATAAATTACCAGTGGGGTATGTAGAAAGACCACGTGACACAGTTGGAAGAACACAGGGTTAGGAGTCACACAGGTATGAGTCTGACTTTTGGCTCTTCGGCAGTGGGAGTGAGGGCGCTAATCTCTGAACTCCAGTGTCCGTACCGATAACAAAGTTATTAACAGCAAAGGTATGATGCAGAGATAAAAATGAGATCAAATACAGAGGGTAGTTATAAAATACTGACTTCCTTTTTTTCCTTCCTCCAGGAAAAATGGCTGATTCTAGGTGGAACTCAAAAGAAAAAAATTTGAAGCAAAATCGCACAACTCATGTCCTCCCTACAAGAGGTTTAGAGGAAACAGGATCATAGTTATGCCATAGGGATGATCAGCTTCGTCTTGAATGTTGTTTTAAGAACCTTTTTGCATCTTCTCAATGCCTTCTGGCTTCAGCGCTGAAACCACAAGCAGACAACACTCACAGATCGTGCTGTGACACTGGCAACCTCACAAAAACAGTGCATTTGACAATGTTAAAAAAAAGGCAGATTTGCAAAATAGCTCCAACTGCCAGAGAACTGTTACCAAGAAACAAGAATCTGACCAAAGGGGAAGGAACTCTGCCGAAAGGAAGGCCTGGCAAGACTCCCACACTGCGTGGATGGAAACAGTGATTACAGCAGAAATGCAAACAGTTCAGAACTTCTGAAAGGTTTATGCTGAAGTCAGTTTTAACAATCTTGATAAAAATGTTAAGCACGCAACTTGACACGATGTACTACATACGTTACTGTTTTGTAGAATAGAGGAGAATAAATACATTTCTTGACTCTGCTTTGCGCCCTAGCCACCAGCCATGACAACACCTTGAGTTAGGAGTTAGTGAGCTTTTAAGGTGATATTGCACAGTGAACGTATGACATCAACCACAAGTTAACTGTGCAGCCTGCACAGTTTGCTTTCATATTGTATAGACTACCTTATCTGAGGGGATGATTTGGGCTTCCAATTAGCCTATGATACAGAGGTCACTTGAAGATCAAGATGCCCTCTCCCTGGCTGTTAGGTTCCCCTTTTCTCTGTCCATGTTTCTTTCCTCATCTCTAAGGCCCACACTCACATTTCCAAACGTTCTTCACTTTCCTGTTCCCTTACTGTCAACTAGTAATTAGTGTTAGCAGATAATGATTTAAAGCATCACCTTTCTCAGAAACATTAGCATTTTAAAGAGGATTATGGGAGATGGATCTTGTGGATGGAACTGAATTTAATGCTTACTTCCCTCTGAGCACTGGCCTAATTGTTTTACAGCAGCCTCCTCCTCATGATACTGCCATCCATGAGGCAAGTTTTGTTACTCTCTTTGCAGGTATGATGGGGATAATTTAGCAACTAAAGCCAGTAATAAGTGTCAAGGCCAGGCAGAGAATTCCTGGCTGGATACCTATTCAGCCAGGTACAATGTACGAGTGTGGAGTAACCTTGGCAACAGAGAGGCTGCTTAGCCCGCACCTGAGTCCCTGGAATACTGTGGTTTGATGGTGATCACAGCAGAACGCACCAGGGCCTGGTCACCCTAGCTTCGAACAGGGGGAAGGGCAAAATATTTTGAATGTGCAGACAACAAACCCTTTTACATCCTTCTTTAAGTGTTAAGGTTAAGAATTACAGCTCTAATAAAAGAGCTGAAGGCTCTCATAATTCACTTGAACATTTCAAGGGAGGCCTCTTAGGCCCAGTAAGAACTGCCTGCTGGAGGGAGGGGCTTATGTTAGTTAGAGGCTGTTTCAGAGCTGGTGCTAGGCATAGGGCTTAAGGACTCCAAAGACTGGAGATTGGTTTCACCTAAAATTTAGTGTTAAAGAACTTCACGTGGTCATGAAGACAGAGTCATGATGGGATCGGAACCACTTAGAATCTTCCAGCTAAACTAAGGAAAACAGCTTCAAAGCAAGCCTCTTGCTTTTTCTGCTTTGCTTTTCATGGCTCCTGTTTAACATCCAGGCTACTTGGCTGAGATTTGTAACTTTAGTGCTCTTTTTATGTTTTGTCCCAGAAGCTGGTAGTGGTCTATGGACAGATGCTGAGCCATGGCTGTGATGTATGCTCCTCACCTGTTGTAACACATGGCCATTGGGTCTGGGTCGTTTACAAGGGACATCAACTTTTGGTGCTCCTACGCTGAGCAGGTTTGATAAACATAGAGCTCTACGTGCTGTCAGAGCCACCTCACGCGAACAGTTAACTTTATACAGTCAATTGAAGAAAGCTGTAATCCTACCTACTACTAACAACCTGCTCATACTATGTCAGTCTGCCAGCTCTGCCTGTATTCGGCAGCTATTGAAGGCAGCTGGTAACTCAGAAACACACTAATCAATGTCACTTTGTCCCCAGAGTGCTTACAAAGTAAAGAAAAATGTACTTAACCCACTGTTTCTGCTGAGGAAGCCCTCACTCAACCTCTCAGCTACCTCCTAGCCACATGCTAATCATGCCCCTAGCATTCTATTTCTTTGTCTTCTTTTTTTTTTAATTTTATTGATTTATTCATATTACATCTCAATTGTTATCCCATCCCTTGTATACTCCCATTCCTCCCTCCCTCCCATTTTCCCCTTACTCCCCTCCCCTATGACTGTGACTGAGGGGGACTTACTCCCCATGTATATGCTCATAGGGTATCAAGTCTCTCCTGGTAACCTGCTATCCTACCTCTGAGTGCCACCAGGTCTCCCCATCCAGGGGACGTGGTCAAATATGAGGCACCAGAGTTCATGTGAAAGTCAGTCCCCACTTTCCACTCAACTATGGAGAATGTCCTGTCCATTGGCTAGATCTGGGTAGGGGTTTGAAGTTTACTGCACATATTGTCCTTGGCTGGTGCTGGTCCTAGAGGTCCTGTTCTTTGCCTTCTTGAGGTAGCTCAAGGAATCTGCCTTACTCACGGCTGACTGGATTCACAGTCTACTTAATCTTTCCTTTCATCAGCATCTTCAGACCTAGGTTTCCCTTTATCTTCAAAATTGCTTTGGCTAATGACTGAACAGATAAACCATCAAGAGACAACAGATTTAAAATGGCTTGGAGCCTTGGATGGTGCTGCATGTCAAGGGAGGGAGATGGAGTTTTCCTCAGAAGTGTGGCCAGTCTCTATGATGTGGCCTTGTGCTGCTGCTATGTGTGTGTGTGTGTGTGTGTGTGTGTGTGTGTGTGTGTGTGTGTGTATGGACAGCACTACTGAGACTCTCTGAGAAGAAGGGGAGCAGGGTAGAGAGAGGCAGAAGAGGACACATGCAGTTGGGAAGAGGATGTGGTAGAGAATATGGGAAGGATTGGAAATGAAGCAACAAGGTTGTGTTTTAGCTTAATCTATTGCATTCATGCATGAAATTTAAAAATAAATATAAAAAGGTATTCAAGATATCAAATATGCATATTTGTATTTTCTGCATACATTCCCAAATAACATATGAAATATTAAAATTACATGAGGATATAAGTGAGCTGCAACCCTTCACGAAATGTTTGTGAAGATTGGCTCAATATTGAAAGCATGAGGATGGTAACTTCTAAGTCAAAGACATTTTTGAGGATAGTGTGAATACTGTATTGTTGAGTGGCATATCCAAATATACATTCAGTATAGACTTGAGCTCTTTTCTCTGGTATTGAGATGCAATGCTGAATCCCATGGATGTTTGGCAAGCCCTTTACCACTGAGATGAATCTGTAGGCTCCACGGCTTCCTAGCTTTTCTCCTGGCAATTTTAGGGTGCAGGGTAAGCTTTGAAGTAGTTCTACACATAATTAAAGCTCAACATACTTGAGATGAGAGAGCAATCGGTGCTTTCTATAGAAAGGCTGAGGTGGTGGCCGACATCTCCCATCTTAGCTCTTTGGCAGCGACAGCAAGATAGTCCTGTCAGTTCAAGGCTGACCACTTTGAAGCAGCTAGAGGAACATGGTAACACACACATGTATACACACACGTACACACACATGCACACACACACATGTAAACACACATGAATATACACTCACACATGACACACACATGCACACACATGTAAACACACACATGAATACACACTCACATGTGCATACACACATGTAAACACACACATGAATACACACTCACATGTGCACACAAACATGTACACACACACACACATACAAAGAGAGAGAGAGAGAGAGAGAGAGAGAGAGAGGAGTGGGGAATGACACACACACAATCAAATCCTCTAACTAAAAATCAGAAACAATAATTAATTTAAATTAACAACTAATTTTAAAGGTACTATTTAGAAGGATTTTTCTACATTTTTATACAGTTTTTTCCTATATATAATATCTTGAATTTCAAAAAGTTTGAATAGATGAAAGTTAACTTTTGTTAAGTGAAAATCAGTTTGGGAAGATTAGTTTAACTGCCTCCAGTAAAGAGCGGCTTTCATGTCGAAGTGTGACTAACAGTGCACACATACATGACGTTTTCCTCACGTGTGCCCATCAGGCTTTCATGGTCATCTCTTGTGTAAGAAAGGGGAAATTTAACAAGAGAGTCCATCAAAGTTTTCATTGAGAATCATGGAAGAGTGTGCTTTGTACATCCTTTGGAGGTATTCCTGGCCATTGAGTCCTCTCTGATGGCTGATCTGTTCCTTCATTTCACGTGGCTCTCAGTGATGCACAGTCAGCTCTCTACCTTGAGTTCTAGAGTGTGGTGAGAAATGACCCAAGCATCTGTCATGAATATGGACTCCAATAAACTAATGGCCGGGAGCTCATGTCTGTCGAAAATGCTGCAAACTCAACTACACCCAAGATTCACTCAGTAGTCCCCAGTGCTTTCAACGAAGACCTAGAAAGTGTTGGGCACTGTGTTACAAATTGGGGCTATAAATTTGAGCATGATGAATTTAATAGCTTGAAATAAATGCCAGCCTGCAAGAGCTACACTTTACACCACAAGGTTTACTTCTGGTACTTCATGTCTCATTACAAAATTCTCCTACTCGGAAACAGCAAAATGTATGACTTAAAACAAGGAAGGAAAGTAAGAGAAACAAATCTGAATGGGGCACAGCAAGGAGCATGCCCTGTGAGGGTTTGCAGCACTGTTTGGATGAGACCAGAATTTGGCTTTGAGATGCTCATCTCACATAAAGCTATGGTAATTTTCTGATGCTATGGCTCTTGGTTCGACGTCATCCAAGCAGAGGCAGCCGATGGAGTTAGAGCTCAGGAGTGGTGGGGCAGAGACCCAGCCTGGGCCCTCATCATCCTTCATCCTTGCACTGCAGCAGGTGTTCAGAGCACATTTCCCCAGGTGTTTTCCAAGGTCTCCTTCCAATAGAAGGAGGGTGGCCCCAGCACAAAGTTCCCACTTCTCAGTGACAGTAACCTCTAACACGTCAGGTGTCAGACACTGCTTTAGTGAGGATATAAAATGCTGTAAGGTGGCTTTTCTACCAAATCTGTGAATTTTAGTTCATTTTTCTGCTTCTCAATTATTTATAAAACAATGAGGTACAGGCAAGTGACCAGGAAGGTCACCTGAGACACAGCTGATCCTCTTTCCTCCGTGCTTATTTATGCTCTTATGTCTAATCCCGGGTGATCATCTCTGCCTGAATCTTAACTTGTGCACAGATTCATTTATTAACTTTTTTCAGCTCCAATTCTGTGCCAATCTCTGTCTCAGTCATGTGGGTGCAATAGGAAAGAATGCTTAGAAAATGTCTGTCTTGGTAGGATTTACAGTATAACTGTGGATAGTAGAAAATGACATTTTAAAATAAATGTATTTACCGTGTGTTAAATGATGGATATTAAGGAAAAAACAAAGCAGAAGTAAGAATGAAAAAAGTAGCCATGAAGTGAAAACTCAAACAATGCAGGTTAGCGAAGGTTCTGCTAAGAAGATAGAATTTGAGGAAATATATCTCTAAGGATGCATACTGCAGGCCATATACCTACAGTGGAGAGAGACAGGCCTGGGAACAGCTAAGTAGTGTGACTGGTTACTTGAGGGCCATTGGCGAAGTCTGGCAGAACATTGAAGATGCACTCAGAGAAACTATATGCAGCTAGATAGTGGCTTACACCCACCTTCTGTCCGTCAGCTCTTCTAGTGTTCCTTCACACGTAAGATGTAGGACCACAGCAAAGAAGTCATGTGCAAATCAGAGAGAGGGCCCTTAACAAACTCTGTCCATTGCTACTCTCACATTAGGGCTCTACCAGCCAGAACTGTGAAAAGAGTCCCATTGTATAAACCACCCAGCATGTGACATTTTAATCTGGCAGCATGAGCAGACTAACATACAGCCTCATTTAGAGTCATAGCCAGGCTCCTTACAGTGGCTTCAAGAACTCACCATCTGGCTGCCCATTAATTGATGTCAGCCCCTCTTAAATTGTTTTCCAGCAGGGGTATGCTGAGATACACGTTTCCAACCACTGGACTTGAACCAAGTGAGTAGAATTAGGGGCAAGCTGGCAAAGGGGTATATATAATGATTTACAGTGCAGTTTACAGTTCTGCTTCCCACAACTTAAAGGGGTAATTACCTCTTTCTCTCTCTTCGATAAGCAAGACTGTGGCTAACATATAAATAGGTTAACAATGGCTCTGTTGGAAACTTGAAGGTTTCTTAGCAGTTTTATTCCAGTGTGGCAAAGAACACTATAAGCAGTGAGCTACTATGAAGTTTATCTTCTGAATGAGGGACTCATTGGTTCTGACACTTCAGTCAGCTTTCAGGTTTTCATATCCCTTGAACTCTGGACCATATATTCGTCACCAAGGGTGGCAGAGGCATAATGACAGCAGTCAACAGAATGAGAAGAAAGCAATGGTATCATAAGAGAATAGCCTTGCCCCCAATGGCACTTCGTACTTATGCATGCATGCTTATATAATCGTGTCACGCATGCACATGTCAGCTGGAGTGGACACTGTCACACACTGTCTACAAGAGTGAACACACAGCACACGAGAGCAGTGATAACACAGAAGGGATTGCTACCATACCTGGAGAATGAGGCGGCGGGGAGCACATCAGCACAACCCCCTGGCCTTCCCTCACAGAGACTGCACTTCTTGTCCGGCCACTAAAATTTCCCAGATCTGTCAATACAACACAACATTTAGATGTCATGTACAAAGGAAATAAAATTTAAAAAAAAACTATGATAAACTTCACTTATTTTTGTATTATCTCAACAATGATCATTTTATACCTTTTGGTTTATTGTGTATTGTTGGGAGGGTCTGATGTATCTGTAATCATCCAGTGCTAAATAAAACAATTTAAATAAGTTTATAGTATTCACAAAATACCTCATTCTTTATGCCTATTTACTGTGCATCCTAAGTTGTTAATACAGAAAAAACTAAACAATATAATATTTGAACATATTGATCATTTTAGCATTATTTTTTACATACTGATTTTTCAATGAGGAAAGCCTGCCTTTCACAAAGAGATCCACAGTGGTGGTTAGGAGTGGTACATAGCCAGCCTGCTACCTCATTAGCTGCCACGCCTCAGCGGTGTGTGAAAACAAGCATGAGTTTGCAAAGTGAGAGAGACTTGATACTGTAGTGAAATATAATGAGCCTGTAAGATGCTCTTCTCCTAAGAGTGAGTGTGAATGTCATGTTTTTCCATTTTATGGAGCGATGAAAGGGCACCTCTGGATTAATTATCCTCATCTTTTTTGGTTAGTCCAGGCATGGTAAAGCTAGTGAAACTTACGTGTGTGCTGGAGTCAGCTGCCTTCCTCCAAATTATATTACGTTTACAGAGATGCAAAAGTGTCCTAGGGGAGAAGAGTCCTGAAGTGGACAATGTAAATATGCCTGTATTTAATTGTTGTGATTGATCTACGCATCACCCCACTGACAGGCTTCATCTTTCTCAGTAAATTAGCCTGACCAGCATTACTAACTTGAAAACGGTTTCTTGCACATGGAGGTTTCTTAGATAAATATTGTCTCCGAATGGAGCTCTCCACGATAAATGCTTTTTAAAAATGTTCACCATTCTTTCCTTTTACATATTTTTAAAATGTTTTTCTCTATAAATAATATGTTTTGTGGAAATACAATTTAGAGCCTCAACCACTGTTTACCAACCTAACAACTGGTTAAGTTAATCAAAAGATTCTATTGGGCAGATGTAAAGACAGTCTCTAGTTTTGCATATTATTCCATCCCCTTTTATGGTCCTGTGTTTCAAATTAAAAGCCTTGTTTGTGCTAAGACAGTAAATAACACTGAGGTATATCTTACCTCTCTTGATACTTTTAGCTTTTAAAACAAGGTCTCACTAATTTGTCCATTTTGTCCTTGAACTCATGGTGTGAACCAGGTCTATCAAGGCCTCCAGGCCCCACCTCACCCTCCCCAATGGCTGGCATTACACCAGGGGCCAGACCATCAGGTTCACTTTATATTTTAATGAAAAGTAGTTTTCTTATTTTTTAAATTCATAACCAGATTTTATTCAAACTAAGGCACATTGATGAAGGACTCAGACTTAGTGAAAATATAGTTGTGGGTAAAAAGCAGAATAAGAAAAAATATTGAGGAGTTTAGACTAAATTCTTTGCTACATAGTGAATAAGGAGGCTATTTACATAGCAGCAACACAGAGGAGAAAGAACAGTCTAGTTAATTAATTTTATCAAGTGAAGTGGTATGCTTGAAAAACAAGAAAAAATTATTTAAATAAGAAAACAAATTCTTCCATTTGACCATACATACATTCCCCAAGGGGCCACTCTGTGGGTGTCTTCCTGTAAGAATGCCAGTGCCATGAGTTTCAGTGGCACAGAGTGATCCAACATGAACGTGTTTGTGTGAAACACGAATGGACATGGCTTGTGCCTTTAAATGCATACATATCGGCTCTTAGGAACAGAGCCTGTATCCTCCTGTTCTCCAAGAAATCACTCTTAAAATGGAGATATGAGAATAACAAAAGTTTGAAGTTGGCTTTTTTGGACTGCCCTGCTTGAAGGACAAGTAGACATCCCATGATGAGCCAAGGAGTGTCCCAGAGCTCCGCTATGTCTTCAAGGACTGCTGATCCTCACCAAACTCACAGATTCATAAAAGGCAAAACCTGTTTTGATATCAACTTAGTTAGACTGACTTGTAACTGATTATAAAAAGTACATGCAAAAAAAAAGTACGTGCAATCTCAAAATACAGTTCAGGACGTAATTACTCTGCAATTTTCCTTTCTTCATGTTGATTTCTGGGCCACCCTTTTCCTTCAAGTCTTCAGATGGAAGCTATAATTTCTAATTGTTGTGTATTAA
This sequence comes from Acomys percivali, assembly GCA_907169655.1. Lineage (NCBI taxonomy): Eukaryota > Metazoa > Chordata > Mammalia > Rodentia > Muridae > Acomys > Acomys percivali. The sequence continues at coordinate 71,500,909 of OU015749.1, forward strand.
AATATTCCTTTTAGCTGTAGTGTTTTCAATTTACTTATTATGCTAAAAAGAATATTTTGAGATTGCAGTGCCTGAAAGATCACATTCGGCTCTCCCTGCCGTTCTCTGCACATCTGTGTGGACACAACACATGATGTTTTCACAGAGCTGCCCATGATTCACCATTTCCTCAGAGCCACAGCACTGCTATCACAAAGCTAAATGGATAATTTTCAATCACAAATACTTTTTTTAAAAAAGTTTATAAATGTTTTGGTTTTTATTCTGCCTTGGCTTTCAGGGCTGAGTATAGAACACTGGCCTCTTGCAGACCAGGTCAGAATTTTGTTAGTGCTCTGTACTCCCAGGCCCAGAAATGATAGATTTTTTTGGCTTATACCTCTGGAATGTGGTCAAGCCGCCACATCTGGCTGTATGCTCTATCTTCTCTTGGTCTGTCTGCTTCTAATAATGGCTGGTGCTCCTTCGCAAGAAGACTGGCAATTTCAAACTAAACTCCTTGTGATGCAGGGATTCCAGTAGCATCCTGCAGGTAACCCAGAGCCTGCCTTCCCCAGCAGAGAAAGGAGACAGAGTCTTAAGGGATCTTTGAGTCAGGGACTGTCCTCCTCACTGTCATGATATCATTAGAGAAAAGTACATGACTATTACTCCATGCACTCTAAAACGAATTTTGTGGCCACACTTCTCAAGGAGTCATCTGTGGCAGGAAAGAGAGGACATGGGGCAATAGCAGAAGAAAGCAGAAGTTTCCAGGCGTGGTGGCGCACACCTTTAACCCCAGTACTCAGGAGGCAGAGGCAGAGGCAGGCAGATCTCTGTGAGTTTGAGGCCATCCTGGTCCATAAAGTGAGTCCAGGACAGCCAGGGTGACACAGAGAAACCTTTTCTCAGAGGAAGAAAGAAAGAAAGAAAGAAAGAAAGAAAGAAAGAAAGAAAAGAAAGGAAGAAAGAAAGAAAGGTTGGACACCCTCCCCAACATGACTGCATCTGAAAGACAGCCATGTTTCAATTATGAAGACTTTTGAAAATTAAAACCATACTGAGAAATAGTAGAGACGTCAAGAGGTTGTTTCTTTTGGTTTGGGGTTTGTTTGTTTGTTTGTTTGTTTGTTGTTTTGCCACACAGCACTCTAGTAAAGCATGTCTTATATGGCAAACCTCTTGATTGCTATAAACTTGGGAAAAACACACCTGACTCGGAGCAGGCAGTGTATTTGGATATACTTAAGAAATTTAGAAATTGTCTAGCCTGAGACTACAGATCCCACTGACACGGCCCTGAAACGACAGTCTGAGTTTTAAACGGAAAGGAACTGTCCATGATGCTCAGACAAATAAGAGACAAGGATGTTCGTGGTCCAGGACCTAGGAGCTGCAAGCCTGGCCTCTGATCTGAGCTTTGTGTAGTAGAAACACAAAGAACTTGAATTTCAGTTGTAGCTGGTAGGCTAGTTATACCTTTGCATGCAAAGAGAGACATAGAATAGTTGACGTGATTGACAGCTTTGATAGCAGACTGTTGATTCTGCACAGATGATGTCATAGATTCTGGCTTGCACTTCTATGCTTGCACCTATGCACACTGTACTCCAAATACTGCATTCTCATCCAGTGATATGGAAAAGATATAGATATGTCGATATGTCATGTTGACTTGGACAAGTTTGCCATAGCTCAGAGATGGGCTACCATATGGGTGAATGAACCTGAAATTTTATAGCATTTTCATAACCATATTTATGGGTGATTAATACATGACTCATGACTGTAAGATATAAACACATGGGCACCAATGTTCATCCTCTTCTTTCCTTGCCCCTCCCTCTCTTCCTCTCCTTTTCTCCGTTTCCTTTTTTTCCCATCTGCCTTCCTAAGTCACTTCTATCAGCTACTATTTTCTCTTCTTGAGTTAAAAAACCTTTCTACACTGGATCTACTTATGTTGCCCAGGCTAGCCTTAAAATTCTGAGCTCAAGTGACCCCCCACACACTCCTGTGCCTTGGTCATTCAAGTAACTGAGACCACTGGTCCATGGTGAAAAACCTGCTCATATTTGTGAGAAAACTAAACACCAGACAAAACAAAGACAGTGTTATATACAGTCAGGAGACATGATTATTTTCACACTCAAACTGAGTAGTAACTAGGGGAAAGTCAAATATTTACCTGATATTACAAGTTAAGAAGGATTTCCTTCTGCAAGGCTTCAAAAAGATCACACTTCTGGGGGAGGTGCAACAGGAGTAAATATCGGAAACTATTAAAGACAACAAGCAATGCTACAGAATTGGGAATGAATGCTGTGGTTCTGCTGTGGCCTGAACTTCCATTTCCTTCTCTTAGATAGTCAGAATGAAGAGCATATTCCATAGACAGGGGCTGAGGGTTGACTTGGGCTAACTATGCATTTATCCTGTAGACAGTACCAGTGGTTGAAAACTGCTGATGCCTTGGGCCTCCCCTTACACATATGTACCCAATGGACAGTTTGATCTTCATTGTGGGTCCCCTTGTAATTTGAGTGTGTGCTCTCTATGACATGGAGTCTGTTGTCCTCTTTCTGTCAATTTGTCCTAATTGGACTGCCTTGCCTGGTCTCAGTAGATGAGGAGGAACTCAGTCCTGATGCAATTTGATGTGCTTGGATGGGTTGGGTGTGGCTTTTCTGAGGACAAGGGGAGGGGGATAGGGGAAGAGGGTGGGATGGAGGAACCTGGAATAGAGGAGGAAGGGGACTATGATTGGAATATAAAGTGAATATATAAATTAAAACTAAATCTTAAAAAAAGTGTTGTGAACACAAATTTGATTCAGTAGAAATCCAAAACATTTTCTTAAAATTTAGAGTTGGACGTCCCATAAAAAGTAAGCCTTGAAAATAGTAAATTCTATGAAGATTATTAGAAACTTATGTTTTGGGATGGAGGTTTCCTTCTAGTACCTTCTGTAAAGCTGGATTTGTGGATAGGTACTGTTTGAATTTGTTTTTGTCATGGAATATTTTGTTTTCTCCATCAATGTTTATTGATAGTTTTGCTGGGTAAAGTAGTCTGGCCTGGCATCTGTGGTCTCTCAGGGTTTGCAGGATCTCTGTCCAGGCTCTTCTGGCTTTTATGGTCTCTGAGAAGAGACTTGATACCCTATGAGCATATACAGAGGGAGGTAATCCCTCTGAGGAACAGTCATAGGGGAGGGGAATAAGGGGAAAATGGGAGGGAGGGGAGAATGGGAGGATACAAGGGATGGGATAACCATAGAAATGTAACAAGAATAAATTAATTAAAAAAATAAATAAATAAATAAAATAATTAAAAAAAAAAGAAACTTATGTTTTATTTGGTTTCCACAATTAATAGGTATTTGGCTGAAAGAAGTCAGTATGAGAGTTCTCGCTAGCTTCTGTAACTGCTGTAGAGACACAATTTACAACACTGTCTTTCAAAGAGGTTAATTACATTTCTTCAGCTGAGCCATTGCTTCTGTTTTATCCTCAGGGTCATTCATGTCACTGTCTGGCAGATTTCTTTGGTGTGTCTTATGACATACATGACAAAATATCCCATGAGAAAAACTGGTCAGCTTTCATTCAGAAATATTTTTAGAATAAAAATCCCTTTTTAAAAAGTTGTAAAATCGATGTATTTAGTTTAGCTATTTGTAGCAACTACTTTCATTTCTACAGGAATTTAAGCAAGGTGGGAATATGAAGCAAATACTTCTGCTTTAAACATTACTAGGCTGTGTGTGTGTATTTGTGTGTGTGTGTGTGTGTGTGTGTGAGAGAGAGAGAGAGAGAGAGAGAGAGAGAGAGAGAGAAGAGAAGAGAAGAGAAGAGAAGAGAAGAGAAGAGAAGAGAAGAGAAGAGAAGAGAAAAAGAGGGGGGGGAGAGAGAGTAAAGACAAATGCCTCCCTGTGTGTTTTGCCATGGATGCATATGCATGCTTGTGTTCAAAAAGGGCGTGTTTTGTATGCTAGGCCAGAAGCCATTCAAGAGTTTGAAGTTGGACAAAGATGGTCTTTAGAAATTTAGGTAGAATCTTCAATAAATACAGCTAACTAAAATTTATTTTCCAAAAGATGGGTGGATAATAGGTGAGAAAGTGAATAAGGAAGAAAACATTCATTATATTTGTTTCCAAAAACATTTAATTTATCATTTTCTAGTCATATAGCCACTCGTGAGCATGTACTACCACCACAATCTATAATAGCCAAGATTCTTGTTTGATTATTTCACTATATTTTTTTTGTTTACCTTAGGCTCCTGTGCATGTGGGAGATTTACACCTGCCTATTATGTGGGTAGAGGTCAGAGGACAGGTTGCATGAGTTTGCACTCTCTTACTACCTGTGTTCCCAGGGAATCCAATTTAAGCCACTTGGCCACTAGCCCCAGACTAATAGCAATTCTTAAAATATAACTGTGTTTGTTAATGGTAGCTGGATGGAAAGCCATAGAGGCACAGAGTTGTGTGGTGTTTTATTGTCGGTTGTGACCTTACAGCTAGTGGTCAATGGGAGACCCAGGGAGAGTCTGAGAGCTCCATCCATTGAAGAGGGCACAGAGATTAACAAAAGTACAGAATTTCAGAGCCAGGAGCATGGCAGCATTCCAGACGATTATATCAGTATTTTAAGTCGCTGCATTGTCAACTATTAGCTTAGAATGTTTTTCATTGATGGAATTGTTTATTTAAGTTTTTGTATGATAATATATGTAATAATGCTGTAATTCTCTTAAATATTTGATTCAAGTTAGCTCTGAATAGAGCATAATAGGACATTTCCAATAATGTAATTTATTTCTGCAGAGTATCAGTTTAGCTAATTATAGGTATCTCCAAAACACACTCTATTATGCAAAGATAAGGATGGAATTAAGATACGGATGTAATAAGGTAAATCTACAAGGGGTGATAGAAGGTCCTAATAAAACTTCTTAGGGGCTTGGGTTTTCTGTGGTGACGTACAGCAGACCAGCTGAGCAAATACTTCCCAAGTCTTGCTGGTTTCATTGCATATTATCAGACACACAAATCACCCAGGCTCACCAACTGCACATTGGAAATAAAGGAAGCTAGCTCATGTTTTCCTTGAGGGAGGCACTTTAAAATTCATTTATAAGTGAAACTAATTTGTCACTACTTTTGTGTAAAGGTAAATTGTCTAGAGAGCATGATAAACACGGTTTTGATGTTAGATTATTTCTCTGGTGTTTAAAAGTTATGAAATGCTATTTCAGTCATGAATGTTACATATGAGGAAATAATCTGAACTATGGCATGATGTACATAAATTTGTTTATATAATGTGGGGAGGAATAGTAAGCCTGGAAGAGACCTTAAACTTATTTTGACAAATATCTAAGTTCAATATAAACAAGGATATAAATAATGTATTTCCTGAATTCCTAAGTCCATTTCTTTCCAAATTCTGATCAGCATTAGTTCATCGAAACTGTGGGAAATTGAAGCTGAGGATGATGTGCATGCTGTAATCCTAGCACTAGGAAGGCAGAGGCCATTCAGTGCTACATAATGAGAACCAGTCTCAGAACAATAACACACACACACACACACACACACACACACACACACACACACACACAGAATACAGTATGTAAGAGGCTTTGCATAGTAAAGACCCATAGAGATAACATAAAAGTGCCAAATAGTAAAAATCTCAAGTTGTTTAGCACATCGATTCCTGAGAGCCATGCATCGCATTGTTGCCTCCCAGATGGTTTGTAATCTTTTGTTAAATGGTCTCTCATCTTTCTTCAGCCTTCCTCCGGTGGGGAGCTGGTGGAGCCCTTAGAGATGTGTGGTGTGGACTTGCCATGTCAAGGACTCAATGCCTCAGACAAATGGGAAAGACAAAGCTTTTCCTCCCTACCCAGGTTCAGAGGAATGGCAACGCTCTCCTCTGGTCCAATTATGGATGTTATGAATGGTTGACCTTTAGCTAAAAGCAGTATGTGCAGAAACTATGAGCCACAGATGCTGGAGAGCACTTGCCTAGATTAGCCCAATCTGCTTACTCTTTAAACTGCATGTAATAAATACGCTGCTTGAATCAGATGGATAAGTAAATACACTGCACTTTGTGCCTGCTGTTGGGGCCACTTCATCAGAATCACTAACCAACCCCATCCCAGCATTTCTGTTCATGGTCTGTGTGTCTGTCCTTTCCTCATCCCCTCTTCAACATCCAGCCAAGTTTCTAGGGCTCAGTTGCAGAGATCACAGCACTCCCCATTTCATTCCAATATATTGCCAGCCTTGATCGTACTTTGTGCATAAGTAAACATAAATGAGGAGAAACAGTCAACCACAGTCACCTGGTCTGCTCCAAGTTCACATGTCTTCAGTTGATCTCAGTGACCACTGGTCCCTGAGTCTAGAAGGCACCCCAGATATCTAATTTCCTCACATTAGTTTTTATTCAGTGGTGAGATGATTTTTAAGATGGTGTCTTTGACTCTGAGTATAACATTCTCTTTGTCAACCTAAGTATTATGCGTTTTAATAAAGTAAGGTATTTTTTTTCCTGATCAAACCCCGTTCTAAATTGCATAAGACTTCCAGTAATCATAGTCTCTAGGATCATACTGTGGATAAAGGGGAATTTTCCATAATCAACTAATATGTATGCTTGAATGTTTTCCTCTACTAAATTTGTTTTCAACGGCTGTGTGTACTGCGGAGCACTTGGGACAGTCTCAGCTCCATATAAAGTGTAATGCAATGTAAATCGCTGCCTTCTCAATTCCCCCAGCTCATTTACTGCTTTACACTTAAGGCAAGTACAGCCAATTTGCATATTTTTCCTTTAAGTGATATAACCTCAGCCATTCTATCTGCATTTTTTACACCTTGCTTAATTAAAACCTCTTAGGGAGCTTCTCCAACTCATGACTCAGCAGCCAAGTGATCAATTTCCAATCCATCTTACAATTTGACAAAAACCTCATGTTTTCCCTGAAGGCAATTATCCTGACACCGCCCTTGAGCCAGAAGTCTCTCTCATCAAGTATGTCCAGGAGTTTTAATTGTGATCTTCGCTTAGGCTATATTAATGATAAAGTCATGTTGGGATAATGTACAATTTTATACATGACTCTATTTGCTAGTATGACGCCTTCTACATACAGAAATTGTCCATAACTAAAGACTGAATATTAAATCATCACAGGCCAGAAACCAGGACATGGGGAATGATTCTCCATGTCTACTGTACAGGAATTAGTTAGTGAATAGATACACATTTAAAAAATTAGTTGATGCAAAATAAAGTGAATAAATCGAATTTATGCATTTCTTCCTACCTGAGTCATGTCCTGATGCTAGAATTTTTTAAAAGGCACTTTTAACAAAATTTCTTCAACATAGATTACTTTTGTGGAAAATTTAAACACATGAAGAAAATGTTTATAGAATGAAGCTAGTTGGGACATAAAGGATGAACTGAACCTGTCATGTCTTGCGTGTTGGCATCCATTTACACCTGTGCTGTCAGCTCCTCTACAATCAAGTACATGAAAGAACTCTGCAGGAACTGTGGGGTATTTCAGAAAGATGCTTTCGTTTGTGGTCAGTTATTGAATCTTCATTACTCACACTGCTGAGGGCACCTCACAGTCTAGACCAAAGTTAGGCAGACAATTCTCTTTTTAATGTAAAGCATCTGCTAGTCAATATTTGAAGCTGTGTAGCTCAAAAGACAAAGTCCAGGATATCATGAATTACTACCAAAGCTTACCATGCAACCGGGTACCACTGTTTTCAATATTTTACCCATTTAAATGTGTAAAGTCCTTGCTCTGTGAGCGTGGACACCTAAATTTGGTGCTCAGAGAGCATTTGAAAAAGCCAGCTTGGAGGTGCACACTTATAATGGAGACATCTTAGATCTTTGGTTCTTGCTGGCTGAGAAGCCTAGTCAAACTAGTGATTGCCATCAGTGAAAGCCCGTCTCAGCAGAGGTAGGTGGGGACTGGGTGATGCTTGTGGTTGGCCTCTGTCCCACCCATGCCCATGATCACAGAGTTGGGTGTTAGAACCACTCACTGCCACTGGACTTCTGTCCCTTGAACTTAGACCCATGAAATGCTCATCATAGCCTTTATGCAATATTCTTATCAAGAGACAGAGCTTCCTGTTTTCAAACAGAAATATAGTTTAGAGTCTAGTTTATAGTGAGCCCTCTATAAATGTTCACTATTGTCACTCTATGCAGGAGGGAGCATATTCATCCTATATCCGGTATCTTGAATGTTTACTGAACAGAGTTTATTTTTTTGTTCCTTTATTTTTCTTCATTAAATAAGCCTTCCTGCCTGCTGTGTGTTAGGGGTTGTGCTGAAACCCTTATCTTTCTGTTCTGGGTTGGGTTGTTTTGCTTTACAGACAGGCTCTTTCTGTGCACCCAAGGCTGGCCTGGAACTGGCTAGTTTCTAAAGCCGAGCATGAACGAATGCAGGCATTCTGCGCCACACGGCCAGGTGCTAGGATTTTAGCTGAGCTATCACAGCTGCCTGCTAATACTCCTAACCAGACAAACCTAAGTTCTAAGTTAAATTTAGACTCAGAAAAAAATTTAGGCTATTCTATATTCTTAAATAGAGATGATATGACCAATAACAGTTCTCTAAAATTATGATAATCTTAATAGCCTACAATTTCAGTATCAATTTAAATCAGGTTTATTAAAGATTCAGAGATGATGCTGACCATAAATATTCTGAGTATTACTGGATGCTTGCTGCCTGAAAAACATCATGATATGATTCTTATATGCCTATTCAAATATTCATATATGAATAGATATTTATTTAACTGCTCTTACAGTATCTTGTTCATTCCCCTTATTGTGCTAAAAATGTTTACTTTGCTAATGAGGAACTGATGCTCTGAAACATTATCTACATATCCAAATGTAGCACTGCCTCGAAGTATAACAGTGAAATTCTAAGTACAGTTACTGATGCCTGAGACCCTCAGTCACAATCACTATGAAGACATTTTGACAATTACAATGTGGTGAGACTTACAGTTGTGGAGACACAGATGATGCTAGCAGGATAAAGAGACTGATGACAAAGTGAACTCTAGGGGAAGTAGACTCAGAAATCACAAGTCACTCATTCTGTAAGCACTGAGGATATACTGACACTGGGTAACCTTAGAAAGGTGCTGAAGAGGAAAGATGTATAACACATAGTGTCTGTTTCATTACACTTATTTTTTCTTCCATTCTCCTTGAGTCCATTTTGTGTTGAGGGCTTGTAAGCACTGAGGACACGGCCTTTCAAGCAATATTCACTGATAGCTGTTTTAAATTTTTGTCTTTAAGGAATCCAAGTGTTTATATATTACCTTGTTTGCCCATCACTATTTTTCTCTTTATGAAAATTTGCAAATATCAGCTAAGCTCTGGCAGATCTTTGGGGGTTAATAATACAAAAATGTCATATTATCAAATTATATCACTCTAATATTTAGACTATATCCTGTCTTTTTCTTAAATTATTTTATAGGACTGTTTAGAAAGTTCAAGATCAATATTAAGCTGTGTGACAAGAAACTCAAAATCAATTGTACCTTCAATAGTGACGTCACAGACATTCCTCTGCTAAGTATAACCTTTCAAATTAGTATTAATGGAAAGATTTCTTGCACTATTCTATTTCACAAAGCTCTCTTTAAAGGTAAAAAGTTGACATTAACTCCTACCATCTTTTCAGTATTTAAAAAGGGAACCAAACCTTAAAGTATTTATAACTGCTTTATATTTTGATATGTTCTAACAGCTGCATTTTAAAAATTAATTTCAATTTCTCAATTGTTTAGATTAAAAGCCACTGCTTTGGACTGGACTCCATCTGCTTTCTTCTATAATATGTACATACACATAAGGTACATTTCTGCCTCTGCCTCTCCTACCTTCCCCTCTGACTCTCTCTGACTGTAGCTATACATAAGTCCATATGAGTCCTAGTGAAATGACTGCTTTTACAAGAAGCTTCCCCATGGTGGTTCCAAGTGTATGCAGATGATTGCTGATCCTGGAGTGTCTCAAGCACACAGCTCGAGGAGAATTCAGTTAACAGGTGTTGCTCATTGTTGGTTTGGCTAATGGCACTAATACCTAGATTAGCTGTATTTTCTTTTTGGCCAACACATCATTTGCATGGGTTTTTGTTAATGTTGTTTGTTTGTTTGGTTTGACTTGGTTTTCAAGCTAGGAATTCTCTGTGTAGCTTTTGTTCAGAAACTCATGCTATAGACCAGGCTGGCCTCAAACTCACAGAAATCCACCTGCCTTTGCCTCCCATGTACCACCACCAGCCAGAAGCATGTTTTTCTAAATAGAATTTTTGTGTGGCTCTTCATATAACTGAATATATATATATATATATATATATATATATATATATATTTAAAACACCACTTCCAATTTTAGTAGCTAATTTAATAGGGCTATATGTGCCATGTATATGTCATTTTTCTCAATGATGTGTGATAAGTCTTCTGTGTGGATATTATTTTTGTCCTCTTCATTGTAAATATTTTCTTCACCTTAACTTTGTCATATGTAACATAACTTTAACATATGTACAGAGTTATATCTATCTCATATATTTATCACATATCTATTTTTCTTTTCTAATCTCATGCCAATATGAAGAAATATGTTAATACTTTGATTAATAACTCATGGCAGGACAACATAATTCTATTCTATTCTAATGGAGAGGTTTAACAGAACTTTTTGTCATTACTCTCACTTTAAGTCTTATAAATTTTAATCGAACCCCTACTCTGATCTAGCCAATAGACAGGACATTCTCCACAGGTATGTGGAGAGTGGGCACTGACTCTGACATGAACTCTGGTGCTCTGTATTTGACCACCTCTCCTTGGTGGGGAGGCCTGGTGCCCCTCAAGGAAAGACTAAGTAGGCTACCAAGATGAGACCTAATAGCCTGTGACCATATAGTGGGGGAGGAGGTGCCCCTTGGTCATAGACCTAGGGGAGGGGAATAGGGTGAAAGCGGGAGGGAGGGAGGAATGGGGGGATACAAGTGATGGTATAATAATTGAGATGTAATCTGAATAAACTAATAAAAATACTTTAAAAAAGACAGAAATTTTTTCTATTACTATATTTCCTGTTAAACATGTCTGGCTCTAGCATTGTTGATAATCTCCCAAGTAACAGTAACAGAGCTTTGTTTGCGATTTACTGTTTGATAAACAAAGCATTTCTCTCTGCACAACACGACTTAAAGCATTTTTGGATGTGAAAACAAACAGCTTCTTCCGTTTACATTTCACTTGTTACAATTGTCTTCCAAACTAGCCTGTCTTCATGATCTTTTACCATTTTGTGTTGAGAACTGACGTCTTGGTCAGTTCACTTTTTTTGTTAAATGAAATGACTAATACTTATAAAATATTTTAATCTTTTTTTGATCAATGTAATTTCCCAATATAGGTTAAGTTTTTTTGTATTTTGTAGACTCCAATAGACTTTTTACACATCTCCTTTCTCAGCTTCAACACTTGCCCTCATTTTGTGTTGACAATTGCTTGACTTTCTGTTTCTTGATTGGTGTGAGATTTTTCTCTCTTCTTTTCAATTTTTGTTATTGTATCCCTTTCCATATCCAGGGCCTTGTCCTCACTGACTGTTCACAGAGAATAATCAGTGTAGTAACAAAATTCACTAATGCTGTGATGTTTGAGTCTTTCTGCTTGTCTCCAACACGCCTCTCATCCGTTTGTCATCCTTTGACCACTGCCTTGTCTTCAGTGGAGCTGATAGCTTCCATGTCGTGGCGCCCTCAGTCTCTGCGTGGTTGTCATTCACTCTGCTCCCTCGCTTACTCTGCAAACTCTTCACCCTGCTGCTATTTATGGCGGGCTCCAGCATTCAGTCATAACTGCCAAATGATATTATAAAAACAACTTCTTTGTTTATATAATGGTTATTTTTCCTATGTAATTTTCTTATCATTCTAGCACATCTCACTTCCTCTGCATTTTCCTCCCCAAAACACGTTTTGTTGATCTTTAATCACTTACTTTTAAAAGGATGGGCGCACTTAGTGTTTGCCCAGAGATGTTTGTTTCTTCATTTCGTTTTCTTTAAAGATTTAAATTCCGTAATTTGGAAAGTTAGGATTTCTAGGTCTTTTCTGTTGCCTAGTCCAGCATTCATTTGCAGCATCTATGATGGGCTCCTGAAAATCTTCTTTTAGACACGGAATTCACAGTAACCTGTAAATGCCAAACTCCTTAGGTCTCTTTCTGCCTCATCTTCCAGTACTTCCTCACCAGGCTTCTATAATGCAGATGCAAGCAATCTCCTCCAGGCCTACTTCTGAGTGCTACCCTCAGGTGGGAACCCCTGTCTATACATTTATAAACTCTTGGTGACATGAATAGAAATATAATTTGGTGACTGAATAGCAAGCACTGACCTTGTAATGTTGTTCCAGACAGAAAGTTTGCCTTTGCATGGCTATCCCCATTCACATGGTGGTATTAATATGCTTCTGACTCTGACACAGTGCACCACAGAGCCCATATGAGCTTCTCTCTCCTCTTTGATGTTGATTTTTTCAGAAGATCTCAGTGCTACACTTGTGGATATAGTTTGCCTCTTTCTACACAATCTTTGGTATTTTACTCTCAGAGTATTAAAAAAAAATTTAAGGAATAGATAGCCAGTGTCATTTTTACAACAGTGAAGGTTTATATGTGTTAACTTTTAAAGTTATTGATCCAGCTACATTAAATACCTGCTTTTGCTAGATGCCGGTACCTTTCAGAATATACTGGGAATTCCTCGTTTTCAGTTATAGTTATATTTTTGCAGGTGGTAAACCTAAAGCCTATGAAGAAAAGTGCCTATAATGTTGAGACTCCCCTCTACCTACTTTTCCGCAGTAGCTTTACATTTTTGTTTGATTAAAGTTATTCCTATTTCAGTCATAACTTTGGTGCCTGTGTTGGCATCTGTAGTGAAAAAAGACTAACTTTACTTAAATTAAATTCTCACTCTCTGTCTCTCTCTCTCTCTGTCTCTCTCTCTGTCTCTCTCTGTGTGTCTTTCTATCTCTGTCTCTGTCTCTGTATCTCTCTCTCCCTCTGTGTGTGTGTGTGTGTGTGTGTGTGTGTGTGTGTGTGTGTGTGTGTGT
>OU015749.1:71514129-71542435 GCA_907169655.1 Acomys percivali
TGTGTGTGTGTGTGTGTGTGTGTGTGTGTGTGTGTGTGTGTGTGTGTAGAACAGAGGCCAAGCTTAGTCACCATACTTGGAAGCCTTATAAGCCCCTATACTTTGTAGGGGCTGGGAATGGAATTGTTGGGCCCTTCAAGACAGAGCTGGTGTTCTTAACTACTGCACAGACTCACTAGTCTCCACCACAGTTTTTGAATCAGGGAGGGTCTCCCATTAGCATCTAAGTATTGCAGGTTAGGCTAGACTTGTAGAGCAGTGAGCCCTAAGGATCTGCCTGTTTCTGACTCCTGGTAATTGGGATTACCAATTCCTGCCACTACATGTGGTTTATCACACGGAAACTATGGACAGAACTTAGGTCATCACTTTCTCAGGCAAGTACTTTACCAACTGAGCTGTCTCTCCAGCTCTAAACTCTGATGGCTTGGTAACGGATGCTGCCATGTTGAAGACCTTACTCCTTTGGAAGAGATGGGAGGAAAGAATGTTTATTTTACATACACTATGAAGTTTCCTGCTGAATTTTTTTGAAATATGAAACCACAGGAACCGTATTAAGAACCTAAAACAATCTACCCTTAGCCATCTAATAGGTGGAAAGTGGAAATGGCAGCTATGGTAATCACTATGGAAACAGAAGCAGGAAGCAATAACTCTCTCTTTCCTCTGTTTAATAAAACCATGACACTAGCTGGCAGGATATCAGCAGCCCCCTCCAAGATAAAACTCTGGCAAAACAAAGGTAGCAGCTGTACAAACTCCACAGAACAGAGTGGAATTTGTCTCCCTTGATCTTCAACCCCAAAGGAATAAGTTACGCAAAGCTTGGTTAAACATAAATTTTTTAAAGCCCACAGTATAATATCTTCTGTAGTCAAGTAGATTAAAAAACTTTCATGTACATATAAATATATTTACATAGAAATATATTCTATTTATATATGTATAGAAAATATGATATTGTATAGCTTAAGGTGTAAAAATGGACAGATTGGCTCTTTTTTTTTTTTTTAAATCAGACTATACTGTGACACACTTTAATCTTAGTGCAATCAGATTCACACTATTTATGGAACAAGAATTTGCAGCCTGCCTGATTTCACTGTGTCTTGACCATCATGTCCTACCAAGCCTTATCTCAATTATAAGTGTGTCTAAAATCCTGTATGTTATGGAATTTGGGCTTGATAACTTTTTTATTCAATAAAGAACTATGTTAGTGGGATGTTATCACATATCAAAGTATATCTTATTGCTAAATTCTCACTGGCTTCCCGAAGGGAGGAGAAATTTCAATATTGTTTTTATGTCACCCAGACCCTCCAGTTACTGTTTGCTAACAAGAATGATGACATATGTTTTAGGTTGCAAGGTGCCGAGTAAGTGCATTTGGTGTTTGGAACATATTATAAAACATGCCTTGATATACGATGGCACTGTTGCACACCTTACTTAATGGGAGTGCCTAAAGAGTCAGTGGTGATTCGAACATATAATTCTAGAAGTTATGTGAAATTCTTCATGAAAGACTTTATCTATTATTCTCATTTAGCAAATTTTGTATCACTTGTCATTATCAGTGTGGGATCACACATATTTAAATTATAATCTCATAGTGCACTATTTTGTTTCTTGGTGTTCTTTTTTTGATAACAGAGTTTTTATTTTAATAATTTATTCAGATTACATCTCAATCGTTGTCCCCTCATTTTATCTTCCTGTTTCCCCCTTCTTCCCTCTTTCAACCTGCTCCTAGCCCTGTAAAAGAAGGGGAACTCCTCTGCCACCATATGATTACAGCCTATCAGGTCTCATCTGGGTAGCCTGCTTCCCCTTCCCCTGAGTGCCACCAGGCCTCCCCACCAAGGGCAAGTGGTCAAATAGGATGCTCAACTCTACTGCAGGTTGTCATCTATGACCATTTTGGTAGGAGGCCGTCTAAAAATAATGTCTTCTGAGCACTTTTCTTCCATCTCAGAGTCTTTCTTGAGATAACACTTATCACTGACAAAATAAATGTGGGCCAGCTTTAGGTTTTTAACTTAGAAAAAAATAAGTTCCTGTTTGCTTTTTCCCTCTGTCCCAGATGTTCCCTACAAGGCACTGTGACATGTTGTCACCAGGGCCACGGGCTCATTAGGCAGCTTGCTGTTGTCAGCTGCCTGTCGATTGTTTCTTTAAAGGGAGTCTCTGTGCTCTGTGCTCTTTCGAGTCATTTAAGTTAACATCCTTAGAGCAGAATCAACATTCCAACCTTGTCAAGTGGTGTTAATTGAAAATAAATACCCAAACATTGCAGCTGTGCTCTCCTTCTCTTTAGCTATTCAGAAAAATCGAAGCATCAGCAGCAAGTGTATCTGGTGGCAGGCTGAGTCATGAATCATGGCTAACGATACTTACGATCTAAGGAACATGTATGTCTCTTGGGCCCTGAGCCAAGAGCTACAGATGAGGTAAGAGCTTCTCTAAAACTTATTTTAGAGAGGAAACAACTGGGCCCCTAAGACAGCCCATAGCATGCCCACCACACTCGGTTCATGAGATGTAGAGATAGGCTTTCAATTGCGTTTGTTTGGCTGTGTTCTTAGTTGTTGTATAATATTTTCACACTGCAGGGATAATGGTTCTCGAGGATTATAAATCTCAGTTCACGTGTATGGGAGGGCTCTGAGTGCCAACCTGCATAACGGATTATCTCTGGCTTCCTTAGCAAGGACCTCATCATTTGTAAAATGCATGGTGGGAGCCTTGGAGGATGCCATTGATGGATCTTGTGTGCGTTAAATGGGAGAATGTGGTGATGAATGGCCAAGCTCATTTTGATGCCTAAAGTAACGAATTTACTGATTTTCAATTGTGTATCAACAATATAATATATGATATAAGCAATAGAGCTTGTGAAACAGTACTTATGAAAGCTTAAATGAATGTTGATGAACTGACTTGAGTGTTTGAAAATACAACTTTTGTTGTGTGGTTGAGATTTCCATCCAGTCTCTTCCATGCTAATATGCACCTGTCTCTCTTCCATCTGGTCTTTATTTTGAATTCTCTGTTGATCACTCCTTTCATATTTTTCCTCACATATGATATCACAGAATGTGGGTTTTTTTTTTTAGTTTGAGTCATGTAAAAGTGATTTTCTAAGAAAGATAATTGTGACTTACATGCACCTAATGCTGTTTGTAATGTTTTCATGCCATTATATGTGCTTTAGATTCATTAAATTTAATTACTGTAAACTATTCCATTTTTACCAACCACTTGTCTTACATATTCAGCTTTCTGCTGATAGACATTTGTGTCATTACTAGATTTTCTCTCTAAAAAAATAAGAGAACCAATAATGCTATGAACATTTTTATACATTTCTTGATATGTTGTCTTCCCCAATGATTTTACCACTATTTATATATTAATTCTCATGAAATTATGCCAGTACAATAATTCATATGAGTTCAGAAGAGTTGGTCATTTTGTCATGCATAAAATGTTGTACACCATTGGCTTAATTTGAATCTAATTATTAATTTTTAAGCATATACATAATACACATAAATTAATCATATACTTCCCTTGTTATGTTAGTATCTATAAATATTTATTGATTACATTTCACCAATTTCTATGAACATGTATGCATGCAGTTATGCATATATTAATATGTAAAAGCATTGTCTAATGATTAAAATTAATCAGTTAATAAATAACAGGTACTTAATTAATTTTGGCCTACAGGTAAACCTTGTTTGGAACCAATATTCTAAGAGGCTGGAATATGTCCTCTTCAAGGTAACACACAGTATTTATGTGCATGTATTATTAAGCATTTTACTATTATATTTTGACATTTAATTATTAAGATTATTAGATACTATCTGGTATAGGAAAGTTTACATTTATTTAAAATGTAGGTCCTTTTTCTTCCTGGCCATCATCTTGTAGTATTGGTGGAACTTAGCTGAGGTAAAAATGGCTTGATATTTTATTTATGGGATTCTTGAAATTAACAATTAATTTTTAATGCTGAAAGTTTTATCAAAGCCTACGTCTATCCTTGATTAAGTTTTGGAAATTTTTAGTTTTCTAGAGAATTTAGCAAACTGACAATGTTGTCCCCAGCCTCGTCTTTTAATTTTAAAATATACTTGTAGTTTTTCATCCTTTATTGTCTATTTTTATTTATTACCCAATATTTAGAAGAGTGTCTACTTTATTAATTAACAAATTACCGTTTCTTATTTTGTATTATAGCCTATGCTTACATAGGCATCAATTTAGTAATTTATTGCTCATAATTTTTTTCTGAATGTTGCACCTTTTTTCCTCTCAACACCCTATTTTATACTGAGATGTATTTCTTAATCCTTCATAGACTTAGCACGTCTGGTGGCAAACTCTGTTTTGTTTCTTTTTAAAGGCTGTAGTGTGTGTGTGTGTGTGTGTGTGTGTGTGTGTGTGTGTGTGTGTATGTGTGTGACTAAGTATGTGTGTGAGTGTATATGTGTGTGTGACTGAGTGTATATGTGTGTGAGTGTATGTGTGTGTGTCCTTGTGTATGAGTGGAGATATGTGTACCCTAGCATAGGAACAGAGGTCAGAGGATGGCCTTAGGTCACAGTCCTCACCTTCCACGTCCTCTGAGCAGCTTTCTCTGTTTCTCACACTGCAGCTGCTAAGTTAGCTAGCCAGTTAATTTCTAGTGAGTCTCTTTTTGGAATCTCTCCTCACAGCAGACATGTTGAGATTCCAGCCACACGTTCCCACAGCAGGCTTTGAGTTGGTTTTGGGCATCTGAACTCAGTACCTCATGCTTGTGTTTCAAGTGCTTTACCCACTGATCCAGCTCCTCAGTCATCAACCCATCTACCGGACAGTGAGTCTTTCAGAGTACACAGGACTGGACAAGTGGCTGTATTCACAGTCTTAGAGAATTCCCAAGCATTTCCCAGGTTCCAATCCTGCTTTGGCCAAAAGGCTTGGCTGCTTTTCTTTCACAGGCACATTGGCTTCTCTCGGTGCTTTCAACACCTCTGGATCGCTGTCTCCACCTCAGCCGCACACTGTGGTTTCCTTCCCAGGCTGCTCAGGATACACAGTGCTTTCTGCACCTCTGGCACGGTTTCTGGGAGGCTTGGAAAAGTCACAGCCATTTGCCTTTGAGTCTTTGTTCTTTGGGTGTTATTTCTGCCTTTCCTCTTCGACTGTGGCCATGCCACTGTAACTAGTCACCTCGTGACCTTATTGTTGCTTCTGTATTGGGTTTCTTTTCAGATCTCTGACCAAAGTGGGTAGCACAGAGGTTCCTAATTTCCATTAAGTCACAGGTTTCTTTAAGCAGCTCACATTGCCTTCGTAATTCTACACATCAAACACACATCTGCTTAAAGGATGATTGTCAATCAAGAGGTCTCTCTCTCTCTCAGACCTTTTGCTCTTTGCAGCATGTTTTTTCTGATTTGTGATGATAAAGTGGGCCTTCAAAGTTCACATAAACACCTGTGAGTCTGAGGCTGTCGTTTGGAGGCAGAGGGTGCTGCTGCACTTCGGCTTGTTAAGCCCCTCTCCAAGTCATTTTAACACAAAGAATAAAAACAGAACCACAGGTAATAGAAATGTCACCAATAATCTACTTTTTCCAGTGATTTGAAAGATACAAGCTAAATTATATGTAGAAATAGTGGGAGGTTTTCTTTTAATTCTTTCTTTTTATTTTCTGTAATCCATGAGTCTGTAATCATTTAGAAAAAGGAGCTTTGGTATTATCTTACTTTTTTGCAAAATTACTTTGGTAACATATGTTGAGAATAAAGACTATATCATAAATGCTATTCTCTTTTAAAAGATCTATTATTTCATTTTCAGAGTATTTTAATTTTACATAAAATAAAAAAACCTATGAATGGACAGTGTTTTTCATGTTAATGGGAGTATATTGGTTTTTATGTAACTAATTTTTGTTTACTCACTTAAATTGAAAGCTTAGGGAATGCTTTGTAAACATTCTGGCATAATCTGACCAATCAACTACACTGGAAAAGTTAACAAGATAATGGTCCTGGTGACTTATTCAGCATCTTTTATTTTGTTTATAGATTATAATATGGTTATTTTTTATGGTATGTGAATATGTGAGGACATGCAAGATGTATGTGCCACCGCGAATACTGGTACTCACAGTAGCTAGATGTGGACACCAGATCTCCTAGAACTAGAGATACAGTTTGTCATAAGCCATCCAGTGGGAGTGCAAGGAATTGAACATAGGCCCTCTACTGTAGCAATATGTGCTCTTACCTCCTCAGTCATATCATCTATCTGTCTGTGTATCTATCTATCTACTTATCTATCTATCTATCTATCTATCTATCTATCTATCTATCATCTACCTATCTATCTACAATCTATCATCTATCTATCTATGATCTATGGATCTATCATCTATCTATATATCTATCATCTATCTATATCATTTTTCTGAACATCATCTATCTGTTTATCTATTCCCCTATCTATCTATCCAGCCATCCATTTTCTGTGTGTATACACATGAATGTGTGTGTATTCATGATTAGACAAGCTACTGCACACATGTAGAGGCCAGAGGAGAACTGCACGATTTGGATCTGACCTGTAGCACCTGGGCTGGAGCTTAGGGTATCAGGCTTTTGAGTAGGTACTTTCACCCATTCACTCGTCTCACCCTCCCTAGAAGGACTATACTTGAAGGAAGCTAATTCCCTCCAGTGCTCCCAGATTCTCTCCAATTCCTCTTCCTTTACACTAATATAAGAAAATACTGAATTCCACCTTTCCCTAGCAAGCCAAGCTTCATAAACACTTACGTCCAGGCTCATTCATGATAAGATCATAGACAGATGAAGCATATCCTGATTGATTGGTTAATTTTAAATAATAAAATTAATCAATATTTTTCCTCTAGTAAAATCTATGTACATTTTAATAAGAAGCAATGACCAGATCAGTCTATCCCCATAGAGACTCCTTTCTCAAAACTGTTTCCACATTTTATCATGAAATCTTGCTATGTGACAAGTTACCATTGATAGTGTCAACTCTTGAGCTCAATCTCTATGCTGGGTGCTTGATCTTGAAACTGGAACAATTCCTCCCCACTGTTTGTTTGTTTTTTGTTTTTTTTTTGTCTTTTGTAGAATAGTCAATGAATGATAGGGAGTCAGTTCACAGGCAATATCCCCACTTCCTGAAAAGCCAGCATTACATTTTACAAAGAATATAGTGATTTCTGCAACTCCCAGACTCATTTTGATCATTATGGATAAAAGCTCATACTTAAAACATAAGCCATGACCACCATGCTGATCTTTGTAACTAGATCACATTGCAACTAAAGTCACATTCAAGGGTAGAAATTAGTAGCATTGTGCATTTCCAATTGCAAGCCCTGCTGTCAGTTTACCTAGACCAGATCCTGAACACTGTGCATCAGTCAGGCTGGGTGGCTCTCCACTGCTGTGGTGCTAAATGATCACACCCTGAGCTTATCTGCTGGGCTTCTGTTGGCACCATTCAGCTTAAGCACTGAGGTAATAAATTCTGAGCTGTATTTGGTCGCCAGTTAGAGCAAGAGCTGTGATCAACTGTGACGAGCAAGATGAGGTAGGAGTAGCTTATCGGGGGCTCTGTAATGTGTTCAACACTTCCCTGAATCTCTCAGGTAGTGTCCATTGAATAAACGGTAACCTGCAGAAAAAAACCTCTCTGCCGCAATTCACAGTAATGACCAGAAGCTCAACAGCAGTAGCCTCAGGGCAGTCAGTTTATACACAGCACTTGCTCAGCAAAGTAAGCTTCCTTACTGTATTTTTGTTAAATAAAAATTTAAAATAAATGTCTCTAAAATCCTTTTGGCTATAATATACATGATTGATAGGCGAACAATGGCACTGTAATTCATGATAATGGATTTCAGTGCATTTTAAACATGAATAGCCAGTGTTCAGTTAAATGGACTCCTCAATGCAGGAAGAGCATACTGTCTATTAGTGAAAACTTTGAAAACATGCTCCTTTCATCCTGTTACTTTAAAAGTTTGTACTTGGGATTTTAATTCCTGTAATCATCATGATTCAGCTGCTAGGACTTGAAAACTCTTTCTTATGCCTCAGCCAGTGAATAGGTCAAGTGCAAGTTTCCCAGAAGCCACTTACAGACTTCCTTCAGCTAGCATCCTCACGGATCCTACTGGTATCAGCCCAAATCACAGCCCATTTGCATGATAGTACAGTGTGAGTTCCAGGTTAGTCTCAGGTGTGGGCTAAATAATTGCTGCTGAGTTTAATTAAAGCTCACTTGCCTCTCTCACAGTCCATTAACATCTTCATAGTTGGCCTTAACAGTCTCGCTGAATAATAGCCTCTAATGAAGCATGACACTTCGCAGGCACAGAGTGTAAGTTTCATTCCAGAATCACCCGTGTTCTCTCTCAGTATTAAAAAGCATCATCATAAAGCTCCCCTGAGCTGCCTGGCAGAAACATGACTGAAGCAGGAGAGGTGATTCTTTACTCTCTTAATATTATTCTCCATGCTAAATAAAGATGACAATGCTATTGTTCTGAACATCCCATATTTATGTCCTTGGAATTCTCCAACGAGAGAGTGATTTAAACAAATGATAACTATCAAGGCCAGGAAATGACACTGCCCGAAGGTTAAAAACAATACATCCTGCTCTGCAGATAGCCCAGGTTCGGATGTGTCTGTAACAGCTGAGCAAAAAGGTCAAATATTATTCCCTTCAGAGACAGGTCAGGCAAGATGGTTCTATTGATTCCAAAAAGCTTTTGAAAATTATTTATTCTCACTTGCCACAACACATAGGCCTGATAACAGTATGGCAGGTAAGGGCGTGGCTTTTTTTTTTTTTTTTACTATTAATATTAGGTATGATGGGAGAGAACATGGAAAGATTGGAGGAGGAAGATTGTTCTTGTTAAATGCATCGGACTTTTTCGTTATCTGTCATGGAAACTACTATTAGCTGCTTTTAGGGCTAATACGCTTTTAAAGTACTTACAAGAGAAAAGGATTTATATAAACATAGTGCCAGTATTAACACCTTGTCTAAATTATTTAGACCTTAAAATAATGTTTTCTTTCATTCTCAGTGACAATATTTGGATCAACAAAGCATAGTGGTGTACGGCTATCATCATGATCCGTGGGAGGTAGAGGCAGGAGAGCTGGGAATTCAAGGCCAGACTCCATTACATAGTGAGTTAGAGGTCAGTCTGTGCTACATGAGACTTTTATCAAAAAATCAAAACTGAAAAAGGAAGAAAAAGACTAGGAATGCAGTTCAATGGTAGAGAGCTTTTTAGCTCGTATGAAGCTCCAGGTTCAATTTCTAATACTGCTGAAATGAACAAACCAACAATTAAAAACATGTTAAACATACACAGAAGACAGTCATACATAACATCACGTAATTCTTGAATGAGAAAATGACTTGAACAAATGATACCTGTTATACGAAGTTCATACCCACTGCATTGAGTTTGGTTTTATTTACTTTAGCTTACAAGGAATTATGAGAATGGCCCTTTCCTTCCAAAGACCAACATGCAGCTACCATGGAAGACTGCATTCAAACAGGGCAGATTGTAATTACCAATCACTATAGAGGTCACTGAGGATAGATGCCAGCCACCAGTTATTATGGAGTTCACTCAGGACAGACTGTAGCTCCTAGTCAAAACAGAGTTCACACAGAATCCATTTTTTGAAAAGATGTGCTAGAGGCAAGTGCTTACTCAGGTTCTGGGCAGTTACATAACCAGCTCTTCCATATGACTTGTGCCTTCCTATAACTCCCCTTAGCTCATATACAGTTGTCATTACCAGTCTATGGGATAGCATATTGAGTGCATTTGACACAAAAATATCAAATGAGCAAACTTGGTATCTATTAGCTAGTCATAGTAAAACAAAAATACAGCGTCCACTAGAAAAACCGAGACAATAAATAGCTTCTATAGGTACTTGGATAAAGTTAATATTGATGAGCACTCCATTCTTAAGTCTGTGACATCGCAGACTCTGGATGGTGTCAGGTTTGATTCACAACTGTTCTGTCCATTGTCAAAATGAAAGTTTCCCAACATTTTCTAAAAGCTGCCAATGTTCTCTGTCTGGTCTGATGTGTTTCATCGCCAAGGAAACCGAATGTTCTAGTGACAGCAAGAGGCTTTCACATGTGCTTTTGTCTTTTGTTTCAGCTGGGTTTGAGTTGGAGACTTATGAGACAGAATCTCACGTTGTAGCTCAGGCAGCTTCCAACACGTAATGGAGCCCAGGGTGGCCTTGAACTGAAACAAGTTCTTCTCACTCAGCTTCCTGAGTCCGAGGATTGCAGGCATCATATGCCCTGATTGCTTCATTTTTGTTTGTTCGTTTTGTTTTTAAATTTCTACCTGTGTGATACTTATTCTTCCATTTAGTTAGGTCTTACTTTCCCCTACTGCTTCCTCAGGATTCACAGCTCCTAGAGACTTTTTTGCATGTGGTATCTTAAATGACAACAACCAACATATTGATTCATAACAGAAAGGCTTTGATCATCGAAGCATGCGCAATTAGTTGACCACTTGTCATTTGCTCTTTTACAATGCACACTCCTATCTATTGGATGTGAAACACCACTGATGGTCAGAATTTGCAAGCACGAGAGTTGTTTCTTAATGTTCACTCAGGCTTTCATCTTGCTCTTCCATCTCATTAGCTTGTCCTTATGTTCTCTTTTATGACAGACACATAGGAAAAGCATCAACAAATGGAAGAGGCAGGTAATGATGGGAATAGGACCATAATATCTGTGACCAGACTCATGACTTCCCTGAGTCAGATCTGCTGTATTGCAAAGCCCTTAACTGCTTAGCTATCAGTTTCTTTAACCCTAAAATAAGAAAATAATTACAAGAACTTATCTCCAAGTTGATTTCCACTGTGATTTTCTAAATTCCAGTACATTTCAGTAATGTGTGTAGTACGCTGCTCATTTAAGAAAGAACTACAGTAGGATTCCCGGGGTCTTTATAAAGCCACGGAGGAGGTCCTGCACCTCCTGGAGCCCTTAGCAAACAAACCACAGAGGAGATTCCCTGATCAGTAGGCCAATCACTATGAAAACAATTTTCATACAACATCATTGAATTCTCTTCTTCGGAGAAATAAAAAGGAGTCTATTGTGAATATTTTAAATGTCTTGAAGATAAGTGGAGGAGTCAATATTTTACTAACAAGAATAAGATATACATGCTTTATAAAGTCAATAAGCTGAATAACTAGATGTAATAGTTCTGAGATGAACTTAGCAAATGGGTAGATTGAAAATCCTGATGCAAACTCATGTACAGTGCTTCACATTGCTGTAGAATCTAAGAAACTAAGCAAGGATAATGTGGGAAGGACCCTCTTGCATACATCCTAGGCTGCACCATTAAAACTATACCCAAGGGGCCACTAAATGAGAAGCTTGAAGGCACCCATTTAGGATCAGGATGGAAAGTGCAAATGTGAGCTCACTCTATTTTCAGATTTTTCTCTTTAATTCTGGAGATCCATGGAAAGGCTCCTGCCTGACATCTACAAGGCAGGCATGGTTATAATAAGTTCAAATGGCAACTATTTGCATACATGTATGTTGTTCAGTGGTTTTATAACCAGACTTTCACTCTCAATGGGCATTTGGCTGAGACAAAAATGTGCAGTGGTCAAGGGATATGACTAAAGTAGAACTCAGCCTTTTGAGCTTTATGAAACTTCAACATTTTCTGTCATAAAGAATTTCACAGTCAAGGAAAAATAAAGTTTCTTTTAGCATTATAAAAGGGGAATACACTTTTCAGGTTAACTTCCAAAGGGTATTAAAAATCCATATTAATGAAAATATGGAAAGACTTTTATTCCATGAACCTTTCAACTCCTTTTAAAACACCTATAATACCATAGCATCTAATTATCACTCCTACAGGTCTATTTTTTTTTCTATTTTTTCCTAAGAGTTCAGATCAATTTGCATAGTTAACACACTTTGACAGGGAAAATTGTTTAACAGCATAATAGAAACCGAGGCACATAAAATCTGGGAAGTTTGGTCATTATCACATGGCAGATAAAATGAATTGTCACTGGCTGTGGGAAAGTGACTGGACGAAATTGTATTATTCCACTTAAATTTTGTGCAATCTTGGAAAGTTAATTAATGTTATCAAGCCTCGTTAATTCTATAAAAATTAAATAATCTCCATTTAGGGCTATGGAAAGGGGCATCAGTATAGCACAGGTAAATGCTTGCTAAGCTGGAAAATACCCTTTTATAACAGGTCCCTCTGGGACATTCCCTTGTTATCAGAGAATCAGACTGTGATACTTGAATGCCTCCTGCTCACTGCAACACATGATAAACACACCTGCATTTAAACTGTTCCCTGTTGCTCCTTAATGACCTGGAATTCCAGACTTGGGTACCAAGATTGAGAATGGGTCATGTGGATGAAGATGAATGGTGGTTCTGGAACGAAAGAAACAATCTAGGGAGGAAAAACAGATACACCATGGGAGAAGCAGGTGCCAGGTTAAAGAGACTTCAATCACCAGAACCCGGAAAGCTAAGGAGAAAGTGATGGAGAAACTGGTAAGTTAGGGAGAGAACAAAGCTTCTGAAGCAGCCACCCCCGGGATGCAGGCACAAAAACCTCAGAATTCCCTCCTGCCCTCTCCCATGAAATTTTTTTTCTTGGATACAGGGCTATGTGGTACAAAAGGATCTCAATGCAGCCAAGCGGTGTGCACTAACTAGCCAGCACATGCTTCAGAAGAAGAAGACATGAAAACTTCTTGGGCTTCTTCCAATGACTGGTAATATGACTATTTGATACCGCTGCATTATCAATGTGCATACTAGAGAGGATGGATGTGATATTAATGGAGAAGTAATTAAATTTGTTGTCATTTTTTCACTGAGGTAAGAAATGGCTTGGACAGTACACCATAATTTATATAAAAGTGCTCATTAAATATTAAACTGATCCAATATTTTAGTATTATTCTAAAATTAAGTAGATTAACTGACTTATTCACTTATATACTCATTCATTCATTCATTCATTCATTCACCAAGTGTGCACTGTTTCTCCTGTGTTAGGCTTATACTAAGAGACAAACCAGAGTTTAGAACCTTTTTAGCAAAATGATGTGGAATGAGTTTTCATCCACCTATTGAATTCAGGCTTTGCTTGGTTTAGAGCTTACAGCTCACTGAGAAAACAAAGATGGACTCCTGAGTTGCTGAGATCTGTCAGGACATGCACAGCAGAAAGAAAATAGGTAGATTCTAACTGCTAAGAAGAGAACTGCCACATCTCAGCCTCATTTAAAAGTTCTTCAGTACTTCACTCTATGAGAAAATGTATGACCTTTCTATTACTCAGTGGTAGAAACAGAGAATATGTAATCATACCATCAAATAGAAGAGGTATGCTAATTTTATTGCTTTACATCAGGTGCAGATTTCTACATTAATCAAGTTTTCTTTATGAATAACTGGAGATACTGTCAAACCCCTCAATCAAAATCAATACAATATGTGCAAATAAAACATTATCAGTAAACTATTTTGGAATGGTGGAAGTATTAATACTTAGAAACAGATTTCTAATCATAAAGTAAACAAAGTATGGGCAGATAGTCAAGCATATCTTATAACTATCAGGAGGGTATTCTGAGCGTGGTAGAGAAGACATGCAGATATTTTTCAGAAGAAAAGGATAAAAAAGACCATCACTATAGATTTGGTTATAAGTACCAGCCAGAAAAACTCGTTCCTTTGCTTAGCTCTGGTATTTCTTCTAATTTGACTGTTTTCTTAAAATATTTCCTATAAAATATATGAAATCTTCTAGTGGAAATGTATACAGTATAAAATTGGGGCTTGTCATTATGGCTAGGAAGGGGCATGTGAAGACATGATCAGTCATACTGAAGGACCTTCAAGCTACTGAGAGAGATGTCTACTGGGAAAGAGTGAGAAGTATAATTTCAAAAGGGTTATTGGTTTCCATCAACACCTTGAAACCCATGAACTCTTTTTTTTAGCACATGTATTGATTAACATCAAAGAACTGAATAAACCAATGTGTTGACTGGCAAATTGATATAGGAGACAGTGGAGTCTTTGCCCTGGTTTCTGCCAGATACTTTTTTATCTTGAGCAGTTCAACAGCATACAAGTAGGAAGAGTGACTTTATAAGGCCTTCCCAATAACCAAGAGAAATAATAGAATTGGAACACTAGGGATTTTAATGGAAGGGGACTTCATCTGTAGCCACGAACATCATTAAAGTGCACCTAGATTCACCTCCAAGGCCCAGAGCTGAGATTGGACGTGCCCCAGGGAGCCTCCAATCAATGGGAAATATGAAAGTCTAAGGAAGCCTTTAGTTGAGCCATGAATGAGAAACCCTCAAAATCCCAAATATAGAACCTGGCTTAAGTTTCTCTTAACTTAAAGCCTAACAGACTTACTGTTTTAACATATTAGAGACTATGTGAATAACAGACACTCTAAAGGCCAACTACATGTATGAACAAATGGAGGACAAAAACCAACTCAAGAAAGTATTCTAATTCAGGATAATGGAACAAATGGTTGAAGAAAAATTGTCTTACTATTGTAATAAAGTATAATATTTGGAATAGTGACCTAGGTTTTCTGTACCTAGTGATAGCTATGAAGTTCTTTGCTTTCTAGTAACTCATTGACCTAGAAAAAGTTTTGTAGTCTTCTGGGATTGCATTGGAACATATGACTAAGCATAGAATAATCACACTGATTGTCTATTATCAAACTCTGCCACTAGGCTTGATAGTAATATGTGGTTTATTATTCTTACACTCAAGTGGCTCATGACAAATATTACCCTCTATCAGTTATTTGGAACAGGACATCATTAAGATTGTGACTGAGTAATGTGATAGAAAGTAGGGGTGAGGTCTTTAAATAGAATGCTTTTGCTAGTACTTCTTACTTATAAAATTTCACTGGAACCTACTCTTTTTGTAGTATTCAAATAACTTATTAGCAGATGATTATAACCCAAAGAATATCACCTCTAGTGTCACATAAAATAAAGTCTAAAGCTATCAGTAGGCAGCCAGACTGTCTCTTCTTTCCTTTATTTTCTCATAGCATATTAATTTATGTATGCTTAATTTAAACATATTAATAACTTCTCTTGTCCTTGGCACAGGAGACAAGAATTTCCCCTAGGAACAGATATTTATCACTTTCATTACTACATGTCCAGTTTTGTTACATGTGCATTTCTGTTGTGAGCTATGCCTTTGGAATCAGAAGAAAGGTGATCAGATTTCATATGGAAAAACAAAATAAAACAACAACAACAAAAACAGAAATGCTAAAACAATCTTGTGTAATAAAAGATCTTCTGGAGGAATATCCATCCTGTATCTCAAGCAATACTATAGAGTGACAGTAATAAGAAGAAGACAAAGAAGAAAAAAAGATAGCATCTTCAACAAATGGTGCTGGTCTAATGGAATGGCTACATATAGAAAAATGCAAACAGACTCATATTATCACTATGCATAATACTAAAGTCCAAATGGATTAAAGACTTCATCTTAAAACCAGATATTCTAAATCTGTTAGAAGAAAAAGTGGTAAAAGCCTTAAACTTATTGGCACAGGAGACAACTTCCTGAACTGAACACCAACAGCTCAGGCTCTAAGATCAACAATTAATAAATGGGACCTCATGAAACTGAAAAGCTTCTGTAAGGCAAAGGAAACAGTCAACAGAACAAAACAACAGCCTACAGACTGAGAGAAGATCTTTACCAACCCTACATCTGATAAAGTGCTAATATACAAAATATAAAAATAAGTCAAGAAATTGAACACCACCAAGCCAAATATCCCAATTAAAAAATCGGGGTACAGATTTAAACAGAAAATTCTCAACAGAGGAATATCAAATGGCAGAGAAACACCTAAAGAAATGCTCAACATCCCTAGTTATCAGGGAAATGAAAATCAAAACAATTCCATCTTACACCTACATGAATGTCTAAGATCAAAAACTCAAGTGAAGTGACAGCATATGCAGGGGAGGATGCCAAGAAAGAGAAACATTTCTCCATTGCTGGTGGGTGTGCAAACTTTTACAACCACTTTGGAAATCAATCTGGCACTGTCTTAGGAAATTGGGAATAAATCTACCTCAACACCCAGCCATCCCACTCCTGGGCATATACCCTAAAGATGCTCCAACATTCACGAGGGACATTTGCTCAACTATGTTCATAGCACCCTTGTTCATAATAGCCAGAATACGTGAACAACTTAGATGCCCCTCAAATGAAGAACAGATAAAGAAACTATTGTACATTTACACAATGGAGTACTATTCAGCTATCAAAAACAAGGAAATCATACAATTTGCAGGCAAATGGATGGAACTGGAGACATTCATCCTGGGTAAGATAACCCAGACCCAGAAAGACATTCATGGTATATACTCACTCATAAGTAGATATTAGCCACTTAATACAGGATAACTACTTTACAATACAGAGACGGATGTGCCAACCAAGGTCCATGTATGATGTAGACCTAGACCATCTGCTCAGATGTAGTAGATAGGCAGCACAGTGTCCTCGTGAGTCCCACAATACGGGGAGTAGGGACTACTTCTGACATGGACTCCGGCCTCCCAATGTTGATCACATCACACCTGGCAGGGCAGCCTTGCCAGACCACAGAGGAAGACAGGTAGGTCAGATGACACCGAATAGGATGAGGTCAGAGAAGGAGAAGGAGGGCTCCCCTTTCTGAGGACTAGTGGAGGGAGGGAGAGGTAATGAGGGAGGAGGCTACAATCAAGATGTAAAGAATTCAAACTGTATAGCAAGCTGGTAACTTATGTTGCTAATCCCACTACATGGAAATAGATCAGAGACTGATTGAGACACGAATGTTTATGCATAGATGAGGCTTTGCGTTGGTCACTGAATCCTTGTGACTTATTATTAGATGCAATTCTTTGTATGGCGTGAACGAAGATTTGCAGGTGTCTTACTTCTGCTCATACAAAAAGCAGAGAAACAGCCTTAATTGTTCTGTGCATCCTACACACCTCATACAATTATAATTTTAAGACCCTATAAGGCTTGTGAGAAATTATATGTTTTCAGAACAAAAGAACCAGACACTGATGCTGGATTAATTCCTTTCAGCATGCTAGATGCCGATATCCTGCATCCTTAGTGTTTCAGGCCCAGGTGCTTCAGTTGCTGTTGTCCATTATAGCAGGACAGCTTCCAGCACAGATTAGAAGAAAGCTTCTGATCCCAATTAGTCCATCATTTCAGATTGTCCCACACAGGACTCCTATTAAGCCTGGAATTTCTCAACATTTAGATACTGGATCACAAATGCTTTTCCTAGCTTGTTTAAGCATTTTTCCCAACTGTTTGGGCCCCTAGAAAGGTATTATTCACCCCAATTTAGCTGGAAGAAATCTTAAGAGAATGATGCCCCGTTTCCCTTAAGGGGAGTTGGGTATGTTTTTGTTTGCTCTCTTGGGCTACAGATGCTTATTTTAATTGGGAGTTGGTTGTAAGTTATTATTGGTCTTATTTAGAGACTCAGGTTTGTCACTCTTTTCCTTTATCTTTCTTTCATAGGTATGGATATAAGGGTTGACAAGAAAGAAGGGAAGCTGTATAAACATACACAGATGATAGAACAAAAAGTAGATTTATTGAATCTACTTCTCAACCTAAGGCCTTAATTATTACACACAAATAAGGTTATTTTTAATTCATTAGTATACAATTTTGCATATTGATGCAAAATAAATTTAATTTTCATCCATTTTTATAGAATTCAAATTTATGATTACTCTTCACACACATTATATATATTTATATATAATTATGTATATATATATATATATTTCTACTCTAATATGAGGTATGCTACCCATCTACTCAATTACAATACAAGGCTTACTTACAATACTTTGAAAGTGGTATTGTAGGCTGCTTAGGACAATTAAGTAATATAAGCTAATTATTAGCTGATGAAATCATTGTCATGCCATTTACTAGTCTATTTTTATCACAAGAATACATATTCGAGGTTTAACAGATAGATATAATTTTATAGATATATAAGGTAGAACAGTTAGATAAGGTCTTCAAATGCCTCAGAGACCTATAGAATGTGGCATTTAAAGATGTTTTCATTATTTTCAAGATTCTTTGACAACAAGACAGGTTAAGTCCTAGCAACACCAAGCCTACCTCAAAGAACCTCCTTATGGAGATGGCTTCAAATGTGGCAAACCAGCCACTGGGCAAAATATCCTCATTTCTGCCACAGGCAGAATTCTGACTATAAATAGGCAAGCTTGGATGCAGGCAGAGACAATGGCCAAACCCTGCCAAGACAGGGTAAGCAAATCCTCAATAGCTCCTGTCTCACAAATATGTCTGTTAGATATATTGATTCAGGAGGCTGAAGACGATGCTTCAACGTTATAGAGAGTTTTGAGTGACTGTTCAGGCAACAAACTGCCTCTGTCATTTTTTTCAGTTTAGAAGCTGCTAATCTGTACTTCCAGTTCACTCAGGTAATTAAGTTTTATTCCTTCTAAAATATCTAATGAGGTTGAAGAAAAAATAGTTTAGACTTACAATTAAGCTTAGTTGTTTAGAGGTTAAGATGTTTTTAGGTCTAGATAGATGTTTTAATTTAATATAGATGAGATGTGATAGTCATTTTCATTCAGAATTTTAGACTCACCAAGATAGGAGAGATATTTTGTTCAAGATTGCCAAATACAATGAACCAAAATACTATGAATGTATCATTAATATAATTCCTAACTATTTCATGGTTCTTCCTCCTGTATGTAGTTTATTTTATTTATGCATAATAATATAAATGTATATATAAAAAAGAAATATCAAAAAAGATTGTCGTCTGCACTATACATTCTTCTCTTTCATATCTCTTTTAGAACCTGTGTGTGTAGACCTAGGGGAGGAGAATAGCGTAAAAATGGGAGGGAGGGAAAAATGGGTGGATACAAGTGTGGGGAAAACAATTGAGATGTAATCTGAATAAATTAATTAATTAAAAAATAAATCTTAAAAAAACCTGTGTCTGTTAACTGGGATTTATAGATTTTACCTTTCTTACTTCTGTTCTCAAGAGATCACTTATATTAATGACATATAATTGTTATAATTTTAAAATTATAATCGTTTATTCTTTTTCTTTTTTCTTATTTTTTCCTTTTCCTTTTTTTTTTTTTTTTGTTAATCAAAACTGGATTTTTTTTTGTATGTGTAGGCTTGTCTGTCCTGAACTCACTTTGTAGACCAGGCTGGCCTTGAACATAGCTCTCTGTCATTTACGACCTCTCTGAATTCTGAGATTACAGGCACGCACCATTGTGCCTGACTTATAATGACATTAAGTTTAAGATTGCATTGATCCTATTGTTACCAATTTGCTATAACCAAAGAAATTAGTCACTAGACCCAGTCCCCTGTTGTACAGGCCACTTAGCAAGGCTACATAAGTCTGTAAAGAGGAATGAAGTGAGAAATGAAGAGCCTCAAAGCATCTCTACAATCAGACCTCCAGTTTATATGTATGGCTAAGAAACAGAAGAGTCTCAGATGCTAGGTATATATGTCAAATATAGGAAAATCATGGTATTTCTTCCAAAGGTCTCTAAAGCTAATGTATAATTCAACCCTGATTTCAGCATTATTGGGGAGTGAAGGATTTGGGGGGGGGT
This sequence comes from Acomys percivali, assembly GCA_907169655.1. Lineage (NCBI taxonomy): Eukaryota > Metazoa > Chordata > Mammalia > Rodentia > Muridae > Acomys > Acomys percivali. The sequence continues at coordinate 71,534,013 of OU015749.1, forward strand.
CTTTAGCCTTTTGCTACTTTAAGTGATTTGTCATTTTTCCATAAGTAAATTAAAAATATAATAATTGGTGGGGATGTGGCTGTAGCTCAGGCATAGAGTACTTTCACAGCATGCATGAGGTCCTGGCTTCAGTCTATAGCCCTTGAAGAAAAATAAGGAAGTAAGGATGGAAGGAAGTAAGGATGGAAGATTAATTAAGGGTTTGTCAAGATGACTCAGCAGTTGAGAATGCTTGCAGCTCTTCCAGAGGACCAGAGTCAACATTTTAAGTACTCACATTGGGTGGCATTCTACAACTCAAGATTATTGATCTCTCTTGTGTTTGCACACGCTTGCACTCACACATGCATGCTTGCACACACACACACACTCACACACATACACACAGAGTAAATCTTACTAAAACACTAGGAAACATTCTACATGGAAGGTAAATACAATTTTCAGACTCAGATCTAAACTTTTAATAGAAGAACATTTATTTCTGATGACACGAAGTAGATGAAACTGTTAGTAGAATTTCACAGTAAAAACGATCCCTTCTTTTGGAAGTTTCTGGTGGTGTCGAGAGTGGGTGGAGTGTAAAATAAAGTGTCCATATGGGAATCATGTCCTATTTCTAGGAAAAGGGTCCCCTACTCTCACAAAGGATACAGAACGCAAAGCTAAATAAGAACATTTTTACCTATTTATGTGGTGGATGAGCCTGTGTGTTTGTGTGTTCTCTTATATATGGACACATATATGAGCATACATGGCTGATCCCATTCGTCACCCCCACTTTATACACTGAGGATGTCCCACCCTTGGGATTCAACTAGTTTACCTAGCCATCTTGCTCCAACAAATGCTGATCTCTGCCTTCCAATGCTAGGCTTACAGGTGGGATACCATACCTGCCCAGCATTTGGTTGAAGCCGGGCAGATGAACTCAGGTCTTCATTCTTGGGAAATGAACCTTTTAAATAAAAGCCTCAGTTTGTAACTTGGTGCATTTGAGCAGTCAAATTTATTTGAGAACTATTAAACAATTTCTTCTTTCTTGATTCATGCTCAGCATCTGTCCCCAATCCAAAGTCATTAAGCAGGAAATTTCCAGTTGTATGAGCAGAAATAATCACACACAAGAGTGTCCCCCTCCCCCAATTGAGAACTATGCTCTCCAATTAGGCGGGGATGGAGAAGCAGAGGGCACATCCTCATCACCCTTTCCACTGATCATCCTTAAGCCAACAGTGCTGTTCAATATATCGTATACTTCATCTGTCAGAGGGTTAAGATTGCTTGAAACTTCCTGCAAAGTTTTAATTGTGACATTTTAAAATAGATCCCTAAGGGAGGAGTTACCCTTTTCTGATCATCTTTACCACATGAATCTGAATTTAATATAGATACAGATACAGAAGAAAACTGAAGACAGTCAATAAGAAGCAGCCTGTCCTAGACGAAGTAGCACTCTGTTTCCCTGGATCAATCACCTATGTCTTATTGGGTGTTCAAATTTGCACTGTCAAGAAGATGAAGCGGGTGATGCATTTTCGTGTGTGTAGACTGAAAAGTAAAGCAGATTCAGCTGTGTCCCCATGGCGAATATTGTTCTCAGGAAGTGACTAAGAGCTCCTGGGAGTAGCTGGCTACAGATGTTACTTAGACAGTCATGGAAGTCGCCATTTTGAAGGTAGCACTTTGGCACACATGTATAATCATGTGTAATGTCTTGGGGGGCAGAGGCAGATAGGCTGATGTAAACCCAAGGCCATCTGTCAACATCTTGAAGATTAACAGGAGGTTACATGCTGAGTTCAAGCTTAAGAAAGTACCAGTTACATGAAAACAAATCAAAGGGTCACTTTCCTTAAGATCTGCTAAATGTTTAAATTACATGTATGTATATTCTACCAATCTTATATTTTTTTGTTGTGAGCCTTGCCTTTAACAGCTGTGCCTTCTCTCTAGCTATCTACCCATTTGCTTTACCATCAAAACTATAAAATCTTAAGTTGTGATTTGAAATTATCACCCAACATTTACACAGTCCATGGTTTCTCAGCATTTCTGTGTCTTCCTTGTAAACCACAAGAAACCACATATTTCACCAAATTCAAAGCCCGGACATGAAATATATGTGAAAACCCTTCACTAACATTTAAAGGTCTAAACTGGCAAGGGTTTTATAGAGAAATAAACCCTTTGAAGTTCCACGAAAGTCAGCATTGTACTAGGGAAAATAAGCTGTATACGCTAAATATAGTTTAGAAATGATGATGATGATGATGATGATGATGGCAGCTGGTACTCAATGTGAGGATGCGATGGGTGATTGGCAGCTCAGTATTCTGTTTGTGGAAGCTCACTCTGTGTGCCTGAGGGATCACTGCAATTGCTGGTGGAGCTTTAAGAATGTTCTTATCTCTGCCATCATTGATTCTGTTCTGTTATAGTGTGTTTTTTTTCCTTCCTTCCTTCCTTCCTTCCTTCCTTCCTTCCTTCCTTCCTTCCTTCCTTCCTTCCTTCCTTCTTTGTGTGTGTCTGTGTCTGTGTCTGTGTGTATCTGTGTGTCTGTGTGATGTATGTCTGGATGTGTGTTTTGTTTGTTTGTTTTTTGGTCCATTTGACACAAGTTAGAGTCATCTGAGAAAAGAGAAATGCAAATGAGAAAATGCCTCCATAAGATTGGCCTGTAGCACATTTTTAAAAATTAAGAATTGATATGGGAGCACACAGCCTGTTGTAGGTGGTGTCACCCTTTGGTAGGGCCTTAGATCTATATGAAAGCAGGCTGAAGAAGCCACGGGGAACAATCCAGTAAGCAGCACCCTCCATGGCCTCTGCTTATATTTCTGCCTCAGGATTTCTGCTTCGAGTTCCTGCCCTGATTTCCCTCAGTGACAAGCATTGCCTGGAGCTTTAGATGAAATACAGCCCCTTCTTTCTGAGTTGCTTTGGTTGTGGTGATTCTCACACAACAAACAGTAGGGAAGACAGTCCATAAGCCAGTTCCTGATGCCTGTCACTTCGTCACTCATTTAAGAACCTCGTGTCCTCCTTTGCTTTTCCTGTTGGCGAACGGACTTGATACGCCTAAATCTCCTTCCTCTTTCCTGAATGTGCATCCCCTTGCCTACTGCCATGCTCCATAGTGCCTCAGCTCCTCTGCGGCTCACTGTGCCAACTTCCACCACTGTGTCCACTGAGGCTTTGCTTGGTGTTTTGCAAACTACATAAAAATGGTGCTCGTCTGTGAGCTGACTTGAATCACTTCATTTTACATCATGCTTTGCCATTTGAATTTTCTGCAAAATGGAGCAAAGGGTTTGAATTCAAAGACCCAAGGCAAACTCGTTTCCATGTCAGTGAATCTGAGAACCCTGGCGATATTCATCTATTTATTGTGACCACCATGAAATAGGATTCTTGACTTCAAAAGTTATTCTGAAAATACAAACAGCTATGTACACAAAATTACTAATCACAGTAAACTGGTAGACAATTGATTGCAGTAAATGTTGGCCTTAGCTATGGCTATGAATAAATTTACCTTTATTTCACCCTTTCTTACATAATGCTTTATTCTTAGCTTGCCCCATATCCATGATTTCTGAGTGCTAGCTTCTGTGCAATGTGTGAGCATGCTAGGATAATTGACATTATGCACATAAGGTAAGTTCAGCTGGGTTATCCAGTTGGCTCAGTGTACCAGGCATACACTTAATAATAAAAGCAAGATGGAATATAAGATGAAGAAGAAGAGGAACAGATATGCTATGGGAGCAATCAGAACGACCTGATGTTGCTGGCTTAGAAGAAGAATCAGGGTTAAGAAATGAGGAGTGTGACTGGCCAGGTGGCTTGGCCCTTCAGAGCACCAGCGGCTCTTACTGAGGACCTGGGATTGGTTCCTGGCACAAATGTGGTAACTCATATCATCTATAACTCCAGACCAAGGAGACAGCAGTTGCTCTTCTGGCCTGTGCAGGAGCTGTACACATGTGGTGGACATGCAGGTACACAGGCACAAAAACATTTAAATTAAAAGCAATCTTTAAAAAATGATAAGTAAACTGGAGGAAAAATAAAAATAACAACAACAACAAAAAAAGAAATGCTTTATTAAACCTCCAGGAGAATGCAAACCTGCTGTCCCTCTGAGTTCACCTCCATATGGCACAAAGCAATAGGATTGCAATATAGTAGGTTTTTTTCTGTTTAAGCTGCCATGTGATAGTTTTCAAAAAAAAAAGCTGGGGGGGGGGAAGAAATGTATGCACTTGATTTCTTTGTAATAGCACATATGATATTATGTATATGACAAAACGTATTTTTCTAAATATCTTTGCATATTTTTCTTATGCTTCTTTTTGCTGCTACTTTAGAAGCTAGAGAGAGGTGGCCCTGACTGTTGCTGACATATTTATTCCTCTTCCTTTAGAAAGGAAATTAATTGATACAGCAAGGCATGAGAATCAACTCCCAAAAGTGATATCTGCATGATGCTGAAGATTAGAACACTGTTACTGTACACAGTATCCGTGCCATTGTACATAATATCTGTGTCATTGTACACAACATCTGTGTCATTGTACACAACATCTGTGCCATTGTACACAACACCTGTGTCATTGTACACAAAACCTGTGTCATTGTATACAATATATGTGTTATTGTACACAATATTTGTGTCATTGTACACAATATCTGCGTCATGTACCATTGTTTCTATCTGTCTAAAATTGCAAAATATTCCTGCTATCCTCCCATTTTCATGTGCTATATGGACCTTCTGTTCCCCAAGCCTCATGGATCTTTACATAGATTCCTTAGTCCTCAAGGCCTTGAAAGCCCAAATCCATCATGTAGTTCCGGGCCCATTGAACTAGGAAGACTTTAAACAAAACTTGAGAAAGAACCTGAGCACTACATTCCTCCACAAATAAAAGTAGCTTCCTTTCTGGGTGGCACCTCTTTAAATTTATGCATGTTTACTTCCTAACAAGTTACCATGCGCAGAGTAGAAAACTAGTAAGATAGATTCTCTGTTTTCAGTGGAGCAGAAGATAAAAGACCAGAGCAGGCCCCCTCCTCCAAAACCTTATAAACATTCCACAGACATTCTGGGGGCTCATTTCATTTCCTAAAATTCTCTGCATAGTTGGAGAAGAAAGGGATAGTCGATTGGTTGTATGTACACAGAGGTGTCCTTCAGAGCAAGGCCACTCGAGGCAAGCTGCTTGGAAAACATCCAAACAATCTCAGTGATCACACACTCGTTATTACAAATTATGTCCGCAGAACATTGCAGAGCTGGAGTGCTCACCCTCACACATCCCTGGATGCTGTTAATGTGTGAAAATTACTGAACTGTGCCAGCAAAACTCAATGGAAAATAGTTAAGAAAAATAGTGCAACACACACACACACACACACACATACACAGGATCTGGTATAAAGCAAGGAAAATAAAAGTGAAAGCTTGAATTTCTATGGTTAGCGTCTTAAATCATCAAAAATTAATTAAACCAAGTGAAGCAAAAGCTGGCTACAAGTACATTTAAGCCCAGATTTAATGAGTTGTGGAGAATGCAATAAGCTAAACAAATCACACATTGCTATTAATTAATGGGCTGTAAAAGATGTCCAGGTGGCTTAGGCAAATAATTTTGTTTTACATTCTAGAAGGAAAGTTTTTAGCATTCATAAATATATTTAACTTCAGCTAATTTTGTCTAATAATTCTAACACTTTTGTTTTCCTTTAAATCCAGAATACTTGACTACATATTCATAGTATTTATATAAAATGATATTTATGTATATTTATATATGGTTATATTAACTTATATTTTATATTCACTTTGAGATATGTTTAAAGAATTATGATTTTTCTGGTAAAATATGATCATTTAATTGAGATAATATGAATAAAGACAAACAAACATCTATATAATTTGGATACACATTAAAAATGCAAAAATATTTGCTTTTCTTTGGAGCACCTATTATTTATTTATTAATGTGATAGGCATGTACAATGTCTCAATGATTGGTGTTTTTTTCTTAATAATTCAAACAGTATATTTAACTTTTTGGACCTTTACAATCTTATGTATAAATGTAGAAGTGTTTTCTATATTAAAATTGCTACAATGGCATATTGTATAATATACATTGCAGCATTCCAAGAAGGGTCCAGAGACTCTGGGGAAGATAGGGTCATATTTGAAGCTATTAATCAAGTAACAATTCCCAAGACCAAAAATGGAAGACATTTTCTGTAGTAATTAGTATAGAGGATGTGATATCATAATGTAGGTTATAAATATCAATGCCTGGGGAACTGTTGTTTTATAACTAATATTCATTAATTTAAAACACATGATTATAAGACTTTGACCTATGTTGTTTATTAAACAATAAACAAATATCTACCAACACTACAGTCTTTCAGGCATTACTAACTGGGTGGTTAGAATTGTGTGACAGGAAAGTACTTCAAGAGAAGAATCTATGAACAAATACATATAGTTATGTATCTGATGCCTCATAAACACATAAAAGGTGAGTGGTATGTGTCACTTTTATCCATCAATATACTTGTGGAAAGTGAAATTCCTGAAAGCTTTGTGACAATGCTTTTATCATGATATACAACAAAGAAAAAATAAGATGATTCTTTGTATAAATGAAGGGATTCAGAGGACGGACTCCAAGGGAAAAATAGAGCTCTGAAATGTGAGGACAGAAGGGAAGAAGTCTAGAAGATGTGTGGGATGTGCATCCCAGAAGCAGAGGGAACAGGACAGTGTAGGACAAGTCTTTTGTGAAGTCAGCGAAGTCTGGTATAATTCCTGAGCTGCGGAAGCTGGTAGGAATAACGGTCCCACTCTGAAGAGTGTTAGTACAGGCAGGCGAGAACAGTGCCAGGGGTAGAGTGTTTGGGGTATCATGGAGTGGTCTTTTCTATAATTCACTAAAGAGAAATACAGAATCCAGCATAGTTATTTGGAAAAAGGATGCATTGCAACTCTGCTCAGGGTGAAGTTTATTGGGAAAATATTAACTAAAAAAATATATGGCTTAGTTTGCCTAAGATTATGCAAGACCATGCATAGGCAGCAGGGGAGGACTGGAGGAAGGCAGATAGGGACAGAGGAAAGGAGAGAGATCACCTGTGCTGAGAAATGTGCATTACTTACAGTAGGACCACAAACACTGTGGGGCTGTGTGGCTGCAGATATGTAATAGTGTATGTAACAGTAGGATTGGAGTATTAAGGAGGAAAGACTTTCAGAAATGAGATATGAGAAAGCAGACTCTCTTAAAGTGATGAGGTCCACACAGTAGCAAGACTAGCTAATTTGGGGTACGGTAATATTAAGGGCGTGAACATCATGCAGAAAGTAAGATCAACTGGGCATCCTATTGCTGGATCTCTCCCTCCCTTCTGGCTCTGTGTCTCTGTCTCTCTCCCTATCTCCTTCTCTCTTCCAATGTCCTCCCTCTGTCTGTCTCTCTTTCCCTTGCTCCTCTCTCCAAAGTCATAATTTGGTGCTAACTAGGGATTTTTAGTGTCTCAAAAGGGATAAAGTGAGTACTTGCTGTTTCTGTCATGTAGAATGATTATAATTTGGATGGTTCTATTCTGCGTGCAGTGCTGAAATTGATATCTTGTTTCCAGGAATAACTGCTCAATCTCTCAGTTTAGATATGCCAGGAGATGCATTTTTAAAACTGTTTTGTAAGGACGAGAAAGAAGGCAGAAATCCGTGTTTTACTGCTGAAGAAGCCAATTCCAAAGCAATTCTTAATTAAGAACAGGTTTGCTATCTGATGCTTGTGTCTCTTATTAATAGAAATTCCTAACGTTTAATATTATTATTTATGTGTATGCTTGTGCATTGGGGTGTGTGAACGTGAGCAGAGAAGGGACATCACATCCCCTGGAACCTGAGTTACTAGGTGGTTGTAAGCTTCTAATGTGGGTGTTGGAATCAGCGCTAGGCCTCTGGAAGAGCAGCCAATGTGTAACCATGGAGCCTTCTTACTGCTGATCTTTGAAAGAGTATGTTTGTTTTGTTTCCTGTTTACTATATATTTACTTGGAAGTTCTGTACTGTGACTTCCAGATCATCCCTCAAGGACATATGGCTTATTTTAATCATTATTTGCTTTAATGAACTTTCCATCTTTGATGAGGTGGCTGACAATCCCAGTGGACAATTTCTTTATTGGTTTCCATGCTTGCAGCATTCTATCCTCCTTTTCCCATTTTGTCTCCCACAAAGTACTCTTCTAAAGAGACCAAAATAGTCTGATCTCTCCCCAACTCTGTCTCTGTCTCTCTCTATACAACTTTATGGCTAAATAAACTTGAAGTGTGTGAGTGTGTGTGTGTGTGTGTGTGTGTGTGTGTGTGTGTGTGTGTGT
>OU015749.1:71548884-71585880 GCA_907169655.1 Acomys percivali
GAGAGAGAGAGAGAGAGAGAGAGAGAGAGAGAGAGAGAGAGAGAGAGCAGGCAGTGCAAGCCGTCTGAGGTCCACACAAGGACCACATGGCAGCACTGTTTTACACTATTCACGTTTACGTGTCCTCATCTTGATACAGCTAGAGTCAAATGGGAAGAGGAACCTCCACTGAGAAAAATGTCTCCATCAGATTCCCTGTAGGAGAGTCCCCGGCCAGTTTTCTAGATGGTAGAGGTGGTTCCAGCCTACTGTGGGCAGTGCTTTCCCTGGTAGGTGTTCCTGCCCTGTGTCAAGGCAGACAACCGAGCCATAGTATGGGCTCAGTCATCTGTCACACGGGGGCAGAGATAGTAGCAGCTGCCATGAACATTGAAAGCAACGGTTTGGCTCAATGCTAACAAATGAAACAACTGAAGACTTAGCGTTTTGTGTAATAGAATTAAGGATGTGAGGCTCCTGTACCAGATTTAAGACTTCCTTACTCTTTATTTACTGATTTTTTACTCACTTCTAACTGCTTTTCCTTGTTTCAGTCATGGTGAAAAAACTGTCTTTTTTTTAAAAAAAGAAGCATTTTAGCTATCTTTCTAAAGTGAGCAGAAATTATATTTTAGTTCTTTAAAAAGGAGGCATGCAGTCTGTCATGGAGGAGGCCTGTTATCCCAGCACTGGACAAGTGGAGTCAGGACCACGGGAAGTGCAAGGTCATTTCAGCTACATAGCTCAATTCAAGGCTAGCCTGAGCTACATAAGACTGTCTCACAGAACATAAGAAAACATAAAAATAATTATAGAGTAGCTTTGTATATAGAAGATACAATCATAAAAATCTTAGTTTATTTTATAACAAAATCTAATATTTTTACAACCATTGAACTCAGTCAGTCTAATGTCTTTCCTTCATTCAGATCAATATAAAGTAAATTAATAAAGCTATAATAGGCAAAGCCTCATAGACTAATGAAATAAGATTAGGCTATACTGTGGAGTTAGTGATTATTCAAATAATTTCATTAGATGTTTAAAATTAGTAAAATGTGGGTTTAAAGTCTAAGGTTAATTTTACTTTGGAGAAAAAAGTTATGAAAAACACAGAGAAGTAATTTTTGAGTTTTATATGAAAATGAAAGGTTAAATTAAAGGGCTTAAAAATAAAAGTCTACAAGTCATAAAATCTCTCAAAAGTTAAGGAGGTTATTTTAATCAGGGGCTTCAAGGAAAATGAATGGAATAGTTTGGATTTAAATCATCTAAATGCCCCGAAAAGCAATATGTTTAAATTTAGATACGAACTATCAATTTACCACGGATTGCATATAAAGATATATTCTGAATCATGAGACAGCACAGGGAGATTTTATTCTTGATTCATTTTCTGTTTGACTTGCTGGAATGAGTTATTTCTAAAAAGAAAAAAATTACCAGCTCTGGAGAGACTGCAGTGAACTTTGGATTTAGGATATTGAAAAGTGTACCATGTCTTATTACCCATTTCAAATACTCATCAGGGTGGCCGTAAGCTAACAGAGTGACAATATTTGATATGGTGTGTTCTCACTTGTCACTGAAGAGAGATCACCATCTACATGAAGAAATTACCATCATGCCAAACACAGATCCAGGAAGAAAATATATTTTGTCATTTTGATCACCACTAAAGCAAGAACACATCATCTCTATTTATTTATAACTCCCTCCCTGAACTTGAAAACAAGTTAACAAACATAATTTCTTCACCTCGTTAATTCTTACTGCACCCCTGTGAGCTAGATATTTATTAATGATAAACTAAAGCATTTACATTAACTGGGTTGAAACATGTTTGTAGCTATTCCTTGGGGAGAAGTTAGTATGAAAATTTTCAAGAGGAGACAGTTAACATGTGCTCGTGTGGGGCAGATTAGGAGGAGAAGACGTATCTGTTTTGGGTCAACCACTCAAAGCTGTTGGTGATTTTGGTACTCAGAATTAGAATACGTATTCTAATTATATCTCTTTATATAAATATATCAGTAAATTAACTGAATTACTTCATGACTACCTTTACAGAATAGATTAGGCTTTAGGTCAGGCTAATTAAATTTGCTGCTGACTCATATGGGGCTGTTGCTGAGATTGCAATTCAAGCTTTTGATGAGAAATAATAGAATTTATTAAAAAGAAACACTTTCATTTGAAGAAGAGCTCCCCCGACCCCCATGCTTTGGTCACTGGGAATCCCAGAGAAGTGTTTTCTATCACCACAGTAACTATGGGATTTCATAGAACATGCTAAGCTACATCTGAAGTGCAGTGCATTTCATGAACATTTGTATGTATATAACTTTTGCTTGCTGAGCAGAAACCTTACATGTCAAGTCAGAGTAAATCATATCTTTAGGATATTCAAAATAAACGTCCCAATAAAACAATCTGGAACAAGTTATAGGTATGTTTTAGCAAATGAATAGAAGGATAACTTCAGAAGAAACTGAATTTGTTTACACTTGCTTAGTTTTAAACAGTTTACTTGAACCTGCTTCCTTCTTTCCTTGATTCCTTTTATTTTTTTCATTGCTGATAAGAAGGAACAGCATCACGTCCCCACCTACTTTTCTGTTCAGAAAACAGACCCTGTGGTGATGTTTTGATAACAGAAAGAGCTACATTTGTCTGACCTCAAACTCACATGGAACGTTTATCTTTCCGGATCCTCACTGTGGACCAGCCAGTAAGTAACAGAATTATCATGACAAATGTTCTGCAAGCCCTGATTGTTATTAAACACCCAATACTAAAATTAAATAGTTCTTTAGTTTGAATAAAGAAAAGAAATGCGGAGCGTGATGCTTCCACATTTAATTTTCTCACTACAATTTACTTTTGCTCCCTCATACAGTTGTTGAGATTAATTATGGTGCAGTGGTTAGTAAGGTCAGAATGTGAATATTTAGATTATAGTGGAATTGCTGTCTTCCAGAAAGACTAAAAATCAAACTGGAGAGATGTTTTTAAAATGAGCATTTTATTCAATAGAAGGCTGGAAGGAGGACTTACATGTTTGGTTTGAATACAAAAACCTATTAAGATTGCAGGATTTGCCACAAATGATTCTATAAAATAAAAGTAGTGGATGCAGGTTACACTTTTTTTTTGTTGTTTGCTTTTTTGAGCTTATAAACACATCATTTTGAAAATAGCCAAATAAAGATTTAAAGAAATAGGATTTTGACTTTTCTAGGACCTCGTTCAAATTTCTCCCACTGAGTCTGTTTCCAATCCTTTATTATTTTTCCTCTTCTCACTTTTATAAGAGGGTGTCTGGATCTCAAGTTAATTTTAGAAATGACACAAGGAAAATGCTAGGAAGCAGAATCTATTACTAACTTCATTCCTCTGTGTTTAAATGAACTTAAAAATCACTTTTGATAACTTACATAATGAATATAGTTATATGTATTAATTCAAGGACTCTTCATCCCTTTTCATTTTTTGCTGATTGTAATCCTCAAGAATTTAAATTCTATTAGGATTACTTGCTATCAAATAATACTAAAGTTTCACATGGTAGACTATTTTCAATTTGGTGTAAGTGTACCGCATCAATGAAGGAATTTCACATTTTTTAAAGGATCTATGTATTTGGTTAATAGTACATACAATGTACTTTAAGCATATTTATATTAGATTGTCTGTAAGATAATGCCTCAGTCTCAATGGGTTGCATTCAGGGTAGCAGTCCTGGGTGATCTTGTCATTATGCAGATATCATGAGATATAATTAATTGCACTAACCAAGATGGCTGCAGCTTTTTCAGGCAGTGTAATCTTACAAAAAAACAGCATGTATACAATACAATTTCCCAAAATGCAGTGACATGTTGGCTGCATGAGCTATGAGTGTGTGAGTGTGTATGTGAGTGTACCTATGTGTGTGTGTGTATGTGTGTGAGTATGTGTGTGAGTGTGTGTGAGTGTGTTGTGTATGTGGGGGGGAAGGTCATTTTATTTAGTCAAAATCAGTATGGAGTTGCAATCACTATCTAGTTTTTCTAGTTGTAATTCAGACTGTGGTTTAACACTATTTCTACTCTTAAGCTTCATAACTGAAGGTTTAAATTTGTGTTGATATACTCTATGCAAAATCATCTTAGTTTACTCACAGGCAAACTGAAGTGTAGCTTCTCGACTGAGGATACTTCCAAAAGTGTTGGTGGCTAAACACTGGTAAAGCCCAGAATCCTTCACTTCACTTGGATTGTTTATGATGAAGGTGCCGTCTATCAAACTGTAGCGATAGTCGCTTTCCAGATCAATTTCGCTTCCATTCCGAAGCCATCTTAGAAAAATATCAGAAGACAAATACATTAAATTACTTGAAACATTATGATAATTCTTGCATATTTATGGGGATCTCATTAGGTAGCCCTGGCTAGGCTTGACTCAGAGATGCCGCTGCCTTTGTCTTTCCTGAGAGACATCTTGAACTGAGGGGCAATTCAGGGCAAGGTGGAAACCCAGTTCAGTGGTAACTCCCAAGAATCTATGAAGGTGAGCTTGGCTGAGACTCCAGTCATAGAGCACACAGAGCCTCAACTGGACATCTTCAACCTGGCAAAACCTCTAGTGGAGGATTTGACACACCAACCTATACCTGCCAGCTTTTAAACTCGATTTTATTGAGGATATTTACTGCCTCTGCCTCCTTTCTCCCCCTCAACCCCTTCTGGCACCCCAAAACAAGGTATGAGAGAAAGAAGGTTAGTGGAGAGAAGATTTAGACATCTTTTACTTCTCCCAGGCTGGGCTGTTTAGGGTCAATTGAAGCATATCTCTCTTTCTCTCTGTCTCTCTCTCTCTCTCCTTCCCTCCTCTCCCCTCCTCTCGTTCCCTCTCTCTCTCTCTCTCTCTCTCTTTCTCTCTCTCTCTCCCACTCCCTTTCCCTCTCCCTCTCCCCCTTCTCCTCCTCCTCCTCTTCCTCCTCCTCTTCTTCTTCTTCCTCGCCTCTCTTTCTCTTTCTCTGCAAGAGCTCTCCTCTTAGCATTTCTCTCATAGCTCTCTCTCTACCTGCCTCTTCCAAGCTGCCACCTTCTGTTCTCTCTGAGCTCTCCTACTTACATCCTTCAGAATCCTCAGAATTAAACTGACTGAAGCTGGGAAGCACTGTCCCCTCTCCCAGCCATAGGAGGCAAGACAATACCTGCTGGCAAAGACCACACTCGAGCATGAGGTAATTTTCAGTTGTTGGACAAACTAAATCCCAAACTAAAAATACCACACTTGGAATTAAGAAAAAAAGCATGTTTACATAACATAATTGAGTTTTTAAAGATACCAAAACTGCCATTACAGTAACACAGCCACAAAATCTTTGACCTTCAAATTGTCCTGCCAGCATGATGTACTGGGGTAAAGGTGGCACAGAAATTGTGGGAGTGGCCAATGAATGACTGGTCCAGGATAAGACCCATGCCACAAGAAGGAGCCCATGCCTGACACTGCCCGAAGAACCAGAAACTGAGACCTAGGACAGAACCAAACAAGACTGACAAAAAAAAAAGTCAGTGAAAAAAAATGTCTAATGATATTCTGGTATACTCATAGATTGGTGCCTAACCCAATTGTCATCAGAGATGCTTCAACCAGCAACTGAGGGCAGCAGATTCAGAGATCCACAGGCCACCATTAGGCAGAGCTTGGGGCATCCTGCTGAAGTTGGGGAGGAAGGATTGTAGGAATCCGAGGGGTTAAGGACACCAGAAGAAAATACCCAGAGTCAACAAACCTATACTCACAGGGGCTCACAGAAACTGAACCAATAATCAGGGAGCCTGCATGGGTCTAGCCTAGGCCCTCTGCATCTATGTTCTTATTGGGCACCTTGGTGTTTTTGTGGGATTCCTACAGAAGAAGCAGGACCTGTTTCTGACACCTTTGCCTGACTTTGGAACTCTTGTCCTCCTTCTGGGTTGACTCATCCAGCCTTAACATGAGGGTGGTGCCAAATCTTTTTTCAACTTGATATGCCATAGTTAGTTGATACTATGAGGGACCTGCCCTTTTCTCAAGGGAATCAGAGGAGGAGTGGCTGGGAAGGCCAGAGAGGAAGGAAGGGAGTGAAACCTGTAGTTGAGAAGTAATATATGACAGAATGAATTAATAAAAAAATAAAAATAATTAGTTTTACCTGTAAGTAGGAGTGGGGTTGCCACGAACTTCACAATTCAGGGCTACCTTTTTTTCATCAGAATCAGTTGGGAAAATGACGTCATCAGGTTCTTGCACAAAGACTGGCCCATAATCCACACTTTCTGCAAAGACCAAGAAAGGTACACTTTAAAACTAGTCAGTGCACAAGGCTAATTCATCCCTATATTTTATTCAAAATTATGACCCCATTTTTTATTCTGTAATCAAATTTACAAAAGAAAATGTAGCTACATGTATTTAATATAATAAAATAATTTAAATTATCTAAATTTGTCTTCACATGATACTCATAATAATATCTAAAATATATATCTATATTTTATTTTTAATCTCTGAAAGCCACAAAGACAATAATATAAAGACATTTTAAAATTCCCTAAAGTTTGCAAACCTCTTAAAATTTAAAAAATAACATATAATAGATAAAAGTTTCAAATTCATGTTGTGCCATCGAGAGCTTTAGTTCTAAAATTGTCCATTTTCATGTACTCTTTAATTTAGTTTCCTGTTTTAAGATATAGTTTTCACTTACTCTTGGAATTTTTCAAAAAATTAACAGTGTGTTTCATTCAAATCCATCCCCTACTCCCTCCCCTCCAACTTCACACATATACTCTCACCGCTCCCCTAGCCTTTCTGTTCTTTTAATCCACCAGGGTCAAGTAGTAGAGCTAGTGTGTGCATGGGTACAGTGCCATGCACTGTTACTAATCAACCCACCAGTGGCCGCAACAAAGGGTAGTCTTGAATTCATTATATTTCCACTTAGCCTCACAGGACTAGGATTATAGTTATGTGCCAATGTGCACAGTTCATCCTGTGTATCCTTCTCTCATTCGTTGGAGCACTGCTTATATAATGCTCAAGGGTAAGGGGAAAAGATGTAATGCAAATAGACATATTTTTACAAGAATCAATACACATGTCCCAAAGTAGCCAGATATCTAATTTAAAATATGTCTATCTATCTATCTACACACACACACACACACACACACACACACACACACAGCAGCAGCAGCAGCATGCACATTAGTGTTGGTGCACATCACTAAGTTAAAGCACACAATGATAGAAGAGGAGGAGGAGGAGACCTTGAGTAGAGCACAAAGGCAAGAAGATGCATGTGGCACAGATGCAGAAGGAAGGTTACCAGGGA
Source organism: Acomys percivali (assembly GCA_907169655.1). Taxonomy (NCBI): domain Eukaryota; kingdom Metazoa; phylum Chordata; class Mammalia; order Rodentia; family Muridae; genus Acomys; species Acomys percivali. The sequence continues at coordinate 71,556,233 of OU015749.1, forward strand.
AGCAAAGCGGCCAGCCAAAGGAAGCAGGGCGATGTTGGGGGCAGCAATAGATGGGGAAAAATACCAAAGAACATCTGAATTGTCATAATAAAACTCATTATTTTATGCCACTTTATAAAGAAACCCTCAATATAGTAATTCTAGGTATGGAGAATTTTTATTCATGTCTCTTGTTATATGTTTTATAAAGCTCCTTTTCCCTATTTTTCTTTTTATAAGTATCTTAAATTTCCCAAGTGTGAGGCACAAATATATTTATGTATTAAACATAATATATTTAGTATATAGAATGTAGTATTATTTGATATTTTATTGACTCATAGGTATATGTGACTCTTGTTTTGTATTTTTTGGAATTATTTTTCACAAATTATCCTATTGTTTTTTTTTACTCCAGCACTAGAACATAACTCAGAAACAGGATATTTATATAAAATACAAAAGACTAGAATCTGAGAATATATTCTCTTTTTTATTTCTGGCAGATTTTTTAAAAATTTTTATTATTTATTAATTTATTCTTGTTACATCTCTATGGTTATCCCATCCCTTGTATCCTCCCATTCTCCCCTCCCTCCCATTTTCCCTTTATTCCCCTCCCCTATGACTGTTCCTCAGAGGGATTACGTCCCCTTGTATATGCTCATAGGGTATCAAGTCTCTTCTCGGTGGCCTGCTTGGTCCTATTTCTGGCAGATTTAAAGTCATGCAAGAGCTTGCCTCAGTTCTAGGTGCTCTTTCTTGTCACTGGGTAACACGGCTCTCTCCTTGGTCCACGCGGAGCCCGTGCTAACCGTGCTCACCATCCCCAGAAGAACCACCCATCTCTCCATCTCTCCCTTTCCCAAGCACCATGACACCTGCTCTCCTCGGAAGGCTCCATAACACGAACAATACTTCTTCACTCCTTGGCACATATATTGAAACATCAGACTCTATGTGCACAGGTCTTTGGTGCAATGGGTTTGTAACTTATAGGATTCAATCTGTTGCAGAGACGGCAAGAGCCCTGCGGATAGCTGAAGAGTGGAAGCAGACACACGGGAAGGGCAACTTTGGCTTATTTTGGCTAGCTTTCCATTAGAACAGGAAGTGGCGTTCATGGAGGTGAGCAGGAGCCAGGTCTGCAGAGCGGAGCAGTACACTTGGAGGTGCTTAGAAGCCATTTGTGAATTAGAGCCATGCTACATAAAATGCATCCTTTCCCGCTCAATTCTTTCTAAGCTTCAGAAGCAACCCCAGCTACCATAGGCTCAAGGGATGAAGTGGTATGGAGAGCAATGGCAGCATTACTCCTTTCCAGTTACTCTAAGAACATGTGCTTTATGCGCTCCTTTCATTATTATTAAATGAAATTCATGATTGTTGCAACCTAGTTATACACAGAATGATTGAAATATAATAGAAGAACAAAGAAACGTAAGATAATGTATCTAAAACATTACTTAATTAAATGTGTAACATCCCGAGAAAAATTATAACAGATGAGAAAAAGAGATAATGAAGAATTTGGTTTTAATTCTTCATTAAATCTCCATGAATGTAATAACTTAATATTTAAATTGTTCTGGGTATGTGATATTGGTGAAACAAACAGCAAAAATTGAGTAATATTACTTAAAGCACTCATTCCTTCAAAATTTACCACAAAAGTTAGTGAATTGTATATAGTTTCTACAGTTTTACATTGATATACTCAAAATATCTTACATGTAAAAATACTTGTAATCTGAATAAATCAATTAAATAAAAATAAACTTAAAAATACCAATGAGTTTTTTTCTAACATTTATAAACAAAATTAAGTCCTATGACAATGTCTTTTGTGACAGGCCCCTAGAGCTCAGGTATTGGCTCTCTTTAGCATTCTCAAGGCCACTGTGTACATCAAAGCACTGTCTTTTAATGGTGTTATCTTGAGACTACCCAAGCTTCTTCCACAAGTTCTGAGGAGAGGTGCCCTAGAAGCCACCAATCATGAGCCTGGGATTGACATTCTGTTCCATAGGGCTTTCTTGGACATTTAGGACTTGAGGGACCCACACACTTTTCTGGGGACCAGCCCTCTGCAGGACTGGAGTTGTGCTGTTTTGACGTAAAGCCTACACTTGCCCTTCTAGAATCATTTTGCTAGATCACACTGGATCCACTCTTCTTTCCCAGCTTTTGAAATCCAGACCACTTCTTCCCCAGATTCCCAGACACCAATTTCATTACTTCCAAGACCATTTAAGAATCAATACTCTGGGAGCCCTGAAACTCGAATGAATGGGGAAGCCTTCTTTTCTGATGTTTACCTCAGTGTTTCAAGGATCATGGCTAGCAACTACTGCGTCTTCCTAAATCCTAAACCACCTCCCATACTAAAATATTCCCATGGTAATTGATTTTTTCCCCGTTATTTTTTTTTTTCAGATAATGTGTGATGCCAAGCCCCAACCATTTGCCTTCTGGTTACTGCTAACTTATGGCCCCAGTTGACTGCCATGCAATCTGACAACAGCACATCAGTGGTGTAATCTGAAGGAGGAGCAAGAAGAGCTCCACTCAACAAAGTTGCTAGAAGCACCTGGAGCAGAACACAGAGTGGGAAACGCTGTTGCTCCAGCCCTGACTGCATAGCAGTACCAGAGAGGCCCCCTGTCTCCTCCCTATGCCTGCCATTGCTGCTTGGCTTTAGATGGTCATGTGCTTCTTTTTTGTAACTGTAAGAACCTGGTCCCAGCTGCCATTCACTCCACCATCAGAGCAATGTTATTATTGTTTAGAGTCTGGATGCCCAGAGGGCTCTCAGCTAACTGCTGGGGAATATGTGCTCCGCTACCTTAATGGAAGTTCTCTTTTAGCTTAGATAACAATTTTAGACTCCTTAAGAAGTACGTCTATTAATAAATTCATTAGAGTTGTCCAAACACTTCTATATGCATTGTAGATTATGCACAGTTCTTACACAGCAAGACAAGTTGCTCTGTGCACTCTGCCCTTGAACATACTCATTGCTGTGTCTGATCTGTTCTGCATCCGGCATTGCTTCCCCAGGGTAGTTACTTTGATCATATAACACAGGTCAGGTGTGATGGTGTCCATGATCATTACAATGTAAGGTATGTGCTTTCTCTGGGTAGACATATCCCACTCTAAGGCCAAGAAGGAAGAGCTTCCTGACTCTGAACTTAATCAAATGTTCTTTTCTCTTTTCCTAACAGCTCACTCACAATAATTCCCAGCCAAGCTACCTAGAAACACCACCAAGCTCATCAGCCAGGTCTAGTGACTGGGCTATGGAGCAGATTACATAAACACACAGGACGGAAGGAAAAGAAAATGTCTTCCACACCGCAGGTGCTGCAAAAACAACCCTCAAATTCCAAGATAGACTAAGAAGGACACAAAATAATTAAACAGAGAAGTGGGTTTTGAAGGTAAGAGTAGAATATTACACCCTGGGAAAAGAGTTTTTGTCATCATTGGTAAATAGTTGACATAAATAATCAATTAACCTTGGAAAGATACATGGCAAATATATAAAATATCAAGAGTTAGAAAACATAATTTGCTGAGGACAGTTCATTTATAAGGAATAGGCCTACTGACTTCTTACCTATCAAAAGACAAGCCAAAAAAGAATTGAAGCATTAAGAAAAAAGTTAGTTTTTCTTCACTTTAGGCTAAATCAAAATAAAGAACACTAAGAGTTGTTTACAAGTTCATATATTATATATATGCATGTAAGCAAACATATGCATACATAATATATACATATATAATACATAATCATAAATAATATTCATTATTTTAGGATGTGATCAACTAAAAGAAAAGAAGGATTCTATGGAAAAAAATTATGGCGTTGGATGTTTAGTGGATAAAGGTGCCTCAAAGCAAGTCTGACACCCTGCATCTGATCCTAGGGACCTGTGTGGTGAAAAGAACAATCAAGTTACAAGAGTTGCCATTTTACCTTACACACACACACACACACACACACACACACACACACACACACATACACACAATAAATAAATGAATGAATAAATAAATAAATAAATAAATAAATAAATAAACAATGTAAGTATTGAAGTAGGGATTTGTAAAGATGATTCAACAGTTAATAGCACTTCCTGTTCTCATAAAAGACCTGGATTCATTTTCCAGCACCCACATGGCAGTCACAATCATTTGTAACCCCAGCTCCACGGTATCTGACATCCTCTACTGATTTTTTCATAGACATACATGAAGGAAAAGCATTCATACACATAAAATTAAATAAGTGAAAATTTAAAACTAGTACTACAGTAGGCAAAATATAAAAATTTAATAAAGCTAACATGCAGTCACAAAATTTCCTTTGTGTTTCAAACATTTCACAATTTTAATCAGATGAAATTTAGCACATTTGGTGTAGATGATTAAGTAAAATAGTAGGAAGAATAATTTTATCTCTTCAACTTGCAGCATTTGCTTTTTTCTTTTTTTGCAGCATCTGCTAAAGTAACAAATAGAACTAAAAAGTGGGTTTTGCACAGAATATTAAGGAGAATAAAAAGAATGCATAATTAAGTTCTGAATAAACAACTCTTGGCTGACTATAGGCATTGGCTGCCTAAAAAAATGTACCCAGATGTAGGAATGATCACAAGATGACACAGAAAATTAAAATAGATGAAATGTATGAAGTTTCTCCAGTGTGCAAGTGTGAGGATAATTCGCAGAAGAGAAAACAGACGTGTGGTCAGGAAGGGACAACACTCACACAGCGAAGGAAGGAAGGGTTTATTTTCACACTATCTCCATAGCTCTGGAAATCAGGGAAGGCTTAACCTGGTCCTCCTCAGACTCTATGCTTTTCCCAAAGTGAAAGTGGGTATAGAACCACCTGTTAACCTTCTCAAATGATTGTTCCACAGGACTGAGTTCCTAGGGAATTTTGTATCTCACTTAGTCTTAATTGCCTTAAGTGAGGGCAGCACTCAGAAGTGGGGGGCAGCTCTCAAAAGTGGAGGTCAGCTCTCAGAAGTGGAGGTCAGCTCTCAGAAGTGGGGGGCAGAACTCAGAAGTGAGGGGCAGCTCTCAGAGGAGGCAGCACTAAGAAGTGGGGGGCAGCTTTCAGAAGTGGGGGCAGCACTCAGAAATGGTGGGCAGCTCTCAGAATTGAGGGGCAGCTCTCAGAAGTGGGGAGCATCTCTCAGAAGTGAGGGGCAGCTCTCAGAAGTGGGGGCAGAACTCAGAAGTGGGGGCAGCTCTCAAAAGTGGGGGACATCTCTCAGAAATGGGAGGCAGCTCCTAGAAGTGGGGGCCAGCACTCAGAAGTGGAGGCCAGCCCTCAAAATCAGCTGACAACTTTCAGCGTGAGGAGAAGGACAGGATCATGAACAATGAGGCAGAAAGGGAAGCTGGGGTCATTTGTAATGTGATAGGAATCAGTTTCTGTCCTTCCCACAGGGCCAGTTCTCTACAAGCCAGTTGCCAGCTTTGGCTGGAGGAGCGGGGGACAGGTCAATCATAAGAGACTGGGAAATCACCACCTCACTTTAGATGCCTACTGCTTTAGACTCTTTTGGGACACTGGGGATTGAACCCAGTTATCAGAACATGGTCCTAGAATGGAATCATCATGCGAGTGCTTGTGAGAAAACTCCAAGACAAGAGTCTTGTGACCTCAAGTTTTTCAAAATAAGGAGTTGTTCTTGGAATGTGTGTCTGAGCTCCTGGGGTAGTGGGTAAGAGTGAGCTTACTTCAGGTTACTCGTTAAATCTTGCTATTGTTCTTTGTTTATACGCCTAGATTGAAAACCATGTTTTTGCCACGTGGGGCTTGTCTGTCACATGTGGCTTCTCCTTTTGATTGTAAATTTCACTCATGTGATTTTTATTTACTCTCAGAATATACATTGTTTTAGACTGTAAATAACATTGCCTATTGTATGAGGCTTTATATTCTGTGGTGACCATAGTGTCCAGACAGGGCATTTGATCCACAAGAGCTGGAGTTACAAGAGTTATGAGATGCTATGGGTTCTGGAAAACAAGCCCAGGGGCTCTGGAAGAACAGCCAGTGTTCTTCCTGGCTTAACCTTCTCTCTGGCTCAGAGCATCTTATTTTAATCACTTTAAGGAGATGACATCATACTACTTTAATAAACCACCACTATATTATGATGTATACCCATTCTGTCTCATAAAGATACATTATTTTTCCATGGAGTGAAAAAAGTATGCAAGTTGTCCAGTGTCTGTGATGATGAATACATTACAATGAATATAGTCTAAAATTGTTTGTATTGGTGCATGAGTTTCGGCTGGATGTTTACTACAGAGTTAAACCGTTTCTCCATTTTTTTATTTAAGCAAACTGGGATTTTAGATTTATATAAAAAATTGTGCCACATCCTTCTGGCTTGACTCTGGGCAGTATCAGGCTAGCTTCCTTTTCAGGCTCTGTTACTTTTCTCATTTTTCACAAGAGCGTGTCAACCTTAGGTTTACTCTCTATCAAACCTAAGGGGAATTACCTGACAAAAGCCATATGTCACACTCTTGTCCGGGACAAAGAATTCAAAGTCACATCCAGCCGAGATCTATCAAATACTCAGATGAGAAAGTCAGAGTCAGGGGAAAGGCCTTAGAATGTTCTCTTAGATATTCTAAATGTGGATTAAACTACATTGGAAGAAGATTTAAATTGGATTAAATTGGATCCCAGACCTAACGAATGGTTTTTAACCAAAGCATAATCCATAGGACAGAGGCATGGGTGTTAGATAGGAAAGTAGAAACCTTTTGTAAATGAAGTGCTACACCCTCTGTTGTATAACAAAACTCCTAATCAGTGTGTGTATGTGACTGAGACTAAGGAGGAAAGATATACAAAATCACTTTGCTGTTACTTGGCTCTCATCAGTGTATGTTGAATGGGATAAAATGGACGAATGCTTTATGGTAATATGTGGGTTATAGGTGATTGTATAAAGTAATAAGTTCATAATGAGTTTGATGCAGCAAAGTGTGTCTGTTCTTGTCGGAAAGAAGAAAGATATTCCATTTGAACTTGAGTGTTGTTGAACAAGTGACTGACCAGAATTATGTTCCTCTCTGTGATGGCTATTCTTGATGCTCATCGTGACTACATCATGTTTTAACTGTAACACAAAATTCTGGTTACAGCTGTGAGGCATCGTTCTTGATTGCATCATTGTAGGTGGGAAGACAAAAGGACGTGGAAGAAGAACTTGCTTGTTCTTCACCTGTGAGCCCTCATTCTCAATGACAAGTCTATTACTTCACCTGCATTAGACCCTACTTCTTCATATGTATATATATATATGTGTGTGTGTGTGTGTGTGTGTGTGTATGTATGTATGTATATATAGTATGTGTGTGTACACATACATATATATGTATATATACATATACACACACATAAATATTTTCTTTCAATTATGTCTTTGTAGAAAAATTGTCTAATACATTTGGCCACTATTCAGTCCAAAATGGGACCGGTCTACAGCAGGTATAAAGAAAAGTCTAATACTGTGAACAGAGGTATTTACAAGAGACACTTTGAAGGTGCCTGGCTCTGTATTATGTCCTTATGCATACTGATTTATAATTTGCATTTATTTCACTTCGGAATTCCTGGCTATATTTTAGTTATAGTTGAGAGGTACCAGCTAGTAGGAAATTAAGACAAACATGCAAAGTTTGTGTTTCTGGATGCTCGATATCTTTCTAAATAATCCCATAAAACATCAAGGTCCTCCAAAATAGTAATCCTAATGTTCTTCTGTCTGATTATGATACTTTTGCCAGGGGTATGTCCACAGATGAGTTCACTGCATTTAATGGTGATTTCCAGAACCACTGTCATACGACTGTCTGATTAAACTCAATGATTATAAAACAAAACAAAAAGACATGGGAGCCACAGAGTAAATGAAGGTTTAACGGGGTTGTGAGTGGCCTTACAGAAGGCGGGGGTTGAGAACAATCAGAATGCTCTACATACATGTATAAGCCTTTCACATTACATGTTTAATAGCAGTTAGAAAGGAAACTATACAATGCACTGGGGATTTTTATACCTATGTCAGGTCTACATGTAAGGTCTAATCAGCCTGTGTAAATAAACTGTAAATGCTGGCATCATGGGATGGATGCCTTACAGGGGAATGCTAGATAAAAGTATGAGTAATGAGTTTGTCTATGCATGGCAACATGACCTTGCTTGATACTTTAATCTTTGATGTAAAGTTCTTTTTTTATATTTTATTACTTTATTCATATTACATCTCAATCGTTATCCCATCCATTGTATCCTCCCATTCCTCCCTCCCTCCTGCTTTCCCCCTACTCCCTTCCCCTATGACTGTGACTGAGGGGGACCTCCGCCCCCTGTATATGCTCATAGGGTATCAAGTCTCTTCTTGGTAGCCTGCTATCCTTCCTCTGAGTGCCACCAGGCCTCCCAATCCAGGGGACGTGGTCAAATATGGGGCACCAGAGTTCATGTGAAAGTCAGCCCCCACTCTCCACCCAACTGTGGAGAATGTCCTGACTATAGGCTAGATCTGAGTAGGGGTTCGAAGTTTACTGCACGTATTGTTCTTGGCTGGTGCCATAGATTGTGCAGGACCCCCGGGCCCAGATCTGCCCATCAGAATGTTCTTCTTGTATGGTATATACTCACTTATATCTGGACACTAGCCCAAGGGGTATGTCCCATGAAAGTCTTCACTTACCAGGAAACTGGGACAGAGGGGAGGGCATCCTATTGGGATTCTAGGTGAGAGAAGCATGAGAGAAAGGGGAAATAGAAGGATCCAGACAGTCCTAGAAACCTACATGATGTAAAGTTCTTGGAAAATGTGTTTTCAAATATCTCATTTGTTCTCAGACAATATGGAATGTCATTAAACATTTCTCTTAAAGTCAGTAAAGTTATAATTTAAAAAAATGGTGCATAAGGCCTGTTAGTGATGGAACTCGGGGAGAGATCCATAGTCCCCCTGTGTTTTCTTTCCTACAGAGAGCAGAAGCAGTATCCACACCACATGTTTCTCAGAGACATTCAGTGAGATAAGCTATTTTAAATGATGGCACTGTGTCTGCTAACACTCATTGGCAGGAGCCCTGCCCTCATTGCTAGTTAACCTCATTTTGTTTTCCTAATATGTCTAATGATGACAGATTTAGAGAACAGCTAGGAAATGCTTTCCAATCCATAGTGTTAATAACTGTAGAGTGGTTCTTAATTTAACTGGTATCCAAGGGTGACATCTGCATTATTTATTTATCACTCACAATTATAGCAAAATATAAGCACATTCATAGAATAAATGATGTTATACGTGACAATCTTACTAGAGAAAAATCTAAAAATAAAAACTACATTAACATCTCTTTTTCACTTATTTAAAGGTTTTCTTTTAAAAATCATATGTATATGTCCCTGTGTGGATGTGTATACATGTGTTCTCAGAAGCATTGCAATCCTCTGGACCTGAAGTTTGGAGCTGGAGTTACAGGTAATGGTGAGCTGCTTGATTTGGGAAGAGAACTCTGTAAGAGCAATACACATTTTTAACCATTAAATCACCTATCCAATCCCTAGTATGTCTGTTTTAATGCTACTGATACTTGTTGCCAAATTAGTAATGATTATAGTTAACAATTAATTTCACCAAGAATCTTGAGAGATGTTTAGAATAGAAGACAAATGTATTAACACAGAATCCACCATCCAGCGGCCTTTTCTTCTGTTCCACGGCCTGCTGACCTCCTTATGCCTTTCAGTATCAAGTTTACAAAGTTGCAGTCATATATTTATTGCCTGCTCCTATAAGGCACAGATCATTTTCAACCCTCTTGTTATTCTTACAAGCAACAATCTGTTTTAAGGACTTGCAGAGTTACCTATTTGAAAAGCAACCAGGGAAAACAGCAGGCCATCTCCCAAACTCGGCTTCTAAGTATAGCAGTTAGCCAGCACAGATGCTCTATCCACACTGAGCAAACCAATTCCGAGCTGCAAGTGCTTTTCCAAAGCTGATGCTACCTCCTCAACACCCTCCCTGTAATACATTGAAGTCCACTCTCTCCTTACTGCAGCAGGCTGGTGATGTCTCACTAGTGGTCTTGGGTGAAGTGTTCTTTGCCTGACTGAGGCTGTTTTGTATTTCTTCTGCACTTACCATCTTGTCGGAAGGCATCTGAGGAGTGATAAAGGTTGACCGGGGAATGGTCCTGCTGAGCTGCCCCTCGCCAGCTCGGCGGAGAAACACTCAGGGTACCCAAGGAAGGGCTGCTGTATCGCGGTCTGGTCTTAGAGCCAAAGGCAGATGAGGGTGAACTCTTCTTAATTCTCAGCAAAGCGGCATATGAAGTAGAAAGACCGGAAAGAGCTTCGGAGTACTCTGTAAAAAGGAAAGAGCAATACGGGATCAAACCCAAGACCCTCGATTTGTGTATGTTTTTTTTCCCTTATGAAAATAGTTTCTTCTGACTAAATTTTTGCAGATCTGCTGCAACTGAGTTCAAACTAGAATGAAAAAAACAAAAACTGTTTGGTTTTGGAATATTTTTATGATCTCTTCCTGGTTTAGTGTGTTCCTTTAAGAAATTAAGAGTGAAATTTTTATGAAGCCCAAGTAGAGGAAGGAAAGTAAAGGAAGATAGAAAAGAGGGGATGTAGGGGGATGAAAAGAGAGAGAAAGGGAAGAAAGAAAAATCATATAAAAACTCAGCCTTCCACATCTTCTCTTTCATAAATATTTGAATGTACTTTACGTTTGTTTTAATCCATCAGTGCCTTCTTTTTTGGTGAAATTTGAAAAAATATTCTCACTTATGTTTTATATCTACAAAGACAAAAACGTGGAAACAGGAACTTCGCTGGCTGGAAAGCATCATCACATACCAGGATCTTCTGATGTGTTACCCATTTTGTTTATGCTGAAAGTTATACCTATGAGTTCCCCAAAAGTTCTCACTAACTATTAAACACAGAATAGTGACAAGATGTGATGGAGATTGATATACACTCAGAATTTTAGATGCACCAAGATAGGAAAGATATTTTCTTCAAGGCTGTCGAATACAAATAGCCAAAACACTAAGAATATAACATTTATATAATTCTTGATTGTGTCTTGGTTCTCCTTGCTATAGGTAGTTTATCACATATATGTGGAATAACATAAATATATATGTAAAAAATAAAAAATGTTTTAAAAAGAATCTGAATAGAATTCACTCTTTATGTTAGTCATAGAATTTTTGTAAGTTAATAGCAACTAGAAATGACAACATGAAATTTACATTTCTATTAATTTATGAGAATTATTTGTTTGTGTTTACTTAAATCCCTAAAGTCCTATTTTAAGTAAAGAAAAGAAAAGATTGCATAGTGTCTGAAATAGATTACACTATTGTGTGCTCAGAAAACAATGTTACAGATTGAATGAGAATGGTTCTGGTAGGATCATATATTGGAATACTTGGTCACTAAGGAGTGGAACTCTTTGAAAGGACTACAAGGATTAGGAGGCCTTGTTGGAAGAGGTACGTTACTAGAGACTAGCTTTGAGGAGTGCGCTCTCTCTCTCTCTCTCTTTCTCTCTCTCTCTCTCTCTCTCTCTCTCTCTCTCTCTCTCTCTCTCTCTCTCTCTCCTTCTCTGCTTGCTGACTGTGTATCAGGGTGTAGCTTTTAGGTACTCCTACAGCACCATGCTTGTCAGCGTGCCACCATGCTCACCACCATTGATTATAATGCACTTTTGTGTGGAAGAAACAGCTTTAATCTATATCTTTTGAAGTGAGAAGATCCACCTTTAATATAGCCCACACATTCTGCTGGCAGACAGTATAAAAGAAGAGGGGGCTTTCTCTATTTGCCTGCTTGCTTTCCCTGGTGAGCTCATTCCTTCACTGGCATTAGAACCCACTTCTTTGGGGGTTTGATGTATACCAAAGACCAGCTGATACATCCAGCCATGAACTGAACAACTACTATATTCCTGGACCTTTTATTGGCAGATAGCCATTGCTGGACTAGCTTGACCATGCCTGTAAGTCATTTTAATAAATCCCCTTTATATTTATTCATTCTATCAGTTTTGTTCCTCTAGAGAACTCTGACTAATACAGCTAATAATTTTAGTGAATAATTTTGGAAAACAATCTAAATATAATGAGTTTAAAATGGACATTGTATTTTTGCATATCTAATATAAACTGAATCGAACAATTTGCTAAGAACTGGAGACTTTTTAATTTTTATGTTTTTATTTTATGTATATGGCTGCTTTTTCTGCATCTAAGTGTGTACACCACATTCACACCTGGTGCTCACAGAGGATATCAGGTCTCCTGGAACTGGAGTTATACATGGTAGCAAGCTGCCAGATGTAAATCGAACCTAAGTCCTCTTAAAAAGTAGCCATTGCTCTTAATTGTTAAGCCTTCTCTCCAGCACCAATATTTGGGTAGCTTTAAGGATCAGAAGTTTTTTAGTACAGAGGATATATTTTTAAATTTTATTTTTTTAATTTATGCAGATTACATCTTAATTGTTATCCCATCACTTGTATCCTCCTGTTCTCCCCTCCCTCCTGCTTTCACCCTATTCCCCTCCCCTAGGTCTATGGCTGAGGTGGACCTCCTTCCCCACTATATGGTCATAGGCTATCAAGTCTCACCTTGGTAGCCTGTTCATTTTTTCTCTGAGTGCCGCCAGGCCTCCTCACCAAGGGAACGTGGTCAAATATGGGGCTTACTTACTTACAATTGAGCACTAGCCCAAAAGGCATGTCCAATGAAAGTCTTCACTTACCAGGAGATTGAGATAGATGTGAGGATATCCTACTGGGACTCTAAGTAAGAGAAATATAGGAGAAAAAGAAGGATCCAGAGGGTCCTAGAAACCTACAAGAAGAACATTACGATGGGTGGATCTGGGCCCAGGGGAGTCTGCTCAAACTACTGTACTAAACAAGGACAATATAAGCAGTAAACATCGAACCCCTACACTGATCTAGACAATGAAAAGGACATTCTCTACAGTTATGTGGACAGAGAATATAATTTATTGGAATGCCTGGCAACTATGTAAGATGAAAACCATATATTTGCCAGTAAGCTTTCTCATAATTAAAATTATCTAAAATCACAGCACTGCCTTATACAGATAATTTGGGATGTAGAAACATTTCCACGATTTGGAAATAGCATGTTAGGTGCTAAAATACCAAATTAAGTTTAACATTACTCTACTGTGAACATGTAAATATAATTTTTCTGAGAGTCAAGAAAAAATATATTTTTTGGATATTTACAGACTTAAAACAAACATGATCTGTGACCCAGCCCATCAGGTGCTGAGAAGAGTTTTGTGTTTGTAGAACAGAGATATGCAAAGCTCCATGGAATAGAACAAAGCCGTATATGGAACTTGAATGACTCCTCATTGATAGTGGGAATCCAATTAATGATGGTTTGCATTGTCTTTGTCTCTGTAATTCACCTCTTAGTCTGTACCTCTAATCTCATTGGAATAGCCAAGTTGTCAATTTATCTCCTTAAACTGATATTAGGCCACAATGTAAGAGTATAAATGCATTCTTTTGATGTCTGTTTTGTACTGACGAGCTCAAAGCATGGATAACAGAGGTGGAGGAACTCTGGCATTTTTCTAGTAGGGGTATTCCCAAAAGTAATTTATGAAAAAAAAATTGAGGGCATATATAGAAATTGTGGATTAAAGAAAATTCAACATTTGCATATTCTTGTGATTTTTCTCTATGACAGCAAGGACTGTTCTTTCTGTTTTTCTGAAAATGGACTAGGAAAAAGTGGCTCCTGATTTTTTTTCAGAGAAAATCACTTCTCAGTTGGTCAATCTTTTAATAAGTACCTATGCTAGCAATGTCAATGGAACCTAGTTAGGCATTCCTCATTTCTCCTTCTATTTTCTCACTTTATATAGATCAGACCTGGGGAATTTGCCTTACAGTAATTTCTAAAGTGGCCTAGAGATTTTATGATAAAACTCAATTAACCTGGTGCTCTCATACCATGGGACCCCAGCTGGAAGATGTGGAGGAGTAAATATTAATGCCTTCATTACACATCACTTTCTCAAATGACCCTGCGACCACTAGAGTTAGATTATTTAATCAAATCAGGCCTACTAAGTCAGAATGAGACTGCCACATCTTGTGATGTCAACTAACAGTAATCTTTTTTCACTATTTCAAAGGTCATTTTATAGATTTAAAAATGTGCCACTGCACATAAATAATATTAATAAAAGTAAATTGGGATATGTAGAGCTTGGATTCCTTAGGGTAATGTTTACAAATAAAACAAAATAAAATGCCATTATGATAAAGGATGTATTTTAGTCCTTTGTGATATTTTTAATACTTGTAAATTTTCTGACACCAATTAAACTTAATAATTCTCCATATGCCCTTAGGAATGAAAAACATTTCTAGAGAGCACTTCATGGCTCTAAAATATTGATGATACCTCTAGAACTTGTGATGTCAGTCTGCCCGGGATGGTTCTATCTTAGCTCCCCACACAATCAGAACATACTTGAAGGCTGTAGAAAAGTGAGTTAGCCACACCAGAGAGATAAGAAACGGCTGGTGGCTTCCATAGATTCATGCTATAGTTCTGGTTTTATTTTAAATTAAAAAATACTTTAACACACCTAGTGATATGTCCTGCTTTTCCTAACTGTAACACTTAAATGCTTAAAGCCCAACTTCCTGAGGAGAGCAAGACCACTGCACCTTAACAATACTGCTCAGGAAAAGTGGAAGCTATGCAATCTCCACACCTGCTGTGCAACTCAATTGCCATCAAAGTCAGCATGAAGAAATGCTCTCTGACTTTGGCTAGGGTACCTGCCAGTGCAGTTCTGTCTGATGAGGACTCATGTTCACTGTGCAATTTCAGGCTGCCTCTGTTTTATGAAGCTTGTGAGGATGAATGGAGCACCTCAGCGGAGCCTGTCGCGTGAAGCACACTTAGAAAAGCTTAATAATTTATAATAAACACTCTACGTTATCTCAACTTGGTTTCTGCATCCATACCCAGGAGAGTTTGAGATGGTCCAGATCCTATATCCTCCCTGCCTCATCTCAGCATTTCTGAATCATGTATAAACTTTAAAGCATTTTAGCAGCATGAGCTGGAGAGCATCGTAAAGGATGAAACTCACTATGTTGAAAGCACCGTTTTAAACTCAAGCATCTGCAGTAACTATCCTTACATACAAAGAGAGCAACTCAGAGCAATGCAGACCTAGGGTAGTTGCCTAAGACGGAAAAGCAGTCACAGTCACAGAGTATGGAGCACTGCGGTCGCTCCTACCTACCCTTGCTTCCCAGATCAACTCTGGACAATTGAAGCCATCATAATGCAAGATAATAACTTTACGTGCCCCTCCGAACTGTATGGGCTTTGTGGTATATAGAGACGTATCATGAAAACATTACACATTAAATTGGATATGATATGATTGTACTTCAAAAAGAAATTTTTCTCATTTTGTATTTCATTTTAGTATCGCTGCAGTATTCACCCAAACTCTCTTGGAATAACGAAAAGTGTAATATGTGATTGCTTAAGTCGACATTTCTTTTACAATATGAATCACTGAGAAATCAATGTGGCCTTGGTTGTGTGGTGTAACCGTATTAGTGATTAAATGATTCCTTCTTACTTAGGATAGCAGAAGGTTGCAGTTTTAACTGTTGCAGCTATATTACAGGATGCTGTCTTCTTCTCTTTGTGCTGCACATAGATTATCAGTGTTTTATAACACGTTGTTCCCATGCTGATTCATAAACAGTCCATCTAAAGAAACGGTGTCAGGAAACATGGCTCCCTGCAAGTTTTGTGTCTGCCCTGTGGGCAAATTATGCATTTGATACAACAGCAAAATAAATAATGAATGTGATGATTTTGTGATGTTTGTGACATCGACTGTGCAATATAACTTCTGCTTCTCATCTTCAAAATGGAGGTACCCTGAGTCACAGCAGGCTTTGGAACAGAATTAAACAGTAACGGAATTCTATGTAAGTAAAGATGCCCAACACATCTTTGTGGTATTCATGCATACTGCAATACACAGTTTAGCATTTATTCTATGCACAATAAATGATTGTCTACCATGCATCCCACACTGAACAAGATGCAGAAACAAAACAGAAGTAAAATACAATCTCTGTCTCGAATGGTGCTTAGAATCCACCTGGTGCAAGGATACAACCTACAGGGAAATGACATTCAGGCAATGCAGATAAAGTGCAGGTTTCAGAGCCGTTATTAAAACGTCACCTCAACTGATTCAGGGCTTCTCTTCAGTGAAGCTCATCTCTTCACTTTCTAGAAGACATCATGGTGAGTGTAGTGAGAAAGGGCTCCCCAACTCATTAACAACAAAATGTGCTTTCTTGGGCCTGGTAGACTGTCTCCATGTGATGGTGTTTGGGCAAATGTAAGAACTGGACTGGGATCAAAGACACTGTACTATTCCAGCTGGCTGTGTGTTGTGGACAAGCACATATCTTTATAAGACAGGTAACCCCACACTTGTTCTATTTGGCTGTTTGACAGTGTCTTTCTGGTGGTCACACATTCACTGTCATGTGTGAGCCACATTAAGAATAAGCGTGAAATAAGGTAACAACACAACCACTCATTATAAGGGAATTTTTCTTCAAGGTCCATCTCCACAGCTTTGACTCTGGGAACTAAAGACTGGTATGGCCGAGTAAATGAGCGGCTCTGCCACTAACAGTATCTCTATTTTCAGGAAAGCGTGCTATGCAGTGGAACCCTCAGTTTAGCAATTTGATAAGCGGTCATTTTAAAAAGTCAGTTGAAGATCATTGCTGTTGATTCTACTGCTCGTGACTAAACTAGAACTTAATCCCGTGACCCTGAAACAAAGGCACACAGCGGGCTGTAGTGCGGCCAGATTCAATGTGCCCTCTCACTTCCGGTACACACAAATCTGCCTGACAAAAAAACTTATCTCACCAAACCCAACTGCCAGAAACCAACTCTCAGTAGGAGTTGCCACCTTGACCTTCATCTGCAGATCCCCAGCTGTCACTTCCCAAGTCAGTCATCACACGTTTATTAAATTTCAAAGGG
Source organism: Acomys percivali (assembly GCA_907169655.1). Lineage (NCBI taxonomy): Eukaryota > Metazoa > Chordata > Mammalia > Rodentia > Muridae > Acomys > Acomys percivali. Next base: position 71,573,408 of record OU015749.1, read on the forward strand.
ACTTCCTCACCCAGTGGTCTGTATCTCTCCTGCCGTTTGTTTCTTTTGCTATTACTTTCTGGTCAGAGTGACCCTTCTCACAATCTTCTTCCTTAAGGGATAAATTATGGGGTTCAGATTCTGCAGAAACTGGTGCTTTGAATTCTCCCTGAGTTATTATTTTGAACATTCTGAACACAATAGAAATATATGCTCAATGGAAAATGAAACAGACTCCCATCTTACTCCTTAGCCATCATGCACACTTTCCCAAACAATGTGCCTTGCCTGTATTTGATATGTAGATAAATGCATGCCTCAACAGCAGCGGCAAGCCACTTCTCAAAACAGCACTGCTTCCACGCTCTGATATGCAGACCATAAACATGGGCAGATTCAGCTTGGTTTTGTTTTAAAGAAACTGGAGCCATTGCTGTACGCAGCCTTTTATTTACTTACTATATTGTGGCCACTTTCTCCTTCAGAAGTATTTCCTTATGTGTGTATATATATATATATATATATATATATATATATATATATGTATTCATTATTCTACTTACATATAAATACATATATGTATATACATATGGGTAAGAGCACTGGTTGGTTCTCAGAAGTCAACCTTGTAGCTCACATCCATTCATAACTCTGGTACCAGTGACTCTGACAATTTTTTCTGGTCTCCATGGGCACCAGCATCCAGGTGGTGTACAGACATGCATGTAGGCAAATCATGCATGCACAGGAAGCAAATGCATCTCTTAAAATTACATAAAATATTAAATAAAATTGTTTAAATTTTTCTTGCTAAAATTGCTTTCAAGCAATTTATTTATCCCTTTTCAGCATTATAACAGAACAATATGTTTGCTAATATTTACAGATCTTTTGCATGTTTTTCAATATAATCATTAGGGACAAATATTGCCTTTATTTTCTACCTGTGCTTCCCGAACCTCACATCTCATCATTAAACCTGATTTTGACTGTTAGTCACATGTTTCATTTTTCCATGTGCACAAGTTCTTCATTAAGTCATGTATCAAGGGCCAGTAGGCCTGCTGACACAGCTGATGACCTGAGTTCCAACCATGCAGACCTATGTGGTGGGAGAAGAGAGTCCAGCCCTTGGGCCATCCTCTGACGTCTGCATGCAGAGCCATGACATGCTCATATCCGAGGAAATCAAAATAAGTCATGTACCAAATGGCTTTTATTTTTCCCTGTTGAAGTTCATTTCCACTGTTCCTTCAATGCCCTCTGACCTCTATGACAAGCACGCTAGCTCCACTTCTAGTGTGCGTTGTGTGTTTCAACAGCACAGAAAAGCTGCTTTACAAAGCACTGTTGTAAGGATCTTTGCTGCTGTCAAAATATTTTTTTCTTAAACTTTGTTTGAGATTGTCATTAAACCCACTTATCTTGATGCTGAACACACTTAATTGTGGCTATGACTTTTTATTTCATGACAATGCAAAAAAAAGTGACTTTTTAGCTGACATTTCTCTTCTTTTGTAACATGACAGTTGGTCAGTGGCTTAGGCTCAATGACATTTATCATCTACCTAATTAAAATGTAGACACTTTTATAAAAATTGCAAATGTGACCTTCATTTGTGTATTTTTGCTTGCTAGCATGTTTATTGAAATGTCACAAAGAACCCCACTCTGTTCTTTCCTATAATGTTTAATTATATTATATTGAAAGTGTTCATTACTTGGTTACCATGAAACGAGAAGTCACATGACCTCCCTGGAGAGAGACACACTACAGTTTCCACTCTGTATGGAGCAGGAATTGCAAAGCTATGTCTACAGTATGCCAAAACGATCAGGTGAAAGTGGAAATTTGTTCAATTAACAAGTTGGCTTGGTTTCCTAATGCCAAAGAAAGTCTCTTTTATTTCTTTCTCTCTGCTCAAACAAAGCTTTGTAGACATGGGGTTGATTGTTTTGGCGTTCCATGAGGACAGGGCAAACCTCTCGTGCCACCTTTAGACCTTTCTCTCTAATTGCTTCTAGGAATTCTCCTGCTAGTTTCACAAAAATTAGCGATTTTTGTCCAAAGCCCACTATGCTGAAAGATCCCCCTGCTATGGATCCCACACCTGTAAATTCTCCTGAAACGTTGCATGGGATTTTTGGGGGAGTGCAGGGTGGGATCCTTCTGGTCAGTCTTTACAGCCCCGGGGGAGTGTGTTCCTGCTATCCTTTAATGTCTGACCTGAACACTGCCACCTTTCCTTCAAAGCCTGTACAGCAAAGCAAATGTTTCTCAATTAAAGAATACACCAAATTACTTGTTAATTTTTTTTATATTCCATTTTCGGTATTCTTTTTCTTAAAGTTTAGTAAAAGTTGAGTCACTTTTTGTTCCTCAAATGAGCAAGGCCTTCAGCTGATTACTTACCTTTTCCCACCATGTATTAATCATGAGTGAGTGAATATTTCATAAAGATATAATTTGAAGAGTTTCCCACCTACGTGAATTTTATTTAGAAAACTAATAGGTCACTTTGTCTGATGTTAGAAAGAAATTTAATTATGATTCAAAAGAGATACTGAGACATAAATTATACACATACAGATACCTACATGTCTCTTTTCTTGCAGTGCACCTATGGGCTTGCCAGGGACTGACTGACTCTTCCCCCGTGTCTCCCGTAATATCACACTTTACTCCACATGTCAGGACCACAGAGACACACACACATCTCAAGGTAAAGTCAAAGGTATCGCTGAACTCAGATAAAATTTGGAGAACTGATGGGGTCTATGTCATTTTGGAGCCTTAAAAATGATTTTGTTGAAGAGCAAAATGTCTTAATAATTTTTAAAAAATTTCATCATTTCCAAAGATCAAACTGTTTCTTAAACAGCTGAAAGGTGAAGATGATCCCTATGATGTCAATGTTTAACAAGTGAAGATACACATTTGGTCAATTCGGTTTTACTTAGCCAACTCATCATATACACTTCCCCATGGGAATGGACCTACCACGTTGTTAAAATGTGAGTTTACATAAGTTTGTCCTCTTTATTCTTCCCATTTGATAAAGTACGATGTTAGAGGACATAGTTAACCAGCTTTTTATTTTATACTCAGGTGTTTTCTGAGCAATGTTTTAATAAAATTTCATGAATGAAGAAAAAAAGATGCCAAAAACCTGGCTCAAGGCTTACTCGGAATTTTTTATCCCAAGCAACACAAGATTTTAAAACTATGGGTTAGTGATAATAGTTCAGTTGGCAGAGTGTTTGCTTAGTGTTGTGAACACCTGGGTTTGGTTCCCCAGCACCACGTAAAGCTTGGCATGTTGGCGCTAGATTGTAGTCTTAGCACTCAGGACTTACAGGGCACAAGTTCTTCCTTAGATACATAGACGTTCAAAGTCAGCATAGGCTACAAAAAGTGTAAAATATTACATATTTCAAATACTGTGAAAATATCCCTAAATGCAAGAGCATGAAGTGAAGTTCTAAGAAAGTCACTAACCCTCGAAGCGCGTGCCACAGTTATCAGAAGCAAAGGAAGCTGTGGCAATAGCCAGATGTGCCATAAAGGAAGCAGTGGCAATAGCCTGATGTGCCATAAAGGAAGCTGTGGCAATAGCCTGATGTGCCATAAAGGAAGCTGTGGCAATAGCCTGATTGCCATAAAGGAAGCTGTGGGAATAGCCTGATGTGCCATAAAGGAAGCTGTGGCATTAGCCTGATGTGCCATAAAGGAAGCTGTGGCATTAGCCTGATGTGCCATAAAGGAAGCTGTGGCAATAGCCTGATTTGCCATAAAGGAAGCTGTGGCAATAGCCTGATTGCCATAAAGGAAGCTGTGGGAATAGCCTGATGTGCCATAAAGGAAGCTGTGGCATTAGCCTGATGTGCCATAAAGGAAGCTGTGGCAATAGCCTGATGTGCCATAAAGGACGCTGTGGCAATAGCCTGATGTGCCATAAAGGACGCTGTGGCAATAGCCTGATTGCCATAAAGGAAGCTGTGGCAATAGCCTGATTGCCATAAAGGACGCTGTGGCAATAGCCTGATTGCCATTAGTTCTATCGTATTTCTTAGAAGTTCATTTATTTGAGGTGACCTATTCCTTAATTTATATGACTACACAAAATAATGTAACTTGATAGTCTGAGATTCTTACACATAAACCCATTTTATTCAAGTTCAAAGCAGCTTTGTTGTTCAATACATGTGAAACTAGGTCAATACTTAATCAGAGCTCCTGTAAATGTGTCATACTAAGTAATTCACAGAGGGCACTCTGAAGATTGAAATAATCTATTACAGGTCCATGTACATTAGTAAGAACGTCTGTGTAGTGATTGTTTGATGAACGTTAATTTATTTTTATTTTTACCTCTGTTACATCAGCTTATAATTTAAATTACTGTGATAGACACTTTTCATTCTTTAAGGAAATACGAGATTATTGCTTAAGTGCATTTTGCTTTTCATAACGGAGATTCATGATTTGCGTTTCATTGTTTGGGGGATGTTAATTTACACATTGGAGTTATAGTTTAGTGGTTAAGAGCACTTAACGTTTTCTTCAGAGGACGCAGCTTTGAGTCACTGCATACACTTGGCATTGTATAAGTCCTTCCAACTCCTGTTCCATAGACTCAAGATCCTCTTTTACTTTCATGGGCTTCTTCTTATGTAGTGTGCGTACATATAAATTCCTACCCAGACATACTCTAATTAGAACTATGTCACTACTCAACATTTGTGAGTGTTTAATGGGTAAACCAGATGAGAAGTGATGTAAAGCCGACTATCCAAAGATCTTTGATGATGAAGCTGAAAGTGAGCTCCCTCAATGCAAACACTCTTCACATAAAAAAAAGGGACAGATTCGTTTTAAGAACCCACAGTGGAAAAGTACACATGATGAAATTACATTTTTTTCTATATCTATTGAGGAAAAAATTAATCTGGCCAAGAGATGGCAGAATAAAAATATTAGTGTTTCCTGGTGATATTAAAGTACATAAAATGATGCAATAGCTATCCTGCTGGCTTCCCCTAAGGAGCCCTTAGCGTAAGCATTAAGTGTCTCCCCTGCTGCCATGAAGTAACATGTTGAATTAACCCCCCACAAGGCTTGCCTTAGGACCACGTATGTGCTCAGAATGATTGACTCCAAAAGCTCCTAAGAGCTATAAAAATTTTCTGGGAGTTTTCAGTATAAATATACATAATATTAAATGATTATTTTTAGAAAGCTGTACAATGAATTGAAAGATGTTCCTACAGTTGTATCAGATTTTATAGGTCTGGAAAAGCCTTAATTTCAAAGATTTTTCTCTCCTGTTACACCATTGTTCATTTCGCTCAGTCGTTGTCTTATATTTTGAAACAGTCTTCATAGCTTTATAGCTGTGTTATTAAATGTTTTATATTTTATTCAAAAGTAGCCTTACTCATGGCAATTTTTAAAAGCAATAAAGCTTGAGTGTTAATTAAACATTCAAACAAAAATGAGAGATCAAAGCTAGGATGCTGAAAATTTGCCCCATCAATGGAATCTACAAAAGGTACAGGGAGAACAGTAAGAGTTATAGAGATTGTTGGTAGTAAAACAAGAAGTTTGAAGACTTTTTGTTATTGTTTTCATGATTGGGAAATGAGCCAAGTACTTACAGGGAATTTAACCCAGTGAAATAGAAAGTTTGAGTAGTTTAGGCAGTGTTCCTAATTGCCCAACCATACAAATGACTTTACAAAGAAAGAAATTCCATTAAAGTGAGCAGTAATTAGGATCAGAACGAGTTATTGTCCTCCTAACATTTTGGCAAAGGTATGGGGGACATTTATCAGACTTTAAACCACAGAAATCACAAGTGAGCATTTACATCATGTACTCATGTCTTAATTATAGCTGTTACACATGTCTGATTTATCCTCTACTGGCTCAGGTCAAAATTTCCCAAGACCCCATAAGCCTACATATCCAGCAATATAATTCCTTCTTTAGAACAAAGCAAAATTGCTAATTTTCCTGAAACACATACATTCCTTTCTTCATTTTCATCTTGCTGGCAACTAAAGTCTCTTAATTAGAACTGTTGACTCTTGTCACATAGTCTCTCTCTCTTCTCTCTCTGTCTCTCTCTGTCTCTGTCTCTGTCTCTGTCTCTCTCTTCTCTCTGTCTCTGTCTCTGTTTCTGTCTCTGTCTCCCTCTCTGTCTCTGTCTCTGTCTCTGTCTCTGTCTCTCTCTCTCTCTCTCTCTCTCTCTTTCTCTCTGTATATATATATATATGTGTGTGTGTGTGTGTGTGTGTGTGTGTGTGTGTGTGTGTGTGTGTGTGTGTGTGTGTGTGTCTCCTTTTTTCCATTTAGCTAGAGATTCAGGCAGATGTGAGTAGCCTGCTGTGGATTCTGGGAAGTGAACCTGGGCCTTCTAGAAGAGCAGAAAATGCTTCTAAACACAGCCACCCCTCCAGCTCTCAGATTTCTGAAGACAACATTTTTCCAAAGAACTTTCTGTGCCTGAAATTTAGGGGGAATCTATCAACTAGCCCTACTACACTGAGATAGGTTATGCTTAGTTATTGAAATAATTGCTCACAATTTCCCAAAATGCAATTGCCAATATAGTTACTGTAGCCTTCTGTGCCATAGTTACCCCCAACCACTCCCACATTAAAACCGCCTTGACTTCACAGAGGTCAGTTTTATCAGGATTAAAGTGTTGTCATACAGAAAAAGATGCATCACTAAGCAGAGATGTAAATCACAGTTAAAATCTGGACTCATTCCACCGTGAATCTCAGCATTGAGCCTGTTCTGAGCTGCCTAGCTCTACCATCTCCATTCGCATGTGCTCAGCCTCTTCTCCCACTTTGAGGACCTTGTTCACAAGTCAGAAGCCTCGTCCTAGTCGTCCAGACCTGCCCCAGCCCTCGGTTCCATTCATTCACTGCCCTGCTAAGTGTCTTTAGCATACTTTTTTTTAAATTTTTTTTTATTAATTTATTCTTTTAGCATGCTTTTGTTTTCCTTCTTCCTAATATTTTCCTTCTCTAACGCTAATCCAAGCTTCAAGGTGCTGGGATCTATTGACCAAAGTGTTTCAACTTTGATCTTCGATGACATTGAGAGATAATATGTGTTACCACACATATGAAGGTTTGTCTGCTAATATATAGAGTTGTAATAAATGCACGTGCGACTATTAATCTCAAGAAACCAAAACTGTAAGGAGAGAGACAACAGCAGTAGTGACTCCCAGCCATGCATGGGGCAGGTAACAAGGATAAAGTTACAAAACACTCCAAGATCATGGAAATCCCTAACATCCAGACCTTGTCTTCCTTCCCTTCCTAATCCCACTCCCACCTCCACACACATGCACATGATCAATGTGAGCATAAGAAGGCTCACTGTGCACATAAATGTATGTTCTAACATAAAACAGGCGTGCTCACTGTGAGGGAGACATGGAGCAAGCACCAGCAGGAGAGCAGGTTTTGCTCAGGTCTGTGGTCGACTGCCTCTGGTAAATAGACAATTTTGTACAGAATTCTTGCTTAGACAGAAGCCGCGATCTTGCTCCTGGCCACACACTTGTGAACTAAGAAAGTCCTCTGAACAAGCGCATAAACTTCCATATTGTAATCATCTTCCGCCCCCATCACTGGGTTTCCTTGCCTCATTTTCCTCATCTGTCCCATAGGAGTTATGGTCCTATTTCTCCAAGGGCTTACTACAAAGATGGGAAGAAACAAGCATACATTAAAGGGCCAGAGCCACAAGTAATGCTTACCACGGAAACTACCCAATAAAACTCAGCCCCCATTATGTCTCTAACAGAAGCTGAGGATTTACTGGTCCACTGCAAGGTAACCCGAGGCTAGATTTTGAATCACTTTCTATAAGCAAGTATTAGCTGAAGGGGATAGCTAATGTTTGCCTTCACAAGGAGAAGGTAGAAATCCACTTTAATTACCAATAATCTTACAGAACTCAAATATGTTTTCAGCATGTAAATTCATCCCAACAAATAGACAAATTTAATGGATGCTTTATCAGACTCTTGTTTTTAATTTTATTCCTTCTCGATTTTTAAATGTCTCCTTGTCTAATCTACTGGTTAAGAATATGAAAATTGTTCACAGTAACAAAATATTCTGCAGGTGTGTGTTTATAAAATTTACTAATATATAATTTATTAAAATGAATGCAGTTGAAATGTTTCAAAGAGTTGAATGAAATGATTAGAAAATAATAGGCACATTCTTTTTTATTTTTTCATCAGGCATGAAATAGTTATTTGGTTTCATTATTAAGACAATACACATTTGTAGTCTTTCTGAATATTGAAGAGAAGGACATGTCCAGTAGGAATAATTATTGGAGAGCATGCCAAACCTAAGGACCTGGATTAATTATGAAACTTGTTTATAAATGTAACAAGTGCAGATTTAAAGCTGTGGATATTATTGCCTATATAGTTAGGAAATAGTGGAACTTTTACTATTTCAGTTGCTTGTGAGTTCAACTAGTCCTCCATCTCAGCACATAATAACAGCAAATTGTTTGTCTTTAGTTTCTCACCCCTCCCTCCTTGGACAGGCTCTTAAGATGCAATACAAGGAGGGAATCCTTCTCAAGCAGGCTGTTTCTGTGAACTCAAGTTTGGCTCTCTCTGACACACAGTCACAATCACTAGGGAGAGAAGAGCAGATACATTTATTCACACAGCTCATGAGGAGCAGCTACTCATTTCTAAAGTTTACCATGAGACTCTGGGATTCCAATGTAACACATGTTCATTGTTAAAAGCTACAGAAGATTATTTTTGCAAAAGATTTTGAAACATGATTATTAAAGCACATAGCATAGCTACAATTTTTTAAATTATGGCTTTAGGTTTTTTTGCTTGTTTGTTTTTTGTTTTGTTTTTGTTTTTTAAATCACGGGCTTTGTTCATCATCAGCATGAACTGGGGAGACGGCTCAAATGGTAACTAATTGTTATTCAACCGTGAAAACTCAGGTTCAGACCCCCAGAAACCATTTCTCAAGATCACCCAGCGGGGGTCTATAATCTCTCTAAAGTGAACTCCAACAAGTTGAAGCTCAGGGCTGCCCAGCTAGAGAGCCTAGGTGGAAGGGACAGCGCAAAGTTTGTTGAGAGACACTGTTTCAATAAATGAAACTGGACAGCAATTAAGGATGTAACCAACATTTGGCCACACAGGTACATGCAGAAAACACACACACACACACACACACACACACACACACACACACACACACACACACATGCACCCACACACACACATACACACCACATGCACACATGCACTCACAGACACACAGAGGAAAACAGGACCATCATTTCCAATTTCTTGTAACTCAACTAAGTGAAGTTAATATACAAAGTATCTGCTCAAGATAGAGCTAGTTTTTTTGTTGCTAAGCCCGTCATTGCCTAAGGTTGTCACTGTGATTTTGATAGGATGAACACGCTAGCTCTCCTAGAAGGCAAGGTTAACCCAAATACTGCACAGCCCTTGAACCCTGTGTCTTGTAAGCTGCTTTTATTTGCAGCAAGAAAAAGTCCATCCAACTCAAGCTGAGTTAAACAACGAAGAGAATGGTAATATCTGTGGAGGCTACACTTACCAGACTGTCACAAGAAGCTCTCAGTTAACAAGATTTTGTGTGATCCGCTGTCATGTAACAGACTTCTTTCTTATGTATTCCTGTGTATAAGCCATGCAACATCCATCTATAGAGTAATTAGTCACGCTTGTACAAATTTGCCAAGTAGATTTATTTGACATTGTTATTATTTTCCCTCTCAGTATATAAACTTCAAATATGTCCTTTAAAAACTTGAGACTTTATTTTACCATTGTTTACTCTAATAATTTTTATTTATAAATTTGTAGTTTGTTTTGTCAAATAAATTTATTTAATATTATTATTCATGATTAAAGGCACATAAAAACCAAACAGGACAACAGAGCTCTTATTTCTTTGAAAAACAGATGAAAGCCTTGGTGTAAACAAGCTATTCAAAATGCTTGGGTGAAGAAGGGAAATACTATACTCACTACAAATTATTTTCTTCTTGAGTTTTATATTGTCCTGGGTTATCAGCATCACAAATAATACAATATTGTCAATAACAGACATATCCTTAAAGGAATAATATCTTATGGTCATAGAAGAAACTATTAAATCGGATCAAGTGAGAAAAGGAGAGCACTTGCGTCTCAAAAGGGGAGTGTTCTAAATGGCAGCAAACGTATGAATAAACATGTTATTTTAGCATTAAAAAAAACTTTTCTACTATCTTTTCCTCTATGGCCTCAATTTCTTATCAAGGTTACAGATACATAATTCTGTGACTTTTATTTTATTTACAGGGCCAAGTGGGTTTGCACAAATGTGCAGCACTGCCCTCTACCGGTCAGCATCCAGTCAGGTCCTGTTAGAAATGCGGGGTGCCTCAACCCATCTGGTGGTTTTGTCAAGGCATGGTCAATTTACCTCACATCGGTAGACTTGATCCAAGCTGGAGAGACTGTAAAATGTACCTGAACAAAATTTCTCAGAATGCAAACCAATGTCTTTAAATTAAATTTTTTTTTACTCTTTTATTTACTCTTTTATGTTTTCATTTAGTCTTTTTTTTATATTTAAAAAATTTTACGTATACATCTATATTATTACACATATATACAATAGACTACCTATAGCAAGAAGAACCATGTTACAATCAGGAATTATATAAATGTTACATTCTTAGTGTTTTGGCTATTTGTATTTGACAGCCTTGAAGAAAACATCTTTCCTATATTGGTGCGTCAAAAATTCTGAATGTAAAACAATCTCCATCACATCTTGTCATTATCAACTTAAAACTCTCTATCTAGACCTAAAAACATGTTTTCTGTTTTGAAATATTCTGAATATGGTTTTTATCTGGCAGAAGAGTGAATATCTGACATAAAACTAGCCAGCGGCACCTCTAAAGTTTCATTATACCTGAAAAATAAAGTAGATTTGACTGAGGTTGCCACTTTTATTGGACAACTCAAATTTGACACTACAAGAAAGCAAGATGATCTTCAAACTGACTGCTTCATGGAGACCATGTGTGCTGCTGTTTCTCCAAGGCTACCATCATTATGCCGGGAGCAGCGGACTACGTAGAGGTGAGGTGACTGAAATAATATTCTATGCAGGAGTCTCAAAAACTCAACTCATTATAATTTCGATGGAAGAAACTTTTTAAAAGGAATAAGTACTTTATTATTTTTAAATTAATTCTTCTCTCATATACTACATTCTGACTGCAGTTTCCCCTCCGTCCCCTCCTCCCAGTACCCCACCCACCCCGTCCCCACAATCTCCAGTATTTCCCCAGACAACAGGAGTTGGCAAACTTGAACATTGGATTAGAATTGGGTTCAGAGTACACAAAGGTTTAGCAAAGGAGGAATTGTAGAGGCCTGAGCAGGTAAGTAGAGCTTGACTGCACACAAAGGCCAGGGCTCTCATTTTATTTGGGACAATAAGCCTTGTGGTGAGCATGGGGTGCTTAATGCTAACTGGGAAACGATTGCTGGCTTAGGAGAACCAAGCCACCAATGGCTTGTCATCCATCCTACTAGTGGTGTAGGAGTAGTCAATTGTGGGATCTTATAAAGGGAATCAGAGTAGGATAGCCAGTTTAATTGGTAGCATATATTTAGCATTTGTATTAGTGAGAAAATTATATTACCATATTATTCGGTTAAAGAACTATTCCAAGTATTTTTATTGCAACAATAAAATGATACAGTAATATGGCCTTTTATTTTTCTTATGTATAAGTGCCCTTGGATATTATTTCAATATCAATCCTTTAACAATTACTTTCTATTCTAAAACACCCCAGTGTAGCATTAAAATGCATAGAGTGCAGTACAAGTGACCTTGAGATCCAGAGACCTTGATGATGCCCAAGAAGGGATTTCTAATAACTTGTGCAAACTGGTTAAAGAAAAGAATATAGAAGTGTGAGTGTGTGTGTTTATGTGGAAACTTGAAGATTAGAAATATGGATAATATGGCTAAACTCTAATTAGAAATGTAGTACTTGCTCATTTATAAATCTTTATGAGGGAGAGATAATTTCTCTGAGGGTTTGAGGTGGTGTTCAGTTGGAGTATGTAAGATTTTCCTTTCAATCCGGAGTCTGTTAACCTTCTAAATCCATGCCATGTTGATGAATATCACATCTACTTGCTCCTTGTAGGTGAGTTGCAATTCTAGCTAATGCATGGAGTGGTTTCTACTAATGAGCTGATCCCTGGTTGGAAGGACACAAGAGCATATTTCTGGATGCTGATGTGATCTGTGTTTGCATAACCACGTGACTTGTAACACACACACACACACTCACACTAACACACACACACACACACACACAGAGAGAGAGAGAGAGAGAGAGAGAGAGAGAGAGAGAGAGAGAGAGA
>OU015749.1:71586280-71597652 GCA_907169655.1 Acomys percivali
GCAATTTAGGTCAAATTAATAGTTACCAAATCTTGTAAAAATCACATGTCTATGAAGCACTGATCAATTCTCAATGTGATTGAGATGATCACTCCCTTACTCTATGTGATTGCAGACCAAAAAAAAAAAAAAAAAAAAAAAAAAAAAAAAAACCCTTTATAGGACAACTTAATCAACTATGACATGATCTCTTACACATTAAAAAGACAGATGGGCCATGAAGTGAGAGCAAAATGTCACACTGATCAAGAGATAGGACAAAGCATAAAACTCAGACTGCACCCTGATTTTGGAATTATCAAACAAGGGATTCAACCACAGTACAAGGCAGGTTTCAAGTGGGGAATCTGAAAACAGCCTCAAAGTTAATAAGAGATAAATACAGTGAACAAAAGTTCAGCTGTGCCCAGTTGAAAATGGTTCAACTAATCACTTTAAACTACTTACATGTTAAAAAGCATACTGTCAGTGGTACACAATTACACTGAAAAAAATTAAGATGCCCGTAATACTAAAATATGTATTTGTAAAGAAATGATGTGAGAGAAAATAAAGGATAATTTAAAGGAGGAATTCTGGTTTATATGTATAAGAAGTAATGACAGAGTTTTAAATTCTCATTTTATATTCCATAATAATATGCAAGGAAAGATATAAAACTACCATGCATAATGCTGGGGTTCTAAATATTCACAACTCTTCGAAGTATCATTGAATTTATTAAAATAAAATCAACATATACATATGGTTTTAAGATAGTCCATTTAATAAACACACACACACACACACACACACACACACACACACACACACACACACGTATCAATAGAATGGATGCATCTGCAGACTGCAAAATGACTGTAAACGTTACCAGCAACAGGACAATTTGTTTTCCTGAGCTTTTTATCTGTTGAAATGGAAAGTATATGTCATTCCTCAGAAAATATTCAAGACATTTTATATATCTAAATGTGAGCCATCATATACATCCATATTGCGAAACACAATAATCTTGGACATTTTGGAAAATGATGTCTTTTAGATTAATTCTCAAGAGGTGTGATACCACATGTTCTGACTTATCCTTGATGAGACTCCACACAGGGTGACTGAGTATAGATTATATATTAAATAACATTATTGTTTGCGAAAGATCCTGTGCATTGTGATGGATTTTTGAACCTAAAGACAATGAAGGCGGTGATCTTAGGAATTACCAGCCACTTGCTTTCAAATAGCTCAGAATAAAAGCCTGTGAGTGACAACTGAGGCATTAAGCCAAGGAGCAGATTCAGTAATCTACTTTCCCTTCTATCTTCCCTATATATTTCTATATTCCCCCTTCTTTCTTTTCAACCCCTGTCTCCAAACCTAATAATGTAAGGTAAAGGAAAAGACATCGCTGAGTCTAACCTTGTTTTCTCTTTAGAAAAACCAATAATAACTTGTAACCAACTCCCATTAATAATAACCCTCCATAGCCCAAGAAGACAACCAAAAATCTACCCAAACCCCCTTAAGGAAATGGGGTGTTTTTCTCTTAAAGTTTCTTCAGGCTGATTTGGGACGAACTCTACCTTTGTAGAGGCTCAAATAAAATTGGGGAAATGGTTAAACAAGCTAGTACTGGCATAGAGTTTTGCATTCAGATGCAAAATAAGTTTAATTCTAGATACAGCGGTATAGAATTCAATTGTAAGACTATTCTTCACACATACACCATATATGTACATATATATACACACCCTATATATAAGTATATACACACATATATGTAAATATACACTATATATAATATATATTTCTACTCTAATATGACTCTAATATGCAGTATTGTACCCATATAACTCAATTATAATGCAAGGTTTGCTTCTAATACTTTGAAAGTGCTCTTAAAAGCTGTTTAGGATAAATAAATTATACAAATTAATTGTTAGTTGATCAAATCATAGTCATATCAATTGCTAGTCTACTTTTATCACAAGAATATACATCTTAGGTACAGCAGATAGATATTTTTCTATAGAAACATAAGGAAGGATAGTTAGATAAGGTCTTCAAGCACCTTGGAGATATGCAGAATATAGCAATTTTAAAATATTTTTATTATTTTAAAGATACACTGACAATGAGACAGTTTAGCTCCTGGCAACACCCAGCCTACCTCAAAGAGGATGATGAGCATCAAAGAACCTCTTCATGGAGATAACTTCCCATGTGGCAAAAAAGCCACTGAGCAAAATGTTCTCGTTTCTACCACAGACAGGATTTTGCCTTAAAAAGGCCAAGCTTGGATACAGAGAGAGTTAATGGCCAGACTCTGCCAAGACAGGGTAAACAAGTCCTCAATAGTTCCTTCCTCACAAATATGTCGGATATATTGGGCCAAAAGGCTGAAGAAGATGCTCCAACATTATAGAGAGTTTTCCATGACTATTCAGGTAGCAAACTGTCTCTGTCATCTTCTCATTTGGAAAGCTACTAACCTGTACTCCTGGCATACTTAGGTAATCAAGTTTATTCCTTCTCAAATCTCTGATGGAGTTGAACACCAAATAGCTTAGTTTTATAATGAAGCTTATTTGTTTAGGGGCTAAGATATTTTTAGGTCTAGATAGATGTTTTAAATTGAAAATGACAATATGTGAGAGATTGATTTACATTCATAATTTTAGATGCACCAAGATAAGAAAGATGTTTTCTTCAAGGCTGTCAAATACAAATAACCAAAACACTAAGATTATAACAGTTATAATTCCTGATTGTGTCATGGTTCTTCTTGCTATAGGTAGTTTATTGTATATATGTGTAATAATATAAGTATATACGTAAATAAAAAATTAAAAATATGAAAAAAATAGAAAAAACTGTGGTGGCTCTGTGTTTATGGTTCATGTGGCTGTGACCTGCCTATCTATAAATAACTGCACAGAAGTGAAGACAAAACAAATGTACTAGAATAATAACTGAAGAGCCTCAATTGAGGATTGACACACTTTTTCTCAGTTGGGACAGATGGCAAGTACTTTAGTCATGGTGGCCCATATGTTCTTTGTCACATCGATTTGACTCTGTCCTGGAGTGCAAAACCAGCCACACACAATCCATTAATGAAAGGCTTAGCTTTTCTCAAAGCAACTATTCACAGAAACAGGTGATGAGATCAAATGGTCCACATAGCTATAGCTTCCAATTCTGTGATCTCCCTGGGCATTGATGAATGTTCACTTTTTTTTTATTGAAGATTTGAAAAATACTTCAAAATAAGAGAGGGTGGCAAAAGAATGCTCTGTTGGAATAGATTTATGTATTTGAAGTTATTTGGTACAAAAGTGAAAATGGCAACATTTAATAGGAAGCCTTGTAGATTTTTTGTGTTGTGATGTTTCTGCCCTTCTCAGCAGGATAAAGTAGAGAAAGTCACAAGCTGCTTAGAGTGAAGTCTTTAGAAACAAGTGAAAAGCATCACTAGGCAGAGAAACAGCAAAGTGTTCTCAGTACCACAATGCCCTAATCCTGAGCTTCTTGTTTACAAGATAAAATTTATTAGTAATGATGAAGATAAAAAAAAAAAAAGAGGGAGGAATAAAATCACTGGTTATCAAACTTGGACTTACACAACTTATACAACAATCAAAGTTGACTTCTACAACTTTAGCCATGAGATCTTATAAAATATATCAAAGGAGAGTAAATGTTATTGCTTAGGATGACTGTGAATCCAGTGACCTGAAGCACGCTGGGCAAGCACTGGCTCAGAGCTACTGGAACTAGTTACTTGCACTAGAGACGATTCAACCTGAAGAAAATCCCTGCTCTGTCACATTTCTGTACAAGCCCGCACCTCTCTCTTTTCTGCTTATCCTCTTCCTCCATCTCCCACTTTCTTTTCAGTAATAAACGAACATTTCTCAGCTTAAATTTTATAGATGACTTTGTTCACTCTGAGTTTTATCAGTAGTTATGAAAATATGTTATTCAACATGATTCCATATGTATACAGTTACATGATGGATGGATGGGTACATGGATGGATAGATTGTGGTTCAACAGAGACAAAGATGTAGAAACATACTAGAGAGAGGTCTGTTCATCTTAGAGAATTGTAGTTTTTGACCAAATAGAGGAAGATGAGGGATAATACAGAGAATAGTACATCACAGAAAATATAGAAACAGGACCACTCGAGAGACAGAGTGGCAATCAATCATGTAAAGAACAAAGTCATCCCTCTGCTTAAAGAGAAATGGCTGAGATTTCTAGCAGACCGCAAGAACTCATGGTGGGCATTTTTTGTTTGTTGCTGTCAAATAAAAAGTGTCAAGTGTCTCATTTATATATGAAGACAACTGACTGAGCCAAATTAAAAAGACTCTGCTACAATAGGCATGGGAAAAGATTTATTTTAAAACGTGTCCATCCTAACCAAATGCCAAATTTGACAGGGAAACAATGAAACAATAGGCTAGATAATAGCAATGTGGATTTTTTTGATTGGCAACAGAACATGCATTCTTAAAAATCTCTACTTGGCAAAGGGTTGCACTATGACACTAGCTGTACTGCGGAAGCTGGATTGGAGCCAGACTGGGCTAACAGACACACTGTGTCTTCAAAAGCCAAAAAATTAAAAATCAACAAGAAAGGAAACACAGCATCCCGTTTAGGGAGGAAGAACTCTAAAGCTTCAGTGATTTTCAATACAATAGAGAACCAGTTCAATGGAAAGCATTTTAGACAGGCATGGTGGCCTACCCCTGTAATCTCAGCACTCTTGGAGACAGAGGCATGTAGATTTCTGTGAATTGGAGGCTGGGCTGGGTTACAAAGAGAATCCAGGACAGTCAAGGCTACACATTGAAACACTGTCTCAAAAAAAAAAACAAAAAAACAAAAAAAAAAAAAAACAAGCAAACAAACAAAATAATTCAATAAAGCAGATTTTTCCACAAGTCCTTTCAGACACTATGGTTCACTTTAATATAATTTACTTTCATACTTTGTTTACTTGAGACAACAGAAACTATGTGAGATCTTTCTTGTTCTCTATTTTGCCCCTACACGATACAACTTGTATTTCTTCGTAGGAAAGGGTTGTTAATTAATTTAATATATAGTTTTTAAAGTTCTGATTTGTGTTATAGGCAGTGGATGCCTGGAGATGGGTATATTGTGCTTTCAGTAAAGTCAATTTATAAATATATCTTGTGAAACTGCTTGGAGTTTTAATCAAGTAATTATTCGTGATCTGACACATAGCTCTGATGTTTTTTTATTTCCACAAATCTATTTACCTAGCAGGTAAATCCTACTGGAGCAATATTTTGTCAGGGAGGAGTGCTGTTATCTCCAGTAGCAATTGATTACCTGAAGAAATAGCCCTGTTTCCTTATCATGGGTGATTTTCAAGATGCCAGCTAAATCATTCAAAGTCATAAAACCCTGGGAAGCCAAAGGTTGCTTTTCCAGAGGTATAAATGTTTTAAACTGTTTCATGTTAAGATTATGTAGTTTTGGCTCTGGGGCACTGAAATGTTACATACTCAGAAACAACACAGGTTTGTTTCTGCAGCCAGTGATTGCCCAGAGGTAGAGTCACTGTTCTTTATCCCTTACCCCCAGGAGCATCTTGCATAAGCCATCATCAACAACAACAAAAAGGCAACATTGTTTCCAAACGTGCCACTAATGAAAGCTCCAAGTGCCTTTCTTATTTTATTTGTCAAAGTTCCCCATGTATCCAGAGGAGCTAGCTAGTTAGACAAATCCAATACAGCCCATAGCACATGCTAACTCTTCCTATAAGGCAAACATGTAAAATATAGAAAAAAAATTACAGCATTAAAATAGTGTTCTTACACTCCAAGTGGTGGTACACACACACTGGCTTTGCATCTCAGCACTCAGGAGACAGAGGCTAGCTTGGTTTATACAGTGAGTTTCAGGCCAACCAGGTATACATACTGAGACTCTGTCCAGTATAATAAACACAACAACAACAATTAGAGTTCTGCTTCAGTCAACCTACTTGTGATGTCACTGCTTACCTGCCACAGGGGCGTGGCCCTGCCCAGGGCCATATAAAAGGACAAACCCTCCACGTCCTCTGCCCCGCCTGCCTCCCCCCCTTCTCTTCTTCTTACTCTTTCTGTCTCTGTGTCTGTCTTTCTCTGGGGTACCCCCCTTTCCTTCTCTCCCCATGTTTATTTAAGAAACTCCCCTATAACATAATATCTGCTGCCTGGTACCTTATTATCTTATATCTTATTTTCTTATTTTATTAATCACAACAACAACCATAATTAAAAAGTAATCACAACTTTGGCTTTTATTCTTCATTAAATCGAACTCCAGTCCCCAAACTATTGATTACTCTGAATAAGTTGTCTCTCCTAGTTTTTTCCTAAGGAATTCAGTGAAGAACTTGCAGACATTTTGTGGTGATTCAATTTTAGTGTGACAAGCAGAATGCTATGGCCTTGGGATGCTGCATGCAGGAGCAAGTCTCTGGAGGAAACAGTTAGGCCTGAAGTTAGCAGTTCCCTCTTTAATCCTGATTATTTCAAGGAAGCATGTTGTATATATTTGATAGGTTTTAAATAACTGTTTAGTCTTTCTAACACAGAAGCTGGCCTCGGGACCCAAATGTAAACAAAAATATTTGTCAAGCACTATCTTCATATGCGTTTGTTTACTCCTTAGGTGTTGACAAGTCCAAAAATGACATCACTTTTGAAATTAAAATAAGTCAAAGGACATTCAGTTAAAATGAGAAATCAACACAGTAGGAAACGACTGATTTGGCAGAGTACCAGTTTCCTCTGAATTGAAACTTTCCTTCCTGGAGGGAGAAGGAAGAAAGTGGAGGAATGCTAATTAGTCCTAAGAAACTAAAGAGACTTTACTGAGTTGTAGGGTGGGGGTGGAGATCTCTTTAAGGCTATACATGCTGTGACCAACTGCTGGAGAAGACTGGTCAGTCAAGCTGCTGGCAATGAGCAGATTTCTCCACAGATGAGACTTGTGAGGACTGCCATCCATGGCGGGGTGGCTTTTCTGTGACGCAGCTGGTTTTGAGTCATTGGACCCTGCAGTTATGCATTTGTAAGAATCCAGTGAACTCATAGGGTATCAAGTCTCTTCGTGGTAGCCTGCTATCCCACCTCTGAGTGCCACCAGCTCTCCCCATTCAGGGGACATGGTCAAATATGAGGCACCAGAGTACATGTGAAAGTCATACCCCACTCTCCACTCAACTGTGGAGAATGTCCTGTCCATTGGCTAGATCTGGGTAGGGGTTTAAAGTTTATGGTCTGTCATAGGGGAGGGGAGTAAGGGGGAAATGGGAGGGAGGGAAGAATGGGAAGATACAAGGGATGGGATAACCATTGAGATGTAACAAGAATAAATTAATAAAAAGAAAAAAAAAAAAGAATCCAGTGACCTCACTGGCTCACCACTCTTGACTTGGGTGCAATGATTTCTTTGCTCTGTTTTTGCTGACTTCTCTGAAGGGAACAGGCTAAATGCTTGTTCAAATCGCCCCCAAAAAAGTCTCACTACATGAATAAAGTTCACGCAGTATGCAAACATACACTGGGAGCCAGAGGTAGGATTATCAGCTTCCCTGGAAAAGGTAAATATGATAAAAATCAGAATGTAGGTTACCTTGTGGTAAAGAGGAATGTAAAATTACATCAGCAGTTCATGGGAAACTTGGAAAGACTTGCCTCGATTTGCACTACCAAGCAAAGAAAGTAAGGTTGTGTGAGCCTGCTTGGCAGCTATAATCTTACTAAGCCAGTCTGATTTGTAAACTAGCAGGAACCATATGACAGTTTGATTACTGTTTTTATACTGATTACATGTTAAAATGAGATATTTAATGAGGTTCATAAAATTTTATAAAAAGCAATTTCCCCTGGGGCGGGCAAGACGGCTTAGTGGGTATAGGCAACTGCTGACAAGCCTGGGGACCTGAGTGCCATGCCTGAACCCACACGGTGGGAGGAAAGGTGAGGAAAGAATCCACCCCGACAAGCCACCTTTTGAACTCCATATACACATGTGCAAACATATACCACATAAGTGCTGTTTAATTTTTTAAGTGAATATAATAACTTTAAAACTATGCTTAACCACCAAAAGCATAAAGTTGAGCATTGTATTCTGTGGGTATTAGTTTGGGCAAGTGTTCTCTTAACAGAGCAGGAGTTACATACTCAGACATTGTTCAGCTCAATCGCCAGCGTCTAGTCTTAGGAAGATTTCTATGTGCAGATCTCTCCTATAAAGGATGCCTTCAAAATAATTTTTTCTAGTGGCTAATACATAATTTCAAATCAGACACAATGGATCAACATTGAAAATGTTGCTAGCTAGTGGGTGATTTAACCCTCAGCTGGGCAAATGAGGCAGCCTTCGGTAACCTGCTTTTACTAGAAATTCTGCTGTTCACATTTATTATTTCAATTAAACATCTTTTGAAAATTCCTCTATTCTATTTCTTGTCAGGTCTCATTAAATGTATAAAATAAGATCTGTTTTTTTACTTTATAACTTAAATATTTCCAAGTGTCTGTCAAAGGAAGTACTATTTGCCACTGGTATTTTGTGTATTATTTTTATTATTCTTTTAGATTTATTTTATTTTATGTGCCTGTGTGTTTTGGCTACATGTATACCTATATGCCATTTTCATGCCTAGTGCCCAAGGTGGACAGAAAGCCCTGGAGCCCCTGGAGCTGGAGTGACAGGTGGCTGTCCTCTGTAAGAGAAGCCAGTACTCTCAACTACTAAGCCATCTCTCCGTTCCGTTCATATAGCATATCTTGCTGACATAAATGGAAGAAGCAGGAAAGAGTTAATGAAGGTAGATTTTGAAGATCCATGAAACTGGAACTTTAAACACCTTGAGAATGTGTGGCAATGCTGAAATTTACCCAAGCACCTGTGTAAATGTCCAAAGGCTTTACCACAGCAAGCCTCGTGATAAAACCAGTCTTCAAGTGTGTATTTAATGGGACAACTCCAATTTCCAGTGATGCTCACAGAAAGAAATGTCTTCTGCTCATTCTCTGTGCTATGATTTGTGACAAGACACAATCTACCCTTTCTTAAGCCTCCTCACACTCTAATAGTCCTTGCTATTTATATTGGCAGTAAAAGAATGGAAAATTGCCTGTGAAAGGCTGTGCTAATCTATGCAAATAATCCCCAATTGCTGTGACTACTTATGTGGCTTTGAAGTGAGGCACTAAAGAAAATACAGGGAGAGAGTGCTGAGGAAGAAGCAAGCAAACCAGGACTGAGGCTCATCACTCCTTTAGCTTTGCTTAGCATCACTTTGCCAGTCTCAGGAGAGTAAACAGCGCACTTTGGTTTTACTTTGATTTTACTCATAACGCTCTTTCCTGACAGCTGGACCACTTAACAAACTATCCAACTCCTAGCTGTCTTGACTCCTTTTAGGCAATGTTTGTACATTCTTGGTGAGTCCACACAGCGTGTACTGTATATCATTAATATATGGGGGACCATTTTGTTTTTATCACATAAAGCAAGAGTTTTTGAAAGCAATAGACTTTTCAATAGTTCCGTTTGTCTAACCGTTTGACGACTTTTATTCCTGTGATCATTCTCTGTGGTACTATTAAAACGACACTTGAAAAATATACTTTTAAAGGTGAGGGTTAGATGGCCAAACTCTGCCAAGACAGGGTAAGCAAGTCCTCAATAGTTCCTGCCTCACAAATATGTCTGTCAGATATACTGGGCCAGAAGGCTGAAGATGATGCTCCAATGTGATAGATAGTTTTGGGTGACTGCTCAGGTAGTAAACTGTCTCTGTTATCTTCTCATTTGGGAAGCTGCTAACATGCACCCACTGTACACTCAGCTAATCAATTTTATTCCTTCTCAAGTCTCTAATGGGGTTGAAGACCAGATAGTTTAGTTTTACAATTAAGCTTAGTTGTTTAGGAGTTAAGATGTTTTTACGTCTAGATAGATGTTTTAAGTTGATAATGATGAGATATGAGAGATATTGATTTACATTCAGAATTTTAGATGCACCAAGATAGGAAAGACGTTCTCTTCAAGGCTTTCAAATACAAATAGCCAAAACAGTATGGATGCAGCATTTATATAATTCCAGATTGTTTCCAGATTGTTTCATGATTCTTCTTGATGTAGTAGTTTATTGTATATATACATGTATATGTGTGTGTGTAAAAGAAAAATAATAAATAAAAATAATGCAATCTAAAAAAAAATAAAAACAAAACAACTGTTGCTTGCCCTAATTCTCAGGTCAGGTGCTTTCAAGCAACTGTAGGAGAGAAAAAAAAACTGAAAAACTTTTGTAGAGGGCAAGAATATATACCAAAGACTTGGACACAGTATTTGCACAGCTAGATCTGTGTAAGAACCGCTATCCAAAATATACAAAGGTTATCCAAAAGTAAACAATGAAAGCTTAACTTAAAAAAATGGCATTATATTTAAATGTACCTCACCAAATAAGGTGTTCAGATGACAAGTATGCACATAGAAAGATGTCCAGCATGAAACATGTGCAGTCCTGTGGACCTTTCAGTTAAAAACCAGATCACTAATATATGTCTGATTCATGACATGGCTGTTAGGTCCTGCTGCAGGATGTGGCTGGCATGGCCTGCCCTCTACTTAGGGGCGGGGCTTCCCTTCTCCCAGAGATTCACTATGTAAACCAGACATTTTTTGCTCCTGGGCCCTTTTATTCCCACACCTCCTCACCCTCCCTCCTTCCCTTCCTCTCCCATGATGCTTCTAATAATCCTGCATTTATCTATTATGGCTTCATTACCAATTAGCTCATTCTCTTTATTTAATCAATCAACTGCCTCATACTTTATGGTAAGGATGAACAAGAGGCACAATTGTTTGACAAGATATTGTGGTGATCTGTGGACTAACTAACCCTATTCTTACATTTACCTGACTAGTGGTGCATAACCACTGAGGAACATGGGACCCCAGGATGGGAGAAAGGAAACACAATAACCCAGGGTTGGGGTTTGCTTGTTTGTTTGTTTGTTTTAATTCCTTTTTGTCACCAGCAATAGGCAGTCTATTTCTATTTCTTTGTGAAGCTTTGTCCACAGTAGTGAATTTCCACTTCCTCTCACATGACATTTGGCTCTCAGGAATGTTACACCACAAAAGGCAGACAGGTTTAATGTGTCCATGGTAACTCCATCAGTAATCCAGGAGTCTCCAACCTCACGGAAGGGGCCAGAGTCCCAATTGTTGCTATGGGCACACAATTAGAAAAAAAAAGAAAGAAAGAAAGAAAGAAAGAAAGAAAGAAAGAAAGAAAGAAAGAAAGAAAG
>OU015749.1:71598813-71640768 GCA_907169655.1 Acomys percivali
CTAATAATTTACCCATGTTTTTAACTGACAAAGGTGAATCTTAGCTCCCAGATACAGCTATTTGAAATCTCTCAAACTTCATACACATGACTCCTGCAGTGCATAAAAGCTGTGCAGGGGTCTGTCATAGTGATGAAATTATGATATTGCTACAATAGATATTTATAAGCTGTGCTTTGCAGCTCAGCTAAAACAGTCACTGAGATATGACTGAGCTCATCAAATTTCCCTTCTCTAACTGTCAAAGAAACATGTCTTATTTAGAGTTAGGATAGATATTAAATTCTTCACATTAAAAACTTCAAATATTTTGTAGTGAAAAGACTTGGAATATTATTATAGAAAGGGAAACACTTCAAGGAATAGTGATTCAGTATAGATATATAACAGCATCAGAATTAAATTATGTCTTTACAAATTGAGAGAATCGATTTATATGTTTAGGCCCAACTTAAGCTACTGTAAATAGAGACACAAGAATCAAAGTTTGTTTTTCTCTCTATATCAAGAAGCAGAGTGTTGACGTTTAAGGTGCTGGTCTCCTTGACTTTGATTTTCGTTTGTTTGTTTGTTTTGTTTTGTTTTTTCACAGCCCAGTTTCTTCCATCTCTCAGTAGATAGGAAAGGGAAAAGAGAAGTAGATGATAATTTGTGGTGGGCTTAAGGGTAGAACTTACTAACACTATTTTTGTACCTTTTGTCAAAACGTACTCACATGGCTACGTTTAACACTGAGAAAAAAACAATATGGTGGAAATTTCTGTACTGACCTGCAATGATGCCCACTGTAAAATACTTAAATATGTAATTAAAACAGGCTTGCTTTATATCAAGGATGTATGTTCAATAAAGAATATAGGGTGCTTGTTCTTGACACACGTTGAGAAAATCCATTAGATATGAGTAGTGGGGTCTGACACAGGTAGCTCTCTCTCATTGGCTTGGTGTGTTTCTCTGTCTCTATATTGACAGAGATAGATAGATAGATAGATAGATAGATAGATAGACAGACAGACAGACAGACAGATGTGTGTGTGTGTGTGTGTGTGTGTGTGTGTGTGTGTGTGTATACATGAGCATACATATCTGGTGTCTTCCCCCTCAGTCTTCATTATAAATATTGAGGTCATGATCTTTCACTGAGCCTGTAGTTCTCCATTTCATCTAGTCTGGGATTCTGCTTGCTTAAGGAATTCCCTGCTCCTGCCTCCTAGATAACGGGATGACAGGAGGGCTGTCAAACCCACCTATTACATGAGGTCTGGGGCTATAAACTCTGGTCCACAGGTTAGCATGGACATGGCTTTACTGAATAAAGTGACTCCATAATCAACAAATAACTATCTTTTCTTCACGTTGCTTGTTGGATTTTATAAGAACTAATCGCAAACTGAGAGCATACTAGGAAAGAAAACAGGAAGTATATTAAAAATAGTGATGCTCCATTAGTGCAGTACCAGTTGCTCTCCTTGAGCCATTTAATAATCAGTCATTTAAAACATTTTCTGTGCAGTAACTACCCATTTACCAACACTGATAAAGTAAGGACTCTGGCAATATAAAACAAGAGAACCATCTGCTCCCCAAGAATAGTGAAACATGGAAATAAGCAATGTGCATTCATAAAGCATTTCATTAAAGATCAGGAATAAGAGAGTTCCATTCATTTTCATAAATATTTTCCTTGTTGCAAAATAAATGTACAACATTAAGAACATTAAGTAGTAGTTTTACATTTTATAAACAATTATGAGAGAGAGAGAGAGAGAGAGAGAGAGAGAGAGAGAGAGAGAGAGAGAAAGAAAGAAGGGAGGGAAGGGAAGGAGACAATCATCCCATTCCCAGTAACATTAAAATACAAATAAAACATTATGGGATAAAGTAATGAAGGAGATGAAATATCCATGTTCTGAAAACTACATCAGACAGTGATGAAAGTATTGGAAAGAATCGCATCACTAATAGAAGCATTCCCTGTGCCGTGGATTACAAGACTTAAACTTGCTAAAATATTTGTGCTACTCAAAGCAATATAACAAAAGTATTTCAATTTCTATGAAAAAGCCAGTGATGTTTTATACTGAAACAGAAAAGAAAAAAAAAAAAAAAAAAGGAACTAAAGTCCACAAACAACCCTGAGGGGAAAGACCAATTCTGAAGAAAGAATGAAGCTTTCAGGATGCCAAACTACATTACAAATGTAGTAATCCATGTATCCCGAGACCATGTGGTGATAGACTGTGATCTATAGTCTATAGATCTATAGATAGATAGTGAACCATGTGGGTTGATAGACTAGATCCCAGAAATAAATCTACAGAGCTATGGCCAGCGAGTCATCAACAAAGGTGTGAGGATAGCAGAACAGAGAAAGCAGAGTCTCTTGGAAACTTAGAAAAAAAGAACATTCTCTCATAGAGAAAATAAATATTAGACACACGTTTCCTACCAACTAACACACATCATAGATTTACGTCATGAGTCTATGAAACTACTATGTGGATGCAGAGGGCGGACAAACTCCTGATGTCACGGTAGGCAAACATTTATGAATAAGCAATATGATGCACACATGGATATAATTGGTCTTTTGAGCTAAAACTCAGATGTTTCCAAGTGATCTTGGCAAAGTGCCGATGACATTTTATGATTGATTGAGATGCTGAGGATCCAGCTCAGGTCTTTGCACACACGGGTCATGGGCTTCAGCACAGAGCCACTGCTCCATCTTTTTATTTTAGAGGCTCAGAGACTCTTAGGCTATGTTTGATTTTAAAGGATCAGAGGGTCTTAACCTCCACAGATCCTTCTCCTGTTCTCTCATTGAACTTTTCTGACCACTGTTTTCACCTCTCACATTGAAGGAACACATTGGTGCTCTCTTTCACCTGCTGTTACTGGAGTAACTCCTGTCTTCCAATGCAAAACTTCCTTGGCTGACTTCCTCTTCTGCTTGAAAGCCTCACAAGAAGGGTCCTTACATTTTTGAGTTTCCCCTGCACCTAACTTGTTTCCAGGGATTCTTAATGAATGTTTACCATTGAAATGAAATGGCTTGTGGTGGAAGGGGAAGATTAACCTAGGCTGGCACAAATAAGAACAGCAAAGGTTGAAAATTGTGGTATCTGTGCCCTTTCATACACACAGTATTAAAGGGAAATTATCCCTCGTTTCTAATACACAACAGTAGAAGCTGCTCTAACATGCAAGTTGCTCTTGCACACAAGGTAGCACTATGAAGCCGGCTCAGCCTAGTTCTCCCACTTCTCATCCTGAGATAAAGACCACAAAGTCCACTAATAATAGCAACACTATTGTAGATGGCCTGTGTGAAAAACAGATGCTGAGGCTTTTCCAAAAGAATAGGAAACAAGTTTAGAGCAGAAGTGTTTGTTGCTATCTCTGAAGTTCAGGAAGTATAAAGGCACTTGACACTTTACACCGACCTCAGGGGAGCCCTTGATTCTTTCTCTAGGTGCAGTTAGAAAACTGCAACTTTCCTTCCAGTTTGTGCTATCACCGTCCTAATTAAAACATTTATAAGGTTGAGCAAGGAGACACCCAACAATATATCTCCACCAGGGAACCATTTCCAAACCAACAAAACACATTTTACATCTGTCAATATAAACACTTAATGGAAGAAATTTGCTGAAATGCTGAGAAAGGTTTGCAAGCATTTTTTTTTTCTTATCACCTAGTCAGTACAGGATCAATGATGGCAATCCATCAACTACCTGGAAGGATTGATCTGTGTAATTGTGAAATTGAATAGTAAGGGAAATAATGAAGGAATGGACAACTAGAAAAAGTGGTCTCCCCTGAAGTTAGGAGCTAAGGTCTTAAAACAGTTTCAGCACAGGCACGTCAGTCACATGCTCTCTTCTCCCCTATGTCCTTTTGTGTTTAACGTTTCCCCTTTCTTCATACTGAGTTAGCAGCTCTTTGTAGTTGTATATGCTATGGCATTAAAGGAAATACGGTCTTCTCCATGTCTTGCTTTAACACACTTTGTGGTGGCTATTTTTGGTTGTCAATTTACTATATCTGGAATTACTAAACTCAAAACTTGTGGGCACAACACTGAAGCATTTTGCTTAATTTGAAGTAAGAATATCCACTTTTAATCCACATGTTTGAGGTATGGAAGTGTATCTTAAATCCGTATCTTGAGGCAGGAGGACACGTCTTTAATCTGGGCCTCCCCCTCTGCTGGAAGGTTATCCAAAGACATGGTAAAGAGAAGCTCTTGCTTATTGTCTGCCTATTCTCACCTTGATGGCAAGTTCATTCCTTCACTGGCATTGGAAGCTCCCAACATGGGATTCCAGCATCTACTGAAAACCAACTGAGACATACAGCCTCATGGACTGAGCAACCAATTGCTGGATCGTCGGACTTTGCATTCAATGACAGCCACTGTTGGATTAGCTGGACTACATCCTGTATGCCATTCTAATAACTTCCCTTTCCACATATACACAGAAATTCATTTGATAAGTTCTGTTTCTCTAGACAACCCTAACTAATAGAGACTGTGGTGCCAAAAGTGGCCCTAGAGCAGCAGAAGCACAAGGGAGAAGCTTTCAGGTCTCTGGAATAGGCCTTCCAATTTGCTGACATTGAGTACTGACACCTCCTCTCCTGGAAGCTCAGAGTACTCAAAGCCCATGGTGTGAGCTATTACACAAAAATTAAGGAGATAAATGCATCTGATTATTTTGATTCCCCAACTGTGAGTGGCAATGAATTTGTGACTACATAAAACTTTTGACAATTTGTGGAAAAATAAGGGAAATGATGCTGCTATGTTGCTCTTAGCAACTTTGCATAAATTGACAAAGGATAGGAATGAGCTCTGTGATTAAATTAATCAACTTCTAGCATCTCAAATGTGGTATTAGACAGCAGTGGACTTAGTGATGAAATTGATACTCTAGATGCGCATCAACAGTTTCTGAGTGTGCCCTGGAAGAGAAGCTTCTCTCTGGCTGCCACAGAGCTCAAGTTCAGGAAAGCAAACCAAAGCCCTCATTATAAGTTTGGCTGAAATACAGTGAAAAAGCAAGTCCCAGCCTGGGAAGGTGCTGGTAAGGGCATTAATTGGTAAAGAATGGGATCCTATAACTGGGGATGGGGATATGTGGAAGGACCCTACAGAGTCTGAAGGGTTTGTCTCACCTGAGGACGTGGTCTCTCTGCCATCAGCACAGGTACTCACCCCTTCAACCCCTGAAAGACTGCTTCTTTGCTTTTAATTGAGGAAATTAATCCATCATTGACTGCTAAACCATCAGTGACTTTCTCTGAAGGAAATGCCAAGCAAGGCAATACTGATGTCCCTCCAGGCCCACCAATAGTTGTCTATAGCTCTATAACCAGACTTAAGACAAAGCAGGCTCCAGAAGCCAGGTGGAAAGTATAGGCGATGAGGGGGAGAGGTACACTACTAAAGAGATTAATGAGTTAGCTAATTAATTCAAGCAGAAGTTTGGGAAATATATGTGGGGATGGATTTTAAGTGTGTGGAATAACCGTGGAAGGAACATAAAGCTGGATTAGACAAAGTTTATTGATATGGGCCCTCTGAGTAGAGATTCTAGGTTTAATATGGAAGTTCACACAATTGAAAAATGGGGTCCTGCTCAAACTAAGGCCATAGCCAAGGACAATATAGGCGGTAAAATTTAAACCCCTACCCTGATCTAGCCCATGGATAGGACAGTTTCCACACTTGAGTGGAGAGAGGGATTTGACTTTCTCAAGTACTCTGGTGCCTCACATTTGACTATGTCCCCTGGCGGGGGAGACCTAGTGGCACTCAGAGGAAGGACAGCAGGTCACTGAGAAGAGACTTGATACCCTATGAGCATATACAGAGGGAGGTAATCCCTCTGAGGAACAGTCATAGGGGAGGGGAATAAGGGGAAAATAAGAGGGAGGGAAGAATGGGAGGATACAAGGGATAGGATAACCATAGAGATGTAACAAGAATAAATTAATTAAAAATAAATAAATATAAAAAAAAAGAAAAATATGTTAATGTCTTTGTTGTTTGGTGGTGAGTCTTCACTCAGCAGTGGATAGGGACTGATGCTCCGGCTTGCTATTGGATTCCAGGTAAGAGAGGTACGGAAGAATAGGGAGATAGGACCCAGTCATATAAGAAAACCATCAAGACTGGTAGATCTGGTCCCAGGGGTCTTCACAAACTGCTGTACCAACCAAGGACAATACATGTAGTAAACGTAGATCCCTGTTCAGATCTAGCCAATGGACAGCTCATTCTCCATGGCGCCCCCTATTTGACCACTTCCCCTTGGTGGGGAACCCTGGTGGCACTCAGAGGAAAGGGAAGCAGGCTAACCAGATGAGACCCAACAGGCTGTGATCATATGGTGGGGAAGGAGGTCCTCTTCTATCCCAGGCCCAGAAGAGAGAAATAGCATAAAAGAGGAGGCGGGGGGACAGGAGGATACAAATGAGAGAATAAGAATCGAGATGTAATCTGAATAAATTATAAGAAAAAATTTTTAAAAGAAAAGAAAAATGTGTTAAAAGTGTATCTGAATGGTTAGATGAAACATTTGTCAAAAGATGGCCTACTGAAAAGAAGTTGGAGATGCCCCATATCCCTTGGCTAAGTGTTGATGAAGGGACTTTAAGGCTCTAGGAAATTGAAAGCTAGAGTGGGTGGGTGCACTGGGGAAAATCTAATTCTCCTCAACCGGAAGGCCCAGAAGACACACCCTTCACTGATCCAATAAGATGCACAACGGTGAGAGGAGCACGTGCACATATGAAGAACTGTGTTGTCATCCATTTTCTCATGCCAGACCTTAGGGTCAGAGAGATGCTGCTGCTCAGGTGGATGAGTTAAAGGCAGTGGGTTTAACTGGGTCTTGAGGTAGCAGGGACCAGGTTGCAGCACCGAGTACCAAAGGCAAGGTGATTGTAGTTATCATAATGGGCAGCATAAGCAAGGCTATGTCTTCAGTGGCCTGACCTGCAATAGTCAGCACAGGTCATGAAATGATTTCCAAACTTGACGCAGTTTGCAGACCCAGAACCTCTTGAATGAAGGACCTTGATAAAATATCTAAAAGTTTAACTGTTAGCCTTTCTCCAGTTCTTCTCCCACAATTACCTACAACCTTTTACAAGGGTAACTGTACACAGAGGGAAAGGAAACAATCGGCTTTCTGGGGTCTATTAGATATTGGTTCTGAATTGACATTGACTCAGGGAGACCCCAAGAAGCATATGGCCCTCCAGTTAAAGTAGAGCCTTATGGATGCCAGGTGACCAATGGGCTTTAAGTTGAAGTCCACCTCACAGTCCAGTGGCTCCTTGGACTCATCTTGTGGCTATTAACCCATTTCCAGAGGGCATAATTGGGATAGATACACTTAAAAGTTGACAGACGTCTCACATTGGTCTCTGCCCTAGGGAGTAAGGATTATTATGGTTGAAAAGGATAAGTAGAAGCCTCTACAGCAGCCTCCGACAAAGGAAATCATCAATCACAGAGAGCATCACATCCCTGGAGGAACTAGAAAAATTAGTGCCACCATCAATGACTTAGTGGTTCCTCCCATACTTCCTTCACCTCTATCTTGCCAGTGCAGAAAACCGATGAATCATGGAGAATGACAGCTGACTATCAAGAACTCAGTCCAGTAGTGACTCCAAGTATATCTGCTGTACCAGATGCGGTGTTGTTCCTTGAGCAAATTAACAATCTGGTACATGGTATGCAGATATTGATTTAGCAAACACTTTTTTTTTTCAGTACCTGCCCATAAGGACCACCAGAAGACATTTGCTTTCAATAGAAAAGGCCACCAAGTTATCTTTACAGTTTTACTTCAAGCATATATTAAGTCTCCAGCCCAGTGTTACAACTTAGAAGGGATCTTGGACATCTGATTTTTCCACACAATAGTGCATTAGTGAATTATATTGACAGGATTAAGCTGATTGGACCAAGTAAGCAGGAGGTAGCAACTGCTTTGAACTCACTGCTAACCAATATGTGTACCAGAGGATGGGAAATAAAATCAGCCAAAATTCATGGACCTTCTCCCTCAGTGAAATTCATAGATGTGGCGCCAGCGCCACCGCGGTACCGAGTCAAGGGCGAGGGACTGCAGATTTAACACACACACACACACACACACACACACACACACACACACACACACACACACACACACACACAGACACACACACACACACACAATAACACAGCGGGTCCTTCATGCTAAGAGAGTAGCAGCCGCAGCAGTAGCGCGGGATCGGTTTATTATTTCGTCCGGCCCCTCCAGAGTTCCAAAGAGCCTTCTTATAGGCAGCAAAACAGGAAACCTCCTCCCAGGTGAAATCCCTCAAGAGGTAAATGAAGCACACAGGAGGAAAAGTCTCGAGGAAGGGAGGGGCGCATTCTCAGAGTGGTAAACACGACTAGCTAACCAAGATAAACACAGACATGGAAGCTGCTAGAAACAGGACATGAAACAGCAAGACAGGCAGGCAGCCCAGTCGGGCCTGGTTTCTACACATAGGAGTCCAGTGGTGCATGGCCTGCAGAGACATTCCTTTTAAGGTAAAGGATAAGTTACTGTAACTAGCCCCTCCCACCACCAACGGGGGGGGGGGGGAGGAGAGGGGGGAAAGACAATGCTTAGGCTTAGTATTTCTTTCTTGGTGGTGGGAGGGGCACAGTTACAGTGCCATTTAGGTGGCAGCAGGCTGGAGGGCTAGGGGCAGGGTTTCCCAGAAGGCAGAACATGCTTTAAATTAGCATCTAATGTATGGCAGCACTTCTCACATAGATAAGACCCACAGGGCCAGGTATCGAGAGGTGGTGACTGGAATAGTGACCCACTAGGAAAAAGTGTGCTTCCCACTCCTGCAGCCTTAAGTTCTGTTGGCCTAGAAATTTTAGTTCCAGACCCAGGTGGGGAGCATTCCTGCAGGAGTCATAGTAAACATTCCAGGGAATTGAAAGCTCAGAGGTCTCCTATGGCCACTTTGGGCTTCCAATGCCCTTAAACTAACAGCCAAAGAAAGGAAGAAGAGCATTAGGAGGGGAGGTCAATCCCTATTACCGTGGGCTAATTGGCTTGTTTCTCCACAGTGGGCATAAGAAAGGCTGTGCCTGAACTGCAGGAGGTCCATTAGGGCATCTCTTGGCACTAGGATGTTCTGTGGCTAAAGCCAGTGTGAGACTACGGTCCCAGCCCAGACAGAAGGACAAAGGGCACAAATGTGTCAGGAATGAAGATATAGGTCACTCCTTGAGGAAAAGAGCCAAGACCTGTTGAGGTTCTCGCCAAGGGTACAGGAAATACAGAATGATTAGTAGAGAAAGATAGTTATGAATGCTAGCTGAAGCCACATGACCAGTGACAGAAATGACCATTATAGTTGACATGAATGTTTCTGACTCATTTTGTTAAGAATGTGTTCTTACATATACATGTGTTTTCTTTAATCGATATTTTAAATCATGTGATGTAACATCTATTAGGATATTATGATTGGTTATCATGTTTAAGTCTGAGACACTAAAGGAATGTCCCTCAAGGGACATTGCCATCTATTTTAAATTTATAATGCATTTGCTATTGTGGGTAACTATTCCTATGAGAGATAGTTATATCATCTTAGGCAAAATTATAATGGGTTAAATATAAGGTCTGCTACTCTAAAGAGGCCTGACTGACAGAGACTGATTCAGTTGGTTGTGCCTTCCACAAGTTTATCATCTTTCATGTCACTTTAGAAGACTGTCCTCCCTTAGAATGGTACCTTGGATCCTAGCTGAGAGCTGATAGTTGGTCCACTTAATTCTGAATGGAAACTAGGTGAGCAGTGATGCTATAGTTCCCAAGCATTGGCAAGGTCCTTTCATACTTAACTCAGATGCCTTTTTGAACCGAGCGGCCTTCATTGGGAAGAGCTGTGTCTCTCCAGCCTGGGACCCTCTCTCTTTTAGCAGTGAACAATTTTACAATGCTGAGTTTGATAGAAAGGGAAAGGCTCAGCTAGAAGAGACTTCTTCCTTCTGTACTTCATGTGGATTCCACCCTGCCCTGGGGTTCTCTGTGACTGCACTCCATGTGAGTGGACAATACATTGAGATGGATTAAATTATTTTTAAAGAATCTGTTGAAGTAGGAGGCTTTCATACTGACCTATGTTTAATCTAGAACGGCAAAAAATTTTTGAGGTATTACAATTACTTTCTGTAATAAATTTTTTTATTTTTAATTTTATTAATTTATTCAGATTACAACTCAATTGTTATCCTACCACTTGTATCCTCCCATTCCTTCCTCACTCCCTCTTTCACCCTATCCCCTTCCCCTAAGTCTAAGACCAAGGGGTGCCTCCTTCCCCACTATGTGGTCATAGGCTATCAAGTCTCATTATCATTATGTCTTGGCTTATGATTTTAGATGTAAATTGTAAATTAATTCATCTTAGCCATATGGTAACTAGCCACTTATATTAGATACTTCCACAAGGAACATTTCTGAATAAAAATCCTTCCTGTAATGGCAGTCTACTTATATCATATATATATATATATATATATATATATATATATATATATATATATATCATATAATCTTACTGGCAGTGAACTTCCATCACAGTTAATATGTATCATGTCCTGCTGATATTATACACATTCTTCACATAAATCTACTTTTATAGAAATTGCACCGAAATTACAGAAGTCAGGTGCTGAGTACACACAGTTTTTAGGGAGCAGAGTCAATATAAAGTTATTTTTTACTGTTAAATGCTTCCTTTCATGAAATCACAGCTTAATGAAAAAGCAAAATCATACTTCTTTAATAGCATTAGTCCAAACCTGTCACATGATTCTGCCCTGTAAAGAGACACATGAAAGGATGACTTCCATTTTCTGTGTGTGTATATAACCAGGCACAGAAGTGCTAATGCCAAGTCCAAGGTACAAGTGCCTGACCTCTTCTTCCTCCCAAGAGCTAAGTCTCTATGTGACTTTCTCTCTCCAGCACAACGGTGGCCCCATCCTCCCTCACGCCTAACTCATAGAACTCACAGCTCTTGGCCACTCAGTTCTCATTGTTCATCTTACATGTGTGAATTTATACACACGGGAAAATGGGAAGATAGCCACCTGGGAGGTTCTCCTGAGACCACGAGTTTCTGGGAGCCATAGCCATGCCTTATCGTTCTGGCTACTTCTACTCAAGAGCACAGGTCAGAAACACTGCCTGGCAGTATGCTCAACACATCCCCCTTTCCAAAGACCTTGTTAGACACATATACTGAGTTAACATATACAGCATAGTTAGAATACAAGCCAGAACAACAGATTCTGGGCCACCCTCAGCCTGCACTTCTTACTGTTTCACAGTTGGCTGGTTTGTTGTAGAACTTTACTCAAATTACCAACACTTGTACTGTGTTCTCACAACTGTAGCCCAGAAGCACAAAATTGATTCATGATTTGAAAGAAAATTAAGAATTTTTATAGCTTTACAAAGGGCTCAAGAAATTACTTTCTCTCCCTTTCTATCACAACTCTTTTTAATGCCCACAATCCCACTTAAAGTTAACAGATACCCAAAAATATTAACTAATTTCATACAACTAAACACATTTTTACTTATTAGGGTAAGATTTATTGTTTTCTACCTCAGGTTTATATTTACAATGTCATTAGAAGAAAGATTACATGGTAAGGTAACACAATCTAGTATGTCTCACATTGTGAACTCTCTGTAGAATTTACAAAGATGTTTAGTTGTAATGATTCTGCATATATAGCAGAAACATAAATTCTAATAATTTAGAGTGACTTAGCCAAAGCTTTACCCTCACCCAACACCAAGCATGCACTTGGCTTTATCACTGTGTCCTCATCACAGGTTTTTGAAGAGCAGTTAAAATGCTACACATGGTGTCCTGTCTAACATGACCCTATCTTTATATCTTCTGTCCTTAACATTTAATAACATTTAATAATTATTTTTCCATTGATAGATCCCAATCTTCAATAATGAAAATATTATTCCACTTACGTGTAAATCATAAAACTTACCTCCTTTTATGATAATTAATAAAATGCTTTAAACTTTTTGGCATGTGTTTGCAAAATCATCCAAAATGATATATAACATCTAGTTTCAGACAGCCACAAAAGAGCAAGAAACAATAGACAAAGGCAATGAAAAGAAAATGCTTAACTTGCCTTAAGGTAGATAAAAACTTTTCTGGTTCTCATTTAATGAAATTTTCTAAATTGAGTAGAACAAGAAGCAGGAAGCTTTTGAAGGGCTTATGTCTAAGCTGTGAATTAACTGTAGGCAGAGAAACTCCCAAAGGGTAAGGGTTAGGGCAAACTTATCTCCCAATGACCAAGTTCACTAAACAGTTACAAAGCTACTCTTATATTCAAGAACAAGAATATCTGGTTAATTATATGGATGAGGTAAAGACTCTCTGACACAAATAACATCTTGACTTGGTTTTCCTAAAATAATTCAGGCAAAGCCTGGATGGCTTCTGTGCCTTCACTTGTCCTTCAATGCCACGTGCTATCTTTATAATACACTGAATGACTTATGAATGGGAGCAGCGTTCTTGAACAGAGCACTCTTAGAAATATAAGAGATAATTTAAGAGATATGGCTTATCAGGTTAAAAGTACTCGTTGTACAGCCTTATAAACTCATTTGGGCTTCCCTAGAAGTCACGTAAAAGCCAAACATGTGTTTATGTGTCTACAATTCCAGCATTCCTACCATGACATGGGAGGTGTAGGTGAATGTCTAGAAAATCTTGGGGAGAGATGGCGCAGTGGTTAAGAGCACTGACTGCTCTTCCAGAGGTCCTAAGTTCAATTCCTAGCAACCACATGATGGCTCACAACCATCCATAATGTGATCTGATCATATTATATACATAATCAATAAAATCTTTAAAAAAAAAAAAGAAGATATTGGAAGCTAGAGGGCCAGCTATCTATAGGACTTAAGCAATAGAAAACCAGATAACAAGTTAGAAGAGGAGTGTTGATTCCCAAGAGTTGTCCTCTGACCTTCACAGGAGTGCTGTGCCCCATAAGCCTTCACACAAAACACGTATACCCCAACACACACACACACACACACACACACACACACACACACACACACATTTAAAAATACAAATGACAAAAAAACCTACAGAATTGAGCAAATACATTGCTGTGGCTGTCTAGTAAAAATAAAGTTTATTCTGATGAGTTAGTGTTAATTTCGAACATATTGCAAATAATAGTTTCCATGACTTCTTTATGCTTACAAAACTGTATTATTTATTTAAAATTTTTTATTTGTATCCAACAAAGTGAATTTCACTGTGACAATTTTATAAACACACCATCATGCTTTTCTATATTTGGCTGTATTGTCCCCACTCCTTTCTCTGTAATAGCATCCAAATAGAATCTCAGTAATTTGAGCCATATTACATATTATTACCATATTAATGATGTTATTGCATATTACTCTATTTGCTATGGATGAGCTTCATCCAGTTAGTTTAAGGCATTAAGTCTATAGACAAAGAGGAAGAAGGAGTTCTGTTCAGGATGACAATACCTTGCACACATTCCAGTGTGGCATCAGCAGACATTAGCCCTGGGATGCAATCTCAGGTCCGGCTTCAGATTCATGTACCAACCTTCTCAATCCATTTCCATTTCTTCCTACTTCCCTGGACTATTTCTGCCTCTTTTTGAGAATTCTAATATGCTCTTCTATTTTTATTGCTCCAAATTTATCAATTGTTAGCTTAATAAAATGTAAACCAATTCCGAGTCCCGTCGAACAAAATGAACAGAAAGTTAGAGTCAGACACCACATATATTCTAAGCAGCAATACCCCATCAGATTTCCAAAGACAAAGAATAACTTGGGATTAAAATTTTTTAAATATGGAAATTAAGCTGAATTAAATTAAGTGGGTACAAAGTGAACAGTTAAAATTACTAAATCAAGAAGACACTGCATACGGACAGAAGAAAACAACCAGATGCAGAGGCATCTCATGCCCACTAAGGTAGTTTCAGTGTTCTTTTCATAGGACGGGCTGGTTTTTCTCAGAGGCGAGTCAAGAGATATAATGTCATATTAATACTGGACATCCCTACTTAGAAGGTTACCAGTGCGACCCTGAGCATGGTAACATGCACAGCTGATCCTAGCACTGGGGAAAGTGAAGCTGAAAGATCAAAGTCTGAGACCAATCTGAACTATAGAGCAACATTCTGATGAAAAAGAGGAGAAAAAGGATAAAGGGGGGGTATAGGAGTGGGGATGGGGTGGCAGAGATACTCACTCACATTTGTTACACATCCTGTGGTCTCTGCTCCTACAAGAATTACTAGGACTTCAGATAATGCCAGTAGCACTCTGAGTGCAGTGTCTGCTGAGGCTTAAGTGTTGTTTGCATGGAAGTCAGGAGTGGTACAGGCTGTCCATTGCATGGGTGGCAGCTGAGAGCACAAGGAGAGTCTGAAGTCTAGTCTATTCACAAATCTGGACTAATTTACACAGCTGTCGCTAGGACCCAGAGGGAGCCCTGGTGGGCAGACACAATAAAGTAGACACATTCTCTATCTTACTCTCTTTTACTTCACAAAAACTAGCACTCTGTTCCTACTCCTTTCACTTGAGTTTCTACAAGTCAGAAATACATTTTGATTCTATCATATATTACGAGCATTATTATAACACTTAAGAGGTATAATAATCCTCTTTGTCTTCTTTCTAAATTGAACATAGGGATTAGTCAAAAGGGTGAGTTCCTTCCATTAACTAATCTGGCACTGACCTCAAATTCCAGAAATTAACTTTACTTATGTTTCCATTTACCTTCACTTCTAGTCCTTGAAGCAAATTCAGAAAAGTTGTTCCCCCAACTTGTATGCTTAATTAACACCAGAAAGCAAGAGAGAGAAGATGCTGCTGCTATTCTTTAAAAAACACATTTGCTCTCTGATTGGAATTATTCTCTCAACATCTCAGTATGTGAAAAAAATTAGTAAAGAACATGGTCACATTTAAATTCCACAACCCTTTAGATGGGTGGAATGAATGACTTTAAGCTCCTCACCTGGACCTAATATCTCCACTCAATTTGTTCACACATTTTTTTCAAAACTGATGTATATGATTTATATAATAAAATGGATACACAGCAACAAAAGTCTTTTAATTAACCAAAAAGAAGAGAGAGTAATTAAAACTATTTTTAAATGATTTATTCAGATTACTTCCTGATTCTTATTCCTTCGCTTATAGCTTGTATCTTCCCTTTCCCCTCCCTTTTTCACCCTATTCCCAGCTCCAAACCTGTGACAAAAGGGGAGCTCCTCCCCCACCATATGATCACAGCCTATCAGGTCTCATCTCGATAGCCTGCTTCCCCTTCCTCTGAGTGCTGCCAGTCCTCCCCACCAAGGGGATATGCTCAAATAGGGGGCAACAGAGTTTATGTTAGAGGCAGTCCCCGTTCTCCACACAGCTGTGGAAAATGTGCTGTCCATTGGCTAGATCTGAATAGGGGGTCTAAGTTTACTGCGTGCATTGTCCTTGGTATGTATAACAGTTTGTGCAGGCCCCTTGGGTCTAGATACAACAGCCTTGATGGTCTTCTTGTAGGATTCCTGGATCCTGAGCATCGTTCCACCTCCCCATTCTTCCATACCACTCTCACCTGGAGTCCCAATAGTGAGTGCTAGCACCTGTCCTGATATCCTGCTGAGTAAAGACTCTCAAAGGACATCCATGTTGGGCTAGTATCCAATTATAAATGAGCATATACCATATGTGTCTTTCTGGGTCTGGATTAACTCACTCAGGATAATTGTTTCTAGGTCCATCCATTTGCATGAAAATTTCAAGATTTCCTTGTTTTTAATAGCTGAGTAGTATTCCATTGTGTCAATGTACCACATTTGTTTTATTTGTTCTTCAACTGAGGGACATCTAGGTTGTTTCCATATTCTGGCTATTATGAATAAGCCTGTGATGAACATAGTTGAACAGATGTCCTTGTTGTGTGGTGGAGCATCTTTCCGGTATATGCCAAGGAGTGAAATCACTGGGTCTTGAGGTAGCCCTATTCCCAATTTTTCTGAGAAAGCGCCAGATTGATTTCCAAACTGTTTGCTCAAGTTTGCACTCCCACCAGCAATGGAAGGTTCCCCTTTCTCCACATCCACACCAGCATGTGTTGTCACTTGTGTTTTTTATCTTAGCTATTCTGATGGTGTAAGAGTTGTTTTGATTAGGATTTTTCTGATAACTGAGGACATTGAGCACTTCTTTAAGTGTTTCTTAGCCATTCAATATTCCTCTGTTGAGAATTCTCTGTTTAGCTCTGAACCCCATTTCTTAATTGGGTTATTTGGTTTGGTGGTGTTTAATTTCTTGAGTTCTTTATATATTTTGGATGTCGGCCCTTTGTCAGATGTAGGGTTGGTGAAAATCTTTTCCCAGTCTATAGGCTGTCACATTGTTCTGTTGATAGTGCCCTTTGCCCTACAGAAGCTTTTCATTTTCATGAAGTCCCATTAATTAATTGTTGACCTTAGTGTCTGAGCAGTTGGTGTTCTGTTCAGGAAGTTGTCTCCTGTGCCAAAGCTCTTTCCCACTTTTTCTTTTTCTTTTTCTTTTTTTTTTTTTGATTTTATTTTTTAATTATTAATTTATTCTTGTTACATCTCAATGGTTATCCCATCCCTTGTATCCTCCCATTCTTCCCTCCTTCCCATTTTCCCCTTATTCCCCTCCCCTATGACTGTTCCTGAGGGGGATTACCTCCCCCTGTATATGCTCATAGGGTATCAAGTCTCTTCTCGGTAACCTGCTGTCCTTCCTCTGAGTGCCACCAGGTCTCCCCCTCCAGGGAACACGGTCAATTATGAAGAAGCAGAGTACGTGAGAAAGTCATATCCCACTCTCCAATCAAGTGTGGAGACTGTTTTGACCATTGTCTAGGTCTGGGTAGGAGTTTAAAGTTTACCGCCTGTATTGTCCTTGGCTAGTGCATTAGTTTGAGCCGAACCCCTTGGCCCAAATTTGCCTATCATAATGTTCTACTTGTAGGTTTCTAGGACTCTCTGGATCCTTCTAATTTGCTATTCTCCCATGTTTCTCTCATCTAGAGTCCC
The DNA here is from genome assembly GCA_907169655.1 of Acomys percivali. Classification (NCBI taxonomy): domain Eukaryota; kingdom Metazoa; phylum Chordata; class Mammalia; order Rodentia; family Muridae; genus Acomys; species Acomys percivali. The sequence continues at coordinate 71,616,038 of OU015749.1, forward strand.
AATAGGATGTCCTCCCCTTTGTCCCAGTTTCCTGGTAAGTGAAGGCTTTCGTGGGATATGCCCCTTGAGCTAGTATAGATATAAGTGAGTATATACCATTTGAGTCTGTCTGCTTCTGGGTTAACTCACTCATTATGATCATTTCTAGCTCAATCCATTTATCCACAAATTATGGGAATTCCTTGTTTTTAATAGCTGAGTAGTATTCCATAGTGTATATGTACCACAGGTTCTTTATCCATTCTTCTACTGAGGGACACTTACACTGTTTCCATTATCTGGCTATTATGAATAAGGCTGCTATGAACATGGTTGAGCAAATTTTTTTGTTGTGTGCTGGAGCATCTTCTGGGTATATTCCAAAGAGTGGAATAGCTGGGTGTTGAGGAAGCCCTATTCCCAGTTTTCTGAGATAGCACCAGATAGATTTCCAAAGTGGCTGTACTAGTCTGCATTCCCACCAGCAATGAAGGAGTGTTCCTCTCTCCCCACATCCTCTCCAGCATGTGGTGTCGCTTGAATTTTTGATCTTAGCCATTCTGATGGGTGTAAGATGGAATCTCGGAGTTGTTTTGATTTGCATTTCCCTGATGACCAAGGAGGTTGAGCATTTCTTTAAGTGTTTCTCAGCCATTTAATATTCATCTGTTGAGAATTCTCTGTTTAGTTCCATGCCCCATTTTTCAATTGGGTTATTTGGTTTGGTGGTGTTTAGTTTCTTGAGTTCTTTATATATTTTGGATATTAGACCTTTGTCAGATGTAAGGTTGGTTAAGATCTTTTCCCAGTCTGTAGGCTGTCACTTTCTTCTGTTGACAGTGTCTCCAGCCTTACAGAAGCTTCTCAGCCTCATGAGGTCCCATTTATTAATTGTTGACATTAAGGCCAGGGCTGGTGGTGTTATGTTCAGGAAGTTGTCTCCTGTGCCAATATATTCCACGCTCTTCCCCAGTTTTTCTTCTAAGTGACTTAGTGTCTCTGGTTTTATATTGAGGTCTTTAATCCACTTGGATTTGAGTTTTGTGCAAGGTGGCAAATATGGGTCCAGTTGCATATTTTTACACAAAGACCTCCAGTTAGACCAGCACCATTTGTTGAAGATGCTATCCTTTTTCCGTTGAATGGATTTGACTTCTTTGTCAAAAATCAAGTGACTATATGCGTGTGGATTCATATCTAGGTCTTCGATTCGATTCCCCTGATCAACCAGCCTGTTGCTGTGCCAGTACCACGCTGTTTTAATTACTATTGCTTTATAGTACAGTTTGAGATCAGGTATGGAGATTCCTCCAGAGCATCTTTTATTGTACAAGACTGTTTTAGCTATTCTGGGTGTTTTGTTTTTCCATATGAAGTTCAGATTTGAACTTTCAATGTCTTTAAAAAATTGTGTAGGTATTTTGATAGGGATTGCATTGAATCTGTAGATTGCTTTTGGTAGGATGGCCATTTTTACTATGTTAATTCTCCTGATCCATGAGCAAGGAAGATCATTCCATCTTCTCATGTCATCTTCAATCTCTTTCTTAAGAGTTTTGAATTTTTATTCAAACAAGTCCTTCACTTGCTTAGTTAGAGTAACTCCTAAATATTTTATATTGCTTGTGGCTAATGTGAAACGTGTGGCTTTCCTAATTTCTTCCTCTGTAAGCTTGTCATTTATATATAGGAAGGCTACAGCTTTTTTGAGTTAATTTTATATCCCACCAATTTCCTGAAGGTGTTTATCAGCTGTAGGAGTTCTCTGGTGGAATTTTGAGGGTCACTTATGTACACTATCATATCATCTGCAAATAGGGATAGTTTGACTTCCTCCTTTCCCATTTGGATACCCTTGATCTCCTTTTGTTGTCTTATTGCTCTGGCTAGAACTTCGAGTACTATATTGAAGAGATATGGAGAGAGTGGGCAGCCTTGCCTTGTTCCCGATTTTAGAGGAATTTCCTTGAGTATCTCACCATTTACTTTGATTTTGGCTATTGGCTTGCTGTATATAGCCTTTATTATGTTGAGAAAAGTGCCTTGTATCCCCGATCTCTCTAAAATTTTAAATATGAATGGGTGTTGTATTTTATCAAATGCTTTCTCTGCATCTAAAGAGATGATCATGTGGTTTTTTATTTTCAGTTTGTTTACATGGCGGATTACATTGATGGATTTCTGTATATTAAACCATCCCTGCATGCCTGGAATGAAGCCTATTGGTCATGATGAACGATATTTTTGATGTGTTCTTGTATTCGTTTTGCAAGAATTTTATTTAGTATTTTTGCATCGATGTTGATAAGAGAAATTGGTATGAAATTCTCTTTCTTTGTTGAGTCTTTGTGATGTTTAGGTCTCAATGTGACTATGGCCTCATAGAATGAATTTGGTAATGTTCCATCCATTTCTATCTTTTGGAGTAGCTTTAAGAGTATTGGTATTAGCTCGCCCTTGAAGGTCTGGTAGAATTCTGCACTGAAACCATCTGGCTCTGGGCTTTTTTTTTTTTTTTTGGTTGGTAGACTATCAATGATTGCTTCTACTTCTGTAGGGGAAATGGGATTATTTAGCTTGTTTATCTGTTCTTCACTCAACTTTGGCAAGTGAAATTGATCAAGAAAATCGTCCATTTCCCTTAGATTTTCAAATTTTGTGGCATATATGCCCTCAAAGTAGGATCTTATGATTCTTTGTATTTCTTCAGTGTCTGTTGTTATGTCTCCCTTTTCATTTCTGATTTTGTTGATATCAATACTGTCTCTCTACCTTTTAGTTAGTTTGGCTAATGGTCTGTCTATCTTGTTGATTTTCTCAAGGAATCACCTCGTGGTTTTGTTGATTCTTTGGACTGTTTTCTTAGTTTCTAATTTGTTAATTTCAGCCCTGAGTTTGATTATTTCCAGACGTCTACTCCTTTTGGGTGTTTCTGCTTCTTTTTTTCCTAGGGCTTCCAGGTGTGGCGTTAAGATGCTTATGTGCGATGTTTCCAATTTCTTTTTAAAGGCACTTAGTGCTATGAATTTTCTTCTTAGCACTCCTTCAATGTATCCCACAAATTTGGGTATGTCGTTCCTTCATTTTCATTGAATTTCAGAAACTCCTTGATTTCTTTCTTTCTTTCTTCCCTGACCCAGATGTCATTTAGCAGAGCTTTGTTTAGTTTCCACGTACATGTAGGCTTTTTGTTATTTCTGTTGTTGTTGAATTGCAGCCTAAGAGTATGGTGATTTGATTGGATACAAGGTATTATTTCAATCCTTGTATCTGTTGAAGCTTGCTTTGTGACCTACAATGTGATCAATTTTAGAGAAGGTTCCATGGGGTACAGAGAAGAAGGTATAGTCTTTCTTGTTTGGGTGAAAGGTTCTATAGCTATCTGTTAGATCCATTTGACCCATGGCATTGGTTAATGATGTTATTTCTCGGTTTAGTTTCTGTTTCAATGACTTATCCTTCAGTGAGAGTGGGGTGTTGAAGTCTCCCACTATTATTGTGTGGGGATCGATGTGTGGTTTAAGCTTTTTTAGAAGATCTTTTACAAATGTGGGTGCCCTTGTATTGGGAGCATAGATGTTCCGAATTGTGATGCCATCTTGGTTGACTTTACCTTTGATGAGTATGAAGTGTCCTTCTGCATCCCTTTTGATTAATTTTGGTTGAAAGTCTATTTTGTTTGATATTAAAATGGCTACGCCTGTTCGATTCTTGTGACCATTTGCTTGGAATATTTTTTTTGCAACCTTTTACCCTGAGGTAATGCCTATCGTTATGGGTGAGATGTGTTTCTTGAATGCAGAAAAATGTTGGATTATGTTTATGCACCCATTCAGTTAGTCTGTGTCTTTTTATTGGAGAATTGAGACCATTGATGTTGAGAGATATTAATGACGGGTGACTGTTAAGAGTCTTAATTTTGATGTTGTTTCCAGTCGAGCGTTTGTGTAGTTGTGTTTTTACCATGGTATAGTTAGTTATCTATTTCCTGAGTAGTTTTGGTTGTAGCTTGACCCTTTGGGATGGAGTTTTCCTTCTAGTACCTTCTGTAAAGCTGGATTTGTGAATAGGTACTGTTTGAATTTGTTTTTGTCATGTTTTCTCCATCAATGGTTATTGATTGTTTTGCTGAGTACAGTAGTCTAGCCTGGCATCTGTGGTCTCTTAGGGTTTGCAGGATCTCTGTCCAGGCCCTTCTGGCTTTTATGGTCTCTGTTGAGAAGTCAGGTGTAATTCTGATAGGTTTGCCATTGAATGTTATTTGGCCCTTTTCCCTTGCAGCTTTTAGTATTTTCTCTTTGTTCTGTATGTTTTGTGTTTTGATTATTATGTGACGGGCAGTTTTCCTTTTCTGGTCAATTCTATTTGGTGTTCTGTAGGCCTCTTGTATGTTTATAGGTATCTCTTTCTTTAGATTGGGGGAATTTTCTTCTATGATTTTGTTGAGAAGAGTTTCTGGGCCTTGGAGACTGATATCTTCTCTTTCTTCAATGTCTATTATCCTCAGATTTCTTCTTTTCATGGTGTCCTTAATTTTTTGGATGTTTTGTGTCAGGAGTTTTCCAGATTTGGCATTTTCTTTAATAGTTGCTTCAAGATCTGTGATTGTATCTTCTGGACCTGAGATTTGTTCTTCCATCTCTTGGATTCTGTTAGAAAAACTCACCTCTGTGTTGCTTGCCTTCTTCTCTGAGGTCTCACGTTCTCGTTTTCTTCTGTCTGTGTGTTTATCATTGAATCCATTTTTGTCTTCAGATCTTGAACTGATTTTTTTATTTCTTTCATCTGATTGTTTGTATATTCCTGATTTTCTTCCATTGCCTCTTTATAGATCTTCAGCGCTTGAACCGTTTTCTTGATTTCATCTGGTTGTTTGCATTTTCCTGAAAATTTTCCAGTTCCACTCTCTGTGCTTCTTTTATGTCTCTCACCTGTTTGGCTGCGTCCTCCCGCATTTGATTACGATTTTTTTTGTTTCCTCCATTAATAGCCTCATTACTAAGGATTTGAGGTCATTTTCTTGTATTTCTGTTGTATTTGAGTTCTCTGGGTTGTTTTCTTTGGGAAAGCTGGAAACTGGAGACACCATGTTGTTTTGGTTTTATTTGCGTATGCTTTTACACTGTCCTTTAGACATCTTACCATCTTTGTTTTTGTTGGGTAGCTTCCAGAGTTGGATGGAGGGAGTCTGATGATAGATTCACTTATTTTCTCATAATTTCCATAGGCTGGAAGCTCTGATACTTCACCTGTGTGGATGGCAGGAGGTTAGCTCTGTCGATTTGGACTCTCACAGCCAGTGATTCTCAGCTCCCCTGTGCTGTGGGTCCTGCAATTGTTCTGGGTCTCTGAGTGAGTGTTGGGTCAGGCCAAGGTATCCACATCCTTCTGGGTTCCCTGCCAAGTCCAGCCAGGTACACTGGGCCCGAACCATGCGCCGAGCTCAGCTAGATTCTCAGGGCCTGAACTGTCTGCCGAGCTCAGCTAGGGATTCTGGGCCCAAAATGCACACAGGGTCCTGCCAGAATTTTTGGGCTGGGACTGCGTACTGAGCTCAGCTAGGAGCTTTTGGCCCAAAGTGCGTGATATGGTCAGCTATTGACTCAGGGCCTGAACCGTCCGCCAAGCTCTGCCAAGAATTCTGGATTCAAACTGCACATTGTGTCCAACCAGGGTCTTAGAGCCGGGACTGTGCCAAAGGCTCCGCTAGAGTCTCTGGGCCCAATATGTCTGCCAAGCACAGTTAGGGACTCTGGCCCCAAAGTGCATGCCGAGCTCTACCCGAGTCTCCGGGGTGGAATTGTTCACCGAGCTCAGCCAGGGACTCTGGACTCACACTGCACACTGAATTCAGCCTGGAACTCTGGGCCTATACTGCGTGGATAGTCCAGCCATAGTCTTGAAGCTGCCGAGCCTTTGCACACAGCTCAACTAGAGTTTCTGGGCCCAATCTGCCCAGGAAGTCCAGCTAGTGTCTCTGGGCTGAATCTGCGTGTTGACCTCAGCCTGTATCAGTGCCCCAGAACTGCCCGCTGAGCTGAGCTAGTGTCTTGGGCAGAACTGCTCATTGAGGTGAGCTAGTGCCTCCAGTGGAACTGAGCGCTCCGCCCAGCCTGCGTCACAGCAGGATAACTGAGGCTGCGCTGAGCTGGTGCCTAGGGTGGAACTGAGCACTCCGCCCAGCCTGCATCACAGCAGAACTGAGGTTGCGCTGAGCTGGCACCTAGGGTGGAACTGAGCACTCTGCCCAGCCTGCGTCACAGCAGGAAAACTGCGGCTGCACTGAGCTGGTGCCTAGGGTGGAATTGAGCACTCCGCAGAGCCTGCATCACAGCAGGAGAACTGCAGCTACGTTGAGCTAGTGCCTTGGGCAGAATTGCTTGCTGCGCTGAGCCAGCGTCTCCACGGCACTATGCACTGAGCTGAACCTGGGACTCTGGGGCTGAACTGTCCGCCGAGTCCAGTTTGGGTCACAAGGCATCACACGACCCAAATCTTGTCCAGAGTCCCCTCTCCCACAGCAACTCCCTCTGGCCACCACACTAATCACCTCCACCGGAAGGCTCAGAGCTGCAAACCTCAGCCACTGCCGCTGGTGCCGCTGGTGCTGCTGGTGCCGCTGACGCTGCTGTTGCCTCTGCCACTGCTGTTCCAATCTGAGAAAATCCGCGCTCCTCCCGTGTGCAGGGGCATGCAGGTCCTCTGCACCCTGGTCCCTACAAACCATGGAGCACTCCTGCTGCTGTCGTGTGGGGACCTTGGTGTTCCTGACTCAGAAATCTGTGCAGTTCCCTGAATTGTTCACTGGAGCTTCCAAACACGATCCACACTGCTCGCAGCCATCTTGGATCTACGCCCCACTTTTTCTTCTAACAGATTTGGTAGGTCTGGTTTTATGTTGAGGCCTTTAATCCACTTGGACTTGAGTTTTGTACAGAGTGATAAATATGGATCTACTTGCATATTTCTACATGTAGATATCCAGTTAGACCAGCGCCATTAGTTGAATGCTATCCTTTTCCATTGAATAGATTTGGCTTCTTTGTCAAAAATCAAGTGACCATATGTGTGGATTCATTTCTGTGTCTTCAATTCGATTCCCTTGATGAATCAGCCTATTGCTGTGCCAGTACCATGCTGTTTTAATTACTGTTGCTCTATAGTACAGCTTGAGATCAGGTATGGAGAGTCCTCTGGAGGATCTTTTATTGTATAGGATTGTTTTAGCTATTCTGGGTTTTTTGTTTTTCCATATGAAGTTGAGAATTGATCTTTCAAGGACTTTAAAAAATTGTGTAAGTATTTTAATAGAGATTGCATTGAATCTGTAAATTGCTTTTGGTAAGATGGCCATTTTTACTATGTTAATTCTCCTCCTGATCCATGAACAATAGACATCTTTTCATCTTCTGATATCATCTTCAATTTCTTTCTTATGAGACTTAAAAATTTTTTCTTATAAGTCTTTCACTTGCTTGGTTAGAGTTAGACCTAGATATTTTGTATTATATCTGGTTATCATGAAGGGTGTAGTTTCCCTAATTTCTTTCTCAACACTACTGTCATTTGTAGACAGGAAGGCTACTGAATTTTTTTGAGATGATTTTGTATCCAGCCATTTTGCTAAAGGTGTTTATCAGTTGTAGGAGTTCTCTGGTGGAATTTTGGGGCTCACTTATGTACACTATCATATCATCTGTGAATAGGGATAATTTGACTTTCTCCTTCCAATGTGGTTCCCCTTGATCTCCTTTTGTTGCCTTATTGCTCTGGCTAGAACTTCAAGTACCATTTTGAAGAGATATGGAAAGAGTGGGCAGCCTTGTCTATTCCCTGATTTTAGTGGAATTTCCTTGAGTTTCTCTACATTTAATTTAATGTTGACTACTGGCTCTCTCTATATAGCTTTTATTATGTTTAGGAATGTGCCTTGTATCCCTGATCTCTCCAAGACATGAACTGGATTTTGTCAAAGGCTTTTTTAGCATCTAAATAGATGATCTTTTTTTTTTTTTTTCAGTTTTCTGCATCTGTGCTCTATATCTTGGACTCTGTATCTGGGACTGATTGTGAGTTGTGAAGCACCAGCATCTGAATGTGCTGGTCCAGGGGAGAACCAAGCAGGATGGGTTGATCTGACTTCAGAACACTCTGCCAATCAACAGAAAGCCCTAGGATCTGGTGGTTGTGGGAAGGGTCTCCAAAGGACAGCGCAGCCTGGCTGTACCCACATTCTCTCTGACTGAACTGTGGGCTAGAGAGCAACAGCATATTAAAAATCTTAAACCAGGCTATTCTGACTTGCAAGAGCTTCAGAATCAACTTCACTCAGCAGGGGTCGCTGTTATACAGACACATGGGAGAACTTGGCTCCTACCCCCACACCAGTTCATTTCCATCTTCTTGGATAATAAGATATATGCTCAAGTCAAATGGAATCCTAGAGTCTTCTGGGGAGATGTGTTTTATTTATTTGTTCATCCAAAATGAATGGGTATTTAATATTTATGTGTTCCAATCTATATTTCCCTGATCTTTGTTTAAGATTATGTAAATGCAAATCTAGAGGTGTAAATAATCCCCCCGAAGGAACAGTCTGTTTTGAGGTGGAACTTCATATTCTTCACTCTTTTTCTTCCTTGTTCATCTCAAAACCAAATATAGGTATCACATGTTTAGTTGTAATTTTTACATTTGTGTAAGTTTCTAAGGTGTATTGTGTGTGTGTGTATATATATGTTCATATATTTTATAAATATCTATGTGTATGTACATAGATAATTATTAATGAGTTTTGTGGGTTTCATAACTCACTGATCTGAGCCGACTTGAATTAAGTATTGCCCACAATTTCCAGAGAGGTAGCTTTCTGATCTTGTGGTGATTTATGTGAACTTCTCAATGCAAAGTCTTGAAAGTAAATGCTTGCTACTCTATAGAGGAATAATACTGATGAATGGCCAGACAAAATGGATGAGGATGACAATAAAGAGAATGAAATCTAAATGAACATGAGCATCACAGAATGTCAGTAATAAGAAAAGAGAAGCCATGAGAGAGCCCAGGAGAGTAGAGGCTCTTCACCTGTTCGGCTTTTATGATAGCTGACCTTCTAAGCCAGCCCATTCCCTGCACACGGAAACACATACAATATATATTACTGATTCCCAAATGTGTGCCAAATGTTGAAATGGAGAGATGATTCTAATAACTTGCCCATGATAGAAGAGAAGGCTAGGCACTTTTGATGTCTCTCCACCTTCATTTGTCATTTCCACTTCTTAGCTAAACATATTCTGTATACTGTAGGTTACACACACATACACTCACACACACACACACACACACACACAGGCACACGCGCACACACACACACATGCACACAAACGCACACGTGCAGCATCTTTATGATGATCTTGTTCATAGCTGGCCATTTACAGATGGCATTTTGATCGTGAGTATAGCTATGATTTTGTCAAAATGCCAGCCATTTTGATTATGCTGAGATGAGTTGTACATTAGGTTGTCACCGAACTCTTCGGATCGTCTATTTTGGTTCCTAGGACTACTACAACAAAGCATCATAAAGAATGGAAACTGAAGCATACACACTTGCCTTTTCAGAGTTCTACAGTTCCAAGTTACAGGTGCGGAACATCTGTTTTTTCCTGAGACCTCTAACCTGGGCTTGAAGATGGCCAGCCAGGCTCATGTACTTGCACACATATCCCTCTTAGCCCATGTGGCTTCCACCCCTCCGTGCTCAGATGTGGTTTTTTAGGAGCATACCAGCTAGATTAGGAGATACACTGATAACTTCAGAGTTACATATACTCTAGTTAAAGGCCTTAACATCAAAATCTAAAGTCCTAAAGTTAGCACTTCAAAATACAGATTTGTGGTAGGCACATTCAGCTGAACCTGTTAACATAAGAAAATCCATTTACTAAGCCAGAGGAACCTCAACGTCCTTTCTAAATTCTCTCCTAAACTGAAACTAATTTTATACCCTACTTTCTGTGATATTATGATATATTCTATATTTTACAATTATATTTTAGTCATTTTATGTTTAGTTTTATGCACTGTGTCCTCAAACATATCTGAAAGCAAGAACTAGGATATTAGTGTATTTCATTATACTCTGCCATAATTCAAGAGATTTTAAAACATATAAATGCAGAACAATGTCGTTAGAATGCATCACTGTTGTTGGGAAGTTTTTTTACTTTATGGAGGTTAAAATGTGGGAAAGGTTCACCCTGGAAGGAAATACAATCCTATACAATGTTGTATAAATACAATACTATACAATGTGGTACAAACACAATACTATATTTGTTGTTCTAGCCTCAAGACTTAGATTAGTACCAATCTATGATAGCAAGCTATAAAGTTATTTTGAATAAAAAGATACTCTTAACATTTTTTGCAAAGTGAAATTGAAAATTAAATCAGTTTTAAGCAGAGCGAGTAATGTTTCCCAAAAATATAAAGTACACTGTTGATTGGAAGGAGCTAAACATCTTAACCCGGATGCTTGGATAACTTTTTCAAAAATTATTTCTCTGTATTTTAGAGACAGTGGCTTCACTGTAGACATAGAATATAGTCAGTGCGATGGTTAGTATCACCACCATCATAATATCAAGTTCACTGTCAATTGACAGATCTGGAGGCAGCTATTATCCAGGCCTGGGCATGGATGTGAGTCCTTGTCTAGAGTAGGTTAAATAAGTTGGAAAGATCCATATTAAATACAAATAATACTACCTTATGCCTGGGGTTCTTCTTGAAATAGAAAAGCAAAAGTGATCTGAGCACCAGAATTCTTCTCTGTGCCTCATAACTAGATGTCATGTGCCCACTTGCCTCACACCTCTACTGCTACAATTCTCTGTCAGGACAGGCTGTATCCTCAAACCTTGAGCTGATCTTAGCCCTTTCTTATCTGAGATACTTTTGTTAGGCATTTTATCAGAGCAATGAGTGTTTGCTGCAGACTGCACATTGCAGAGGATTTTAAACTCCCTGAACTGAACACTTTGAACTCTTCTCTCCTACTTCCCTTTTCAGAGGAAAGCAACGCCTGGCTCCACAGCTGATATGTCCATTTTTATTACCACAAATGTAGCATTTGTGTTCCATTTTGGATCTCTTAGCTGGAGTGTAACTTGAGGGTCAAGACTTATGAATAATGTCTCTCATCACTTCTGTAAAGTTGACTGAGCAAATCACAGGGGTTCTGAAGGCAAAGTGGAACATGTGCTGGCCTTTGAAGGGCTCTGTGTGTTGTGTGTGTGTATGTGCATGTGTATCCATCTTTGTGAACAAGAGGAGAGTTCAAAGAATTTTACTTTTTACTTTTCATAAGGACAAAAGCGTGTGCATAAAAACTAGTGCAGAGAATTTTGCAACTTGATATATGAGTCACATCTAAGGCTTGGTGTGCCCACCTTTCTTCAAGGTTAGACTATTGCTTTTATACAATATTGTGATTTTCATGACTACTTTAGCATAAAGACTGCAAAAAATTTCAACTCTCTACTGCTGATTCCTTTGTTTATTGTTGAAGATGCTAGAAATAACTGGAGAAGATAGTATATACTATATGTTGTATGTAACTATCACAAAACTGTATTGAATTCTTGAAACACACCCTTTAAAGTATAACCTACATTTTATTAATACAGCTTTTGACTTAGGTATGGTAGTGTACACCTTTATGCCTAGGACCTTAGAGGCAGAAATAAGTGTATCTCTGTGAGTTCAAGAACAGTCTGGTATACACAGTGAGTTCCAGTCCAGTCAAGAATATATAATGAGATCTCAAAGCACAAAGGCACTATTATAGACAGGTGTATCTCAGCCAATTGAAGAAACAAGGATAGCCAAAATTCCTGCTGGATACCGCTGATGTTGTGTCTTTCTACCAACGTTTGCTCACCCCAAGAATTACAGTTTCAAATGCATGACTAATTGGTATAGCTTTTTGAGCTATAAGAAAGAAAGAAATTTACCCCTGCTAGATCTTTGGTAAGACAAAGGGGTGTCTTATGCAAACTGAATAAACACACGTTGATGAAGCCATGTGGTGTAGAAATTTTTAAATGCCACATTGGCCTGATTTTGATGCCTTGGCTTATGGCTAGCTATTATATATTTTTTTCTTGAGCAGCTGGTTAAATCCGTGCCCTGATTGTTTCCACTAACTCTTATGCTCAGAGCTCCAATTCGCAAGTCTCCTTGCTCCCTCTGGGTAGACTCAATGTGGTTATGAACATCTCCTAAGCTCCAGGGCTAAGATCCTAAGCTCCTATAAAACAGTCAGTCCACAGGAACCTCCAAAGCTCAGGTGATTGGACCACAACTCTATACAAGACCTTCTGCGTAAGTGGTAGCTTGTTGATGTCCTGTGCTTGGAGTCAATTGCTGAGTTCCCTTGCTTGTCCACAGGAGGGGATTGGAAGTGTAGATGCCTCTGTTTTAAATCAGATAATTTATCAACTTTACATATAAAATCGTTATTTACATATAAAACCACCCTTCTACCTCCAAGGAAGTTCTCTGACTCAAAATGAGGATTTAGAGCTGCAGAGGGAGTCTGCTTTCTGATAACACTGCCAACAATTTGATCCATCTTGTGAACAAGGGTTAGGAACTTGGCTTCTGAAAGTCTGGGGGATACTGCATTACTGTGATCCTTCCGTTGTAAAGTAGAGGTTGTGTCACACTGCAAAGTCCCACTGCAGTTCTCAGTGCCTGACATTCCTGGTGACATACCATCTTTTTATTCACCCACATATTTGATTAGATGATATTCGTTTTAAGATCATGTCATTATTTTCTGCTACTGAAGAACAAATTATGATTAATACCTACTAATGTGCTCAGTTTTAAATAGGAAAGAGGTAATGTCAAACAAAACTCAAAACCTTAAAAAAAGCCATTAACAGAAACTAGGTCCCCTAAATATTGTACATATTCATTAAATGAGCAGTTTAGTAATATATCACTCAATAGCAGGTTACTGACAGCGCTGAGGACACAGAAACCACTGCTGAGATTCTGTCCACATGTTGTTCTTACTAAGAAAGGATAAGAAAGTGAGAAAGGCAGAGGCATCTACTAGAGTTCTTTATCCTTGATGACTTTTGTTTGATATTAAGTGTGTGTGTGTGTGTTGTGTGTGTGTGTGTGTGTGTTTGTGTGTGTGTTTGTGTGTGTGTGTGTATGCTTATGTCAACATATGCACATGCATATATACACCCAGTGGGCAAGGCTAGTTGTTGACTGAACCCTGGGCTTTGCCTATCTCTGTCTCTCAAGAGCTAGAATTATAGGCACACACCATAACATCTGGATTTTTCCTGTAGGTTCTGGGGTTCAAAGACAGGACCCTGTGACCCTGTGACCCTGTGTTTCTGTAGACAATACCAGCTGAGCATTCTACGCAGCCAGAATGTAAACATGATGGGACTGTTATTTAAACAGTGAATATGGGGATTTCCTGTTTTATGACTCAGCCGATCAAGTAAAAGAAACTTCTTGCATGCAAAATACAACTCTGAGACTTGGGTTGCTCAGCACTTGCCTTTCCATATGGAGAAAGGAGAACCAGTTCTCTGCTGTAAGTAGAAGCTACATCTGGTGGGACCCACTATCCATAGCTCATACATTATAGCATGAAACTAGCAGACCCAGTGGTGGCTATTACCTAGGGGTCTGTATACACAGAATCAAGCTTTGACCCTGGCCACCTAGATCTTGTACCTTGAATGAGGATTAGGAAGCATGAAAACACTGACTCACAACTGCAGTTAGCAGTCTCCACCACAGATGGTGCTGGAGGCCTCTCCCAAATACCCCTGGCAGAGCTGTTACTCTCCTCCTATAATCATAGGGAAGTTTAAAGCTGACTTGCAGCCTTCCACAAGTGTTCCCTATCAAGTTACAAGGGTCCTGTCTCCATTCTGCAAAGGAGATTCTTGGGAGCTGGGAAGCAGGCAAGTGTCTTACTTTGAGTCCTACTGAGTTATCCCAATACCACATTTGCTCCTGCTAATGTTAACATTGCCATTCTGAAGATGTGGGTGGTAAATACCTAGAATGGAGTCTTGGGACAGCAAGATGAACTGGTGGCTGAACTGTTTGCAGCATAGGTCTGATAACTGGAGCTTGTTCCCCAAAACTCTCAGGTAAAAGAGAAAGGAGAGAAGCAATTTCTAAAGTTGTCCTCTGACCTTGGCAAATATGTGCAACCCTTCAATCACACACATGCAAAACACACACACACACACATACACACGCACGTGCGTGCACGCATGCACGCAGATGCACAATGCACACATATGCACACACAAGATGAATAAATACTTTATCTTAAATAATACTGTCTCCTTTAGCTAAAATCTTATGTTCACTCCAGATCATAACATCTAAATGCCCCTTAATCTGCATCTTAATCCTCTACCTAGCTCTCTTACTGATTATATATTTATGTATTTATTTGTTGTGTTCTGGGAACAGGTACTCATTATGCACCATTGCTGACCTGGATCTTGCTATGCAGACCAGGCTTTGAACTGCAAGGATTCCTCTGCCTTTGCATAAGTCACCACATCCAGTTGTCTTCTACTGATGAGTTTGTTCTGGCTTCTGATTGGTTTATTATTTATCACCATCATCATCATCATCATCATCATCATGATCACTGGTTTTTTTTTTGTTTAGTGGAGGGAACTGGGCTTCACTCTGCAACCCTAGATAACCTAAAATGTGCTATGTGGACCAGAATTTGCCTGAATGATTTTATCATGTTTCTTTCTATGCTCTTCAGACTAATGTAGGCTCTGATGGATGACTTTGCAATACCTCAAGTTCATCTTACAATTTCTTTTTATTAAACACTTGTCTCAGAAGTAATCCAATGCCCCCTCTTATCTCAGCTAGTCATGGTCACCACTGATGTTCTTTTAAGGTAACCTGTGTACTACCATCCCTCGGTTTATGGTCTGAAAAGCTCAAACCACCAACCCATCTGACCTCTTACTGGCTCCATCCCTGTGAAACTGCCACTGCAGGAGAGACAGTATCCTTGGCAACAAGGGAAAGATCCACTTCTTTTTAAACATCATCTGCTTCCTGCATGGTAGACTTTGACAAACTTGACTGCTTCAAGTATACTTACGCAGTATAATTAGGACTCCTGTTCTTAAAATTGCCTTGTTTTGCTGATGAAATGACTGTCTTGAATTACACGCATTTAATATATCTGTATTTAACAGATTTGTGGTATTTAGGTTTGATTCTCAAAGTCTTAGGTGAACCTTGTATCTAAGTAATAAAGTACACTGTCCATATGGTTTTGATATAATATATTGGTGAGTAAATACCCTCTAAGTGAAAACAAATTAAGTCTGGAAAAGGTGATGCACGTATATAATCCCAGATCTTGGGAGCCAGGTGAAACATGGTCACCACCGTGAGGATGCACACAGTGGGACTCTTTCCCAAAACTCTTTCCTCTCAAAATTCCAATTTGTAAAATGAAAATACAATAAAGTATATTAAAATAGCAGGGAATCGACTTACTGATGATCCCTTTCATGGCTGCTATCTTGGTGTCTGTGAAGGCTTTCAACATTCTACTTAATGTATTTTACTTATATATTGTTAAGTGATTATTAAAACTTGTTCAAGGTGCTAGAGAGGTGGCTCATCGGGTAAGAAAACTTGTTCTTGCACAGGACCTGGGTGGTTCCCAGCATCCACATAAGGGCTAAGAACTGACTATAAACTATAGTTCTGGGGGATCCAGCACTGACTCCTGGCCTCCACACACAAGGTATAGAGATATGAATTCAGGTAAAACACCAACACCTTAAAAAAACACTTGTGCAAAACATGAACACCAAATCACAGTCTTCCCAATTAAACAGTAAACAGTTTTAAGTCTTTATCAATCACAAAACACTCTAAAATGTCTCTCATTCATTAATATTCCCCTTCTCTCATAGCATCAGACTCCTTTTATCACCTCTATAAATGATATTCCTAATAAAATATTTATAGCTCTTGCCTTAAAAGATAGAATTCACCAAATTTAGTTAAACAGTACAGTTTTGTATTATTAAAAAGAAAACCAGAATGCTGAAAAGTGCTAGGCAATGGATTGCATTCTGGAAATATAAGACACCCACAAATTAAATGGACTCTGAGATTCCATCTTACACCTGTCAGAATGGCTAATATAAAAAACACAAGTGACAACACATGCTGGCAAGGATGTGGAGAAAGAGGAACACTCCTTCATTGCTGGTGTTGGTGCAAACTTGTACAAACACATTGAAAATCAATCTGGAGCTTTCTCAGAAAACTGAGAATAGTGTTACCTCAAGACCTAGCTATACCACTCCTGGGCATATATCTCAATGATGATCCACCACACAACAGGAAGAACATTTGCTCAACCATGTAAATAGCAGCTTTATTTGTAATGTCCAGAATCTGGAAACAATCTAGATGTCCCTCAACTGACAAATGGATAAAGAAACTGTGGCACATTTATACAATGCAATACAACTCAGCTATTAAAAAGAAGGAAATCTTGAAACTTGCAGTCAAATGGATGGAACTAGAAAAGATCATCCTAAGTGAAGTAAACCAGAACCAGAAAGACATGCATGGTATGCACTTACTTATAAATGGATGTTATCCCAACATAGATGTCCTATGATAGACTCTACTCAACAGGGGATTGGGACAGATTCTGGGACTCTCTGCTGAGAGTCTTGTGGAAGAATGGGAGAATGGAAGGAACTAGAGAGTTCAGGAGCCCCACAAGGAGATCTTGACCCAGAGGGGAGGGTCCTGCACAAACTGCTGTACCAACAAAGGACAACACATGCAACAAACCTAGACCCCTAGTCAGATCTAGCCAAGGAACAGCTCATTCTTCACAGTTGTGGGGAGGGCATGAACTCTGGTGCCCCTTGGTGGGGAGGCACAGCAGAGTCACACAGAGGAAGGGGAAACAAGTTATCTGGATGAGACCTGATAGGCTGTGGTCATATGATGGAGGAGGAGGTCCTCTTCTGTGAGAGGTCTGGGAGAGGGGAATAGGTGGAAGAGAGAGAGAGAGGGTGGGAAGGGGAAAATACAAGAGGGGGGTAACATTCAGTATGTAAGCTGAATAAATTATAATAAAATAAATAAATAAGTAAATAAATAAATAAAAAGACCCACACTACGCCGCACCCTCTTAAAACAAAATTGTGCATGCTCATAGCGATTTTTGTAGCCACTTTTGTTAAGGACTTACAAACTGTCTCTGAATATGTAGCTGTTAACATCTCTTTGGATTTTTCTTTAAATCCAATTTCTTTAAAATTTCTTGAAGTTAAGACAGAAGAGATAAATATGTCTAAATGAATGGTTTGACATAATGTGTGTAGAATGAGCAATTGCCAAGGGATCTCTCTGCTTTCTGCTAGTTGGAAATCTGTCACTCTGTGAGTTCCAAAGCTCTCTTTGCTTCCAGTGCTACAGGCAAGCTTCCTTTTAGACAACAGATGATACAATACTACAGTGGACTTAATATTGCCCATGGGTTTTAAGAGAAAAAAAAAAGCTTTTCAGAAAGCAGAGCATGGTGGTGGGTGGGCGTCCAGGCCTGTAAGTCCAGAACTGTGCAAGGCCATCCTGGACAATAAGAACATAAAAAAAAAGCCCTCAGTGTTGCAATGCTTATCTCAAATGAATAAATTCCTATGTTCTTCACCCAGGACTGGGAGAAAGAAAAAATATAATATTATAATTTATGTACAATACATAATACGTTACATATGACTATAATACAGAATATATTATTTACATGTTATATATATACATAAATGATATATGATTTATATATTATATATAATATTATTGGTATTATGTGCTATTCTCACATACCATTAAAAGGTACAGACTCATGCTTTATTTTTTTTCCTAAAACATCCTGGGCATTCTTAATACTAATGCCTCAGGGCTGTTGAGAGTAAACAAAATCTTTTACCTCAGTGTATGTACATGTGGGGAAATGGGGCCCCTGAGACAAAAGGAGATGGGTGAAGTGTTGCCAGCAGCCTGTCCAGGAGGAAATGAAACTTCAGCTCAGCCGTTTATCCTATGACAGCTGTCTTCAGATGACCAAGGGGCAAGGATTGAAAGCTCCTCTTCCTTGTTCCGTAGGAAAGAATACACCATTCCAAAAAGCATGGACATCAGGACCCAAAAGGCCTCTGGTTTGAACATTGTAGACTTTGCCCGAATTCACTATTGAACTACAGGGGAGAAGGCTCATGCAATAACTGCAAAGGACCACACTGACAAGCAGGCCTTGAACGCAAGGACACGACTGTGAGGTGGAGGTTAACCTGAAGGGCATGCAGACACACTGACACAAAGGGCAGGCTGAGTGTGAGCTGTACAATACATTTCTGAAGAATATAGAACATATCACTTAAAAATACTAAGGTAGAATGGTCAGAGTTTGAGGTCATCCTCAGCTACGTAGCTAGTTTGAGCACAGCCTGACTACATGAGAACCTGTTTTTAAAAAAGACAATTGTTAGCCTGATATCCTTTCTCTGAGTGTCACCAGGCCTCCCCACCCAGTGGATGTGGTCAAATATGGGGCATCAGAGTTCGTGTGAAAGTCAGTCCCCACTCTCCACTCAACTGTGAGGAACGTCCTGTCCATTGGCTAGATCTGGGTATGGGTTCGAAGTTTACTACATGTATATGCAGGGGGAAGAGGTCCCCCTCATTCACAGTCATAGAGGAGGGGAGTAAAGGGAAAATGGGAGGGAGGGAGGGATGGGATAACAATTGAGATGTAAAAAGAAAAGAAAAATAAAATAAAAATTAAAAAGCCTTTATCAATTAAAAAAGACAATTGTTGACTTCAAATTTTAATACATTTATCACATTTTTCTTTTAAACTTGGAAAAGCAATAAAAGATAGAAATGAAAATAGTGAATGCTGGCTTATATCATTATGATTTTCAATTTTATTTTGAATCTTCCTAGGTCCAGGGTGGAACTCTGCACCTTGCACAGCTAAGTAAGAGCTGTACCTCAGAAAGATTCCAACCCTTACCATGATTTCTCTAGAGCATTCCTTTCTCAAAGGAGTGGCCATAGGACAATGAAATGAAAGTCATTAAGATCAAACCTGAAATCAAATTTTAGACAAAATAGTGTGTAAATGATTCAAATAGCTACTTTTTCAAAACGCAGGAAAAACTAAACTAAAACCCACCAATACAGTTTTGCTTATATTATCCTGTTTTACTCTCTGAGTCTGACAGACGCTGTTGAACACAGTACAGCACAGCTGCATGACTGGCAGGGGTAGCAACAGGACTGCATCCCCAGACTACTGTGACCCAGGAGCGAGAACGCTGGGAGACTCACAACACGCAAGAGGAATTGGCTTCTTCCTGGGATTGGCAACAGGGGCTTTGCGAAAGGCTTCCTTTCTACCTCTGCACCATCAAGCCTTCTGTGTAATCCTAATGACACTAACAAACGTGTGACACATTGGTCCAGACCTTACTCTACCCCTTGACAGGAAATGTGAGTTCTACCTCACTTTACACACTCGAGCTTAGTCAGCCATTTGCCTACTTTTCTAACAGGAAACTACTTAAAGCTTTTAATCATTTCTGGCATCCTTGTAAAAAGGGGTGGTGTTCTTCGGTCGGCTGGAATTAACCAATATTTACAGTGGCTTTACAAATCCCCACCCTGAAGGTATTATCTTCTACTTAAAGTCCTATGGAGCGGGTTGTGTGGGTTCAAATCCCAGTTCAAACAATCAGCAGCTGTGCAACTTTGACAAGTTTTTTTTTTTTTTTTTAATACCTCCCTCTCTCATTTGAAAACTGTGGGTAATAATAGCAGCCTTCCTCCCAGGATCAGGAGGACTGAATTAATTAGCATAGTAATAGTGTAGAACAATGGCAGCCAGTGCTCACAGAGTGCCAGTTGTAACTGCCAAGTGAGTAGTGTGCAGTGGCGTTCCCACACGCAATCTATAAAAATGTAAAAGTACGCAAGGAGCCGAGCTCTGCCAGGGAGCCAAGGGGAACTCAAAACACATGGGCTTTGTTTTACCCTGCTTTATAGTTTCAATAGCTGTGCTCAGATTGATGTGTGGCACTGCTTAGGGTGAAAGAAAAGAAAAAAACCCAGTTAAGAGGACTCAGATAAAAAGGAAAGGAAAAAGATGAAACACAGAACACCCAATCTTAACAGGTCCCTGCAGACCAAGCAGTATTTATACACGCAGAAGGTGGAGCACCTCCAGGTAAGGGGAGCTGGGGCCTTGGCCTAGCTTAAAACACCACTAATCTGTACAGGGTAAAGGGCTGTGGGATCTGACCACCAAGGATTGATTCTATAGCATTAATTAGGACTTCTGTAGTTTCTAAAAGATAACTTATCGGTGCCCACAGTTCATTATGTTTAAAAGAAATATTATAAAATCCATCTCATTAGATCAGTTGGATAAGATGTATATTTGTGTACAGCTAATGTACTAGCTATTTACTGTGTTTACTGTAACATTTGGTTTTGAGACATTTCATATACACATACATTAAGACAAATAATGAAGACCAAAATTCAGCCTGCGTAGAAGTTATTCATGGCTGGGGAGGGGAAGAATATACAGTCAACAAAATGCCTTAAAAAAAAAAACAAGGAGTATGTCAGATATTGATAAGTGTTATGGATGAATGAAGCCAAGTACACCAGCAACATGGATATGTGGGTGGACTCTCTCATAGACTTTCTTTCTTTCTTTTCTTTAATTTTATTAACTTATTCTTGTTACATCTCAATGGTTATCCCATCCCTTGTTTCCTCTCATTCTTCCCTCCCTCCCATTTTCCCCTTATTCCCTTCCCCTATGACTGTTCCTGAGAGGGATTACCTCCCCCTGTATATGCTCATAGGGTATCAAGTCTCTTCTCGGTGACCTGCTGTCCTTCTTCTGAGTGCCACCAGGTCTCCCCCTCCAGGGAACATAGTCAAATGTGAGGCACCAGAGTACGTGAGAAAGTGATACCCCACTCTCCACTCAAGTGTGGAGAATGTCCTGTCCATTGGCTAGATCTGGGTAGGGATTTAAAGTTTAGCGCCTGTATTGTCCTTGGCTGGTGCCTTAGTTTGAGCGGGACCCCTGGGCCCAAATCTGCCTATCATAATGTTTTACTTGTAGGTTTCTAGGACCCACTGGATCCTTCTACTTTGCTATTCTCCCATGGTTCTCTCATCTAGAGTCCCAATAGGATGTCCTCCCCTCTGACCCAGTTTCCTGGTAAGTGAAGTCTTTCATGGGACATGCCCCTTGGGCTAGTATGCAAATATAAGTGAGTATATACCATTTGAGTCTTTCTGCTTCTGGGTTAACTCACTCATTATGATCATTTCTAGATCAATATACTGTTTTCCATCACATCAGAAGTAGAAAGTAGAGTCAGAATCTAGAACAAGATGGAAGAGTGGGAGATAAAAGACGATAGGAAGAAAGGAACATTAGGTAAATGTATGTTGAATTGGCAAAAAAAATGAAGATCTACTCCCAGTTGGGGGTCTAACAACTAAGAGGAGCTCAGAAAGTCATGTTCACCTGTTCAGCAGATAGAAGATTTGAGTCAATTCCATAGCAGGAAGAGAGAAGGAGGAGGAGGAGGAGGAGGAGGGGCCTAGGGACAAGATAAGTTCCTCTAAGATGCTTCCCAGCAGCCCATTTTCTTCAACTAGTCCTCACAGATTAGTCATTCAGCTGTGACTTTATCAAGGGCTGGTCCATTGGTGAGAATCTTATGAGCTAGTAGGCTTTCCGTTATGACTGCCATCTGGGAACCAAGCCCTTGTGGCCTTATCTAAATCATAAAAAATCTGTATAGTGAGAATTTTGAAATTGTGGTTTCTTTAAAAAACATAGAAATACTATAAGAATATTTTTCCTTTTAATTCCAGATATGGTGATAAGAGGCTACTTTGCAGCAGCTGACTATGTGCTTTAGCAGAGGCGAGGATTTTTTGAGTGATAGATAGTTTCTGCAACTTTTGTGAAGTTTGGAATTCTGGATACTTTTCAGAGGGCATATACACCCTGAGAGGTGATGTGGAGTGTTGGGAGTTGTTGCTTGGTTATTAGTTGCTGTTGGTTGTTGTTGGTTGGTTGCTATTTGTTAAGCAGTCATGCACAAAGAAGAAATTAGATATTCTGATGGCAAAGGTCAAACTTGCCCAAGAAGCTCCATCCTCCTTTATCAGCAGGAAGTAATATAACAATAACATTTCCCCCTTTGGTCTCTATTTTTTTCTTTCTTGTCTAGTGTTAGGGGGTTGAAAGAGTGAAAATAAAAGGATCGAGAAGAATAGAAAAAAGAAGAACCCACAAAGTAGTAAAAGTCCAGTGACAGAGCTGAACAGACACTTCTCTAAAGGAAGCATACAACTGACCAGCAACCATGTGCAAAACCACTCAGCATCAGCAGTCATCACAGAGGGAAATCAAACCACAGAGACAGTGTCTCACCTAGTTAAGATGTACAGCACCACAAGTAAATGTTGGATAGAAGACAGAGCGGGTATGAGTATGTGCCATTGGTGGGGATATAAGTTATGGGAATCACTATAGACATTTTTCACAAAGCCAAGGGCTTTGTGAGCTCAAGGGGGATGGGATCATTGTGTGCTCTCTGTGCTCTGTGGAATATTATGGAAGCAGAGAAAGAATGGGTTATTTCATTTCTAGAAACCTGGGTGGAACTAGAAGTCACTATGTTAGGTCAAATATGGACACAGGAAGACAAATCAATATGTTATTATTTTATAATTGAATAGCACTCCCTAGAGACTTGAAGATGGCTGGTGGTGGGAGAAGGGACAGAATTTCAACAATGATCACAAAAATACAAAGTGGAGAATTAATTGTGGGCTTAACGTATCACAACTATGGATTAAAGCCATCTATGATATATTTTTGAAATGATGGAATTATGAAATTTCTCATACACAATAATGATTAATACTTGAAGAGATAAAAATGCTTATTTTGTTGATTTGATTACTACACACTAAATACCTGTGTCAGGTAACCATATTGTACCCATAAAGATGCACAAATGTTATGTCTCAATGGTGAAATGATATTTAATGATTATTATGAAGATCATGACTATAAAAGTGAAAGATTCCTGGCTTCAGAAGAGGAAATGTTTCCTCAGAAAGGAATTGAATTTCAGTTGCAACATGAAGATGAAAGACTCAGAGATTTTGTTGTTAACTTTGAATTGGGAAGCAGGAGGACTTTGGGGTTATGGATGGGAATGAAATGGGGTCATATTGAAAATGACCAAATCCATCAAAGGACTAGAATACAAGAATGATATATACAGATGTTTGAATGAGAAATATTCCTCATAGGTTAGACATTTGAACCCTTGGTCACCAGTTGGTAGTTCTGTTTGGTGGTGTAATGAGGAAGTGCATCCTTGCTGGAGGAAGATTGTCACTGGGGGTGGGTTTTGAGAGTTTATGACCTGCTCCCATTTCCAGTTCAGTTCATTACAGCTTTCTATTTATAGTTTATATTAGTCTGAGTTCTTGAAAAAACAGATTTGATAGAACACACACACACACACACACACAAAGAAAGAGAGAGAGGAGGGGGAGAGAGAGAGGGAGAGAGGGAGAGAGAGATAGAGAGAGAGAGAGGGAGGGAGAGAGAGGGAGAGAGAGAGAGGGGAGAGAGAGAGAGAGAGAGAGAGAGAGAGAGAGAGAGAGAGAGAGAGAGAGAGAGAGAGAGAGAGAGAGAGAGAGAGAGGGAGGGAGGATTTATTAGAATGGCTTACAGGGTATGGTCTAAGTAGTCCAACAACAATTGTTTCTCAACTGAAAGTACAAAATACAGGAGTTGCTCAGTCCGTGAATTTGAGACTCTATGTCTCAGATGGTCTTCAGCTCGACTTGTAAGTTTAAAGAAGTAGGTTCTAAGGCTAGTGAAAAATGAATTTGCCAGTGAGTTTCAGAACAAGAAGGCAAAGAGCAAGTTTTTCCTTCTTCCATGTCCCTTAGATCAAGATTAAAGATGGGTCTTCTCACTTCAAACTGTTTAAGACTAATCCTTCACAGGTGTACCTAGCCCCATGGGTTTAGCTAATTACAAACATAGTCAAGTTGACAAGAATAGCCATCTCTCAGCTTCTGAGTTTGTTGCCATGCCACACCATGATAAACTCTTTTCCCTCTAGAACCATAAGCTCAAAAACTCCTCCTTCTATAAGTTGCCTTAGGTTATGAAATTTATCACAGCAACTGAAAAATAAGAACTATAGTGGGTAACTGGGAATCATAACTAAGGATTCAGGATGGTGATGAGAGGAGGTGTCTCAGAGATCCCTGTACAGTGAATATATTGTTAACAGGAACTCTTTACATTCTTTGCATGAATAACATACTTGTCTCAACAATTTCACTCTGCCTCATATTTTAAGAAGACTGGGATTAACTTAGTTTCTTTAAATCTCCAAATTTTTGCCTCAAAATCTCTCATGGTTTTGTTTTTTAAACATAATATTTTTATTGATTATTTGGGAATTTAACATCATGAACTCTAATGGTACTCCCTTCCTAGTCCTCCCAGGTACATCCCTAGGAAGGAGAAGGAGAAGGAGTAGGAGAAGGAG
>OU015749.1:71663068-71719385 GCA_907169655.1 Acomys percivali
ACACACACACACACACACACACACACACACACACACACACACACACACAACCTTGAAAATATCCATGATTAAGTTTGAGTTCTAAAATCCATTGTTACTACTTATCAGTTGTGGAATATGTAATTCATATCAACTATTGAAAACTAGACAGCAACCACAACCTCTTATCCACCACTCACAAAACTAACTTTATTTAAGACTCTTATGAAAACTCATCTCTAGGACATGATAACTGAGCTTCTCTCCCCACACCCTCCCATGGCCTCCCTCCTCGATCTTATTTCCTTAGGAAACTGACTTGAGTGCTTCCATGTTTATGGATCTTCACTTGTATGTTGTTTCCTTTCTGAGCACCTTCACTTCTGTTGTAATGTTCACATGCCTCTTTCTGACTCCAATGAAGTTAATGTGTGAATGCAGACACACACTTAAGACATCAGGTGCAGCTCATGTGTAGAGAGGCATCCCATGTCACATGTGATCATGGAAGTAACCCCCTCAGCGTCATCTCAGGTGCTACTCATTGCCAGCAGTAATGTAGCAAATAATGTCTCTTCCTCCCTCTGCCCTTCTCCTCTTCCCATCTTTCTCACAGAGTCATATTTTAATAAAAAATTTTCTATTCATTTCCTATCTAATTAGGGAGCTATTGGCAACTGATGACTGCCAAGAAAAGGAAAGTAAATAGATGTTCATAAATGATATCTAAATGATAAGCCATCTTAAGATCATAAGTGTGTTAGGATTTAACCTGGCTGAGCATGAAAGACTTCTGTCAAAGCTAGAAATATGTCTGCAGTTAAAAGATAGCATACTTTACCAATAAAAAAGAAAGAAAGAAAAAAGAAAAGGAAAGTAAAATTCTCTTTCAGGGTGTGGCCTCTGAAAAGCTTCCAATGACGTAGATAGTCCTCTACTTGAACAGGTAGACATTCACTAAGTGGTATTTTTTTAAGCTTATGAAGTTCGTAGGGGAAAAGGAGAAATAGGAAATCAGAAGAGAATGAATGGGTGGGGGATTGGATCAAAATACATTTTAGGTGTGCAGACAGTTCTCAAATAATAAAAAAATCAAGCAACAGCCCTCCATGAAATAACTTTTCTATGCCTTCTTTCATTACTTTCACTATAGAAAGTTGAAAAAGTTGAAAAAGAAAAGAAATGAAAGGAGTCCACTTTCCAAGATAGCAAAAGCAGTGTGAAAGGCTTACTGTGCATGCAACCTCTGTTTCCTTGTCTTTTTGACATAATGACCACACAGAATTTTCTGAAATATGACAAATGACTGCTTCTCAGTTGTATGATAATAGACAGTTGTATGGAAATTACCATGAAGTCTTAGTTTAAGAGGTCAATAATTTGGCTCCTTGCACAATGTTGTTTTTCATAGTTGAATTGAAGCCTTTGTTAGCAGGCTGGAATTGTTTTGTTTCCATGGGTTATAAATGATCCAACTCTCTCACTATGAGAAAACTGAAGAATTTAGTTTTATATGAGCTTTTAAATTTTAAGCTGGTTTTTGCAAGCTTCTGTGCAGTGAGAGTCTAGTTTCAGCTCTGTCAATGAGAGATCAGTTCTGTCCTGGTACCTATTGAGCCTTACCAGACTCTTAATAGAATCAGAAATATCTTTGCACTCTAATGGTATTAGAAGCATTGACTCACAAAGCAGAAGAAGTAAAAACATGCTTTTCTTTTGTTTGTATTTAGTTGTCATGTGACACTTTCAAATTAAATACATTCCAAGGAGAAGTTGAAAAATAAAAAGCAATGCATACCTGATGCTTATTTCTGAAACTCAAGAATAGCAAGAAGACCAGAGGTAAGAAACAAAATCAAGGCTATTTTCACTGTTTTTAATATTCTTTTTCATATCCAAGGTGAAGTCTTTATTGGGAATTTGGAAATTGTTTGAATATATGATTGAAAGCAATGCTGTCCACACAATTCTTAACATTGATTCTCAAGGATTATTTATTCTTCTAGAGTATTATGATAGTGCAACACTTTTAAAAAAGAAAATTTGAAAACCATGACATTCTCTGGGTGACGAGTCCCAGCATAATTATCCATTTGGTGTGATTTGGGAGTGATCCCAGTAAGCAAAATAACTACATATGCACATACTCATGAGCACTGTCCATATTAATTAATAAAGTACTTCATTCACATAATCTGTGCCGGGCTACAGAGTCTGGGTTTGAGACTGAGACACCTCTCTTAAGTGTTGTAAACCAATCACATAACTGTGTGACAGCTTTATAGTGATGGGTATTTGTTCAGCTACCGCAAATACAGGGCTTTATTTGTGGGTAAAGCCCGTGGAGACTACAGAAACAGAACACAATAATGGGTTTTTAACATGGTGTAGTTGAACTAAGTAGGATTCATTAGTAAGTTGTTTGTGGCCCTTCAAATTGATCCATGGTCTAACTGCACAGTTTTATTTCACTTTCCAATTAGGTGAAATGAAAAGACCTTCAAACAGAGTCACTCTAACACTAGGCCATGTATTTGCATCTAATACTATGCTGAGAATATTAAAGGTGTCATCTCTGATGTTCTTAATGACCATATATCATAGATATGACAAATAATATCATGCTTTCATTCATGTACTAAGTTTTTTATTATAAACAGATCCACTTTCATCCATCATGAAGTCTTGAATCTTCCATAGAAGGCCAATGTATGTAACTGAGGTACAAATTTCAAACAAATGATATAAAGGAAGTTATTATCCTAGGTATTAAAAACAATAATATTTTCCTTTTAACTTTTTAAATAATTAAAATCAATATTGACTATTATCTATAATTAGTGAACTATAGTTTATATAATAAATATAACATCAAGTCTTGGATTTTCTGTTAATTTTTGATATGACTTTTCTTAGGAAATGCTAAATTTAAAAGATCTTCCATTAAATGGACACAGTTGAGTGGAGAGTAGGGTCTGACTTTCACAGGAACTCTGGTGCCCCATATTTGACCACGTCCCCTGAATTGGGAGACCTGGTGGCACTCAGAGGAAGGATAGCAGGCTACCAAGAAGAGACTTGATACCCTATGAGCATATACAGGGGGAGGAGGTCCCCCTCAGTCAGAGTCATAGGGGAGGGGAATAAGGGGAAAATGGGAGGGAGGGAGGAATGGGAGGATACATGGGAGAGGATAACCACTGAGATGTAATATGAATAAATTAATAATAAAAAAGATCTTCCTTGGTGTTGTTTTATAAAGAACAGTACAGAATGTAAAAAAATAATATGTGGTATATTTATACAATGGAATATTACTCAAAAGAATGAAATTATGAATTCTCAGTAAATGGATAGAACTAGAAAAAATATTCTAAGTGAGGAATCCCATACCCAGAAAGACAAATATGATACGTATCCATGTATATGTGAATATTATTTATTAAAAAATGATAGCGTAAGTACAGTCCATAGAATCATAGAGCATAGGCACAAAGTGGTGACTAAGGTGGAGAGATAGATATAGAAATAGGAAAGGAAAATAGAAGAGATAGCCATTGATGGATCCGGGGATGGGGGTGGAGGCTGGGTGAGTGTCAAGTGGGGAATGGAAGGGGAGAAATGATAAGGGAGGGAATAAGGAGAGAGACAGCTGAAATTAGGGGCCATTTTAGGAGTAGTGTGGAAGCCTAATATTCTAGAAACTTCCTAAAATATATACATATATGGAAGCAGTCTAACTGAAATTACCAAATAATGGAGGAGACCGATCCCCAACTGACCATCTCTTGTCACCAAATTAAGCTTCCTAAAGTGGGATTGGATTACATATAATTAGGTTGTTAGCCATGGGAATCCTCAAAGAACGTAAGCTGTTTCCAAGATTATAGGCTGTCATCCACAAATTGACAACAAGGGCTAGTTACTAAAGACAACACTTACAAAACTCACTGAATACAGAGTTATTAGAGTTGCTACTTACATAGAGCTTTGGCACCTATGACCTAGCATCTTTGCTACAAGCAGGTACTCTGCATGTTACCAAAAGAAAAAAACATAAATATGAGCCAAATGAGCCACAAACCTTTGATTGACAATGGTGTCCCATCTGCAAAATATGCTAGTGCCCTGGAATCACAAGGTTTGTGGGAGGAATCAACCAATATCTGATTTGACCTAAGGCCCAATCCAAGAGATGGAATCCATAGCTGACGCTACTTGAGTAACCAAGAACCAGAGACTAGATAGTCCAGAGACATGTGGTAAACCAAACACAACTGTCTTAAAAAAATAAAAATATATTAAAAATGTAGCAATAAGATGACTTCTAATGATATTCTGCTATACTCATAGACCAGTGCCTTGCACATACATCATCAGAGAAAATTCTACAAGCATAGAGACCCACAGCCAGACATTATGTAAAGAATGAATGATCTTGGATCACTCAGGCTTGAATGGCATGTCTCTATCAAGTTCTTCCCCGCAAGACTCAGGGAACCCTATCAAAGAGGAGACAGAAAGAATGTAAGAGCTACATGGGATAGAGTCCACCAAGAAAACAGAGCACTCCACATCATAGTGATCAAAGTTAATATGAACTTATAGAACTTGAGGGTAAAACACAAAGGGCATGCCAGGCTCTGTACCAGGCCCTCCCTGGGTGTATCATAGCTGTCAGCTACTTGTTTTTATGGTATTCCTGGGTGTTCTGAAGAGGAATGGGTCTCTCTGATTCTTGTGTCTTTTCTTGGACTCTTTTTAAAAATATTTTATTAATTTATTCATATTACATCTCAATTGTTAGCCCATCCCTTGTATCCTCCCATCCCTCCCTCCCTCCCACTTCCCCCCTACTCCCCTCCCCTATGTCTGTGACTGAGGGGGACCTCCTCCCCCTGTATATGCCCATAGAGTATCGAGTCTCTTCTTGGTGACCTGTTATCCTTCCTCTGAGTGCCACCAGGCCTCTCCATCAAGAAGACATGGTCAAAAATGGGGCACCAGAGTTTGTATAAAAGTCAGACCTCACTCTCCACTCAATGGTGGAGAATGTCCTGTCCACCGGCTAGGTCTGAGTAGGAGTTCAAAGTTTACTGCCTATATTTTCATTGGCTGTTGCCATCGTTTGAGCAGGACCCCAGGATCCTTCTTGTATATTTCCAGGACCCTCTGGATCCTTCTAGTTTCTGATTCTCCTATGCTTCTCTCACCTAACGTCCCAAGAGGATGTCCTCCCCTCTGACCTACTTTCCTAGTAAGTAAAGTCTTTCCTGAGACTTACCCCTTGGACTAGTGTCTCAATATAAGTGAGTATATACCATTTGTCTCTTTTTGCTTCTGGGTGAACTCACTCATTATAATAATATCTAGTTCAATCCATTTGTCCACAAATTTCGGGAATTCCTTGTTTTTAATAGCTAAATAGATCCCCACAGGCAAGGGCACCTGACCTATAATCAGTCATCAACTATCCACTCTCAGTCAGTGAAGAAGCTACCTCCCAACATCTGAGACACCAAAATGACAATAGGACAGTGGAAGAACACTTTTCTTGGACTCTTATCCTTCTGTCTGTTTGTTTTGTCCAATTCCACTGTTCTAGTTTTTATTTTTATATTATATTGTATTATGTTATAATATAATATTTGTTATTATCAGTTAGGACCTTTTTTTTGTTTTCCATGAGAGACAGAAATGGATTATGTGTGGATGAACTGTGAGGTGGAGAGAAATTGAGCAGAGTAGATTCAATAAAAGTAAAGAAATAAAAGATGAAAATATCTTACATTTTATATTTCAAATCGTTAAAATTACACAGTAACTACTAGCTAGAATTTGTGAGATATTTTTATATAATAGATGTAACTTCAACTCTTAGATTTTCTGCTAATTATGATGTGATTTATCTTAGGAAATACTTAATGTAAAAGGACTTGCTTAGGGCTGCTTTATAAGAAGCTACACAGAAGATAAAAACACCACAGGAAATCACCAAGAAGCGTCTTATTACTTATTTCCGCCATTTTCTGAGGAGAAGCAGAACCTCCGCTTTCTTTGCTGGATCAAAGTTCCAGTGTCCTACTTTTGTCAATAATTCCATGACTCTCTGACCTTTTATTTACAGTTACTGTAGGAAAAGAAAAGTCGGCACTCCACAGCCGCTCCTCTTTAGAATCTGTCTTCTATGCTGTTTCAATTTTATTCTATTCCTTTGTTCTTACATTGCATAGAATGTGTGCACAGTTGTGTTCATGAGCATCCAGCTGCTGTTAAGATCTTTCCATTCCTTCGAATGGTTTTATTATCGTTTGGACTAGAGAACTGCAAGAATTGATGCCATTTTTCTATTTTCCTGCTAACTTAATGGTACATAGGAAAATGAAATAAAGGATTTGGGGTAGTTATGGGAACACTTGTACAAAGGGCTGAGTATGGAGTCTACAGCTATAACCTCAACATTGAGAAACAGAGTAAAAAGATTAGCTAGAGTCCATTCCAATACTCCACTGACAATGTAACAAAAAATTCACATCCAAAATTCCAGTGAGGATAGGTAGAGAGGAAAGGAGAAGAGATGGAGGGAGGAAGAGGAGGAAAGGAAAGAGAGAGGCTAGGACACACTTTTGAAATAATAAAATATATTACT
Source organism: Acomys percivali (assembly GCA_907169655.1). Classification (NCBI taxonomy): domain Eukaryota; kingdom Metazoa; phylum Chordata; class Mammalia; order Rodentia; family Muridae; genus Acomys; species Acomys percivali. Next base: position 71,669,697 of record OU015749.1, read on the forward strand.
AGACGGTCACATTGCACCATCATGCAATTAAGAGAACAATGGGATCAGAAATTGCAGTGATTTGCAGAGTGGAACTCTGGAGTCTTAGCTATGCAGCATGGACGTTCTGGTGGTGTTGACTTGGAAAAAGGCCTCTGGCACCACAGGTATTTGAAACAGTCTGTACATTCATTGGGCATGAGAAGCTGTGGCCCTGAGACTGCTGGTGGAGCTTCACAGAGCACTCACTGAAATTCCCACAAGTATCTTCAGAATCCTATTTCCTCCTGAGTAGCCATCTCTTACCAGCTCCTTTTTCCTGAGACATTTTCAAGGATAAAATTACAAAAGTTACCCCTGCTTAAGTTTCTTTTCTTTTTCCTTCCTTCCTTCCTTCCTTCCTTCCTTCCTTCCTTCCTTCCTTTGTTCTTTCTTTCCTTCCTTCCTCCCTCCCTCTCTTCCATCCTTCCTTCCTTCCTTCCTTCCTTCCTTCTTTTCTTCTCACTTAAAATGTTAAATAACAAAACATTACTTAGAAAGCTGCTATCTGTAGAAGTTGTCTTAAACAGGGATTTAGAATCATAGGAGTTATGTGAAAAATAATTATTTTATTTAAGAAAATTTAAAAAATACTAAAAAATGGCCTCCGTTGGAAGTGACAATGGTTAATACTGGATTCAGGAAAACAAGTTAGTTCTATAACCAAGGGGACCACTGTGAGAGTACCTGTCTAGTATATAAAGTAAGGAGAATGCTAGACTCATGTCTCTGAGATTTTATTGCCACCTAATATAACTGTTATTTTATGAAGTTTCCTTTGAGGCTATTTTATATTTTCAAATATAGTTTCAAAGATAGGGCAGACAAATTCTATATGCTCTCAATGCAATTTCTTCAGATAGAGATGGCCAACATTTAATAAGGGACATTTGTCTGGATTAATGTGCCTTTGGGGTAATATTATTTTAATTAAAGTATATTATCTTATTCTGATCTCCCAAGCTCTTCTACCGGCTTTCTCTCCGTTGGGTCCCACCGTGAGTTCTTCCATCACCTTTTCTTACGTTCTCTGCACAGAGGTTGTCAACCTTCCTAAGGCTGGGAATCTTATGTTCACTTTATGTTATCGTGACCTCCATCCATAAATTTAGTTTTGTTGCTACTTTATAACTGTAATTTTGCTACTATTATTAATCAAATAAATCTCTGTGTTTTTCCATGGTCTTAGGCAACTCCTATGAAAGGGTTGTTCAAACTTCAAAGGGTCACCACCCACAGGCAGAGAACTATTGTTCTAGCCTAAGATGATTCTTCTGTTATTCCTTATTTTTGGTGATCTTTGTGGTTATGAGACATATAGATCATGTATTGTATATGATATTTCTGAGTTGCCTGAGTCACTGAGTCACAGTGGTTAGCCTGAATCTATCAATTTTGGATGTGCGGTAAAGAAGCCATTGTCATTATAATGGTCTCAGAATACATCCCACAGTATTAACTAGAGAGACCACTCAGTTAACAGAGTCATAGAAAAAGGATGCTATGCCACTTTGCACTCCGTGCTGCCAGTGAAGGAATGTCGAGCATGTGCCTGATACCCCCTCTGAGTTTCAGCTCTTGATGTTAATAGAAAATAGCTTGTGCGTATCTCCACTTAGATCTACTTCAAACTCTTGAAAATATCTATACTACAAACTTAACTGAAAGAATCAGTAGCCCTCTTCTATACAAGTGACAAATAGGCTGAGAAAGAAACTAGGGAAACAACACCCTTCACAGCAGCTACAAAAATATAAAATATCTTGGTGTAACTCTAACCAAACAAGTGAAAGACTTGTTATGACAAGAACTTCACATTTCTGAAGAAGGAAGCTTAAGAAGAGATAAGAAGATGCAAATGTTTCCCATGATCATGGATCTGTAGGATTAACATAATAAAAATGGCCATCCAACCAAAAGCAATTTACATATTCAATATAATTCCCATCAAAGTTTCAATACAAATATTTACAGACCTTGAAAGAGCAATTCTCTCAACCTGATATGGAAAATATAAAAACACAAGATAGCTAAAACAATCTGTACAAGAAAAGAACTTCTGGAGGTTTCACCATTCCTGACTTCAGGGTGCACTACAAAGCAATACTAACAAAAACCCATGGTATGGGCATAAAAACAAACAGGTTTATCAGTGGAAACAAACCAAAGCCCAAGAAATAATCCCACACACCTATGGACATCTGTTTTTTGACAAAGAAGCCAAAACCATACAATGAAAAAAAAAAAAAAAAAAAGAAAGAAAGAAAGAAAGAAAGAAAGAAAGCATCTTAACAAATGGTGGTGGTCTTAACTGGATGTCTAAATGCAAATTGATCAATTAATCATCACCCTATATAAAACTCAAGTACTAGTGGATCAAAGGCTTCAACATAAAACTAGATACACTAAATCTTTAGAAGAGAAATTGAAGAATAGCCTAGAACTCATTAGCAGAGGATGCAACCTCATGAGCAGAGCACCAATAGCTCAGGCACTAAGATCAACAATTATTAAATGGAACCTCATGAAACTTAAAGGTTTTTGCAAGGCAAATGACAATATCAATATGACAAAATGACAGCCTACAGAATGGGAAAAGATCTTCACCAACCCTATATCTGACAGAGGGCTAATATCCAAAACATATAAAGAACTCAAGAAGTTAAACACTAACAAACTAAAAAAACCCAGTTAAAAGTTGGAATACAGAGACAAACAGAGAATTATCAACAGAGGAATCTCTAATGGCCAAGAAGCACTTAAAGAAATGTTCAATGTCCTTAGTCATCAGGCATATGTAAATCAAAATAACTCTGAGATTCCATCTTACACACCTCAGAATGGTTAAGATCAAAAACTCAAATGACAATGCATATTGGTGAGGATGTAGAGCAAGGGGAGTACTACTACATTTCTAGTGGGAGTGCAAACTTGTACAACCACTGTGGAAATCAACCTTGAGGTTTCTCAGATAATTGGGAATATACCTCAAGACCCAGCTACACCACTCCTGGTAATATGCTCAAAAGATGACCCACCATATCAGAAGGACACTTATTCAACTATATTAATAGCAGCTTTATTTGTAATAGCCATAAATTGGAAACAACCGAGATGTCCCTCAACCAAATTATGGATAAAGAAAGTGTGATCCATTTATACAGTGGAATGCTACACAGCTATTGAAAACAAAGACATTGTGCAATTTGCGGGCAAATGGATGGAACTATAAATGATCATCCTGAGTGAGGTAACCTAGACCCTGGAAGACACATGTTATATTGTCATTTTTAAGTAGATATTTGCCATAAAGTACAAGATAACCATGTTACAATTGACAGCTCCAAAGAAGCCAAGGAAGGATGCTTGAATCTTACTCAGAAGAAGAAATAAAATAGACATCTGAAGTAGATGGAGGGAGGAAACTGGGTAGGGAGGGGCTTAGATATTAACAGGGATGGGGAGAGCTGAGGCAAAGTTGAGGGAAGACTTGAAAAGAGAACAGAAATAGGTGGGGGCATCTCTGGTACAGGGGAGACAGATGCCTGGGAACCTATGGAGGATGCCCTAGGTGAGACTTCTAGCAGCAGGGTGTTAAGGAGCCTGAAGTTGCCACTTCCTGTAGCCAGGTGAGATTTTCATTGGAGGGAGGGGAACACCAACCTACCAGTAAAACTTCCAACACAAAATTTGTCTTGCTTACAAGATATGTAGGGATAAAGATCGAGCAGAGACTGAGGGAATGGCAAATCAATGACTAGCCCAACTTGAGTCCTACCGTACTGGAGTGCCAACCACTGCCACTGTTAATGATATTCTGCTATGCTTGAAGACAGGACCCTAGCATAAATGTCTTCTGAGAGACTCCATCCAGAAGCTGATGAGAACAGATGCAGAGACCCACAGCTAAACACTAGGCTGAGCACTTGGCATCCTGTGGAAGAGTGGAAGAACCGAGGGAGCTGGAGGGGTCAAGAACACTACCAGGAGATCTACAAAGTAAGCTGCCCTAAGCTCATGGGGGCTCACAGAGCCCGAACCACCAACCAAAGAACATGCATGGGCTGGAACTAGACCCCCTACATATATGTAGCATTTGTGTAGCTTGGTCAACATGTAGGTTCCTTAACAACGGGAGCAGGGGCTATCCTTGATTCTGTTGCCGGGTCAGGCCTCAGTGGGAGAGGATATGCTTAGTCCTGCTGAGACTTGCGATGCCAGAGTGGGCTGGTACTCCTTGGGGCTCTCTCCTCTTCTCAGAGAAGAAAGAGGCAGGCATGAGGGTGGTACTAGGTAGAGAGAAGGGAGGGGACTGTGATCAGCCTATTAAGTGATTAAATAAATAAATAGCCTCTGCTTTAGGGAAAAAAAATGTATAATATACAAGTGTCATTATCTCATCCCATTGTGGACTGCATTCTTAACTCTACATCTGGGTACAGCTCCTTCCAACCATCCAAGCCACAAACTCCTTCATGACTTCCTCTATTGTGAGCTCATTTAGTCCATAAATATTCAGTAAATTAATTTAGAAGATCTGATTGTTTTCCCACTTACAAGCAACAGTAACAGTTTGGATCCCTGCGACTCACACAAATTACAGGCAGGTATGATGGGCAGCTTGCAACTCCAGACCACAGGAAGCAGGGATGGGGGCTCCCTTAGGTAAGCTCACTGGATACACAAGTCAAATTGGAGAGTTATAGAATCAAACGAAAAATTAAGGTAGTTAGTTGCATTAAGGAAAATACCTGAGGTCAACCTTTAGCCACCACATTTAAGCATGCCCAAAGCTGTGCACCCCTACACTAAGCCATGAATACAATTAAGCACACATACCTCAGGAGCATAAGCACATTCAACAACAAACACAAAATACTGGGATTCAACTTGATTCCAAAATGCTAAGATTATGAAGCTTGGACAATCAGGTAAACTTCATAAGCTTCAGCACTCTTCTGTGTAAAAATAGAGAATTTTGATATAAGCCTAAAATGTCTTTGAAATGCTGTCATATTTGAATCAACTAGCTTGTTGTCAAATATACATTTCAGTCTCAAAAAGCAGTTTTGATAGAATTTAGTTCAAATAAAGGATAAAATTGTCACTTTCTGCTTCAAAACTGTTCCTGATGTAACATTTCTTAATAGAAATGTAATGAATCGCAATAGAAAGATCAATAAAGTTTTCTATGTAGCAGGCATGGTTCTCTGGCCTCTGTGGACCAGATAGCCTACCCCATGTCTTCTACAGCATCACTAAAGCAAAAAGGCAGCCATAGGAGATACTGAATGGATGGAATTTATGTGACCCAGGCTTTATCAAATAATGGAAATAAGACAAAATTAGCCTGATGGCCACAGTTTGTCCATCTGTGGCCTTTAGGCTAAAAACAGTCTCCTAGAATGGCTCCATGAGCCGTTAGAGCTCTGCCTGTCTTGCCTTTCTCTCTTCCCTGACAGAGAACCACTGGCAGATGCCTCAAGGCCCTGCTTGTGGTGAGCTTTCTATCTTGATTCCTCTTTTTAACCCCAAATTTATGTTTTGCATATTGATCTCTTGTGCATCACCTCTAGCTTCCTCTTACTCAGAGAGCCTTGCAAGCATCTTAGGTGCATATTCGCATTGCACATCTGTCCCCATCATCAGGGCTTACCATATCCTTTCTCCTAGAAATACAACCTTACTTGCTGCATGTTTGCTGAGATGAACTGAACATTTCTGCCATCCATCCTATCCTGTGATGTTGACTCAATCCACGGTCAGAACCCATTAGCTCTAGTAACATCCTCCAGGTACAGGAGTTGCTCTGGTAGTGGCTTCATAAAGATTAATTTATCCAAGGAATACAAGTAGGTATTTTTGAAGAAGGAACAAAAATAGCAAAAACCTGGCTGGGACTATACATCATTTGCAAATTTTATACTAAATAGTGTCAAAAGTGTTTCTTTACTAATGGAGCCCTCAACATATTAAATGTTTTGTAAATTTCTAATAAATGTCATGCTTTCCAAAATTCCTAAACCATTGAGGTAACCTATTGACTTCCTCTCAACTGAGGACTGTGTATTACAGCCTGTCATGGACCTTGCTCAGCATTAAACTCCTTCAAAGAAGGATCACACTGGTACTTACCATAGACAGGACTTTTAAATAATTAATTTCTTATTCTTTAGTTGAACTAAAATGATGTAGAAATTTGCTAAGAAAGTATATATATATCCCCCCTACACATGTATATGGTACATATGTAATAATCTGAATCTATTGCATATTTATAAAATAGATTAGCAGTTTGATAAACAACCAATGTGCCACTTAAATCCATCTCACAGACTCTAAGAGGCAGGAAGGGAGGGCAAGCACCATTGGGATTTCTCAAACTGAGTTTCCTCATACATAGCCTCAAGACAAAGTTCAGGTGTAGGCTTGGTATAAACAAGGCTAAAAATATGACTCCTATAGTGTCATACAAAAGAACCCAGACTTGACCTATTTTTCTTCCAATAGACTATGCTGCAGCAAGATCTAGAAAAGCTTCTGAGAAGTAATAAAATATATTTTTATAAGGAATGTCCTAAAGGAGTGATGGCAGCTGAGTCTTACATTTCCTGTAGTCAGTGTCTCTAGTGGTGTCAGTTACTAACACATCACCTAAGTGAGCCCAAGGTAGAGGACCATGAAGCGATGACTGTGCAACTTGAGCAATTAGGAGGAGCCACAGCCCATAAAGTATGGCTAAGTGAGCTTCTAAAAAGCCATTGTGTGCCTTTTGCTCCTGACCTCTGAGATGCAAGATAGGATGGGAACCCTGGCACTTCAAGTTGGTTAAGTAGCTACTTAACCATCTAGAAAATTATTTTAAAACATTTTAAGAAGACTTTATAGGCAAGAGGGAGATTCCATGAAGCTATTGAGCTACTTTATGTTTTTAAAGAATATGCATTGTCATCAGCTAATTACTTAGTAAATTACACTCCCAGAATGGTGCAGTGTTGTGCAGACCTTGTTAATAACCAGCTAAGTAACTCTGGGGGTTGAGAGGTTCTTAGGTGCTGCTTGCCACGTGGAAGGGTCAGTATATTGGTTTATTTTAGCTCCTGCTACAGTCCCCAACTAAATAACAGTGTTCAAAAGTGTGCAGTATTTGAATTGTAAAAAGAAGCACACTGACCTTCAAGCTCTCCTCGGTTAAATAACTGTGGTGAGCTTTTGAGCCAGAACTCCGTTTTTCTTATAGACTAACTGTGACAGTGTATTTAATTCTTCAGTGTTTTGTGGTTTCTGAGACCCTGGGTGCCATGGAGTCAGGAAAGAAATACTAGGTATAAGGACTATTCATCTTAGGGAGGCAAAGCGTGCCAGCACCAGGGAGGAAAGGTCCTTGGCACAGGATGGCTGACAAAATTGTGAGGTCGCGTTAGACCCAGGCTGCCAAGATTTTATATCAGCAAGCGGAGTTGGCTAATGCTATGAGCAGAGATTCTGTAAGAGTCTTGGAAGGAGGCAAGCAGTCCACTATTGATCTCCAGGAGAGAGAGTGCAGTTTCCAGGCATGTGTGGTTCTATTGACATTTACAGTCCTGAGGACAGGAACTTTTACCCCAACAACTGGAAAAGGATGCTATACATTACCACTGAACACGCTCAGAGGCAGCAGATGTTTGAATCAAACCTTTAAAAGCTTCGTTTACAAATAACTTCTGAGCCAGACAACTCCCCAAAGCAAATGCCACAGCTCTGTGACAATGCTAGTCCACTACTGACCTTAAGGATCCAGTTCAAGAGTTACAGTACAGAACCAGGGAAAGCAGACAACGAAAAACACAACAGAGACTCAGATTTGTTAAGAATTTACAAAAAGGAGCCGTGCATACACTCATGGCTAGCTTCAACATGAAAACATGACCCAAAGCTAAGTCAGACAACACCAAGTTACCTCATCCCCACTGAGATCAAGAAAGTGCTCTCACTGAATGCCACAATCAAATTTAATTTTATCCGAAACTAGGTGGTAGGAAAATGAATAATGGGTAAGCAGCCAAGTATTGGATGTGCTTGGAAAACAAAGGTGACCAAATGTGGCCTGCTAGTAGCTATTAGTGCTGTGTGTACTATATATTTTCCTCCCCCAAACCCAAAAGCCATAGGAACTGAGGTAAACCTGCCCCCAGAAACTGCACAAAGGCATTCCTTCATTCACCACACACGCAAAGCAGCTTCCAAGTCCCTGAACTCAGGTAGCCATGAAGACATACTTCCCTCCTTTGTGCAATACTCATAAATGATTTTAGAACTCCAGTACATTTCTGTTTGATACCTTAGCTGTTGTATTGTCAATACATTTTCACGCATCATTATCAAGGATTCTCTTATTCCACAACCATGATCTTTTCTATTTTTGTATGTTATTTATGAAATAAAATCCTTTTGCCCAGCAATAGATCAGCACTTAAATAGATTTTCAGCTTTTAGTTAGCTTTTTCAGAGATTTATCTTACGTTGTGTGTTAGAAAGTGGGGGAGCATTTGAGCACAGCTAATTCTTGGAGGCCAGAAGAGGATATCACATGACTTAAAGCTGGAGCAACAGGCAGTGGTGAACAGTCTAATATGGCTGTTGGGAAACAAGTTCAACTGCTCTGTAAAAGCAGTCATCCCTCCAGCCCAAGCATCAGGTCAAGTTGAAGAGATGTGATCCTTGCTCAAGGCACCGGAGCCATGTGTTATAATTACTACCCAATCCCTGTGCTTATAGCATCTCTATACAGGAGCAAGCTTTCCATTTTGGCGATCTTTGCCTAAAAACCCAGTCTACACATTCATTTCCCACCACTGTGGCAAGCTTAAGGACTTACTTAGTTTTCCAGTTCTTTTTTTTCGTAACAGACTATGAGAAAAAGAACTGCTTCTGCAAAATGATGGATATTCAAAGCCTGCAGTGATAACACTTCATAGGCAGAAGCCCTTGTAATTTTCCTGCATCCAGCTCCTCACTTGTGCAAACACAGCAGGCTCCCTGCGAAGAGGCTGGCCAAGGGCTTGCGACGAAGAAATACATTTCTTGGGATCCTGGAGCTTGTCAAATGTGCGAAATATATAATTTTCTGCATTAGAGCTTGTGTTTACCATATACCTTTTGAAGTTTTTAGCCTTCTCTATTGTTTCACCATGGTTCTTGCAGGTCTTATGTTATAGTTTGCTGTACTAAAACAGCTATTAATAATTTCTGTCCATTGAAACATTATGCATTATGTTTTCATCATGTTCTGCAGGTTCGGAGGATGGCTTAACAAGTAAGGACATTTGTTGCCTAAATTGACAATCTGAGTTTTATCCTGGGTACTGAGTCCTGAAAATTTTCCTCTGATATGCACACACATGACATGTATGTGTACACAGGCACGCATGAATACATACATCAATTAAAATTCTTTTTTCATCTTCTGAGCTCCAGTGATAGAAAAAGCCCTAACATGTCCCATTGAGTGATTACATATCAAAATAATATTTAGAAAGTAGTGCTCTAGACTTTATTATAGGCTGGATACTTTATTCACAGTTTCATATATTTATTTCCCTGTTCAAACAGTACTTCATTTAGGAGAGGCAAAAAAGAAAAAGAAGATAGATTTAATTTTTTTTTCTGGCAAAATGATAGAATGATGCACTTAAGGTTACACAACCAGCAGTTGGTTGAATTGCATTTTAGAATGTGCTTTTTCTCATCTTGTTTATTTTTATTATTTTATAGTATTTTAGTATTTTATAGCATTATAATTTTACATGTTCATTAATTGACTGAGATGAGGCAACATGTATTCTTGATATCCTATCAAACTTTTTTGGAGTTTAGGATGATCCTCCTGCTGGGATAACCAATGTGAGCTAGTGTACCCCATTGTATGTGGCTCTGGAGATATAACATAGGTTTCATACATGATAAGCAAAGAAGGGATGTTCTAAAGCCATCCATGCAATTGTACAAGAGGTCTACATAAAGGCTCATGTGTCTTAGAAACAGGGCACAGAACATGGGAACTAGCAAATTGCTGACAGAATTATAAGAGAACTCAAACAAGCTCAGACGGTCTCACATGATGGAAATCAACCATTAACTCATTCTACAAAGTCATTATTATCTTTACTTTGCAAGATGGAAAGGGCTGATGGTAGGAGCGTCACCTCTCTATATGGTCTATGCAATCAGCTATTGTGAGATAAAATCAGACCTTAGAGCTTTCCATTTTGGTTGAGTCATCTCTTAAAAGCTTGACTGTGTGGCTGAGGCATATGTATATATTCACAGCTACAGGCACAGCAAGCTGCTTTTTGAGGGAAAGGCTCTAGGTTGTTCTTGCTCTGTGTTCAAGGAGTTGCTTCCAGCAGATTGAGGCATAGATTCTGGAGGAATTCTAGAATTGTCTGATTGTAGGCACAAGACAGCCACCCTATCTTCTGACATCTCCTATGAGACACACTAAAAAGAGAGGTGTAAGCCTACAAACAGGAGTCAAGGGTTCATCTCTTCAGTGAAACATGCTTATTCAGTGGTCTCAGTGACTCTTCCTCATAACACTGCTGGTGAAGGAAAGAGGATTGCAGAGAAGCAAACCAGGTAACATACAGGCTGGCAGCCTCGCTGAATATTCTGGGAGGGATCCTCAGTTCATAATAAACAGTTACTTCTGTGCATATTTTCTTCCTGTGAATATCAAGGAGATAACAATGTTTGTGTTCTGTTATTGGGCAGGGTGTGCATCAGAGGAGAGAAGTTCGTATACATATTCTGGGAGCCGGTGTTTTCTAGGGACTAAAAATCTCTAAGAAAAGCTACGACTTCTGACATCATACTGTGTCTGGGGATATTACAGATGACCCTACAAACAAGCAAACCGGCAGTTCACCATGTTGATGATCAAAGAAATCACATTGCAGCCAATGCCCGTGGAGATGAACCAAGAGACAAGACAACGGGCCAGATAATCATATTCACACCCAATAAGGAAATAGTCACGGTTAAGAATGGAGCCACTTTCTCCCTTCATCTTTCCCTAATATCTGAAAATTAACATAAATAATGGGGCAGAGAGAAAGGCATTTGCGGGCAGTGTACCACAGACGTGTGCAATGGCTTCTTAAGAGAGGTCAGAGAAGGAGAGATAGAACTTTCTAATTGAGCCACAGAGAATCACTAAAATGAACACAAGGCTAGGAAATGGGAAATGTAAGGACTTAGAGAATCTGGTTAGTATCTCGGGGCAATTTCCATCAGCAGCAAAGGGGATTGTGGCCCAGGTCCTTTGAAGAACTGTTACTAAGAAATCAACATTTAATAGTACACATGCACGAGCACATGAGTTCCTGAATAAGACAGAAGCGTGCATGTTGGGGTGCATTGGTTGTAAGTAAAATCCTTTTTTGCCTTGAAAACAAAATGTTGTGCCTCTAAGTTAAAGTCTACCTTCAACTTTATTACTATTACCAAGATTACATTTCTTAGAAATTATTTTCCTTTTGGTTCCAAAATATATAATAACTTATTCCAGAAGAGTTCCGTGCATGTCCCAGCAATGGGACAGAAGCTAAACAACACAGATAAGTAATGCTTTCCCCCAAAGCCCACTGCTGACAGCATGTTTAATGTTTTCAATAAAAAGAGACTTCACCAATGGTTCTCAGTTTTTCATACATTCCTCCAAGTGGATACCGTCGTAGAACTGTTTTTTTCTTTCAATGTGTTATGTAATTTTAACATTTCTTATAATCTCATGAGATATACCTGTTCTAATAACCACAGCTCCCCACCATTTACACTCAAAAATGTTCTGGTAATGTGATATCTGCACACATGAGTGTCTCTATAGGTGCTCACATTGTTTTATCTAACTTTTCTTTTTGAAGATGTATTTACTACTTTATTTTGTGTATTTGTGTAGGTTTATGTTTACCACAGGTATGCAAGTGTCCACAGAGACAAACTGTGTCAGATTACCCTGGAACTTGAGTTGCAGGCATTTAGGTACTGCTGCACGTGGATGCTGGAAAATGGACCCAGGTCCTTTGCAAGAGCAGTGTGTTCTCTTAACCACTGAACCATCTCTCCAGCCTATCACATAGTTTTTCAATATGTTAAACTATGATTCTGACCACTATGCATCCTTGTCATAATTATTCACACATATCAGTAATTATACTGGGCATGGAGAGATACTAGTGAACAAGATAAAGAAGTTTGTTGGGAATAGCAGATAAGTAAACATGTGTTTTGCTGTAAAGTTTCATAGCAATAGGTGAAACAGAGACAAAGAAAGAATGTAAAGTGAAAGCTAAAGTGAAGATGATAAAAAGTGAAGCTATCTGGAAATAAGTGGGAGAATAGTTCAGAATAAGTAAAATAATAGCAACAACTCGGCTGCCGGGTAAGAATCTCTGCGTTTTACATATATGAACCCAAAGAGGTTCTACTTATTACCATTTTGGAGAGAACAGATCCGAACAGATTAAGAGCCACTCAATTAAGTGTCTCCCCTGTCTTCACCATAGAATAGACGGCAAAGGAAGATGAAGAGTGGGAACATGATGGAGAGGTGGTGGGGACAGAAGTGAGCGTGAGGATGAGACACGGGGGAAACGGGTGGGAGACCAGAGAGACTGGAGAAAGGAGGAGCCTAGGACAAAGGCATCACTGAGACAAGCTGGGGACCTACAACAGCGTAGACCCCTTGAGGGTATGGAGGTGACACTAGCTAAGACTCCCAGTAGCCAGTATCTGGTCATGGAGGCTGAGTATGCCACCTCCTAGTCAAATGGGGGAGAGGAACTCCCTAGCCGGGGGAGGGGAACACCAGCCCACACACACATACTTCAATGTGAAATTTACCCTGCCTACAAGATGTGCAGGGATAAAGATAGAGCACGGATTGAGGGAATGTCCAACTAATGCCTGACCTCACCTGATAACCAGCTCATGAGAGAGAGCCAACCCATATCAATATTAATAATACTCTGCTGTGCTTGCAGATGGGAGTCTAGCATAGCTGTCCACACAGCAGCAGATCAAAACAGATGCTGAGACTCAGAGCCAAATACTAGGCAGAGCGTGGGACACCTTGTGGAGGAACCAGGGGGAAGGACAGAAAGACCTGGAGGAGACAAGAACTCCACAAGAAGACCAGCAGGATCAAATAACTTGGGGCCAGTAGGGCTTATGGAGACTGAAGCACGAACCAAGGACCATGCGTGGACTGGACCTACGTCCCCCCTATACATCTGTCTCTGATGGGCAGCTCAGTCTTCATGTGTGTCTCCTAGTAAGGGGAGTGAGGGCTGTTTTTGTCATGGCTTCTGTTGCCTTCATTTCAATCACTTTCGACTGCTGGAGTTGCTTTGTGTGGCTTCAGTGAAAGAAGCCAGTGAAAGTGGCATCTGCTCTTAGTCCTGATGTGTCTGCATGTGCTGGGGTGGGTTGGTGGGGGGGTCTCCCTTTTTCTGAGGAGTAAGGGAAAGGGGAGGGAGAAAAGGGAGAAAGCCTGGGACAGGGAGGGGAGGAGAGGAGGGAGGTGGATATGATCAGGATGTAAAGTAAATTTTCAACAAGTTACTCAAGTGCTACAATCCTAGGACAGTACAGTGGGGCCCAGTGGTTGTGCGCTTCACTGCAGACCTTTAGAAAAAATACTGCACGGGTTAAATTTGTGGGATTATCCTGTCTCTGTCTCTGTGGTAGAGGAAGGAATGGAAGGCACTGGAATTTAGAGAAGGATGTTAGATCTCAGGAGTTGGCAGCTCCTCTGCAGCCAATCCATCATGGTATGCAGAGTGAGTACAGGTGCCTTCCATCCACCCCTGGGCTGCAGTGCGCACATCGGCTCCAGTGAGTGATAGGCTGGAGTTGAGACAGCATTTAAGAGTCTTTCGCAGTAATCAAGGTGAGAAATGTCCATGGTCTGAACTAGAAATGGAGATAAATGAGTGACTTCTGGCTTTTCAAGGAGACTAAAGGCTCATAATTTTTCTATAGAGGTTTCTTTAAAGAGCGTAGTAAAATTAAAATCCTTCATTCAGTCCTCTCTGTTGTAGAAGCTGTGGTTATATTATTTACATTGCTCTGCAGGGCTGCTCTGGAATCTGTAATAGGATAACTCCATAACCTTAGAATAATTCCATTTAACTTAAAACAGAAACTGTGTGAACAAGTATGCAATGATACTCTCCTTGGAGGTTTTTATTTAAACAACTCCAAGACCAGTATAAAGGCTGGAAGAGTTGATAAAACATGATGTGAAAATTCTAATTTTCACAAACATGCCAAGAAGGCAACGCATCTAGCCTCCCAGGGAGGGATTTCAAGGAGTAAGTGTCTGCTAAATCTTCAAAGCAGCTTATAGACTTTAGTTGTGGAATGCTTAAAACTCCCTTTGGAATTAAGAGCTAAATATTTCATTATTACTCCTCACAGATACATTAAACACACAGAGTGCTGAAGGGAGATACAGCATTCCTGACGCATCCTATTCTTATGGCTAGTCTAAAGAGACTGTTAAGGTACTCATCTGTCATTTACACTACGACAGCCGTCTTTGCCTTGATCAATTCAAAAGCAATTAAGGTATTATGGACATAGGATTATAATATATATTATAATGTATGCTCTCAGGTATCCTAGGCTAGTCTCCAAGTCTCTAACAGGTTGAAGATGGGCAGAGCTCATGGCCACTGCATCTCTAGGTCTGGTATTACAGGTATGTGCAACCAGACCCATATATGTGGGATGAGAGTTAAAGCCAGGATTTTGTGTATGCTAGGCAAGCACTCCACCAACTGAGGTACACTCCCAGCTTGGCATTATTTAATTTGTTAATTTTTTGCCCATGGATTCAGCTAGGAAACCACAACTGCAATGAAAAGAAGGAATGGGTAGACCATTATGCCCCAAGTGTTCTTGGGCTCCACTTGAAACATCCTTGGCCCCACTTCTCCACAGCCTCAGAAAGCAGGTCCAGAGTCCTGTTACTGTCAGCCATTTTGAACTTTTATCAAGATTATAGTAAACTCCAACAGCATACACTCATTCAGTTTTCACTCTTTCATTCACTGTTACTCTTCGGATTATACAGTGATGCTATCTATGCACAGTCGCATCTTTTACTGTAGAATGCCACTCTACTGTGCGACTGTGTCACGGTTGCTCATTGGTTCTGCTTGAACATTTAGATAACTTCTGTATCCTACATATCACAGATAAAGCATGAATGCTTATATTGGGGTCTTTACATGAAAATTTGCTCTGTATTAATTACAGTGAGAACCATTTGATCATACAGGGAATATACTTTTGACTTTTAAACAAGCCACTTCCAGTCCCCTTGCTTCCCACAGAAATTGTACAGTTACTTCTGTCCCCTGTGCCAGTCATAGAGCTCCCTGTGCCAGCACAAGCCTCTAAGAGAGTCACTAGGAAGCGTTCTCCATGGTTTCTGCTTCACCTTCCCACTGGAGTTGCTACCATGACTTCTGTCCAAGATGAACTCTGACGCGGAAGTGTAAGCCACATAAATCCTCTATTCCCCAAAATGGCATGTAAGCTCCAATCTTCTTCAAAATACCCTGAGATGTTTAGCCCTTTGATTTGATTTTGTGTTTGGGTATCCATAGTTTAGAACTGTCAAGAGCTGAAGCCTTTTTGTTGATGAACAGACTTTTATCTCAGTTTAAAACACAAATAGGTAAAGCAGTGGTTCTCAGCCTCTCAGTGCTGCAACCCTTTAACACATTTCCTCATGTTTTGCTGACCCTCAGTCATAAAATTATTTCCACTGCTACTACTTCATAGTATAATTTTACTACTGTTATGAACTGTAATGTAAACCGTTTTGGAGACAGAGGTTTCCCAAAGGGGCCACCACCTACGAGTTGAGAACTGCTGTCTAAAGGATTTAAAAATCTAGACATAGTAGTAAAATCAAGTGACTCTGCAATGATGGCTCAATTATCAAACAAGCCTGCAGAAGCAAATCTAGTTGAGCTGCCGCATCCATGGAACAACCTAAGAAGGCCTGCCTGTCTTTCCTCATTCTTCAAGGTCAGTGAGGAGACTAACATTTAAAAATGGCCCTTGGATTCTTCATGTCCTCCTGCTCCTGTGTCAAATGCAAAGACACAGAGTCACCGAGGATGAGTACTCAGGGGTTTCACTAGGGTGACCTCTCCCTGAAGTGAGCCACAGTCAGTCACGGTTCATGCACACAACCGCTCAAGTGCTTAAAGCTAGTCAAGTCTCTGCGTGCATCTGCACGTGCTCACAACACCTAGCATATCCCACAACTATGTAAGAGTTTCAGTTTCAGAAGTAAAATTCTTCTGGCTCTGTTTTCAAAGGAATTCATTCTCAGACCACAAAATAAACGATGTAAACAGAAAGTCATTTCTCTTTGAGAATGTGGTCACTAGAAGGTTTCCTATACCCTTTTTAAAAATTTTTTTATTAATTTATTCATATTACATCTCAATTGTTAGCCCATCCTTTGTATCCTCCCTTTCTTTCCTCCCTCCCGCTTCCCCCTCTACTCCCTTCCCCTATGTCTGTGACTGAGGGGGACCTCCTCCCCCTGTACATGCTCCTAGGGTATCGAGTCTCTTCTTGGTGACTTATTATCTTTCCTCTGAGTGCCACCAGGTCTCCCCATCCAAGGGACATGGTCCAATATGGGGCACCAGAGTTTGTGTGAAAGTCAGACCCCCTTCTCCACTTAACGGTGGAGCATGTCCTGTCCATCGGCTAGACTGGGTAGGGGTTCGGGTTCGAAGTTTACTGCCTCTATTTTCCTTGGCTGGTGCCATAGTTTGAGGAGGACCCCAGGGCCCAGACCCGCCTGTAGCCTCGTGGGTGGCTTTATACATGTGTTAGCACCAATTTGACTCCGAAGGTCAATAAATGACAAGAGAGGGGATACAGACTTGAGAGGGGGCTATGTTGCCGAGATACAGGAAGGGTTTGAGGAAAGAGTAAGGCGTGAACTGAAAAGCTTTAGACACATGTATGGAGTTTTCAAAGAATAATATGACATATTATTGTTTTGTTTAGGGTTTTATTGCTGTAAAGAGGCACCATGATCACAGGGGCACTCATAAAGAAAAAGATTTAATTGGAGCTAGCTTAGAATGGGAGAGGTTTAATCCACTATCATATCATGGTAGAAAACATGGCAGCATGCAGGCTGACACAGTGCTGGAGAAGGAGCTGAGAGTTCTACATCTTGATGTGTGGCAGCAGAAGGAATCTGTGTGACACACCAATCCTAGCCTGAGCATCTGAGACCTTAAAGCCTGCCTCCATAGTGACACAATTTCTCCAACCTGGCCCTACCTCCTCATATTGCCACTCCTTATGAGACAAGCCTTCAAACACACGAGTCTATGGGGGCCGACCTATTTAAGCCACCGCAATTATCTAAAAAGTTTTTAAAGTCCTCATGAAATCCTATAGTTTGCTATTCCCTCCTTATCATCTTTGAGCAGTACACTGCTGCGCCATTTTGGAAGTGGTACACAGGACAAGCAAAGCATGGCAGATGCCGGAAACCTCCATACTCTGCAGGCCACAGTGTGTATTGAGTACTCTGTGTTTTCAATTTCTGTCATAGCGATGTCTCTCTTAACTTGGAGCATCTTTTGATGAAGCTACAATCCCCCAGGGAGAGGTTCTAACTGTTCCCAAAGTCCGCCCAAGGGTCTCCTCTCAGACCTTGCCTCTCCACTAGGAGTCTGGAGAGTACAGGGTGGGTCTGGGTGAGTTGGCCATCGACCTGTTTGGATGATTTCCATCCCTCGGATTCTTCCCCTTCCCATGCTACTTTAAAAACTTGTCCCTGTTCTCCTCCTACTCAAAACATTCACATCCTTTCCATTATCTTAAATTCATAGTTAGAAGGGACTTTGGTATTTCAACTGTTATTAGGTTGCATTCTTCAAAATTGCTAAAAGAAAAATACATTAGAAAGCCTGTCTGTTCCTGGGAATTTGGAGAGAAATGAGGAAGCCAATAGTAACAAAAATAAATTAATATTCCAAACCTCTACATAGATGCTATTTATTGTATCTGATGCTTCTATTTCACTTTGACAGCACTCAAAGAATGTGGTAAAGTAATGTGGTGGGATGAAGGTCATGCACATGCTTACTTAGGCATTTACATGAGGGTTTTACTCTGTTTAGTAATTCAGAGACTCCACATGTGTGGACATGTGCATGCATAATGCATACATTTTAGTTTCTTTCAAAACTTTACTCTGTCGGATCATTTATTTCAGTGGTTCTCAACCTGTGGGTCCTGACCCCTCTGGGTGTCAAATAGCACTTTCACAGGGTTCCCATAAGACCATTCTGCACAAAAGTTATTTACATTATGTTTCATAACTATAACAAAATCACAGTTTTGAATTCTCAAACAAAGATAATGTTATGGTTGTGGGTCACCATAACATCAGGAGCAATATGACCAGGTGACAGCATTAGGAACGTTGGGAACCACTGATATCCTGAGTGGTGGTGGGGGGGAGGGCATGTGCCTTCACCTGCCAAGACATTCTGTTGGCCTTTTCTACTATTTATAACATTCCTTATTCTTGAGAATTTCATACATGTATACAATGAAAGACATTAGTTGTCTTCCTTCAACTCCCTCCTCAAGTCAATCCCCGCAAGGACTTCATATCTTCGCTCAGGTGCTCTCAGCTTTGGTAAAAGAAGTTCCATTTTGCATTGGGCAGCTGTTGATGAAGAGATATGTAGCTGGTCAAGACGAAGAATAGGAGACTGAGTGCTCAGGCTCCGAGTTATGTTAAATTAGAGGACAAAAAATGGTAACTTCAGTACTATAACGACTTCAGTAGAGTCCCGGGGTAAATACATCACATAGTCCTCAAAGTTACAATGCAACTTCTTGCTTCCAGTGAGATATGCCTTGATGAGAAGGTTCTGAACAAGGAGCCTTAAGTTAACCCAGAAGCAGAAAGACTCAAACGGTATATACTCACTCATATCTGCATACTAGCCCAAGGGGCATGTCCCATGAAAGCCTTCCCTTACCAGGAAACTGGGACAGAGGGGAGGACATCCTATTGGGACTCTAGATGAGAGAACAATGGGAGAATAGCAATGTAGAAGGATCCAGTGGGTCCTAGAAACCTACAAGTAGAACATTATGATAGGCAGATTTGGGTCAAGGGGTCCCACTCAAACTAAGGCACTAGCCAAGGACAATACAGGCAGTAAACTTTAAACCCCTACCCAGATCTAGCCAATGGACAGGGCAGTCTCCACACTTGAGTGGAGAGAGGGATTTGACTTTCTCATGTACTCTGGTGCCTCACATTCGACTATGTCCCCTGGCGGGGGAGACCTAGTGGCACTCAGAGGAAGGATAGCAGGTCACCGAGAAGAGACTTGATACCCTATGAGCATATACAGAGGGAGGTAATCCCTCTGAGGAACAGTCATAGGGGAGGGGAATAAGGGGAAAATGGGAGGGAGGGGAGAATGGGAGGATACAACGGATGGGATAACCATAGAGATGTAACAAGAATAAATTAATAAAAAAAAAAAAGAAAATAGACAAGGGACATGGAGGAAGCCTAGAGGACATTCTTAACAAGGAAATAGCACTGTCCCTAAGAGCCTACCCATGTCACTACTAAGCTATAGAATATTGATTCAAGACCCATGCAAATATTAGTAAAAGGTTTGAGATTATTTTAGTGTAATTCAGCTCTGAAGATTTGGTAAGTATTCATGTCCTAGTAAACAAGGATTTGCAGAAATCATTACTAATACTCAGTTTTTTTTACACCTTAAGGAACATTATTTAAGAAGTAAATTGCATAAGGATAAGCAGTCTGATATCAACAAAATCTGATCATCCTTCTCTCCCACTTGACCTAGAACTCTCCAGCAAATCTCTTCCCATCAACACCAGCAAGTGATTAACATCACAGGACCATTATGTGCATGGCTCTCTCACCGTTTCCTTTACATCGTCATAGGAACCTCCAAGTACAGTTGCACCTTTGTCAAATGTCACCCTTGCTCATTCTCTGAAGATTGCTACTTGACCAGGTAACAAGCTGATAGCCTCTGCTACCAAGCCTAATGATCCAGGATCCAGCATCCCTCTGGTTTGCCTTCCCACACATTTCACTGCCATGAACCAAGCAATCTTAGTACATTAGTATGGCTGCACACTACCCCCACTGTCAGGTTTTAGACTGAGTGTTCATAGAGAGAGAGAGAGAGATGTAGAACTCCTGCTTAGTTTAACTTTAAAAAATGAAAGTGCTTGCTTTGCAGATGGCACTTTCTGAAGTACATCTGGAAGTGACTTGAAATCTATGAAAATGCTCAGCTCTGATAACTTCCTTTGGGGATTTTTACCTGCTTTGTTTACGTGACAATATACTACTGATGTGATAAAGTAAAAACTGGAAAAACTCCATTAGCACCTTGTGTGGTATCTAAATTGATGGATTTGTGTTTTTAAGTTAAAGTAACTGCAGTTCCATGTTACAGGCTTGATTGACTGACAGTTTTGTCACTATTTAGACAAAGAGAGATTTGTCACTTTAACTATTAGTTTAGAATCTCTATGAAAATCCATTGCTGACATGGCTTTTGTTTTAACGTTGTGGAACCACATTGTTCATTATGAAGAACAAGATGTCCTGAGCTGAATTTTCAAAGCTCACTGTGACAAAAGTGAAGATCTAATGAGAAACCCTTGTGTTTCTGGCACTCATTTAATTAACCCAAGCCCAGCTCTCAAAGAACAAGTTATAGTATTGTTTGTGAATTCCCACAGAATACATGTAAATTACAAGACACATCAGGAGAAAGTGTGTGGGGACCATATCATTTGCATTTGCCAAGTCTTACCAACAGCAGATGGAAGACTATTGCTTTCCTAGATACTGTCACCAAGTCAACTACTTTATGTGGGGTTGAAATGTAAAAGAGAAACGCTGTTGTCATCTACAATTTTTAGCAGTTGACTCAAATGCAAATAGAGAAGTAGGTCTCTTAGGAAAGCAAGTTAGACCTGAGGCCAGGTGTTTTGTTTAAGAGATATTTTAAAAAATGCGTGTGTGGGGGGTGTGGACAGCAAACTTGTGAAAATACTGTGCTTCGATATAGCACACACTTGAGAAAAGACAGTGTCCCTGTATGTACAGTTTAATACCACAATCTAATCTTATTTTCTCTGATGCCTTTCATTAAATGGCTTCAGTGAACAGGTGGTCTCTTCCTTCCCCTCTGATACCCACTCCTCATCCTGCTGGTCAGTGGTGCTAGTAACGAAACTGCAGCAAGCCAATACAGGTTTGAAGTTTAAGAGGAAACATGCTGGCTTCCTTTTTGTCAGCTCATAACAGCCTTATGGAAGCCATTTTAATCAGCAAATGCTGAGATCATCCTTAGGCTTCTACATTCTAGCAACATCGCCGCCCTTCCTGATGGCCTTTCGTGAGAATTCTAGCATATTATTTTCAAATTGTTTTTTTCTCACACACCTGGGTTATGGAGACAAATGTGCCCTTTAGAGCTCAGAGAACTCAGAGAGCTCAGTGCATCACAGAACACCTTGAATGAGGGATTCCACAACACAAAAATATGTGATTGAACAACAGTATTCACATAGAAAACTACATGCAGCATACTAATAATATCTTGCAGCTATTGAATATTTATGCTAAATGTACTAAGTTATATAAATTATGTGTTGAGATAAAAGCTCTCTCATTCTTATGGAATGTAAAATTTACTATTGGAGTAATTGATTTACATACAGTAATTCTATTGAAGTATCACAAACTATAGAGAAGAAAATATTAACATATTTTCTTATAGGGTTGGTGGCTCAGAATGGCAGTATAGGCTAGCTGCTAGCTCTGTTTAGCCACTTGACTTATCAGTCTGAGATGCCAGTGAGGCTACCATCTCTTTGCACTTCCCACTTGTACAACCTCTTCTCTAATCTTGGCGGTATCTGTGAATATAATGGGATACTACCCTCACCATTGCTGCAGGAAGGAGGTCACAGTAGGCACATGTAGTGCTATAGTTTACATAGCATGCTACCACAGCCAAGTACAGATAGATTGCTATACTGGAGTGCAAGAAATAAGCTGTCATGCTGTGAATGGCTATATGGCTACAATTTGATGGACTGAGTACTATCCAAGTCTGAGAGCCTACAAGAAAGTGGGAAAAGAATCCTACTATGCCTGGGAAGTGTCTTCTGCTAGTAATGTGTGTGTGTATGCATATATATGTGTGTGTATGTATGTATATATTATATTAATACATATTAAATATATAATATAACATTGTATATGTATGTACTATATATGTATATATATATATATATATATATATATATATATATATAGTCATTGAAACTTTCTCCTCAGTGAGGACCAGAGGCTGCAGAGATCTCAGCTGCTCAGACTTATCTCCCTTTCCCACTATTAGGTTATTTTTTTCTGGCTAATAGATGTGGGAGAAAGAGGAATCAAGTCTATGCCTTTCTCTTGTACAGAAGGATGAGCTGATGGCCAAGGAGGGAATACTGGGCCTAAAGCTTGAGTGTATTTCAATGCTCATCCATTCAGTTGGTCATGACCCTCATCACCTGATCCATGAGAACCACTCCAAATACACTTGACAAATGAAAATAAATGTGATTATAAGAGGCATGTTCTTTCTATATTAATAGTTCTGGGGTTGTGCATAATGTCTTATGTGTGCTCTTGCACATATCTTTCCTAAATAAGTTACTTTGTTATGCTTATTTTAATTATACAGAATAAGAGTATTACTGCAAACCACCCCACTTTAAATCCAGGTAAGTTCTCAGAGACAGACCTTTTTAAAAAAAGATCTGTTTTTAATTTTTTTACATTTATCTTTTTCCACATAAATACAATGCATTACATACAGCAAGAAGAACCACGAAATAATCAGGAATTATATAAATGTTACATTCATAGTGTTTTGGTTATTTGTATTTGGCAATCTTGAAGAAAACATCTTTTCTATCTTGGTGAGTCTAAAATTCGGAATATAAATCAATAGCTATCATATCTCATCTCTATCAACTTAAAACATCTATCTAGAGCTAAAAATAACTTATACCCTAAACAACTAAGCTTAATTATAAAACTAAACTATTTGGTCTTCAACCTCATCAGAGAATTGAGAAGGAATAAAACTTAATTACATGAGTAAACTGGAGGTGCAGGTTAGCAGCTTCCAAAATGAAAAAACAAAAACAAAAAACAAAACAAAACTGACAGAACTTCTTAGCACTATTGAGCACTGTTTGCTAATTGCGAAGAAGATTGGAAATGTCTCTTCAAGACCAAAACAATGCAGATGCTCTCCAGCACTCCAGCAGGTGGCACTGTTGACAGGCGGTTGAAACTTACGGACCCATGTTTCAAGGTGTGTGTCACTGGGAAGGAGGTGGCATGCTTTAAAGGTGACTTATTTTGGCCCTAGGCCGTTGTCACTCTTTGTTTTTTGACTTCCATAATATGAGTCCTAAAAGAGATGTCGCCTGCAGACTGTCAGCTGAAACAGTGAGCCAAATAAACATTCCTTCATTTAAACCTGTTTTCCCCCAGCTATTTGTCAAGCATAAAGAGCTAACATAATCTGTACCCAGTTAACGTCCTTAAAAGTGGCACATTTAATCCCAGGGGAGGCAGGTGGATCTTTCAGTTTGGGGCCAGCCTGGTCTGCAGTGTGAGTTCCAGAACAGCTAGAGGAAAACAGAGAAATTCTTGTGCCGAAAAATGAAAACAAAACAAAGCAAAGCAAAACAAAATGGAAAAAAAATATCAAAACCAAACTAAAACAAAAACAAACAAGCAAACAAAAACATAGGTCCGACAACTCAAGGTTGTTTCCAACTTCCACAAAACGTGTATTGCAGCAAACAGTTATGCTCACCAGCTAAAGAAACAATGCATTCAATAGACATAAATGAGCTGCAACATTGGTCAGGCTCAGAAAGACATACTTGTGTAGCTGAAGCTGGCCCATATTGACGTTGGTAAACTAGCGCTTGATGCACTGTTCAAAAATGGCTTGGAATAATTAGCTGTTGAAATGAATGAGCCAGATCTACTTTTCAGAGTTCAAGTTCAACCAAGCTATCAGAATATTTAACTCCCCAGAGTGTCTACGATGAAAAAAAAAGTCCGTCCCCTAGTCATGGGTAAGCCAGTTGATAGTTTTACTTCCTAGGACAAATTTACTGATATGGTAATTTTTATGGCACTCTTGGGGCACAGTCAAATGTATTTTAAACTTGAGTTAAAATATTCCACATCTACATATTTATCTCAGGTATTACTTTCACTCACAGATTGGGCTATAAGTCATTACTTAATTAAAATTCATATTAATATTCTTGGCATGTTTCAAATACAAGAGAAAATGCACTTCAAGTAGGAGAAAACATTTCCTCCTACGTGGCAGATACATACAAACATACACATATGCATTCCAGACCAGAAGTAATTTCCTAGGGAATGAGAAATGGCCTAAAATGCCTGGAAGGAATACTTGTTACTAAAGAGAAAGTACCAGTAAGTTTGTAGCCAAGTAGCGAAAACCAGAATAATGTTTGGCAATATCTTAGATACCTTTGAGTGAGCAGGCTCAAATTTATCCCAATTTTATCTTAAAAAGTCTCTTTGTATGATCCATATGGAAAGAGAACTAGGCTGGCTTGTTCACTGAGAACTGACTTTCTAGATGGGATCCTTTCTTTCTTTTTTCTTTCTTTCCTTCTGTCTTTGTTTGCTTGTTTTTGTTTTCTCACTTTATGTTTTAATTGATTAATCAATTGTTTTTACCCAGTCCGCAGTTCCCCCTTCTTTCTCTCTTCCCAGGCCTTCCCCACCACCTCCTCTCCCCCATCCACTCCTCTTTCTCTTCAGAAAAAGGGAAAGGCTCCCATGCATATCAACTGCCCTTGGCATATCAAGTTGCAATCAGCCTTTGAGCCACTTCTCCTATTGAGCCTAGGCAAGGTGGTCTAGTGGGGGCACAGAGTCTCAATGGCAGGAAACAGAGAGTGAGGCCCTGCTCCTGCTCTTAGGGAACCCATATGAAGACCAAGCTGCAAAACTGTTCCATATGAGCAGAGGGCCTAGGTCTGCCGCACGCCTGTGCCCTGGTTGGCAGGCCAGTCACTGTGAGCCGCTGTGGACCCAGCTTAGTGGATTCTGTGGGCTTTCTTGTGGTGTCCTTGACCCCTCTGGCTCCTACCACCTTTCCTCCTCCTCTTCTTCAGGATTTGCCAAGCTCCCCCTAATGTCTGAACGTGGGTCTCTGTTTCTGTTTCCATCTGTTGCTGGGTGAAGCCTCTCTGACCATGGTTAGGGTAGGCTCCTGTTTGCAAGGCATATCAGAACGCCATTAACAGCATCAGGGATAGGCTCCCTCTCATGGCATGGACCAGTCACTGGTTGGCCACTTTCTCAATTTCTGCTTTGTCTTTAACCCTGCACCAGTACTTTCTTCCTTCACCCTCCTCCCAGTGGGTCCCTCTTATTCCTATCTCCTTTCTCACTCCTCTCTAATCTCCTCTCCTCATCCACCTAAGATGTTTACTCTATTTCCCCTCCTCCTAAACTGTTAAATTCCCTCATAAAAGAGGCACATCCAGGAGGTCAAAGAATTGACTTGTTGCTTTCCTTTACTATCTCTTCCCATTTCAACATTTTTCTTAATTTCATATATATATATGTATATGTATATATATGTATGTGTACACACATATGTATATGTATATATGTATGTGTATACACACATATATGTGTGTGTGTGTGTATATATATATATGTGTGTGTGTGTGTGTGTGTGTGTGTGTGTGTGTGTGTGTGTCTTAGTACTCACCATCCCAGTAAAGTCCTACATAAAATCAAGTTAGTGAAAAATTCTATGGAAGGGAAATTTGCTGATGTTCCATCTGTAGCTGAGGAATTAATGATAGCTGCTTTGCTGCTGATAGCAGGAGAGTCACTTTTTTCCCAGGAAATATTGTAGATTGCCTGTGCATCCGTGCATGGCCACATGCATATATGTCTTTATGGGCAAGGCTAATTGGCCTTTGTGGAGGAAATTCACAACAGAACATGAAGTGGGGAGATAGGGCAGTGTGGATGATGTGTAGGAAGAGGGGCTGGGGGAACCAGACAGAGGCAGTGTGGGGTCGCTGCTCTCACTGCTTCGAGGCTTGCAGTATCTTATGTAATACTGTAATTCCTCACATGAGCTTCAAAGTTCTTACCACATACTGTAGGAATTTTAAAAATATTTGTAACTTACAAAAATTGTCTTTAAATACCTTTGCGTTATCCATAGTCTCGTTTGTGCACATCTGTGTGTGAAGTATCTGAGGAACGTTCTAGGCAAACAAGTTTGCAGTAGTTATATTTCAAAATTTATAATATAAATATCTTAAGCTTTTCAATTTCCCAGTCCAAAGTTACACATCTTACTCCTATTTCCATTAATTTATAATTTTGTGAGGACACTGAATAATTTTGAACAGGATAATAAAAATTTGAATGAGAATAATTTCTGAATCCTTAATAAATTTGAGTTAGTGAAAATAATTTGGAAGCTAGTTCTGTAAAAAGAGAGGTGCAAAATTATGTGTAATCAGCAAAGTACATTTAAATGAATTGAAGTTGATAAGAAATTTTTAATTAAAATTGTTTTTCCTAACTACTTTGTCAAATATTCCCAATTAATTGATAGTTCACTAAAAATATCAATGTTTGGTTTTGTTTTCAGTTTATTTATTCAACAATTATGCTTTGAGGATTTATTATATAATAGAAGTATAATTGAAAAGAATTATAGAGATGAATAAGTTGCACTGGTCAAGATGCCAAAGACGGCTGAATGAAGAGTCGCGGCATGTGCACTGAAAGGCAGACACTGCACTTCAGACCGCGGGGCTGTTTATCTACTTTGTGCTCCAACAGTTTTACTTTCGACATGCTTTTTCTCTTTTCCTTCCAGGTAGTGATTGTACAGGGACACGAGCTACCCAGTGAGATAAACAAAACAGCCAATGCTTCCAACTGCAAATAAGTCCAAGTCCTGTCAAAGTATGCCCAGATCAAAAACCAATACTGAGAAATGGACTGCATGAAAACAAATTAACTGCACTGGTGCCTTGAATGTCCTTGAAAACATTTGCCCTGCCATGCTTAACCATGGTGGCAATATCGGTCCAACCAAAGACAAGATTTTACACTTCCAGTCAAAGACAAGACTGTACATTTAGACAATTTTTTTTATTAGCAAACTTCACAGCACAAAAAGGTAGGGTGTATTCTGATCGCCGTCAAAAGTCTGCTTTTCCCTCTAGCTGTTGCCAGCTTGTCTGAAAATGTGAATTTTCAAGACAAGCCTGAAAAGATTTTAAAATGAAAATAACATTTCATTGATGAAATGAAGATACATAAATGGTTATTTGTTGTTAAGTAAAAGAAGATGTGTTATGAAAGGCATCTTTCAATCTTAACAGGTGGCACAGTTGAGAGATATCATTTAAGAAAAAAGCCATCTCTGAGGAGGTGGAGAAATATGACTCCCTGAGGCCGCTGTCTAGCAGACTACAGAAAGCCAGACACTAAAGAGGGACTCTCTCTCTCTCTCAAAAACTCAAGGTATAAAGACACTAAAGAATACCACGCAAATCTGTCCTACATGCACACGGGTCCATCCTTAGCATGCACGTGCATACATATTTGCATTTAGTCTGTCCTTTGAGTATTGCAAACGTGAGCGCTTGAGAAGCAAACTTGCACTAGGAAGACATTGAGAACGACCACAGTGGACAGTGCCTGGTCTCATTAGTTCTTAACGGAAGTCTAATTACAGTGTTTTGCTTTGCCCTTTTGTTTGTTTGTTTGTTTTTTAAGAGAAGAAATGGTCTATTTTGGCTCATGGTCTAGAGGGATAGACCAACAACACCTTGCACAGACATCAGAAGCAGAAAGTCTAAGCCAGCTTTGCTGAAGTATGTTTACTTCAGTTGATCAATAAACAAAGCTTGATTTAAGGGGCAGAAATCAGTTGGGTTTTGTCCTGATTATTTGTAACATGTTTTTAACAATTTTTCCACAATGCTGAAAGGTATCTGTGTCTGAAAAAAAATTAAATGTCAGAAGTGGAATGGAAATAATGTCACATTTGAAGGATGAATTACTTTTCAACATTTATTATTAGTCTTGAATAATTTCTTGAAATGATGCAGAGTGGGCTCTGACCATAGCCGAATTTCCTGAACACCTTATGTCTCCCGGATAGTGTAGCCTCAAGATATCAAGACAGCATCTTACCAGCTATGAAGTAGCCACTGCAGCAGAAGCAGGAGAAGAAAAGGAAAGAAGGTCTGCTCTTCTGTCTTGAATATAAACTCTCAGGCTCTCATCAGGAATGTGTGGCACAGGGAGCAAGCTTCTGCTTCTCCTGCGAGTGCTGGGCAGGGAAGCACAGCCTCATCTGCATCCACCTGATCCCTCTAGGAGGACTAAAGTGCAAGCAACCACCCTTTCTCTCTGTCCTAGAAGTGGGTTTGGACAGTCATTGTGGACATGTGTAGGTGTTCGAAGCCCAACAGTTAGCTTCTTAAATAGCTGTGGATCTCTATGGTTTTACATGAAGAAACATGTGTATGTTTAATTAAACATTTCAATAATAAAACTGTGTGTGCATATAAAGCAGGACCTTTCATGAAGCACAAGTTTATAAAATTTGAAGGAACTAGCTTGTGTTGTGATGGTGTCTAAATAAAAATCACACTTATTATTTTATAAAATTAATATTTACTTTCATTGTAAATACAGCTGAGTTTATAATTTTAACTGAAACTATTTGTAATTATACATTTTGAGTATAGGACGTTAGCTTTTAAGAAGTAAAGTATTATGCTGGCAGAGAAGCTCTTGTCCAGTAGGGAAACCAGAGTGGTCACACCTACATGTGTTTGTATAGCCCACAGACTTATGTCACACTAGGTGTAGGTACACAGAGAGAGGAGGGATTACTGTTGTTGTTATTATTACTATTATTATTATTATTATTATTATTATTATTTTATTACTATTGGTGTGTATGCATGTGATGGTGTCTTGTGAAGGTCAAGAATCAAGCTGTCATATCTGAGAAGCCAGGGTCTCACTCTTGTCTGGAGTTCACCAACACGGCTATACTGACTGTCCATGCGGGATGGTGGATGTCCTGGTCTCTGTCTCATCAGAGCAGATTATGATTACACACCACCATGCCCAGCTTTTCTATGTGGGCTTTGGGTACTGAACTCAGCTTCCTGTGATTGTGTGCCATCCTGTTTGGTTTTGCCATCCTGATACAGAGCTAGACATAGCTTGAAAGGAGGAAATCTTAATGGAGAAGATGCCTTTATAAAAATGGTCTGTATGCAAGTCTGTGCATTGTTATCTCAATTAATGGCTTATGTGGCAGGGCTCGGCTCACTTTGCACAGCACTACTCATGGACAGGTGGTCTGGAGTTGAATAAGAAAGCAGGCTATAAGGAAGCCATGAGGAGAAAGGCAGTAAGCAATACTTCTCCATGGTTTCAGATTCTGCCTTGAGCTCTTGCCCTGGCTCCCAGGAATGTTGGGCTACAGGAGTAAAAATAGATAAACTCTCTTGTCCCCAAGTGGATTTGGTCATGGTGTTTATCACAGCACTAGCAACTTTAACTAAGGTACATGACAGGCGCATCTCAGACAGCATCCTCACAGCTCCCGAATCACTGTTCTATTAGCACGTATGGCTCTGAGTGACCTGCTCCATAACTTACACATTCTTGAAATATATGAGAACATATTTGATGACACATGTTATTTATTTTTCTAATGGCAATTCCATGAATGAAATATATCATCATGCTTATTTGTGAATGTGAAAACTGAAATCTCAAGTGCTCTAAGAATATCAACAGTCTGAGTCCAGAGACAATTCTCTCGCAATAATGTAAGTGCAGACCAGTTCTCTTAATCACAAGGCCTTATGCATCATATATGTGTTTTCTAATGAACAATTGTGTGTATAGATGCATATAAAGCCAAATATCTCTATGAACACACATGTTCTTAAGCATTAGTACACATAAACACAGCCACCCCTTTTCCGGTTGCACTATCATTTTCTCCACCCTTGCTTCAGGGTCCTGGAAAGACTCTCTTATTATAATTACAAGGGTTATGTGAGCTAAAGCATTCTAAAAGTTCTATGCAGCATGAAGCATACACAGATTGCTTATAAGAAGAAAATTTTATGAAAAATGTCAGAGATTCGGCTGGGGGAAGTACTTTATTTTTAAGCCAGAAAGAGAAACGGGGATTTATTGGCTCATGAAATAGAACTCCAGGATACTGGTATAGATTCAGTCACTTGGGGGAACAATGGAGACAAAGAAATTGGATGCTCTCAGGACTCCCATTATCTGAGCCCTGTCTCTCGGTGTCAGCACATTCTCGCTATTGCCTAACGCACCAAATAGGATTTTTCAGCGCAACAGGGAACATGGCCAGAGGCAACTCATGACTGTGCATTCTTTTGAGTAGCAGAATGAAACTGCCCATCAGATTCACTAAGTAATCTTCAAATCCCTACCCAGATCTAGCCAATGGACAGAACATTCTCCACAGTTGAGTGGAGAGTGGGGTATGATTTTCACATGAACTCTGGTGCCTCATATTTGACCATGTCCCCTGGAGGGGGAGACCTGGTGGCACTCAGAGGAAGGATAGCAGGCTACCAAGAAGAGACTTGATACCCTATGAGCATATACAGGGGGAGGAAGTCCCCCTCAGGAATAGTCAGTCATAGGGAAGGGGATTAAGGGGAAACTGGGAGGGAGGGAAGAATGGGAGGATACAAGGGATGGGATAACCATTGAGATGTAACAAGAATAAATTAATAAAAAATTCAAAAAAAGAAAAAGAAAAAGAAAAGAAAACTCCCAGATCTGCTTTCTGAATCACCCATGTGAGGGTGGACGCCACACTGCACATGGGTCTGATTATCACTCCCAAAAGTACAGGTCATAAGCAGACCCTGAATCTAGAAGTATCAGTGACTGGGAATGCTCAACTGGCCTAAAAAGAGTGACAGTTGAATGACCTGGTTAAGAATGGAGCCTGTTGCTGCCACTGTGGTCTTAATAAAGGTCTCCATGGTGATGGGCCTGGTGGTGGTAAGAGACATCAGTGAAGGAGGTTTCATGTGTGAACTCAAAACTACCTGGTCAAGTTGATACTTGATGTTGGTGCTTCAGCTTAAAGATTTAAAAACTTGAAGATAATGCCAACTCTAGAAAAACTCTATTGATTTTTGACGTACAGAGAATCAAACCTAGGGACTTGGACATCATAGACAAGTAAGTACTTGGCCACAGGAAGACTGCAGTTCAGACCTGTGGAGCAAGAGCCCGGGTAAGAGGAGGTAGCTCCAGGCTCAGGTAGACATTTCCCCTCCCCCAGGTGGGCTCCTTGCTCGTCATCCATAAACTCCCAGTAAAAAACTCTGCATCTCACTCTTGCTCTTAAATGCCCACTCTCCACACTACCCAGTGTACTGTCCCTTCCGAGGACCAGCCCTGGCAGGACTGCGCCAGTACAGCTGAGAGCTGGGATTTTACTGTAATTCAGGTTGTTTTTCCTGTTGCTATGGTTTTAACAACACTGACACTTGTCTGATCCCAAGATTTTGTTCGTTAGTTTGACTTTGCACTGTTCGCAG
Source organism: Acomys percivali (assembly GCA_907169655.1). Classification (NCBI taxonomy): domain Eukaryota; kingdom Metazoa; phylum Chordata; class Mammalia; order Rodentia; family Muridae; genus Acomys; species Acomys percivali. Next base: position 71,701,569 of record OU015749.1, read on the forward strand.
TACCTGGTTCCTTTTCCCCACCTAGCCTTTACTCAGAGCTCTGAGAAATTCTGAAAACTGGGACAAGCTATATGGAGATACTTGGGTACCTCACCTGCTCCTTCTTAAAAAAAATAGCCTTCCAGTTCTCTGAAATTCGTTTTTATTAGCAGTTTTGCATTTGTTATCTGTGTCTTCTCTGTGTGGTGGTCAGAGAACAGCATGGAGGAGTTGGGTCTGTCCTTCCCCAATGCAGCTGCCCCAGAAACAAACAGCTGGAGACCTGTCGGACTTCCCTGTCAGGCCTCAGGGAAGCTCCCTTTCTGCTTGCACTCTAGTTTCCCAAATAGGCTGCTGTCGTTCTCATGTGAGCTCGGCATTGAGAATCCTTCGATCATTGATGGAAGCTTACCTTGAATCATAATTCATTATAATTCAAGATTTCTCCAGTAATTAGATCTTAAAATCATGTTTAAAAATATAAGTAATGGCTTTTAGCCCAATTAGAAATATTGAATATCAGCTTTGTAAAAAATTTAAAATATCTCCATGTATATTGTCCATGACTCAGATGAATATAATATAACGTTTTCTTTGGTGATTTTCAAAGAGTAAATGTATCTCTGTTAAAGAGTCAAAATAAGGTATTTGTTTTTGTTTGTTTTTGAGACTGGGTTTCTCTGTGTAGCTTTGGCTGTCCTAGACTTGCTTTGTAGACCAGGCTGGCCTTGAACCTACAGGGATCTGCTTGCCTCTGCCTCCCTGAGTCTTGGGATTACAGGCATCCACCATTGCGCCCATCTCATCAAAGTAAGTTTTAAGTGAATTTTGTCACTTTGAAAATCTAATTCTTTTATGAAGCATTTTCAAATTGATAAAGAAAGCAGACAACAGGTTTTCTTTTTTCAAAATACCGCTTTCACACACCACTTGGGACACTCGTTTTTTTCCTGTGTTCTATATTTTTATATATGAAGTGACTGTAATAAAATGAAAGCTGTGAACTCCCCAGTGTCAGCTGAAATAGTAACAAAACTGACACAAGAATACAAATGTATAAACATAATTTATTTACCGACCACAAGCTTGCCATGCTCCATGGGGAGGCCGTTGTTTAGAGGACATTTCTCTCTTGGCTCTCTGTTTTCACAGCTATATACATAGCTGATAAATACATGTGGAAAAATAAAGGCCTCTGTATCGCCGAGATTCCAACTCTCAGCAGCTGCTCCTGAGCAGACACCAGCAGCTTCTCAGGACTCTGATGTTAGCCAGTGCTGTGTGAGGAGGAAGCAGGTGGTGTCAGCAGGAGGTTCGCCTGCTTCCTCTACAGCTAAGACTTCTGTTCTCACCTAGGATGCTCTGAGCTCTCACTCTTCACGGCCAGCTTACTTATGCATAAAATAATCTCTAGTACTTGGAAGGTGGAGGAAGTGGGATTGCCAGGAGTTCAAGCCCTCTGGGCTAACTAGTGAGACTCTGTCCAAGTATCAAGCAAAACAATTGAGAGAAACTGAGGGTGTGGGGCAAAGGCAGAGACAGAGATCTATACACATAATCTCTAATTTAAAAGAACCAATTAATGTTGGGTAATATTGTTCTATCTTAAGGAGAAACTTTGGCTTTAAATAGGTACAGAGACAGTTACATATGGATAAGGGAACAAAACAACAACAAACAGAACATGTTTTCCAATAAGTCTACACTAATGTCCCTAGTCTATGCTTTTCGGACTTAACTCACTGAGCTATTATAAAATTATATTTCAAATTATCCATTTGCTTTAGAAAATATTTATAGACTTTACCATTAAAATGTATTGAAAAGTGAAAAGGAAAATGTCCGCTCAAAACTCTTCTTAAAACAAAACAGAAATTTAGAAATTGTCTTCCCTCGTGTTTCTAGTCAAACACTCCAGACTCTACTTCCACCTCATGCAAGCAGTGATAAATATCCTTGCATATTTTCTTCCCAATTTTATACAGAATGATGCATATACATTCTGTCTTTGGCCATCTCTTCCCAGATGTTCTGTCAGTACATGCCCTTCCTTCATGTCCCCAGGGAGGTGAGGATCCGGCTCTGGGGCTCCCCTTGCTGGGCTGAGGGTTTGAACCAAGACTTACAGATTCACTGAGGGTGTGAGTGGGTTTCTTTTCTGTTGCTATGACAAAACAGTCTAACCAAAACTTCAGCTTTCAGGTTGTTGTCCGTCACTGAGGAAAGTCAAGGGAGGAACTCAAGCAAGAAATTGTGGCAAAAGCCATAAAGGAGTGGTCCTTGGTGGCTCATGCACTTTCCTTGGCTTAGTTCCCTATACGGCCCAGGTGCAAGTACCTAGAGAATGGTGCTTACCACCAATGGACTAGGCCGTCCTCTATAAATGAACAATCAAGATAGTCCCACACAGACATGCCCACTGGAGTATCTCTCCATTGAAACTTTCTTCTCAGATGACTCTAGCCTCAATCAAGTTAAGTTAAATAGAACAAAGAACCTCAGGGTTTCAGCCTGCCTGAAAGTGTAAGCCAAAGAGGCAGAGCAGAAATCCATCTCTGAGCGCAAAGAGTCATAGAGCAAGTTAGTGCAGAAGGAGTCATTATGTGAGATGAACACTAAAGTAGCACATGGTTTAGTCTTTGTCAGCCTAGAGACTGGTGTGTACTGCACTGGACTAGTGCAATCCAAGTGAGGGCACCCAGACACAGCTTCCCAGAGTGGAATGGATGTCATCTTGAAGTGGGAACACCAAGAAAAAGAACCAAGAAAGAATCAAGCAGCCATTTCAGGTGACCAGATGTGGTCCTACAAGAGGAAGAAGAGACATCAATGGCTATTACAAGAACTTTGAAACCCAATAAATGGAATTTGACAGATGTTATCAATGCAAGAAAGGAAGCTTCAAGAAGGAGGCAACGGCTTTACTAAAGCCAATCTGTTGGATAGATTTTTATTTTTTTACAGGATGAATTATGTCTTCTAAAATTCTGATGTTGAAGCTTCAGCTCCTGGTAGTTCAGAATGGGAAACAGGGCTTTAAAATGGACAGGTTAAATGAAGTCATTAATGTGATCTTAATCCAATTCTACCAATGGCCTAAACCTTCTCTTGCAAAAATCTGTCTCCAGATACAAGAAGAGAGTCACACACAAGTTAAAGAAGTAGGCATCAAAATAAAACAAGGCTGCTGAGACTCCCTTGCCAGACTCAGCTTCCTGAGCTGTCAGGAAGCAGGACTGCAGTGCACATTTCCTACTCTGTGGGATTATAATAAGGTGCCTCCAAAAAGCAAATGTATGTGCCTGAAACTGCTGAGGGTGCAGGCAGGAGCCGGGATCTAGTGTTCAAAGGCACTGCAGACAGGAGCTTATTTTGGAATGCTTATAAGAAGGCAGCTAAAGCAAGAATGCTAAGAAGGCAAGAACCCCAATAGAAACAGCAGCGCAGGGAGACGCATTGATTAGTGCAGTGGCTCTCCCTTCTCACTGCTTAATACCTTTGGATATTTGTATGCCTCCCTCACACCAAGCCATCCACTGAATCACATGGTAGTTATATCTGGCAAAGGAAGAAACAAGGTATGATTTCTTTCAAATGGTATCATAGTTCAGTGCCAAGACCTGCTTAAGTCCAACCACACTCCTCATATATTGACATAGGAATATGCTCAACTCTGTTCATAGCAGCCTTATTCATAATAGCCAGAACCTGGAAACAGCCTAAATGTCCCTCAGTTGAAGAAGGGATAAAGAAACTGTGGTACATTTACACTATGGAATTCTACTCAGCTATTAAAAACAAGGAAATCCCAAAATTTGTGGACAAATAGATAGAACTAGAAATGATAATACTGAGTAAGTTAACCCAGAAGCAGAAAGACTCACATGGTATGTACTCACTTATAATTGGACACTAGCCCAAAAGGCATTTCCTATGAAAGTCTTCACTTACTAGGAGATTGGGATATATGTGAGGACATCCCACTGGGACTCTAGGTAAGAGAAATATAGGAGATGGGGAAATAGAAGGATCCAGAGGGTCCTAGAAACCTACAAGAACATGGTGATGGGTGGATCGGAACCCGGGCTGGGGGTCTGCTCAAATTATTGCACTAAGGACAATACAAGTAGTAAACATGGAACCTCTACTCTGATCTAGCCAATGGATAGGACATTCTCCACAGTTATGTGGAGAGCATGGACTGACTGTGACATGAGCTCTGGTTCCCCATATTTGACCACCTCTTCTTGGTGGGGAAACCTGATGGCACTTAAAGAAAGACTAAGCAGGCTACCAAGATAAGACTGATAGCCTATGACCATATAGTGGAGGAGGAGGTCCTCCTTGGTCATAGACCTAGGCAAGGGGAATAGGGTTAAAGTGGGAGGGAGGGAGGAACAGGAGGATACAAGTGATGGGATAGCAATTGAGTTGTAATCTGAATAAATTAATTAAATTAAAAAAATGTTAAATGTCTCTTTCCATTTCTGCGGTTGAATTCCACAGCTATCACAGTACCAGAAATTCATACTATCTGCTTCTGCCTAACAGGGATTTCAAAATGACCTCCATTTATCTCCCTTCCATGTACAAAGAAACAAAAACTAAATGCCAAGGCCAACATTAGAAACCAAGCACATTTAAGCAAAGCTTTTTATATGATACATACGCATTCCTTCGCTCTCATGTAGGTTGCTGCTTTCATTCTGATAACTATGACTCCCACTTCACATCTCTTCCCACCTCTATTGCCTTTCCTCTCTCTGCCGGCCTCCCCCCATTCACGAGGTTTTATTGTTGTTTTGCTATTGTTGTTGTCACTATTTTATGAGACTCACCACAGTGATTCACCCGAGGAGCCCCAAAGACCCAGTGGTTAGTGTGTGCTTTCACCGAGTCACAGAAACAAAATGTTCCCTCTTGGGTTGAGGCATTCTCATTGGTCTTCCTTCACTTTTTCACTGGAAATTCTGCAAAGAACTGCAGGCTCTTGGGATACATTTCCAACAGCAAATCCAACTATGCTTTTTCATTTTCTTTGTTGTTTGACTTCACTTAGGGTCCCAAAAACCCAGGCTAACCTGGAATTTACTAGTAACCAAAGAGTACCTTGGACTTCTGTCCTTGTGTATGGAGATTACAGGTGTGAGCCAAGATCTCTCGTTTTCTGTGGTTATTGAGGTTGAGTGTCTTGGCTTCAGTGATGCCAAGGAAAACATTCTCCTAACTGAGCTGCATCTCCATCCCCTGGACTTTTTTCTTAGAGGCACTCAGGAATGCTGTATCTTAAAGCATCCTTCGCCTCTCATCACCTACTCTGACGTATTATGTCTTCTCACTACACTGAAAGCTTTCAGAACTAAGGTGCCCATAATGTTTTGTGCTTCATCCTTTAAACTGTTTCTGGACACTGTAAATTCCTAAGAGCATTTCCTCACTTTGAACCTCTGTTCCATCGACTTTTAATGTCGGTGATGTATTAAAATTGGCTGGTATGCTGTTGTACAAAGTTGATGGTTCCATCACTGCTATGTCTCTGGATTGATGAATTGGTGAGTGTTGGCCTCAAGTGTAACCTCCACAACCTGTGTGACCTCTCTTCTTCTCTGACTGAAAGTCTGGCCTCTGCCAGGCTCCTCTGAGCATGTACACACTTAAATATTTCTGCTCTATGTTCCCTATCCATTTCCCTCATGATTTTTAAACCTATCTAAACCCAGGAAACCTCAATTCCACTCTTGTTTTCACATCTAAGAGAAAGTAATGAAGTTTTCCTGTGTACATTGCGAGCCCTGAAGGCATGCGTCTTCAAAATGGCTTATATTTATTTTGGTGGTGGTCTTTGGTTTCACTGCTTACACTGGCTTTCTTCTCCAGCTAGCTTATACAACTCCTGTAGAAATAGAGGTCAGATTCTTACCCATTAGGGTCAAATAAGGAGACAATGTTCTTGCTTGTAGATCCTGCTTGATAAATATGTTGCAAAAGACTTAAGTACATTGGGTAATTTTCAATTCTTGACTAAGTATCTGGTACAATTTTCCCCTTCATTAGACACAGTTTTACAGAAAGGCCTCATTTTTCATTGCTAAAATCTAGTGTGAGTCCCCCTTTTCATCCCTGAGATTGCCGCTACAAAATCCCGGCTGCAGAATGAGCCCAGAGCACGTGAGCGGGTTACAACAGAACACACTGTCGATGGGATGTGCTGAGATGAGGAGGGTGCTTTTAGGAGTGGGATCAAGTATGGTCAGTCTAGTCAAACATTAAAAAATGGCCACTACGAAACTGTTTTAGAATTTTGGAGCCATTTACCTGGAGAAAGGCTATTTCTGTAAGTCAAGCTTCAAGTGAATTCCTATTTCATCAATATTTGCACCTGAATTCTTTTTTTTACCCTAAGTCTATACAAATTCTAAGCTTCCGTAGAAAGGGCGTATAACAGTGAATCTTCACTGTCAGTCTGACTGGATTTAGAGCAGCATAGGACACATAGCTCTGTGTGGGTCTATGTGATATTTTCCAGTGAATCTTAACTGAGGGATCAAAATCTAGCTTCCGCGTAGGTGGGACCACCCCAGGCCTGATGCCCTGTGCTGAGCAAAAAGGAAAGAGAAGAAATCAGACTGAGTGCTGGAATTCTTTTTGCTCTTCTTCCTCGTCCTCTAAGCCCCATTCTCCCTCTAATTTGAAGTTCCTCATGCCTTTTCCTCCTCATGGAGTGAGACAGATCCATTCTCACATAATTTGCTTCTCAAAATTTGGTCCTCGCAGGGAGGAAGGCAACTATCACAGTCCTTGCATCTTCTAGACAGGAAATGCAGCCAGCTGCACTTCCTTTCAGATGAATTAGGATAATTACTTTTTGTCTCAGAACTAAAAGAACATGGTCATTTTTAGAATCTCTAGAATAGTTTAATGAGTGTATACATTTGATTTAAATAAAGTTCCTCTGAATACACGAAATAAATAACTGAAAGGATCCAGTAGCCTTTCCCTTTTCCGTACTGAGACTCAAACCCAGTGCCCCGTGGCTGAGCTTCAGTCACAGCTCCCATTTACTTTCTGGTTCTGAAAATCTTGCAACTAGCAACACAGAATAGCATCCTCCCTGGGATTCAGTGTGAACATGAAGCACTGCTAATGCAGAGAAAAGCAAAGCAAAGCAAAGGAGTTCGGGCTTGCACAGCTCTGTGAAGACCCACAGTCTATGGTTGCAGAGGAACTTAATGTTTCACAGACCCAGGAAACTGCTAAGATGGGTGCCTTTTAGGACTGTGATTTCGAACCCTGCATGCATCTTCATATAAAAATTAACTTAAAAAAGAACACTAAATTGTTAAACTAACTTCATGAATTTCATATCTTAATTCAACTGCTAATTAGCTGTTGTTACTATCTCCTATCTATAAATCCGGTGCTTGGGAGGCTAACTTCAGCGGCACTGCCATGAGTCTGTGCCCTACCTGGGCTACGTAGACTGGGCTTGTGAGACACTGTCTCACACACACAAATAAAACTAACTTTGGCAGAACTCAGCAAGCGGTGGTACCTCAGTAGTAGAGCATTCACCTGACACGTGTGAGGTCATATGATCGATTCCCCAGCACAGCAGGAAACACATTAAAGTTCCCTAATTTCAGTCATGAAATTGAAAGCAAGAGGTTGAGATGCCTGAGGTACTACAGCAGAAATCAATTTCCAGAACTAGTAAACAAGGATTTTTGAGTAGAAGAGTCTCTAAAAACTTCCATCAGTGCATTGATGTCTGTCGATGTAACTGAGGATTTCAGGTCATTTGTAACCATTTCTATACCTGGGCAAGCATTCAACCTTTAGGCCTAAGCTTTGCCAAGGGAAAGATGATGTGTTTACTACTAGAAGAGCTATAGAGTATGAAACTGAAGAAAAGATGTAAATTGAACTGGGACACAAGTTTAGTGACTGCAATTATTATAAACATATTTACCATATGTGATTTTATCCTAATTAGAGGAAACAGATCACATTGGACCGTATGTACATGTATACACTGTATTTCTTTGTAATTTAGTGATTACCATAAAGCTAGATAGCACATGAGGATTATAAGATGCCCTAAGACTCAAGATACTGAGAGAGAGAGAGAGAGAGAGAGAGAGAGAGAGACAGAGACAGAGAGACAGACAGAGAGAGACAGAGACAGAGACACAGAGAGAGAGACAGACAGAGAGAGACAGAGTGAGACAGAGACAGAGAGAGGAGAAAGAGACAGAGACAGAAACAGAGACAGAGAAAGGAGAGAGAAGGGAGAGAGGGGAGAGAGAGAGGAGAGGAGAGAGAATGTGTGTGTGTTGGTAAGAGTATGTATGTGTGTATTACTGTGTGTGAATGCATGTGTGTGTGTGTGAGAGAGAGAAAATGTGTATTGTGTTGTGTGAATGCATGTGTGTATTTGTGTGTGTGTGTATGTCTGTATGTGTGTGCGTGAGAGAGAGAGAGAGAGAGAGAGAGAGAGAGAGAGAGAGAGAGAGAGAGAGAAAGAGAAAGCGCTAATAGCAATTATTAAACTTGTCAAAAATGTTTATTGTAGTGAAAAAGACTGTATTTGACAGGGCTGGGCTACGATAGGTTAGAAGTGAAAGGCACACCCTTCTGCAGTGTCCATCATGCATAACAATGTCATGTGAATGGTTCTTAGAACATGATAAATGCACGTAAGGAAATGAAGAGAAACAAGCACAAAAAGGTCCCTTTTCTATCTGTCATAAAAAACATTTCCGAGCCGGGCGTGGTGGCACATGTCTTTAATCCCAGCACTCAGGAGGCAGAGGCAGGCGGACCGCTGTGAGTTCGAGGCCAGCCTAGTCTACAAAGTGAGTCCAGGATGGCCAAGGCTACCCAGAGAAACCCTGTCTCAAAAAAACCAAAAAAGAAAAATTTCCATCTTACTTGTCATAAGTTCACAACTTTGAAGAACTCAAAATGTCACTTAATTAGACTTGATTTATTTAGTCTTTGTTAACACACACTTTATTCCCAATGTTGCATGGCATCTCTGCAGTGCCTTCTAATGTCCCCTTATATATGCGGTTACACCACAGCTCAACTATCCCTAAATAATTGTGCCATCATACCCTCCTAAAACACATCATGCTTGTTTAAGCTACTTTTAATCCATTTCCATATTTTAAGCCAAAAATGATTATGTTGATAAATCCACATATCGCTCTCCCTGGAAACTTAGTAAGTTGCTAAATTACTCTCTAATTCATATGTTTCATGCATGTAAAGAGGAAGCTAATATCTTATTTCAATATTATGAAAACATTTCCTGTGTTTACTCCTACTCATTTAGTATGATTAACAACATTATGAGCCCCAAATCAGTTCAACCTGCAAGATAAATTAATGACAATATTTATTGTTTTTAATCATGAGGAATAACCAACTCTGAGTTCTATGACATGAGAAATAAAGGCTTTTAGTGTTAATACGAGAACTGTTGGCAAAGATGGAAAATGAGTCCAAGAGAGGCACACGGTCCACGATGTTCTGCTATGTACACAGACAGGATGCAATAAAGCTAATTTATTTCCATACTAACAAATTACTTTTTAAGCAAATGATCCACAAGAGTGCAATAAAAATGACAACATTAAGGATTTTTTGACACGATAAATAATTAAGAAACTGGTCAAAGCCTTAATGTAAAGTTTCCTCTGTCTCTTCTGCAAAATATGACAATGCAGGGGCATACACTATATGTAGAAATGAGTTATACATGTGTCATGAGAGTAAAGCATCTTCACCTACCCGTAGACTGTTTAAAATCTGACAGCTCATCTATCCAGTAACAAAGCAATAGAAAGATTTACATGGGATATTTCACGTCTATCACCATCACCTGTGACCAAAAGATGGTTTAAAGTAGGAAGTGAGGTATGGTGTGAATTAGCTATTGATAAGAAGGGTCCCATGAAGTTAGTGTCCTGTCAGTCATTCAACTCACAGCAAAAATTCAATAGAAAGAGAATTCATATGACTCACATGGGAAGGTGGATGCAACAGAGTCTCTGTAACCATTCTAGTCTGAAGCCTTGAGAGGCCAGCCCTACGGTGCAGTTGAGGAGAGATTCTTAAATACTCCAGACATACATGCATACTTCCTCAAAACAAGGTCCAATGTTTTGAAACTGTCTCCAATAGAACCAATAACTCTGGGAGTGAACTTTGGTCACTGTAAACCTCTGTTTATTATTTTTTTTATTTTTTAGTTTTCTGGTTTTTCGAGACAGGGTTACTCTGTGTAGCCTTGGCTGTCCTGGACTCTCTTTGTAGGCCAGGCTGGCCTCGAACTCACAGTGATCCACATGCCTCTGCCTCCCGAGTACTGGGATTCAAGGTGTGCACAATGCAATCTTCTTTCGGAAATGATAACTAAGGACATTGAGCATTTCTTTAAGTGTTTCTCAGCTATCCAATATTCCTCTGTTGAGAATTCTCCATTTAGCTCTATACCCAAATTTTTAATTGGATAATTTGGTTTGGTGGTGTTTAATTTCTTGAGTTCTTTATATATTTTGGATATTAGCCATTTGTCAGATGTAGGGTTGAAAATCTTTTCCCAGTCTTTAGGCTCTTGTTTTGTTCTGTTGACAGTGTCCTTTGCCTTAAAGAAGATTTTCAGTTTCATGAGGTGTTGTTTGTAAAAATATTTGTATTAGCAGTATTATCAGTATGCCCAGCTAACAATTGATTAAAACACTGACACTTGTTATATTTTAAAACAACCTTAGTTAACCTGGGGCAAGGCAGACATTAACCCTCTAAACTACTTCCTATAGTTGGGCAGGTATGTGACACCTGCCCCAATCTCATGTCATCTGCTCCTAATAATTTCTATCAAGCTACCTCCCATCCATAATTCTAAATACTTGCTAATGTTCTTCAACTGGGCCAATCTCCATCCATGCCTTCCATGTGCTTCTCTTTCATCTAACCCATGGTGGCCTTCTTCTTTCTCCTCTTGGGACCCTCTCTGGTCTGTCTTTTTCCTCTTCTTCTTCCCAGGATCTATCTCTTTCTGTCTCTCTCTCTGTCTCTCTCTGTTTCTCTCTGTTTCTCTCCCTCCCCCCGCCCCTCAGCCCAGAAGACTTAGCAATCAGGAACCTCTATCTCCTCTGCCCTGTCCAGGTGGGATGACTTTTTATTAATTAGCATCAAAATACACCAGACCATCCCCCAACAAGGAGATCCCATTTATTAATTGTTAATCTTAGAGCCTGAGCTGTTGGTCTTCTGTTCAGGAAGTTGTTTTCATGTGCCAATGAGTTCAAAGCGCTTCACCATTTTTTCTTCTAACAGATTTAGTGTGTCTTGTTTTATGTTTAGTTCTTTAATACACTTGGGCTTTAGTTTTGTGCAGGGTGATAAATAAGGGTGTATTTGCATTTTTCTACATGTAGACATCCAGTTGGGCCAGCACCATTTGTTGAAGATGCTATCTTTTTTTCATTGTATGGTTTTGGTTTCTTTGTCAAAAATCAGGTGTCCATAGGTGTGTGGATTTATTTCTGGGTCTACATCCTGATTCCATTGATCAACAGGTCTGTTTCTATGCCAGTGCCATGCAATTTTTATTACTGCTGCTTTATAGAGCAGCTTGAGATCCAGGATGGAGATTCCTTCAGAGAATGTTTTATTGTCCAGGATTGTTTTAGCTATTCTGACTTTTTTGTTTTTCCATATGAAGCTAAGAATTGATCTTTCAAGGTCTGTAAGGAATTGTGTAGTTATTCTTATAAGGATTGCATTGAATCTGAAGATTTCTTTTGTTAAGATGGTCATTTTTACTATGTTGATCATCCTGATCCATGAGTAAACTGATAGCCAACACCAAACTCAACGGAGAGAAACTCAAAGTACTTCCATGAAAATAAGGCACTAGACAAAGCTGACCACTCTCTCCACATCTTCTCTTCAACATAGTACTTGAAGTTCTAGCTAGAGCAATAAGACAGCAAAAGGAGATCATGGGAATCCACATCGGAAAGGAAGAAGTCAAAGTATTGCTGTTTGCAGATGATATATTATACATAAGTGATCCCCAAAATTCCATGAGAGAACTGCAGCATATTAACACCTTCAGCAAAGTGGTTTCATACAAGATTAATTAAAGAAAAATCAGTAGCCCTCCAGTATACAAATAACAAATGGGCTGAGAAGGAAATTAGGGTAACTACAACCTTCACGATAGCCACAAATAATATAAAGTATCTTTGAGTAACTCTAGCTAAAAAAGTGGAAGACTTGTATTAAAAAACAAAAGCAAAACCAAAAAATCTTCAAGTCACTAAAGAAAGAAATTGAAGAAGATATCAGAAGATGGAGAATTAAGTTTCTTTTCTTTCTTTTTTTAGTGCTTTGTTTTGTTTGTTTGCATGTTTCAAAGCAGGGTTTCTCTGTGTAACAGCCCTGGCTTTCCTGGGACTCACTCTGTAGACCAAGCTGGCCCCGAAATCACAGACATACAAATGTCTCTGCCTCTGGAATGCTGGGATTAAAACTGTGCACCACTACCACCTGGCTGAGAATTAAGTTTCTAAGAGATTGTGTGTAAATCAGATTGTAAAGTTTCTTTAAGTTGAAACACTAATTTAAATGAGAAGGGACTTTTTGAATATATGATTCCCCAGATGTTCTCTCTGAGGTGATTCCCTTGACATCTTACAAAATGGGCAAGGCAGAAGGTTGTAGATGTTATGAAGACAGCATGACAGTGAGGGGGAGCCCATGGACCTCTTTCCAATAGACTCCCAACTATTGTCTTTTCTGGAAGATTGAGGATTTTTAACTCTTTATAGGAATTTATTTTCAATTTTTCATCTATAGGAATTTTACTCCAAATAGAGACATTATAAACTCTGAACCATGACATTGGGAGTGTTGTAGAAATGTTTAATTCTTGTTTCCCAAGCAATACCAGTGCTTTTGTAAGTTCCATCCTTAGAGGATTGAGTCTGTATTCAAGAAAACCCCTTCAGTGCTGTTGTTGCAACTTTTCTACACACAGTGGTAGGAGTTGCATCTCTTCACTTCCTAGACCTGTACTTTCCCTGACATAACTATTATTTGTCCCGTGAGTCTTTAGAAAGGAAAATTACATGTGTGTTTCACAGCTCTAAGAAGTTAACTTTTATTTTAATGCTCAGCTTCTACTGTGAATATATGCTGAATCGATTGAATTTTTTCCAACAATGCTCTCTGGAGCAAGTAACCCATGTCAGTTGTCTGAAGAGTAAATTGTGTGTGAATTAGCTAGCCAGAGGTTTTAACTTGTTTGAGCTTTTGTAAACAGCTCAAGTGCTAAAGCATGGGGAATGACCATTATACAGATTCAATTCCATCTCACTGACAAAGCAGGGAAACACAAAAAAACCTAATCCATGCAAATGTATTTTAACTGGTTTCTCTTTGGTTGCCTTTCTAAGTGCTTTCTTATCCATAAGGATTTTGGACAGTTATAAACACTGGTTATAAATGTTCTTTCTCTGCATACACACATATATATGAATTTTGCTCTCTGTGTCTGGGACCATGGAAATGTTTGTAGATAATAATAAAGTTAGACTTCCATGTAGGTCTCCTGTGTCACATATACATACATACATACATACATACATACATACATACATACATGTGTGTGTGTGTATGAGTGTGTATGTATGGGAGTTTGTGTGTCACCTGCACTTGGTAACCAACCTGGAGATTGCTTTTCAAAGCTTGATGGTATCTGATGCATTCATTATCTTAGCTGTTTGGAGGATGGGGAATGGGTGGGGAAAGAAAAGCTTATCTGCAGTAAAGAAGTGACAACCACATAGGAATAAGAAGTTCTGCCATGCTGCCCGACAGGAGGAAGACTCTAGATTTCAGTAATGTGCCATGTATTTCACAAGGCTAGAAATAGGATTTGTGATGTTTTCACCAGAAAGAATAGCAAGCATTTGAGAGAACATGGGATATGTAACCAGATTTAAACATCACACAATATATCACACAACAGAATATCACAGGCTGCCCATTAAGAGGTATATTTGTATATCAGTTAAAAAATAAGCTACATAAAAATTCTGAAGCAAATAATCTCTCTCTCTCTCTCTCTCTCTCTCTCTCTCTCTCTCTCTCTGTCTATCTCTCTCTGTGTCTCTGTGTCTCTGTGTCTCTGTCTCTGTCTCTGTCTCTGTCTCTGTCTCTCTGTCTCTCTCTCTCTCTCTCCCTCTCTCTCTCTCTCTCTCTCTCTCTCTCTCTCTCTCTCTCTCTCTCTGTATGTGTGTGTGTGTTTGTTTTAGCTTTATCTCCATGTTAAAATATTCAACATGGACTATGTGGTGAGTAAGAAGGCTTATTTGTTCATGGTGTTTGGAGTCTGAGAGAACAAATGTTGGGAAAGTGCTCAGGGCGAGAGCACAGGCAGGGGTAAGCAGCTGTGTTCTGTGCAGGAAGCAGAGAATGCTCTGTGCAGCAAACTGCTCAAGGGCCATCAGGAGCCACAAGAAATGCTGCAGGGACCAAGGCCTGCAGTGGCCTAGCATGCTGGGGTGATGCTTCCCCTTGGTAATAACCCTCTTAGGCAGTCTCAGGGGACAGCAGGAGGCATGGGATTTCCCTTCACAGAGCATAATCCCCTTGACCTACGGGTTCCTACAAAGCCCTTACTCTCAAAGTCTCAGCAACCCCTCCCAAAAGTGCCAGCTAGGAATGGAGCTTCTATTCATAGGAATGGTAGGGGATGCAATTAAGCCACATGTAAGTCCAAGTCAGACTGTGTTATCTTATGCTTGAGTGACACATTTCCTCCACTATCAGCAATAAAGGAAGCTATGTTTTCATTAAAGAGACCGTATTTGAATCAAGTGTTACTGTTCATTCTAAGCAGTGTTATTTACTGGAAGGGGAAAAAAAAAAACAGTTAAAGATACAAAATACAACATACAGGTAATGTCTTTCCCTTGGTGATAGCCCTCCTAAGAATACTTAGAGGGCAGCAGGAGGTATGGGATTCCCTTTCCCAGACCATAATCACCATGACCTAAGGGTTCCTAGAAGCCCTAACTCCCAAAGGCTCTGCAGCCCCTTGCAAACGTGGATGGGTCTAAAACTTACCCTAAAAACAATAGCAAGCTTCTTGAGTATATTATGAGCAGTAATTGTGACAAGTTATAGCAGAATAAGTTCGGCTTCATTTGCCTGGTGTCTGAATCAGGTCAATGTTCGAAGAAATACTGTAATTGCCCCGTTAAACCTGAGGTGTGACTTGGGACAATCAAAGAAAAGATATAGCTCTTGCTCAGTTAAAGCAAGGCTTCCCTCTGACAAGTGGTGTGATTACAACACATGGAGACTGATGTCCACAATGCAGAACTGGACCTGCTTCTGTCCTCTGAAAGCCATTTATTATGCTAAACCATGAATGGCCCTTTTGATAGTAGATTTTATTTTGGTGAGTGGTCCCTAAACCAGGAGCAGAGGGATAATGTAAATGACATGAAGGAAGTGGAGCTTTCTTCCTGACTGCCCTGACTACCAGTGTTCATGCCCTAGTGGCCCAAAAGTCAAAAGCGCAAGTATGGAAGCAGCTTCTGTGGCATCCAGCTGGATCTGTGAGGAAGGCTTAGCACTGGCTGCTGTCACTGTGAAGAAACACCATGACCATGGCGACTCTTACAAGCAACAGAATTTCTATGGTGCTGGCTTACAGTTCAGAGGTTGACTTCAGCATCATAGCAGGAAGCAAGGCACCATGTAGGCACACAAGGTGCTGAAGAGGGACCTGGGGGTTCTCCATGAGGATCAGCAGGCAGCAGGAAGAGAGAGTGACACCTGGCCTGGCTTGAGCTTCTGAAACCTCAAAGCCCATCCCTAGGGACATATTGCCTACAACAAGGCCACACTTCTTAATACTGTCACTCCCTGTGGGCCTATGGGGGCCCATTCCTTTCAAAGGAACACAGATAGGGTGTGGCACGTTATCAGATATTCCTTATTCTTTCATAGTGAATGCACAGGACATGTCCTTGAATTTCCCAACTTGGCAGATTCTTGCAGTTTCAAGGTGTCATTTAACAATAATTTTTACTTTAATTAGGAACTGAGATTTATTTTCTAAATGCAGTTGTTTTCTCTTGCTCACCTGAAAAGGGTACTTTTCCATCTCATAACTAATCATGCCCATAATTGTTTAAGCAAGTCGTTAACTACAGGGCAATTGCTCTTACCATAGTAACAGTTCCAGTAAAACGTTCAATATAGCAAAATCCCCAAGGCACGGTAGATGCTCCAACTTAGAAACATGTGGTAGGGTAAGGGAAGCCTTTTGTTTTCAGTGTCACATGGGCTGGGGATGTGGAGCCAGTGATGTGGCCTGCATTGATTCACTCCTGTGAGGAGTCTCCAAGGACAGTGGAAACACTGGCTGTCCCTGCCAGAGCCTCTGGGGAGAGAGCCTCACATTCCTGTCCCTTTCCTTTCCTTTTCATCTGATATATATGTGTGTGTGTGTGTGTGTGTGTGTGTGTGTGTGTGTGTGTGTGTGTATGCATACACATACACACATATTTATAACTAAATTTATATACATATAAAGCTAGTGAAAGCATTCCCAGCATTATTCTACATGGTGCTCAGAATCCTCTGCAGCATGGTACAGAGCACTCACTCAACTGCAGGTAATGTAGAGGAGAGACGGTGCAATTTGTTAATGTTTCTTGCATTTCCTTGGACTTTACTGCATCGGAGAATACTTTCAAAACCAATACATATTTTTTCCAGTTTAAATAGACATATAGTCAGACACTGCCAATAAAGACATAAGAATCAAATGATTAATACTAGAGTTGATGGACCCTAACACAAATATATGATTTATACTAGAAAACAGCATGATGTATAAAAATAATTTAAATTCACTTCTGAAAGGCAGCCTTGAAATTTCTGTGAGCCAGCACTCCAGACTTGGAGGGGAATTGTCGTTTGAGACATGCTTACTGGTCTCACAGAAGCAGAGACTGAGAGGCAGCCAGCTACCTGAATACCTAAATGAACAAGGGCAGATCACTTCATTTAAAGGCTTTTCCAAGTGTACCACTCCGGTCATACCCACCTATGATCATACAAAACTTCAATTATTTATTATATTGCACTGGATTCCTCCTAGTCCTTCCCACCCTACCAGACCTGAAGGTCTGCACGTATTGTAACCTTTCGGCAGCCATGGGACCAGTTCTCTTGAGGAACATGAGGCTTCACTGAACCTGAGCACACATCAGCCTCAGGGCATACTGAGCTCTTGTCTTTCCTAACTCTCACATCACTTTCCCACCTACTGTCCACCTATCAAATGGCTGGCTTTCTGAAGAGCCTCCTTTTAGACTGATTATATCTATCTCTTACTCCTATCAGGAACTCACATGAAACTTGATGGAAAGATCATACATTTCTCCTCTCTATACTTCTAACCTTACTAGGCAACAGTGCCTCACAAGAAGGGGCTTCTCAATGACTATCTTTTAAAGTGAATATATGTTATCATAGTCAGAGTCAATAATTTCATTATCTCATCCGAATAGAAGAAATGGGATGTGTGTGTATTGGGGGGTTCTTGTAATATTTGATGCTAAATCTGCATAATTGTGTATAATTAATATCAGTGACACCTTTGTGGGTAGAAAAGCAATCCCAACTAAGAGATAGAATGTATGCATACATTTAATATATTTATGCCATGAATTAAAAAGTAGCTTAGTGTAATCTCTAAGAGTACAAATTGACATTTCCTTTCTCTTGTAGAATAAGACT
>OU015749.1:71724385-71754653 GCA_907169655.1 Acomys percivali
GGAACTTGCTATGTGGTCTAAGCTGACTTCAAATTCAAGGAGATCTGCCTACCTCTGATTCCACGGTGCTGAAATTAAAAACATGATGCACCATACTCAGCCTGATTTTAGAAGTTTTGAAATAATTATGGGAAGTTGTAAAGAATACTACAGAGTCTTGTGGTCTCATCACAGAGCCTTGCCCCTGGCTAACTCTTGCCTAATTATAACATAGTATCACTGCCAAGGTCATTGTTCTTTTTCTATGTTTTACATTTACATTTGTGTGAGATCTGTATTTTTATTTTATATAGTTTTCCATAAACAAATATTTGCTTAAGTGGAGATACGGAATTATTGTCTTACTGCACACACCTGTCTTCCTACCTGTTCATAGTCATGTTCCGCCCAACTTTTGGTAACAGATAATATGGCAGACAGAAAGTAGAGACAAATGGCAGACAAAATTTATACTTGAGAATAATCCCTATAGTTTAACCTGCAAAGCTAGGCTGCTTGCCTCCGTTACCCAAATTTAGCACATACGGACTATATGCTTCTGGACTTGATGGTTTTAGGTCAGCCCCATCATCTGTAATGTGACCTGTGGTCACACACACTTCATGCCATCACTATAATTGAATCTCATAATCTACCGTGGTAATAGAAATTATTGTTATGGCTTGTTCCTCCTCTGTGTCCCACAACTCAGAAGAGAAGACAGACAGATGGGTATCACACAGCAATTTCACCTCTCTCAGGTAACTGCTGTTAAAAACCTATAGAAGCACCACTTAAGGAAACTAATTGCAAGAGTAGATTATGACAGGAAGTAAAGCTCTAATAAGCTGCTTCGGAAAGTAAACACATTCCAGGGAGGGGAAAGCCATCAGTAAAGTGGGCGACCAAATGTGAGATAAGCATGATGGGCCTGGAGGGAGGTTCCACATGGGTCCAAATCAAGGCCTAAATGAGAACAGTGAGTTAGAACATGCCGAGGAAGGAGGAAGGGGATTTTCATCTCAGCTGCAATGCAAGGGATTAAATAGGGGATGATGATAAACATTTTAAAAGTGCATGTTGGAAAACTCATCCCCAGCCGTAGCACAAGGGGAAAGCAGGAATGCTGTTAATTATCTTTCTTTAAAAGACCACTAATTAATTATCTGTGTACTGAACTTGGGGTTAAAGTCTAATCTTATAGTAAAAAAAGAAACTGATGACAAGGAATAATATTTCTTAGTGGTAAAAATAATCATCTAATTCAGAAAAGTCCAGAAGCCTAAAGACCACTGGCAGTGAAGTGACTTTTTAATGAACCAAATCATTCCATACATATGAGAACAGAAGAAATATAGTTTTTCAATTTTGTTTGGTCTTGTTATTATTAAATAAATAGTATGCTTTACTTTTCTTGTCACCCACAGCAACATATAACTACTCATTTGTTTCCCTCCATGTATGTATGCATGATACATAATAACTATGCTTGCTGTTTATATAATATACATTATTGATATGTAACATATGCGGAAAATAAAGATTGCCCTGGCAGAAACACTTGTACCTCTTCCTTTGACTCTCAGACTACTAAAACTGTGGACTTCAGATAATAACATCCCCAAGATTCCTGGACATGCCAGAAACAGGAGGAGGGCTGACGCCCCCTGGAAAGACTCCTCACGGTCCTGACAACTCAGTTAATCTATGGGGAACTCCTGGCTTGGTCCCATCCTTTCCATAAAACTGTACCAACTACAGAAAAGGCAAAGAGACATTCAGAGTCTTTACCAAAATTTGCCAAAATGAAAATAAATCCACTTCCCTATAATTGTCCTAACTGTCTCTGTACAAAATATGCATTCTCTATATATTTAGTACAGATTACATGTATAATATATATAACACAGCTATTCCTAACAAATAAAAATGGTAGAGCATCACGTTGGTTTTGATAAGATGTTGATCATAAATATTGTGAGCTTAGAGATAGGATATTCAACAGAGTCATTTACTGTGTTAATATTTGATGCCAATTTATTTATCAAGTATTATATAAGGGAAAAAGAAAAAAACCAAAGTCTGGGAATAGGGTAGTAGCCCAACAGTCTCACAGTTCCATTCTTAGTGTGCAGATCTGTCTGATTTATCCTGGGTCAAGGTAAGAAGACCCAGCTGCGGCCCTTTGAGTGGCTGGGGGCAGAGGGTTCAGACGGTCCTGAGCAGACATTCATTTTCCCACCCAGCCCTGAATCCTCCACTGTCCAACACCAAGAATCACCAACTCAGTTTCATGCCTTGTGTCTTTATTGCCTTTAATTTGCATGCAAGCTAAGCTGAGGGACTTTCTCTCAAATCCAGAGGCAGGACAGCCTTTGCTAAAGCTGCAGCACTTATACTCTCTACCTCCACCACGCATGCTACAGTGAGATACGCTGGCAAGCTGCCTTTGTGGGCTAAGGTGCTTCTGACCATCCTGATGACCTGAGCTGTGTCCCAGAGCATGCACTTGGATGCACCCTATTTCTCACCCCCTGACACATTAAGCAACTAAAGAAAGTGTAAAAAAAATAAAATAAAATAAAAAAGACTGTTACAGGAAAAGTGTTTTACCAGTACTCTTCAACTCATAAAACATTTCTTCCCAGCAACACAAAGTGAAATAACATTGAGAATACATAAAAACCTATGGAAGTGCCAGCCACACTCTGTACATTTATAGGAGACTTCTGTATGTCTTTTAAATATGTAGAAAACATAACTCAGGAAAAGTTTTGCTATGATTCTAACTTTTTTAAAAAAGTTCTGGAGATTTAAATAAAATTAAGGACCCACATTTCAGAAAACATAATATAAAATACAAATTATGGATTTGTATAAGGAATATTCATCTATACTATACTTATAGAAGTCGCATTTTGTTTATTCATTCAAACTTAGCAGATGATTTTTCAAAGAAACATTAATATTTATTTTTCTCTTGGCATAAAAAAACATTATTTTCTAAAAGTAAAGTTAATTCTAGAATTGTAAGGCATGGTAGCACGTGCGTGCAATCCCAGCACTCTGGGAGGCACAGGCAAGCAGATCTCTGTGAGTTCAAGGCCAGTTTGCTCTACAAAGTGAATCCAGGACAACTCAGACTACACAGAGAATTTTTATCTAGAAAACAAGATCAATAACATCAATAAAGGTTTTGGTCGTTACTTGATTTTAGAAAAGTAATGAACAGTTTAGTGTGCTCTTTTTTCAGTTCTTGGCTCCCTTTTTCTCCTCACCCTGTCCTTGGCAGCCTTCCCTCTCAGAGCTTGCTTGCATGGCTTTCCTCACAAGTCATGTTGACCATCTCTTTCCTCTGGTTTCCCCTGTTCTCTTTGAGAAGGCATGTTGGCATCCTGATCCTCTACTGAATCCTTGCTTCAAGCAAATTCCACAATTCCTCAAAGGGAACTCTGGTTCCACTCTGCTAACCAGCTTCCAAATCTCCTTGAGTCAATTTGGCTGAGAAACTTGCCAATGTTCTGGGCTCCCAACATGAGTTGACATTCTAACCTCTGTTGTCTCTTTGAACCTGGTACCATGGTTCCCAGATCTTCCCAACCACTTTCCAGAAAGCCTCTGTGTGCTTGTCTATAAACTCATGAGAATTTAATGTCTCTAAGACAAGAATTTTTTCTTAAGACTTGAATCACCATTGGCTGTCAGAGAACCCTTCAAATAACAGATAACGGATTGTTTATAAATAGTATGGAAGAAGGAATAAATGGATGTGTGCCCACACTGCAGATATGATAATGATGATTAATATAATGGTGATTAATTGGGGAGGCAACAGACTAAATTATAACGTGTCTGTTTTGAGAAAATGTAAAACATTTTCACTTCTAAGAGTAGCCCTGAGGATCCTGAGCAAACCAATGTTGGCTGGTGAAGGTTTCAGGGTGCTCTATGTCAAAGTACCTCACGCAGACCCAGAAGTAAACACAGCTTTTATAGGATACTAAAAATGACCACACAATGCAAAGAAAATTCTGTATACTAGTTGCGTATTACAGGTGGTACACTTTTTTTTCTAAACTTTTTGTGAGATGTCTTTTTACTTATGGTTTACAAAGCAATTAGGAGAAATATGAGGCCAGGGGTTCAGGACCAATGCTGATAAAAGAGATTTTTTGAGCAAAGCTCACCTGAAGTCTGTCTCCGAAAGCCATGAACTTTCTCGTACGTCTTGCTCCCACTAGAGATGACTGTACCCTTGAGGTCATGAAAGTTGGTTTAGAATTCAAGTCTCGCATCTTAGCTATATTTCTAATTTCAAACATTTTATTTAATAATTAGGATTCTTGGAGTCCTTATCTGAGACATTTAAATGATGTGATTTACCTCTCAGTATTCTTTCAATACAGAATATTGTAAATATAGTATTATGATGAGTGTGCCTGCTGCCTCTCAGTTACTTACAAATGGTTTCGCTCGTTGTAGATCAGGAGTTTAAAGAACCTTTAAAATGTAAAATGCCACAAAAGGTGTCACTTTACACACTCTGCTATCTTTGCCTGGAATTAATATGCTAAGTGCTTCTTCCTGTGTGGGGTTATAGAGTCCTATTGCACACATCGGTAGAGGATGTGACAGTTTTTTCTTACTGTTTGCCTAGAGTTACAGTCTTGTGAATTATGGAATTACTAGTCTAGATAATTAGCAATAAAAACAACTTTCTCCTCTATAATTTTTCTCCCAGGTCAAGTGGTGCTTCTGGGACAAATGGAGCTGTTAGAATGATAGATTAAGGAGGGAAACACACAGTAACATGCCAGCATACTCCTTCCGACCTTGGGTGGATGACAGGTCATGTTATCAGGAAGAACTTGTAACTGCAAGATTGGCCAGTATTGAATAGGACACTGATTTAAATATAGTTTTTCCTTAAAATAAACTGAGTGCAAGTCCACTTCCTTCCATTTAGTCTCAGTCACCAATGTGACTGATGTTTTAACAATTTACACTGGCTTCTGTTTTACATTCAATATTTCTAAGCTGCCAGATAACACTGAGTAGCACTGTGATGAGTTCTGCGCCTTTCTTAAGAATCTCTCGAGTCATCCTGAAAAGTTACAGTGGCATAATATTTAATTCAGATGAATTATATATGTTTAAGGGACTCTCTAAATATGAGCAGGTTTTAACAACTTCTGGAATGCATCTGTTTGTGACTACACTATCTAAATAAATGTGAGGTATGAGAGGCCAGACTTCATGGATGGACTTGTCTCTGGGCTAGAGACTGACTGTGATGAGAATGGTCTGGCTGCACTAAGAGTCAGATAGAATCTCTAGGTCCTGAAGTAACAGCAGCAGTGATGGGGAAAGTGATAAAAGGCATTGTCCTTTTTTTTTCACCTTGAAATAAAGAACTGAAATAAATAAATACCATGTCTTCATGAACAAAATCAGTAAAGAGCCTTGGTAATCCTTGTTCACTCCCCTCCAGTACCAAGATCCATCAAGGCATCATTACAGTAACCCACTGCCAGGTTCTTATGTTTGCGTGCACTATACTCACTTAGAACTGAAGGTACACACCTGGATTTTCTCTAGGAGCTACACCCTGATTCCAGGTTGTTCTCTTAAACAGATACTGAATTTTTCATAAAGAATTACTATCCATATCCTTGCTGCCCACTGGGGAGACCTTACAATGTGCTTTCATTACCTGTAGTATTTAATAAACTGTTACCTATGTGACTCATCATTGTCCATTGTAGTTTTCCACATGTGTTCTGTCAATTCTCAGCAAGTAACCTTTAGATACCCTGCTCTGTTTAGTACCCAGTATTCTCACAGATTCCTTTAATTCTTTTTAATTTTCAGATTTATTTTTAATACACGTTTAAGTTTTATTTTGTGTGTAGGGATGTTTTATCTCTATGTTAGTAGTATCAGCCATTAGTTTTCCTCATAAAAGTTCACCTCTTGAATAACAGAACAGCTCTCATGGAAGATTGACTTCTGTACGAAGCACGTCACAGGTGCAATGCCCACTGGGACCACAAGAGGGTTCAGATTTCCTTGAACTGGAGTTAAAAATGGCGGTGAGCTACTAGGGTGGTGCTGGGGGTCAAATATGGGTCCTATGCAAAAGCATCAAGGGCTTTTGACAGGTAAGCTATTTATCTAGCCACTATTTTTATACTTTTTAATTTACATGTGTGTCTGAGTGTATGTATGTCACATGTATGTGGGTTCCTGCTGACTTCAGAAGACTGCTTCAGGTCCCTTGAAACAATTACAGAATCTGTGGAAGCCATAAAAATCTAGGCGCTGGAGACTGACGAATAAGGTCCTCTGAAAGAACAAGTGCTCTTAACCACTGTGCCATCTTTCCAGTTACAAGTTGCTTGATATTCCTTCCTTCCCTCCTTCCTTCCTTCCTTCCTTCCTTCCTTCCTTCCTTCCTTCCTTCCTTCTTTCTTTTCTGCTTCTTTTATTCCTAATGGGAACTAAACACTGGTCCACATGTCAGTAGTATCTGCCATTGTTTCTCCTCATAAAAACCCACTCTTGAAGTAACAGAACCACCTCTCTATGGAAGATTTACTTCTGCACCAAGCATCGCATCAGTTTTTAAATTTGTTTTCAGTCCTTGAATCTAGTTATAGCCTTGTCTGGGGAAAATAAAATATGATCTAGGAACCAATTGCACCTTGCTCCATAAATTTAGCATTTGGATCCCATTATTTCTCCTGATGTTGTCTGTGTCTGGAGCAGTCCTACATTCTGATGTGCAACTGAGCGTCTATACCTGGGTGAGATACTATATTTTACACTAACTCTAAATTAGAAGAGGATGCATCAGGGCCACAGTCAGACATACCATTATGCCTGTGGAATTTTTCTATTGGCAGCTTAAAGAAGCTATTTATAACAGCACTTTAGTGTTCGTATTTTAAGGGTAGTTGCGAGCACGAGACTTAACACCTACCTCATGCCGTGTGTTGGCACACCGAGTGCTCTCCGTGCAGACACAAGCAGAAGCAAAAGCACACATTAAGACTATGAGCACCTAATTTCCATTTACTGTCTTCTCAGAATCAAGAAATTCTCCAACCATCAATTTCATATGTGTAAAAAAATAAAATTTATTTTTACGAGAGTTCAATAAGGAAGTGTGATAATCAGCAGACACAGAGCCTAGCAAAGTTTAGGAGGAGTGATTGTTAAGTATTGTTAGCAAATATCTTTCCAAAGACTCTGAAAAAGAAAGAGGCAAGAGGCAATTAAGTTTTTGTTTTTATAAGAAAAAACCAAAACAAAACAAACAAACAAAAAAACAGATCTACAACTAGCTAGAACACTGTATTTTATGATTTCTTTTTTTTTCCATGATTTCTTTGTTTTTAATAACTGAGTGGTATTCCACTGTATAAATGTTCCACATTTTCTTTATCCATTCTTCAGCTGAGTGGCATCTACTTTGTTTCCAGTTTCTGGCTATTATGAATAAAGCTGCAGTGACTATAGTTGAGCAAGTGTCCTTGTGGTAAGGTGGTGCATCTTTTGGGCACTGATTTCAAAACTTATATTGGTTCTCTGATAATCATCTTTCAAATACAGATGTAAATACGGTCAATAACTGTTGGTAATAGCTTGTAGGCCAGTGTCCCAGAATGAAGAAAGCCAGCTGGATGCTGGCATTCCCTTTGTGTGCTTTCTGGTCCATCCAGACTTGAGGAAGTAAGCTGCCACACTCAGCTATGCAACTGAGAAATGCTGAATATTGACTGAACTATCAGAAAACATGAGTCCAAATAAATCCTTCTACTTCTAAGTAGCTTCTTAACAGGTAGTTGCCCCCAGCAACAATGACACTAATAATACAACTGCACTAAGTAGGAAAAAGTGACAATCTCATACTGCCTGAAAATTCTACTAGGCTCTTTGATGCTCTTCATATATGTAAATATTTTACAAACTTTATATATAATTATTTCTTTTTAGAAAAAGCTGAAGATTTTAGGTGTGGGGCAGGATATCTTCAAGGTAAAATTGATTATGGGGTGTATATGATTAACATCGGTAGTGACGAGTATAACCAACCAAAGGACAGGATAATAAAAATGTGAATTCCTACTGGATTTTATAAATGGGTCTGACATTTTCCATTTTAAGCTACTTGTATCAACTATCACTGGATCTCATCTCCAGAGAGGAAGGGGCGAGCTTGACAATAGCAGTGTGACACTGTCATGGAGGAATGGTGGGCAGCCTTAACAATCTTGCTGACAGAAATGTACCAAGCAAGCAAGCAAGCAAGCAAGCAAAGAAACAGGCTTGCAAAATTATAAGTCACACAAAATACAACTCCTAGTATGTAGCCTAGAAACCAGGGATGGGAGATAACATGAAAGAAATTCTTTGTGGGATGGGTTCTGGGGGAAATTGTAGGGGAGAGTAGTGAAGTCCAGGCCATGTGACCTAGCCTTTGTGCCAGGAGTCATAGACAGAAAAAGGCACTAGGTGAAAATAAAGTTATAAGTAAAGGTTGTCTTGTGCATGAGAGTCAGGGCTGTTCTTGTTTATAGCTGCAGTGAGAAGAGTTATGTAGACCACAGCCCCCTTCATTTTCCACTCTCTCCAGAGAGAGACTGCATATCCCACCTATTTTCAACATGGATTGTGGAAATCTAACTTAGACATCTGCACTTTTAATCAAAGAAACCATCTCTCTGGCCCTCTTTACTTTGAATAAATATTCCAATGATATCTGTGCCCTCAGCACAAAACACTCTTTATAAATCACAAAAATTAAGTGAAAAATAACTTAGTTGGCAATTGAAAGCAATAAAGCATGTTTAACTCTTAAGATATCTTTCAGACATTACGTGTAAAATCACAGACAAATCAATAACAGATCAAAATTCATTTCTTACATGGGCAAATCAATTTGAGCATCTTGTTAGAAATATGTTTGCCTCTAAAGCTGTCTGTCAATATATAGGGGGAAGGGGTGAACACATTCTAACACCAACTTGATAGAGCCGTTGAATTTAGTTAGTGCAGTCACTGAGAACCCAACTTGCTGGATGATTCCAGAATGTAGGATTTGTGTAACAATCGCCTAGTGGCCAGTATAAATGTACAGAAGCCTTCTTTCGACACAAAGTATGGTATAGGGATAAGAGTGTTGTTGTTTAAAATCAATTATTTATGTGTCTGCAGTATTTCAGAAACACTTTTTTTGAGACAGGTCTCTCTACCTAGTACTAGCTGGCCTGGAACTTGCTGTTTAGACCGTCCTGGCTTTGAACTCACAGAGATCTGCCTGACCCTGCCTTCTGAGTTCTTGGATGAAAGTTACATGCCACAGTGCCCTGCTTCATAAACATAAGGTACAACTATGACTCATTTTTAACATTATTAAATGCTACTACCTTAAACTAATAATATAATACCCCCAATATTATTTTATTAGTAAATGGCTTTGTTAAAACCATTTATATGTATCATAAGCATAGCTTTGAATTTAATAGCATTTTAAAATTGACATTTATGTTCATCATAAATGAAGAAGAAACATATCACTGGTTGGAAGTAAAAAGTGACATTTTCAGATCCATGACAAGATTACCTGTTCCTCCCACTGGAATGTTCCCAGGAATGTTAGCAGCAGCTGGTGGTCACTGTACTGCTTTGGTCACCTGTGATGTGGTGATGAACAGCATCAACTGCTCTTCTTGGGTCCAGTGTCCCCACTGAGTGTTAGCAAGGGAAGGGCATGCTGGACTTGGATCTCATTGAGTATAGAGTGAGTACTAGTTTAAAAAAAAAATAAGGGAGCCATTATGTGGTGTATGCCTTTAATCCCAGCATTCAGGGAAGCAGAGGTAGGCAGATCCCTTTGAGTTCAAGGCTAGTGTAGCCTACAAAGTGAGTTCAGTACAGCCTGGACTACAAGAAACCCTGCCTCAAAAACCAACCAACAACCAACCAAACAAACAAACAAAAACTAGGGTTGGGGTATATCTGAGGTGATAGGAAAAGGAGCAGAAATCAGAAAAGTGATGTTATCATTAATGAAAAAATAGTGTTAACCTAAAGTAAACCTTTTCAAAGAACGAGTTTGCTTAATCATTACTTAAAGTATTGAAGAATACAAAAGAATTTTGTCATTTGAAAAGGAGGAGGTTAAGGAAAATAAAAAGGAAAAGGAAATGGATTGGGGAGAGAGAGATCAGAAAAGGGGGCAAGAATGGCATAGGATGGAAGTAAGAAAGATGAATGGATGGAAGTAAGAAAGATGAATGGATGGAAGTAAGAAAGATGAATGGATGGAAGTAAGAAAGGAAGGAAAGAATGAAGGGTAGGGGAAGAAAAGTGAGAAGAGTAAAATATCTTCAAAACACAGGTGCTGGGGAATAGAACCAGTAATGAAGGAGTATTGAGTAGCAATACTTGGGGTGCATAAGACTGTGATGGCTGACAAGCCTCCATACAATATTTAGGGGTATCCAGAAATGAAAGAAGCTGACCTCATCTTCCCCATATGTAACCTTCTACCTCACAGAGTGTTCAGAAACATCCCAGTGGCTCAGAGTTATGGGCAAATCACTAGTTAGAGACCACAAATCTGTACAGTCAGTGGGAAGACAGCAGACATAGTTGACTCCTGCAGATCTAAGGCAGTTTAAGAAGAAATCGTGAGTTTCCAGGGAACAAAAGAAACAAATCGGGCATCCAGTGGTTTGCGACTTTTCCAGCTGATATTTCAAATAAAATATCTGAAAGTGAAAAAGTCCCAATAAAGCCATGGGCAGATCACCTAGGGAAGAGTCAGTAGCATAAGGCTAACACACACACACATACACACACACACACACACACACACACACACACACACACACACGTGGAATAGCTCAAGAAATGTTATTTGAGTGGAGGAAACCAATATGCAGCTGGTTAAACAGTACTACCAAACAAACAGCTAAGCCAAGGATCCATCTCAGCCAGGAGGTCACTGAGGGGCAACCACAGTCAACAAATTCTGCCTTTGTATGGAGTCCTAACATTATTAGAGGCATGGCTCCTTCCAAGATTGCATTACCACTCTACTTGAACTTGAAATCTTTTGCGAACTTAAAGTCAACAATAGGAAGATAATAAATGTTAAGTAGATGTCTACCTAACATCTTACAAACCTGAGATGACTTACATTCTCCTTGAATTTATTAAAATCACCACATGATAAATAATTGCTTGTAGATCACTCGCTATGTAGGGTAGAGAACACCATGGATCCCAAGCTCTCTGTCTGATTCTGTAAGCCCTTACTTGAAGGAATTGAATTATCCGTACCACAACAGTGGAACAGATACAGCATCCAAACCCACTCCTCTACTCCAGTGTTCCACATATTTGGGAATACTTTGGTATACTTGACTTCTGAAAATTGAGATTTGGAAAGAAAATTTCTCTCCAGAACTTTCCAAGTTCCCAGAGCTGTTTGTTCTGTTGGTCACAACCTAGTCATTGACTCTGTTTGATCTATTACATACTATTCCTGCTTATTTTAAATGACATACTCAGAGCTGGAGAGATGGCTCAGTAAGAGCACTTGCTGCTCTCCCGGAGGACCTGAGTTCAGTCCCCAGCATTCCTATTGTGGCTCACATGGATCTGTTAACTCCAGCTTACAGGAGCCATACAATCCTCTCTGGCCTCCAAGGGCACTGCATGCATGTAGTGTATGTGCATTAATGCAGGCAAATATTCATACATATATAATTAAAATAAATGCATACATATAAAAATAACAAAATTATACCCTACTCTTATCTTGAGGTATAAGATGTTGGTACAGATTAGGAAAAGAGGCATCTCTGGAATTTTAACCAATGTTCTCAAGTGACTCCAAGAATAAAAACAGGCACTCTGCTATAATATCAAAGTAGTGTTCTTTATTTGTCCTAAAATGACCTTATTTTGGATTGTGCTATCTGGACTCTAGGCAGAATTTTTACAAAAGCTAACATCAAAAGATTTTCTAGGTCTTACACTCTTATATCCTTATGTTTTTCAAGCTTTTAATTGTCTCTGAATCAAGAGAGTTGTGTTAAAGTAAAGCCATGAGTCAACGCATTTGAGCAAATTCATCATTCTAACTCTCCCTCAGAAAATGCCTGATGCCTTGGGGTGGGCCCTACACTTTGAGCAGCAAAGTTTAAAATAGTCTAAGACATTGTGGAGTCTAATATGGTCATGAAGCTCATAATGTGTTAATTTTATTTATAAAGACTTCTCATTTCTTGCAACTATTAGTTTATTGTTGAAATTTAGAGTAGTGCAAAGAAATACAGTGAAGCCTGACTCACTGTGAAAACTGATATTCTAGTGTCATGGATGTGGGCTCTGTACAGGAAGATTTAGAAAAGCAATGGTGATCGATTCATATACCACTGTTCTCATCGCTTGCTAGAGCTTAGTCTTAAAGACACGTTAGCTTTGATTTCTAGGATGTGTTTTTCAATTGTGTACTATTCCCAAGATTTAAAGTGAACACTTGTTCAATTGAGAATAGGATGAAGAGGTTTAATTTGTTATGGCATTGTTTCCACCTACTTCAAAACAAAGACTGATTCACTAGAAGTGAAGGTGTTATTGATTCAGAAGGTAACCTGGCAGGTATGTCATGTGCTATTTTATTGACCCATGCCTTGATGTGGATGATGACAGGGATATCAGCCATATGTCTCATCAAAATCAACTGGAACTTGAGGACCATGTGGCCCTAGGCGTTGTGGATAAGAGAATCTTATCATCTTCTCCATCATTATGCTTAGTTTTAATGTTCCCACTCACAGGAAGGGACTCATGTAAGTGGTGGTATCAGCAGCAAGGTGGGAAGTTGTTGGGAACGATAGGCCATACGGCCAATGTTCAGCATCTTGTCCAAGTCTGCACCTTTAAGTCTCTGTCTTTCCCAGAGCTTGCCTTTCACCAGAAACTAGCTGACACTGTCGTGAGTCAGCACTTAGACTAAAGACAGATAGAGATGGAGCGACCCTGTTGTGAGTCAGCAGTTAGACTAAAGATAGATGAGGACAAAGCAAGATACTCTGTGTGGCAGGACGTTATGACCCTGCCTGGAATACCCTATGTTTTGAGAAAAGCCTGCAGTTGGGTTT
The DNA here is from genome assembly GCA_907169655.1 of Acomys percivali. Lineage (NCBI taxonomy): Eukaryota > Metazoa > Chordata > Mammalia > Rodentia > Muridae > Acomys > Acomys percivali. The sequence goes on from OU015749.1 coordinate 71,737,546, forward strand.
CTATAGCAATATGTTTCCCTGCCTTCTGACTTATAAAAGCTTCTGCCTGACTAATAAAGTTTGAGAGTTTGATCAATCAGACTTGCTCTCCCTTGTGTCTTGCATTTTCTTTTCTTCTTTTCTTTTCTTAATTTATTCTTATTACATCTCAATGGTTATCCCATCCCTTGTGTCCTCCCATTCCTCCCTCCCTCCCATTTTCCCCTTATTACCCTCCCCTATGACTGTGACTGAGGGGGACTTCCTCCCCCTTTATATGCTCTTAGGGTATCAAGTCTCTTCTTGGTAGCCTGCTGTCCTTCCTCTGAGTGCCACCAGGTCTCCCCCTCCAGGGGACATGGTCAAATATGAGGCACCAGAGTTCGTGTGAAAGTCATACCCCACTCTCCACTCAACTGTGCAGAATGTCGTGTCCATTGGCTAGATCTAGGTAGGGGTTTGAAGTTTACGGCCTGTATTGTCCTCAGCTGGTGCATTTTCAACAGGTGACCTTCCTCCTGCGTTTTAGTCGAAGCTCGCAGGCCGGGTCAGCAAGTCATTGTTAACCAGCTACAGCTTTGGGCTGGGAGTAATTGATGCTACCTGTAGAGCTGTAACAAACCACTTATTCTTTGCATTTCCATTCTAAGTTATGAGCTCCTATTGTCAGAGCAGGTAAAGCCAGCCTAACACCCACTATACCTCATTTTGAGGAAGGTGGATTGTAACAGTTGAACTTTACTGGCTCCTACTGCACAGTTCCCTTCTGCATGGTGCACAGGTGAGAAAGAGCTGCACAGCATAAACTGAGCTCATATAAAGGTCTCAACACAGGGAAACAGACCAAACTACCCTCTGAGAGTGCTTTGTACAGTTGTCATCAATCTCCTCAAGACAGGCAGAGGATTAAAGCCTCATTTATCTGCATCAGTTGCAGCTTTTCAAACTGCCACACCCAATGAAAACAGCTATGAAGCAAAGGACTCTGCTGTGCAGAGATGTTCCCTGCCAAAGGATTGCAGCTGGTAAAGTAAACACCACTCTATAGGCTTATAGAGAGGAGTCTAGACTAATCTTGTCTCTCTGGGACTGAAATGGTTTTTCTCTATGAAGTTTAACTGTGTAATGGCTCAATGAGGGATGTGGTCTTATACTGGGCACATACATGCTTGACAAACTAGAGGCTGGGCCTTAGGATGGCTAAACAATAAAGATGCCTGACAATCTGAGTTTGATCCCTGGGACCCACATGGTGGAAGGAGAGAGTGGAGCATGGTGCATGTGGGAACACACACACACACACACAGAGAGAGAGAGAGAGAGAGAGAGAGAGAGAGAGAGAGAGAGAGAAACACACATGGGGGATGAATAAATAAAAAATAAATAAAAAATTGAAAGGAACGAAAAATAGAAATTAGTCTACATAGGCTAATGACTGGTAAAAAAAAAATCAAATATTTCTACAGAAGATTTGCATTAAAGGGCATCAACACCAGGCAGAGAAAGAGTTTTAACATTGACTCTGAGAACATGAAATAGAAAAAAACCTCTTTAATTCCCTACGCACTGCACTGACTGAATTTGTTTGGGTATCATGGTGGCATTCAGAGATATTTGAACATTCTTGGATGTGGATGTGAGCATCACCCAAATTGAGAGCAGCCAGTTGAAGGTCTGCATTCTGGTCCAGTCACTCTGTTAGCACAGTTAAAAAGGGAAAAACAGAGACACTGATCCAGGGTCGGTTCCTAAAAGATGGGACTCTGTTTCTGGCGAGAACACAGCTACCTCTAAAGAATGTTAAGACATTGATATTCTTTTGCTCCTACTGAAGAAATCTGCCCTGCTATTGAAGCTGCTTGGTTGCTGGAGAATCAGTAGGTCCCTGCGGCTGCAGAAACACAGCTCTGCTCTGAATGTGGCCACAGAGAGCCCACGAGAGAGAAGTAGGATGGATGTTTTGTGGTATTATGTTCCCGAGGACACCTGGTGCTTCATGCTTTTAGTAAAGGCAGTGGAAAACTTCATTGACAGGCATCCCAGGGTGTGACAGAATCACTTAAATAGTGTCTGAAAAGCTGACAGTCCCTCCCATACCAGTCACCACAGTTTTCAATGAATTTTTATGCTTCATGTGCCTTTCTGGCCTGTACCAGAGAAGGCTTTTTGTTGTTGTTTGTTTCTTTTTTGTTTTTATGTATTCTTTGCGCAGTCTATCAATCACAATGATATTACAAGAGATTATAAAATAAACACTTATATTCCATAAATACCTAAAGTTTGCATCTGTATTTCTAGGCATGAGAAGCAGGAAAAGCATTCACTCCTGGAATAAATCTGCCAGGCTAGAGTGAGAAATTGGAAAAGGGTGGATCATCTGCAAAACTCAGTGCTGGTGTGGAAATTTTTCATTCATTCACTATTTTTTCAATTTTATTTGAAAACAGCATTTATCCTCTAAGACTTTTAATTCCCATCATTTTGCTCTCTTTGGTCTCTCTCATCACACATGCAAACCATGAAGGTTATCCATAGTGTTCCTAATATGAAAATATACCCAGAAATTGACAAATCCACAGTAGATCTTTCCACTGAAGTAGCCTTTTTTTCTGGTTTTGATTGCCCTTTCCTGGCCCTTCTGGGCACCTATACTTATGGTACACGCACACACAGGCATGCACGAATGCATGCATGCATGCATGCACACGCACCCGAGCACACACACATACATAAATAAATAAACAAAGGTAGAAATAAATCTGTGTTCTTTTAAACCATAGGTGCTTAGATCATGTTTTTAATATCCCAATGTTTTCTAGGCAGACAGTGTTGTCAGAGCATTTAACCCACTAAAGATGGACAGTGGTGCTAAAGCTGCCCCTTCAAAGTCATGCCCTGAAATTAGGACAGTACATCTGTGTCAATGTTTGGCTCCTCCTCTCCTCTGTGTGTCATGCTTGTCCCCAAAATCAAGAGATCTACAAGATTGACTTCACTGTTTCTAGTTCTATTAAAAAATTTCAGCTAAGTATACTTGAGGGAGAATTATAATTGCTTTGGATAATTGATTATTTTTCCACAACAGCAATGGCGATGATTAGTCAACCTAAGAAACTGAGAGCCCAGTACAAAAGCTTGTTTTGGTTCCCAGCTCCCAACACAGACAGGAGGGCATGCACTGACAACTGGTTAGCTGCCAGGCCGCTGTGGCACTTGCTGCAGAATTTCCTCATTCCTGAAAGCTGAATCAAGAGCCTGTGCTGGACTAGATGCCTCCTGCTGCGTGTTTGTGCCCTCCAACCCAGGAAACTTTCCTTTTGCTTCTGTATAATGAACAGAATGTTTGAGAGGAACTCTCTGATTCCAAACCACCTCTTTCACCATTGCAAAAGACGGAATTTCTCCAGTTTCAATCCTGGCTTCTAAGGAGCTTATAAGAAAGCATTTATCTTCATGACGCTTGGTTTTAATTCTGTCCTCTTCTGAACTTCTAACTTCAGTGATGGTTTTCATTCCTTTTTTGTTTATCTATCCATTTTCTATTTGCCTTTATCTATCTATCTATCTATCTATCTATCTATCTATCTATCTGTCATCTATCTGTTCAAAAAGCATAGTTTTCCTTTTGGGTCTTTTTTTCCACTTTACATCCTATTCTTAGCCCCTGTGGTGCCCGCGCCACCGTAGTACTGAGTCGAGGGCAAGGGACTGTGGATTTAACTCATGCACACACACATACACACACACACACACACACACACACACACACACACACACAATAACACAGCGGGTCCTTCATGCTAAGAAAGCAGCAGTCGCAGCACCAGCCATGGTAGTGGTTTATTATCCTCCAGAGTTCCAAAGAGCCTTCTTATAGGCAGTCAAACAGGAATCCTCCTCTCAGGTGAAATCCCTCAAGAGGTAATCGCACACAGGAGGAAAAGTCTCCAGGAAGGGAGGGGCGCGTTCTCAGAGCAGTAAACACGACTAGCTAACCAAGATAAACACAGACATGGAAGCTGCTAGAAACAGGACATGAAACAGCAAGACAGGCAGGCAGCCCAGTCGAGCCTGGTTCCTACAAGCCCCTTCTCTTTTTTTTCCTTTTTTTAAAAATTAATTTATTCTTGTTACATCTCTATGGTTATCCCATCCCTTGTATCCTCCCATTCTCCCCTCCCTCCCATTTTTCCCTTATTCCCCTCCCTATGACTGTTCCTGAGAGAGGGATTACCTCCCCATGTATATGCTCATAGGGTATCAAGTCTCTTCTCGGTGACCTGCTGTCCTTCCTCTGAGTGCCACCAGGTCTCCCCCTCCAGGAGACATAGTCAAATGTGAGGCACCAGAGTTCGAGATCAAGGGTATCCAAATGGGAAAGGAGGAAGTCAAATTATCCCTATTTGCAGATGATATGATAGTGTACCTAAGTGACCCTCAAAATTCCACCAGAGAACTCCTACAGCTGATAAACACCTAAACACCTTCAGCAAATTTGCTGGAAACAAAATTAACTCAGAAAAGTCTGTAGCCTTCCTATACACAAATGACAAGCTTACAGAGGAAGAAACTAGGAAAACCACACCCTTCACATTAGCCACAAGCAATATAAAATATCTAGGAGTTACTCTAACTAAGCAAGTGAAGGACTTGTTTGAAAAAAAATTCAAAACTCTGAAGAAAGAGATTGAAGATGACATGAGAAGATGGAAGGATCTTCTTTGCTCATGGATCGGGAGAATTAACATAGTAAAAATGGCCATCCTACCAAAAGCAATCTATAGATTCAATGCAATCCCTATCAAAATACCTACACAATTTTTTAAAGTATGTGGTCCTCTTAAGCATAGACTATAAACTGACACTGTAGTAGGGTTAGTAGAATCTTTCTGTGTTCTCAACCTTTTGTTGTGTTATTGTTCTCTGCTTCATCCTTCTCTAGGTCAGCTTCAAGAAAATATAAAAATGCTTCTGCTTTACTAAGTGGGGCCATGTAGACCTTACAGTCTCTCAGCATGGACCCATTTTGTCCCAACGCTAAAAGCATTCTTTTGAAAACCAACATCCTCTTTCAAAGAATTTCTCTAACAGCTGGCATTTATTTTGTTTACCAGAGAGTTCTGCTAACAGCTTTTAAACTGGCCATCATTTTGAGAGATTTTCTCTGTAGTTTTTCTTTTGTAAATCACTGTATTACTTGCAAACAACCTCCGATTTGAGGACACGCTCCTCCTGAGCACATATTTCAAACTCTCTGGGTTGTTTTAGAAAGAGATGAAACATACCGCCTAGGAGAACTACACCCAAGTTGAGGCTGAAGGGTAGTTAATAAGAGAGTCTTGCTGATATCTAACTGAATCAGACTGTGGGTTTTGCTCAAAGAAAAGGTATTACTCAATTGGATTCCCCCTCTCAAGGCACAAGCTTCCCATGCCAGATCTCTGTCTACTTTAAGGGATACAGTGCCTCTTCCAATCACGTCTCCATGGCCTCATTCTGTGTAGATATTCAACTCATTTGAAAGCTACTCACTACCTCCACAATGGGAAACCAGTGGAGTTACATTTCTGCGATCTCTTCTGTAAGTACGGAGTCAGTCTCTCAGTACTTAACCTGGTATTTTACATAGCCCAGGCTAGCCTTTACCGTGAGATCCCCCTGCCTCCGCCTTCCAAGTGATGCTGCTGCATGAGTACATCATCATACCTGAATTCGCTACATATATTTTGTGACCATGTGCTATCTGTGAATTAGTCATTATGTAGCAAATTGAAATATGCCATTTGGCCTAGTCGTCCCCATCATGTGAATCTTATATTACTTAATAAGAAGATTGAATGCCAAGTATTTAGCATTTCATATGTTCTGGAATTGTTCTGATAATTTTACAAAAAGATTCTAATTGAACTTAGTAATTCACATATAAACAGCAGCAGTAGTATTTCAGGAGATGAAGGAGGATGAGAAGGGAGAATGGAAGAGTGAAAAACAGCTAAAATTTTAATATATAAATTCATGAAACTGTTGATAAATAATTTTAAAATGAAGACTCTTTCACAGAATTTGTGGAAAATGATACAGCAAAGACCATAGACATATGAGGATGGAGGATATGATATGAAGAAATATCCCAAGGTTGGAATGGGATGTGTTTGGTATGCTCAAGAGAACATGAGCCAATGGCTTTGACGAAAGATTTATTTATTTATTTATTTATTTATTTATTTATTTATTTATTTATTTTTGAGGGAAAAAATAAGATGCATGGGCATTGAACACAGGGAGTTCTTTGGTCAAGATAACAATTTTAAGATTGATCATCTTATGTTTTATAATAATGCTTTGATTATAGATGATTAAGTCAGGGGTTGTTAGTGGTGTAGTGAAGATTGGGAATAAGTGAGCTAATTAATTAGTCGGTTGGAAAATATATTGAAGAATAAATTATGTTTATCACAGGAGCTAGATCAGAAAGATCTAACATTAGTCCTGATCATAGTAAAATGAGTTGAAATTGAAAGACAAATGTTAGTGTACTGGCAATTCGGTTGCCCTATCCCCAAGGACCTAGCAATGTTTAAGTCACCACCTGCTGCTGCCTCCAGATGTGCCAGGTGTGCTGAGGATAAAAAGGATCCACAGGCTACCAACTCTCTGTCTTCAGTGTCCTCCTCCTCTGTTCTCTGCCTGCACCCTTTCTCTGCCCTTCTGGATCTCTCAGTGCCTCTTCTCCAGATCCTCACTGCTCTCTTTTCCCCCAGTACACCTCTTTTATACCAGGTCTGTTCCATGGGCCTCCCAAAGGTATGCCCCCCCCCCTTTCACTGCATTACATTTCATAACAACAAGTATGATGCAAGATGTTATAAAAGAAAGAGGACATGGATCCTAGACTATGGACCTATTGCCCCTTTCCTAATCAGAAAAACAAACAAACAAACAAACAAACCTTTAATTGTCTAAGTTCTTATTGTACCCAGAGATAACTGTAGATCTCACTTTCCAAACAAAGAAACTACATTCTGCAACATAACAGAGACCATTACAGAAATCTCAACCTGGTCAACAGGAAGAGAACTGTGAGATGCCCAGCCCTAACTGACGTATCTACAACACAACCCTCTACCTATGGCTCAGAGAACATCACAGAAGAGGAGGCACAAAGATTGTGAGAGCCAGAGAATGAGGAAATGCTGCTGCAAGGCTGTCATGAAGCTAGCTAGCTACATCTCAACAGAATGGTGGTCTGAGCAAGACCTGTTCAACAAGCCCTACTGATCTACCAGCAAGCATGGAAGAATCGAAGCCTTTCCCTGGGAGAAGAGCTATATAGGCAAGTAATTGCTCCTGGAAGGAGGGCAGGTCTTCTCCAGGGAGAAGTTCCCAAGAGGTTGTCTAACCCCAAGCAATCAGCCCCAAACTCATGTGCATACAAGCAACACTAAATGGACTCAGCAGAATTTTTGGTGTGTGTGTGTGTGTGTGTGTGTGTGTGTGTGTGTGTGTGTAACAGTAACTAGAGAAGAAGTCATGAATTTGAGAGCAAGTAGGGTTGCAGGAAGTGGAGGGGTGGAAATGATATAATATAGTACTCATATGTGAAGTTCTCAAAAAGTTAAATTAAACAGTGGACTGAGTAATTCAGTGAAGGTGCCATAGGAAGATGAGGATATAGGTAGAAACTGAAGAACACTGTCTTTCATGACGTGGCCATTGTTAGCCACTATCTTCAAAGAGAAAGGTTTAACTCCACAACATACTTACAGTATTAGAGCTTTGTAAGCAAACAGCGAAACTCTTAACACTTTGTAAATTTAAGTTTCTTTAGATGTTGCCTTCCTGGTATCACATATGGCTTCCTCTCTATCATGTCCTCCTCATACTTAAAAGCATAGAATTTGAGTTAACAGCTATGGTTCGTCCAACTTCATACTAGGTTAGTCATTTTCTGTTGCTATTTGTAAGTGAGGCTCACAAAAGTGTTTGGTAGGTTGAGCTACATCTTTTGTTTTTCATTTTTACTATGTTGGAAATCCAATCTACAAAATTTGAAATCAGAAATAAAAAAATAAATTAAAAACTACTAGCATACAAATTTAATTTTATAACTATAATAGCCCACAATTTCTTAAACACATTAAAATGAACAATTGTAGCTTTTGAAACGAGATGAAAAGAGCAGTAGTAATGACATCAATATGGGGTTTTCTAAGACAGACTCCGGGAGGTAGGAAGAAGATGGGACCTTCACCTCCTTTACAGTTGTCTGCTTCTTCCCCTTAATCCTCTGAAGAAGGCTCATCTTACAATGACATGAAAAAAAGGAGGGACTTTTAGTAAAATAGCAGGTTAATTGTAAGTATCTCAGGTACCTCACAAAACTCAGTAATCAATTTAAAATGTTTTATTTGTGTGAGTATATGCATACTTGTGTGGAAATGTGCCTATGTGTGACATCCAGTGTCTTTCCATACGTGTGGGGCCTGTATTTTCTCAGGAAAGTTGGAAGCCAGAGAGAATCCTAGGAATGTTTGCTCCACCTGCCGTAGAGTTGGAGTTACGGGGGAAGTCAGAGGACTAGAGACCAACTCCAGCTGCCACAATTGAGCAGCTAGCGCTCAAGAATTGAGCTATGCCTACAGCTCCAATGGTAGTTTTAAAGGCTAATTGCAATGGGTGTTCTGAAATCTCATCAGTGGACTTTTTCCCTCATCTCTTTAGAATTTCATTGTATCATGTTTTGAGTCATTTGGAAAACTGCATATCAGGCAGCTGTGCACATTTTTGTTAAATAAAATGTAAAACCCTTTGTCATCATAACAATGATGGAACTTGATACAAGTGACGGAAAATGTAGTTAGTCTGATTTGGGGATGAAAAATTGAATTTTGCTGCTGGTAACAAATACTCTCAGTTGTGTTGCTAAATCGCACTCTGAGTTAACTTTTAAAGAATTCTTTTGTCCAAGCATGCCAGCACAAATAACAGCTTGTCTCTTTCTTTTCAAGTAAAAACTGTGTCCTGTGGAAACACACACACAAAGCTCTCTTAGTATTTGTAACCTCTCCACATGACACTGAGGCACATTATGCACCATCTCTTATTCTCTCCTAGAATTATTAAATATATCCAAAGGTTTTCTTAAATGAACCTTAACATACTTAGGATTTCATCAAGGGTATTATAAATGAGACTAGATTTATTTATTTTTAATACACTTAGTGTGTGCACAGCGGAGGGGTGGAAAGCCTTGCCTTGGTGTGAAGTTCAGAGGACAGCATCGCCCAGTCTGTTCTCTTTCCGGACATGAGGGTTCTGGGGATCAGAGTCAGGTTGTTAGGTTGGCGGCAGCTGAGAGACAAAGAAGAAAATGCTTTTCCACAGGACACGGATTTTACATGAAGCAAAGCGGCAAGCTGGTATTTGAGCTTGTATGCTTAGCAAAGATATTCCTTAAAAATTAACTCAGCCTGCCTCTTAAGCAAAACAAATGGAAGTGTTTGTCTTTTCTCTCGTAGAGCCATTTCACTGGACCAGAGATTAGGTTTTCAATTTCTAAAAGATAACCTTTTGTACTGCCCCTATGATTAAGTCCTGGCACCCTCATTATTATTTATTTATTTATTTATTTTTTTACCATTGGATAGTGTTCTTGTGCTGTGATGAACATAATTAGATGTGCTGGTTCTCAAGTGTCTCCAAGACCCTGAGGTCTATGAAGCACACAATAGTTGCTCTGTGCCAGAATGTAATACTCATTACTACCAGCATAAGGAGAGCTCTGACCTAGGACTGAAGCTGTAGAATTAGTTTTCCAGCAGGCATAGCTTGCTTCAAGCATCCTTAGGAGGATGAGGGCAGAACTGGTGTTGTGTGTAAAAACCCCATCCTCTACAACAACAATGACTAAAGAAATCCTTCTACACAAGTCTCACTTGGTGACTAATGAATTTGCTGCAGATATATCCAGAAGCATAGGTGGAATGTTGCTTACAAGATTGTAGCAGACTTAAAGACAGATGTATTTCTCTTTTTTCCACATAATATTTTTGTTGATTATTTGGGAATTTCACATAATGGACTGGGATGACACTCATTTCCCAGTCCTCCCAGGTCTGCCTCCTTTAGCCTTTATGAACCCCTCACAAAAAAAGGAAGAAACAAAACAAAACAAAAAAACCATAAGCCAAAAAAAAAAAAAAAAACCCAACCAACCAACCAACAAACAAACAACACAACAACAAAAAACAAAAACAAAAACAAAAACAAAGAAAAAACCCACAAGCCTCATTTATGTCACTGGAGCATGGTCAAATTCCCAGAGGCCAGCCCCTTAAAGAAAACTGAGTCATTCTTCACTTGCACCCAGTCAGAACTCAACCAGTTGTCTAGAGCTACAATCCAGAATCCTTATCACAATTTCAAAGAGTTCTCTTTAATGGCTTCCTGTCTAAGCTATTATTTGGCGGGGGGTGGAGTGGTGGAAGGGTGGGAAGGCTAGGAGTTGTCACAGAAGCCTTCTGTGACTCTCTTCTTAAAAGATGATCTCAACATAAACGGAAACTTAGGAAAGCTGAGTCTCGGGGTGTGGCTACACAACTTGCAGGAAGTCCCATTGAAGGTCTCCTCATTGCCAGTGTTCACTGCTTATGTAACCTGCTGGTGGGTCTTTGAGTCTTGTAAACATCTGAACTTCCTGAGTCTTTTTTTTTTTTTTTCTTTTTTTTTGGTTTTTCGAGACAGGTTTCTCTGTGTAGCCTTGGCTGTCCTGGACTAACTTTGTAGACCAGCCTGGCCTCAAACTCACAGTGAACTGCCTGCCTCTGCCTCCTGAGTGCTGGGATTAAAGGTGTGCGCCACCACACCTGGCTATGAGTCTTGTGTATTGTTCATTTCTTGATTTGCATGAGCCTCCATCTTCCCTCCAGAGGGAATGGATTCATTCAGAGGCAATAACTGCGGATCCTCTGGTTTCATGCCCTGTGCACTTCTTCTTTGGGACAGATGAAAACTGGATAGTTTAAATGTCCAGTTTTAAAAGTTGCAAGTTTGAAAGGTAGTTGAAGGGACTGAGCACTGAACCAGATACCATGCCTTTGGCATTAATGGCATCCACATCCATAAATGATTATCTGGCCTATCTCATCTCATAAGATTAATTTTATGATTCTAGCTGTATCTCATAGGATACTATAAACAATGACAGTAGGAACATTGGAGATGAAATGAACAACTCCTTTTAGCTATTTTATAGCAGCAAATGAAGGAGGTTACCCAGCTCTGTTTGTAGTGCATGGCTGTGCAGTACTTATTGTTGGTATTCCCATGGACTCTGTAACGTTCTCTGTTTTGTTCGGCTTTATGTGTCAGGCTAGGGAAATATTTTCTCACAATTCTTATCAATATAAAAAATCTGCCACTCAAATTTTTTTAATTAAGTGAAAATCATAACAGTTTGTAACAAACTACTATATTGACATAATTTACAGCATGATGCCTAGTGGAAACATAAATGTCATAACTTCTGCGCATTAGTTTAGAAAAATGCATATATTTATTCAGGATTTCCGGCTTTCACCAGACATTAAGATTAATCATTTGTGAGCCAACAAATTGCATAGTCTCAGTCCATTTTGCTAAATGGGATGAGTCTATTTAGAGCATATGGCTACGGAATATGAGTACATGGGGGAAAGGGAAGTGAGATGAGAATGAGTCACAACGTGCGAGGAAAAGACACAGGCGAGGTGAAAGTTCTGTGCAAAATATTGCTGTGCCCTGCCTCTCCTCCCACCTAGTCTGCAAATGCCCTCCAGACTTGTAACCTTTCAAGCATTGTCTCTTCCTAAAGACTTTTCATGTGCATTATTTAATAAACGTGCACAGCAGAGCCTAGGATATATGGCCAATGGAAGCAGGAATAATAAAGAGATGGCACTATATCACAGAGACCCCTGGGCACTTTTCTTCCTTCATTGTCATTGGTCATTCAGGCCAAAGGTCTATGCTATGGTCTAAATGTTTGAGTCCTTTCAGAATTCACATTAAATTCTAACCCCTGAGGGGACAGCATTAAAAGGTGAGATGTCTGGGGAGGGAAAAATAATGACTACTGTGTGCACATGACATTTTAAAACAGCCTCAAAAAAAGCTAAAGCAGCCTCTAAATGAATGGAGACAGCCGACCAGTGCCCTCACACTGGTTTGTCAGTGTGGAGCATCCATCCTCATTGTGTGATACACTGATACTCATTGTATCTTTACTGTAATGTATACCACAAAATATTTTCATTTACTGTAGAGAGAGTGTGTGTGTGTATGTGTGTGTGCGCGCGCACATGCATGTGTGTGTATACACGTCTGACAGGGGTGTGCATGGTCAGAGGACAACTTGTGAAAATTGGTTGTCTCTTTTTATCATTATGGTCCTGGAGTTTAAACTCAGACCATCAGGCATGTCAGTAGGCCAGGCATTTCTCAAGATCTCCCAAAATATTTTTACTGAAATTTAGATGCATGAAATAATCACGAGGAGACTTGTATATTGATAGGAAGAAAGTCTGTTTGATTCATTCATATCAAAGACTGAAAACTTTGTTTTCCCAGTTGCTGCTCTAACTATTGAAGGGTTCTCTCCACCACGCTCTGCACTTGGTGACATGATTCAGTGTCTCCAGGTGTCCATCTCCTTTAGCTATGGTTTTAGAATATAATCATCTGTTGGTATTCACAGGGACTGAATACAGCACCCTTCGCAAGGCTGATATGTGTGAACTCAAAAATCATTTACATCAAATGAGATGATATTACAGGAACTATGTGCACAGTCTTCTACTTTAAGTCATCTCCAGATTATTTATAAAATCCAACACAATGCAAATGTTAGAGAAAACCATATAAACAAATAATTATACATATGCATATATGATTTTTATATATATACACACATGATTTTAGAGTGTAATTATGAGAGAAAAAGACTGCACATATTGGATACAAACAAACTTTTTCAAATATTTTAAGCCTACAGTTGGTTGAATCTAAAACCATGGGTCTCTGAGAGAAACGTAAGGAAAAGAATTAAAAATGAAGATTCAGTTCCTTCTCCCCTTCATATTTTATTCTTCCTTTTCCTATGTTTCTTTTTCTCTAGTATTACAACATCAAAAGAGAAAGATCTAGGGCCCATTGTGAATGACAGACCCTAACAATCTGCAGCTATTTATGTGCTCTTGGACAGAAATAGCAGATTCAGCTACTCTACTAGAAGTCACACACTTTGGGACCAAAGAAGAAGAGCTAGGAAATCACCAAGAGGGAAATATCAAAGCAATGACAGCCAGGACCCCTCAGAGCATCACAGATCTCAGGACTCCTTCTTGCCCTGAGTCTATAATGCCAATAAACTTTATATTCACTTTTCTATGAGATATCTTTCTATCTTAAAATCCTTAATGGATGGACAGGAAAAAAAACCCTACTAACAGATGTTAGTAGGGTTGATTCAGACTCAGAGTTGTGGGTGTAAAGAGTGATTTTATGAATCTATCTATCTATCCTTGCTTAACAAGTCTTCACACGTTCATTCTTCCTTTCTTCCCAAAGCACAGGCTTGTTCTGTCATAAGGGCACCCTGTCATGGGAGATAAAAATGTGTTTCCAATGCTTTTGATCGTTCCTCCTCTCCAGGAATCCTTCAGATGGGGTCAGAGAGAAGAGACAGATGCCTTCACTGTGATTCATCTGTGATGAGGACGTTGGCCCTGACTGTGCCACTTGAGAAGATGCTGATTTATTTTAGGAGATACACAATTTGGCCTTTGAGATCCTTTCCAATCTACCTTGAGGTCCAGGCATGGCAGCCTTTTTTCAGACTGAGCTCTTGTTTGTATGCTTTCTTCTCAGTTGCATTCAGTGGTAGCCTGCGATGGTGTGGACATTGCAGAACTCCCTAAAATCTCAAGTATTAGAAGCCTGGTCTCCATGTAGGGGTACTGAGGGGCAGAGATTTAAGGGGCAGGTCCTAGTGAAACATCACTAAGCCCTGGAATTTCCCTCATGAGGGATTCAGGCTCCCTTTATTTATGGCATAAGTGGTGTTACAATGTAAGTCTACCCTCATTCCCTGGCCATAGTTACACTGTGTCCTTTCTTTTTCTTGGTCACCATGTTCTGAGCCAGCCAGGACCCCATCAACACTAGTGTCAGTCAGTGTCTGTATTGTAACTTTCTCTTGGAATCTGAGAACCCTAAGCTAAATAAGCTACTTTTCTTCATAAAGCACTTAGATGAAGGTGTTTTGTTATAGCAACACACAGAGTTGAATACGTCTGAGCCCACCCTAAGCTTCTGAATTCAACTGCTTCAGTTCAGCACAGACTATCATCTGTCAAGAGCTCAAATCAATCAGGAAACCTCTGCTACATGAATTGTTTTTTAAATCCCTGCCTTGTGAATCTCTTGTTTTAATTGAAAATCCCTGGACATTCTAATTTACCAAAAAGACACAGGAGCCAGATGCTGGGGAAAAAACATGCTAGTTCAGAGAGGCAGAGAAAGCGCCCACCTGAACTTCCTACTCATCTCATGTCCTGATGGAAAAGGCCCAGAAGTCTCACTAGGCCCACAAAGGAAACAAAAACAAACAAACAAAAAAACCATAACCAACCAACCAAACAAACAAACAAACAAATCCAAGGCCAAAGCCTTGCTAGCTCAAAGCCAAAGTGTTAAAAGCTAAAGATCTCAAGCTAAAATTTCAAGAGCCTGAAGCTAAAGAGTGCCAAAGACCCCTTCTATTTCTCCAGGGTGTCTTAAATACTCCTCAACTTAATCCGTGTCAGATGGTTTCTTGCTCTGCCTCTTGACTTAGGGTCAACTTTATTAAATCCTGTGCACAGATAGCTCTTGGATTAAAGGTGTGTATCAGGGCTCAACCATGCTGAACAAAAGACAGTTTTTTTTTTTTTTTACCATTCACAGTCTCAGGGATGACATTGGGATCAATACCCAGCAACATGAATCTTCAGGTTCATCCATTCTCTCTTCATCCATTCTCTCACACTATTATATGTTATTTGCCCTTAAATCCACAGAAAAAACCTAATACCTCTCTAAGACCAGTAAGCTCCTAATGGCCAAAGGGAAGCAGGCAGAGTAGAATCCTCTGACACTTGTGTGACAAGTAACCTGGTTTATGCAGTCTAAAACAAGAAAGACCTTTTCTCAAGCAAAGGGAAAGATGGTAACTGAAGCCTATGGTTGTCCTTGAGCTCTATAGTTCTTGAGTCCTTGTGTACACACCCCCCCCACACACACACGGTGGGGAGGAGTGAGGACATTTCATGTTATTCCAGATTATTCTAGAATGTTCAATTTTACACATTAGCATTTCTGACACTTAAGAAGCACTTAGTAATGTAGGGGAAGCCCTGCTTTCTTTCTGCAGGTCTGTTAACATGTGCTGTCTTTCTCAGACCCCTTCCTGACTATGCTGACATAAAATTTTTGGAATTTTCTAATTTCCTTTCTTCACCTCAAAAATTAAATTATGTTAACATTCAAAGAAGTGAATTTAATCAGCACACTGTTGTGTAAACATATGAGTATATGTTGTTCTTAATAGTGAGCACTCTTTTTCTTTTCTGATTATCTAAAATGGACCACAGTTAACACCATTGAGTAAACACACATGGCTGTGTATGGCTACATTCTTCAACCTACACGAACATTTAACATCTGTCTTGCCTAACTTCCAGAGCATTAACACAGTCTGTGAAAAGAATGAAAGCCAACTTAACAGAACGACAGACAGTTCCCAGCGCTGTAGCTTTGCACCCTGACACAGAGACGGGAGAGGAGAGAGCCAGATCCTGGCAAAGTCACATGTGGCACTCAGTCCTCTTCCCTCTGTTTTGTTTTCCTCAAAATGTTCCACTTTACATCTTTATAAGAGTCATTTCTAGAAGACTGTCTGGAAGCTATATTTAAAACAATCTTCTGACCACGAGGAATAGCCTCGCAGAATGGAATCAGATGAGCACATGCAAAGTCTGTTTATGATCCAGTCAGTGCTATTACTTCCAAAGAGTTTCCTTGGCTGGAATCCAAAACTGAATTAGCTTCTTGCTTACTTAGCTCCACTAAATACACACACACACACACACACACACACACACACACACACACACACACACACACAGTTCACACACTGTGTACAAATTACCACAAGCCGTAGAAACACTCAGTACCTACACATCCAAAACTGGCTGACATAAAAAACACATACCATGCACACATACACTCACATTTCTGTGTCTCTTTTCTATTTAACTCTCTACTCATCTTTGATTCTAAGAATTTCTTAAAAGGAATATTCCATCAAATCATTTTTAGACCTTCATTTCAAACTTCTATCTCTGTCTCCCCATGCTGTCCCTGTGCAGCAGGCAGGACACTTCTATTGTCCACACTGTTGAATCATCGTGTCTTTCCCACTCTGCCATGTGTTGTTTCTAACCTGATCCAGTCTCCCTATTCAGAGTTCTGGCTGGGAGCAGTTGCATCTTCTCGATGGTAACTATCTCCAACTGCAATTACTAAAAAGCAACAAGAAAATTACAGTTAAAACATCTTTCTATTACTTTGTAGAGTGTGGCCATATGTGTAAAAGTTGAAGGGTCACTGCATAATCTTTGCAAATTAATATTGATGCAATTATTCCTTAATTCAAGACTGAACATTCAACCCAGAAAATATATAGTATTATGAGAAAATCTCCTAGTTCTACACTTATGCAATTCTGGCTCCTTAGAATCACTCCTCAGAACATCAAATCTCACCCCTCACTTTTCTGTAGATCAAGTTTTTTATTCACTCTTATGGTTTAGAATAAATCTAAATATGCTACACATGGCCAATGTAGGTGTTTAAGATAGTAGTTGCATGTATAATAAACTGGCAAATTCTGTCTTTGTGCTTGAATTGCTGCTATAGGCCTTGTGCCAGCTCTGTTCATCTCTGTACATTTGGAATTTGTATTTCATCAGGAGAACACCTCCTGAAATGATGTTTGTGAGTACTGCACTATGAGAGGTGGTTAATTTCATGTGTTGCATCTTTCAGTGGAC
>OU015749.1:71755053-71768961 GCA_907169655.1 Acomys percivali
CATGGAAAAAACAGCCTGGAAACAGCATACTACCATCGCCATGTTAGCATGGAAGATGCAAAACATCTTCCTCTTGTTCTTCTCTCTTGTTCCAGCTATTGATACAACTGGATCAGTTAGCCCTGGCAGGATAGGCCTTTGCCTGCACTGACTTAAGATGAAGCAGAGAAACAGGCTCTGACCACCTACAGATATAAATTGTTAATGGTGTTTTCTATCCTCCAAACTATTGCAATTGTTTCTTGAGCTATTCTCCCAGTTTCTAATCTAGGCACTCTATTCTTAAAACAGGGAGGTGATATTTTAGTTGGACATGGTGGTTTATATCTTGCAACTCCAGAGTTTTAGGAACCATGACAGAAAAATTATGAGCTTTCCATCATCTGAGTTATAGAGCAAGCACATGGCCCAAGGAAACTGGGAAACCAGCAGGAAGTCAGCCTTCTCATGTGCACCCCTCACTGGCCTGCCCCTGCTCGGAATGTGTGCATCTCCTGGGATGCACTCCTGCTTTCTTACCTCAGATGCTTTCCATTTCTCAGTTGAATGCCACTGGATGGACACAGGTTGTGTTCTTGTGCCAGGACTCTGTGTAAAATTTTATGTTGTTGTTTTTTGTCAAATTATACATGATTCATTTATCAGTTTCTATTTGACCCCTTTAAAAAAAACACCTTGAAAGCCTGTGTTTTTGCTGACAGTGCAACGTCTCTGCTGCTGTTGGTCAAAATCCAAAGAACTGTACGGATAAACTTTATTGCACAAAAATATTGGTTAATATCTACTTGATATGAAGAGAGGTGGATAGTCTATGAGTGCCTCACCCATGGGAGCAAAAATTAGAGAAGTATTTGGAGAGCTTAGTGTCCAATGCCGTTTTAACAGTTTCACTGAACTCCATCTGCGGCAGAATGCTGATACTGAACTGGGCACTGGGCATCGTCTGGCGTACTACACTGACCTCACTGCTGTGTAGACAGTGGGTTCTGCATGCAGACCTTTACACATTCATCATAAGTGGCTTCTAAAGAATGAGTTTCTCCACTGATCACTCTTTTCAGACAGTCTTTCTCCGGAGAGGTTGCTTGTTCTCCTTTCTGTGAGACTTTCTTCACCTCCATCAAGTCTTTTCCTTCTTCTGCTTTCCCTGCCAGCCCTCCATAAGCACTTTTTTGTTGGAAACTCATGTATCTTCCCTTTCTATGCCTGTAGGAACTTTCCTTAGAAAATGATTCACAGAGACCTTCATAATCATCCTATAGACTAAAGCATCCCCTACCAGGCTGCCCAGCCCTCTTATTCTCCCTTTACTCACTTTTTTTCATGGGAATTTTCTCCATAAGATCTTATATTACTTTATTCTAGATAAAGTATAATGCCTCTCTGTGTATATATGTGTTCCCCAAGGGTAGAGATTTGTACATTGCTATAGCCTTAAGGCCTAAGACAAAACACAATAGTTCCTAACAAATGTGTGCAAAAGTAATAGAAATACGAATTAATTATTTTACAAGACTAAAAAGGGAGCATTATCTGTATGCATTTCCTTTATTTTTATCTGTGTGTATGTGTGTATGGCTACATGAGTTCATATGCACAGATGAGCATCTCCTGTGTGGCCAGAGGGCATCAGATCCCTGCAACTGAACTTACAGGCAGATCTGAATTGTCAGGTGTATATGTGTGCTGGAACCAAATCCGGGTCCTCTACAAGAGCATTAAGCACATGGAACTCCCAAGCCTTCACTCTGACTCTTGTATATGTTGTTTTCATTTTACTAATTTTCACCACATTACAATCTCCAACACACTATGCAAACTGTGTGCCGGTATGACAGTCTTTATCATCGGCTATGATAACTCCTAGAGGGAAGACTGGACAAGAAGTGAAAGAATATTGCATGTTGAGCCTCATAGACTCCTGTTTTTTTAATGGTCAATTTCTTCGGGGTTATTATGGAACACATAAGAATCCCAGGGCCAGACTGAAATAGTTCTAAATTTAGGCATTAAACAAAAATAGCTCTAGGCTAGCAAAGCAAAGCACTGCCAGCAAGGGGCCATCTCTGAGTTAGCACAGAGGATGGAGGAGAAAGGCGCTCGGCTGTCTGTGTCCTAGAGACCTCCTGCAGCAAGTGCAGCCCGGGGGAAATGGAGGGCAACAGCTGACCTCGTCCTGCTGACATGGTCCAAGTGAGCTTGAATGACTCAAAGATTTGACCCTTTTCTTTCCTTCCCTAACTTTTTTGGTCTTCTATTTTCTTTACTATTTTTATAGGTTCTTTTCACAATGTCCAGAACTAAACTGAGGTAACTGTCTTGCTTTAACTCCAGAGTCCATGTGGTACAGCAAAGCACAGATGAATTGTTAGCATTGAAAGGCAACAGCATAGTTAGATCAGGAATCCAAAGTTACTCAGTTTGGCTACTTTCTGAGTGGAAATTACTAATTTATATACCTCACAACAGCAGGAAAGAACATTTAAAAGCTTTATGTTTATTAAAGTAAGAGTCACTGTACGTATACATCACCACAAGCATTATCCCACCCCTGTGCATGACACCTTGAGGAGCGCAAATACCTCTGCTTATTGTGCAGATTTCCACATATTTTTACATAAGCAGGAAACTGTAACTATTACTACATATATTATTACTCAAAATAAAAAGAGCATCACCCACAGCTGTCCTTCTTCTTGACCTGGCCCACTATTCTTGTCTCATATGAAATGGAAGCTGAAGTCACGTGGAAGAATACACCAAGGTCAAACTCACCACTATGGGGAGTGCTGTGCTCTGGCTAGCTCTCTTGACAGAGACACAAAGAACATTCAAAGGCAAACAATGTTCTTCCAAATTCTAGAAAGGTGACTTAGTAACTGACAGGCACACCACATAAATATCTCCACATGGTGAAGCTGGTACATTTCCAATGGCTTAATGATTAGAGAAGCACAATTCCCTAAAAAATCTAAGGTAAAACAAAAGAAAAGGGGCAACAGTAAACATTTCTTTCTCCCAATTAGTTATGCATGATTTAATTTATACACAATGAATTATAGGTATTCAGATTCTGAAAACCCTACATAATTCATTTAAAAACTAATGCCAGCAGGACTTGCCCTATGTGTTTTTCTGTATCTCAATTTTGTAGGCTTCCTTAGGTGCTACTGGTAGGTGAATAGAATTATCTACCCACTTTATATTCTGAATAGAGATGAAACCAACCAATGGGATAGTCATTTGCTCACAAATATCTAAAGTGATTCTGCATGGCAGTCCCCCTCATCCTCTGCTTCTGGTAAGTAAGAGAGCTGTTTCATCAATAGGTGCATTTATATTAGTGCTGTTGTGTTTTATATTTACCTCTATTTAAACTCTAATGGTGTAAACAACTCATGGACAAGTGCTCATGGACAGGATTAACTATGAGTTCTTTGAACATTATTTTAAAGTGAAAAAAAAAACTGTTGTGGATGATATGATCAGTTTTGTATCAGAAAAGATAAATAGTTACTGAAAAATACTGAGACCAGTATAGCTAGTTTAAAGAACACTTGATGATCATCACAACTTTTTCTTTTTTTAAAAAATATTTATTTATTTTTACTTATGTGCATTTGTGTTTTGCCTTCATGTATATCTGTGTGAAGGTGTCAGATATTGGAGTTACAGACAGTTATCAGCTGACACGTGGATGCTGGGAATTGACCAGATCCTCTGGAAGAGCAGCCAGTGCTATTAACTACTGAGCCATATTTCCAACCACACACCTTTTTCTAAGGGGCAGAATACTTTGACATATACTAACCCCTCAATAATGAAGTGGAAAATTGTTTTCAATAAATACTGTCATGTAAAGGAAATCACATTCAGCTGACCACATAAGTTATTGCTCTGTGTAATCATCATTAAACTGAGATACAAACTCGCAATCATTTCTTAAGGCTCTGAACTAGTCTGTTGGTTGATGGCTTAATTTTATTTCACCCCAGGAATTGTGACAATTATACATGGCTTTTAATATGGTCTTTGCCATTAGGATGCAAACAGTAAAGTGCATTAAACTCAGGTGGTCCAACCCTTACCCCTACCTCCTGCTCTGCCAAGAAGGAGATATTAAATTGTTGGCTGAATAAGTACATGCCCCCAGAGCATAGTTGATAAAGGCGCTTGGATTGACACAGGGAGGTAACTCCTGCTACTAGGTCTTCCTGTGAACTAACACAATGTGCAAATGCATACTTTAAAAATGACCAGGAAGGAGTCTTAACCCATTTTTCTTTCTAAATTCCGGTAGACCCTTCAGGGTTGTTGGGCACCTGTTTGCTATAGCACCTTTGTTTGTGTTTTCCTTTATAAGCCCTGAGGTAGCACTCTGACAATGACAAAGGTTTTTGTGATTTACCACACCACCTCCAAGGAAGACAGTATTTGTATAAGCTTATCAGTGACAAGCATTCTCTGTCCACCAGTACATCATCTGCTTGGCAGAGGAAACAAACTGTCTCCTTTTCAATAAAATGGATTTATATCAAAGAAGGAGAATAGGTTTAAGAGAAAAAAATAGTGCTTTTGTTGTTGTCCTTGTTGTTATTTTTAACCCAATACAGCTTACAGAAGCATCTGCAAGTGCCTGAATAGATACACACTGGTACTTATGTGAGAATTGGAGGCTGATGATCATTGTAACTGAGCAGTTGGACTTCCCGTCTCATCTGGTATGTTCCAAAGTGTTGCTATAGGAAGCAGCCTACACATTATATGTCCACTAGTTTTCACTTGCCTAGGAGTGGAACTCACAAGGACACAAAACATAAAAGTGAAGAAACTGGTCTTTGTAGACCTAGAGTGTGGCAGCAAACGGATGAATGTGACAACGTCTGTTGGTCTCAGGAAGCAGCTCTTATTGGAGGAGTCAGTACCTCACCATGGACAACATCACAGGCCACACACTAAGTGGACATTAAATATGGTTTCTCATCAGTGTCACCAATGAAGAACAATTTATACTATATAAAAAGGAACTTTGCTATATGAATACTCTTATAATATCCTTCTCCCGTGTTAAGTATTTATAGATGAATTAGCATAATTCCCAGCCACTGTCCCAGAGAACTAAGATAACTGAGGAAACTATTGGTCAGGATACTTTGTATAACACAGAGAATCAATTCACACCTTTCATTTTGTTGTTGCTCTTTCAAGCCTAGAGAAAAAACAAAAGGTAATTTATAAAAGCTGCCACAAGTCAGGAAATTTTCTTAGTATTTCATATACAAAGGATGAATCCCACTGTCATTTCCTATTGCTATTTCTGCATTTACTTAGACAATGACATGTTCTCTGAGAATCATTTTATTATTTTTACATCGAAAGTAACTTGGATTATTTTAATCCAACAGAGGTAAAAATGTTGATCTCTCTTTCCATATATGTACATACACACACACACACACACACACACACACACACCACATACACATAATATATATAATCATGTGTGTTTGTATTCACACATGTATACATTCAAAATTACTTATAATATTATATACAATAATTATGATTTTTCTCAAAATGCTTCTTATAAACTGTTATAAAAAAGTTACCTTTTACTGAAGGTAATTAATTGAATTTGAAGACAACAATTTCCTGATTTTTAAAGCTTTTACTTTAAATACAGCTAGTAAATTTTAGGCGATGTCCCTCTCATTTGCTGCTATATCAAAAATAAGAATACAGAGAAATATCCACTAGTCTTTGGAAAAAGAACAGCAAGGCTCGGAAAAGCTTGTACATCGTGGTTCACACTTCTTCTTCTTACTGCAAACTTTGCCACCACATGAACCTACATAAATGTTTTGGAAGACTGGAAGGTACTATACCAGCTCCTGGGGAAGGAGAGTCACCAGCAGGTTCACCAGGCTATGAACCCTGTGAGCTAAAATACCAACCAGTCAGAGAGGATGTGCCCTATGGCAGATCAGTAACATGACAGTTACATTTATAACAAGTCACTTCCTGATGGAATGCAAGGACTTCTCCGCAGAAGGAATTTCATTCCTTATACTGAAAATCAGCCAGAGAGAGACTCCATCAACCTTTTGGTAAACAGCTATGGGGTAAAACTGTTTTCTAAATGTGTATGTTTATACTCATAGGTCAATGTTGCTATCAGCCTTGATCAGAAAAGCTTCTATTTGTAGTAGATTGTACTTAACATAGAGGCTTATAACTGGTCAAAATGTTGAACGTAAAAGAGTGTGGAGTTTACTGTTCTCTGAATTGGACATCTTTATCACATCGCTAAGGCTCAGGGAAGAATGTAAGAGCCTGCGTATGGGGAGCAGTTCTGTGAAATTCCATCATCTGGACATGATGTCATTCATCTCTATTCAATTCATGAATTCACAGCACCTGTGGTTACCTGGACAAGATAAGCTCATGATATTGAAAGCATACAATCCGTGTCCTTGGGCTTGAAGTCCATTTAAGTTCTATCTCTAGTATGTGTTTGGTTCTTAAACACACACGAAAGGAATTATAGTCATGCACTCCTCTCCAAATCTTTTCCATTCTTTTCTTTCTCCAAGCAGATCACTCTCCTTCTGATGAAGACCAGGAGATACAAGTGGAGAGGCACATTTGCTTCACATATGCAAATTGATCTAACTAAAAGATAGTTTTTCTGAGTCACTCATGTCTGAAGTTAAAAAAAAAAAATACCAGGTCAAAATAATCAAGACATGAAAGAGGCATTGTTTGAAGCAACATATATTCTGGTCCCTCACAGCCATAGTGAAGAATAGAAGCTCCTGAGGAAATTTTTATTACTGTTTTCTTAGATTTCACACAATATGCTTGTTATCATGTTTGTGTTTCTATCCACAATAACAAATTAGGCTTCTCTTTCTCCCTCATCTCCCTTCTGTACCACAGTTTACTCAACGTTGAAAGGTTGGAAGCTGGTTCATCAAATACTTGATCTCCATGGACAACTGGACTGGGTGTGGAATCAACAGCGAGGAGGGACATTTTTCACACCTGGAAAAGTTTCCATGCACAGTTCACACTTAAGCAAAGACTCGTTTAAACAACACCTCCTCAAGGACAAAGCGTTTACACAGACTACTTGACATTCATCTACAGAAAAATGTCTTCATTCACGATTCATTATTTATTCAACATTTTATGTACTGTAATGTAGACTCACTTGTACTTATTTTATTATTTCCGCTATCATGCAGTCATTTTAACTTTAATCTGTGGCACAAATGCACCAGTTTTAACTTGGGGGGGAGACTTTTAGGTTTGTGTTATACTATCCTTATTGTTTTTCATTTTAAAATTTAGAAAATTGAAGTGTGTGTGTGTGTGTGTGTGTGTGTGTGTGTGTGTGTGTGTGTGTGCCTATGCCTATGCCAGGCTACCTGTCTTCCAGATTCCAGGGTTCTCCTGTTCCCCTCTCATCTTGCCACAGCGGCACTGGAGTTACAGGCATGTGCTCAGGTGTCCAGGTTTTTGTGTGTTCTTGGGAATGTGGACTGATTTTTTGCACTACATAGCAAACATTTTACCTGCTGGGCCATCTCCCAGCCTACACCTCTTGATGTCTCTTTTTCTAAAGTAAGGTTATTTGCCCTAGCACTTCCATGTTCCCAGGCACATAAGGTACTCTGAAGTGATTTATAGAGAGCATTTCTAGCTGAAGTCCTGTAATCAGTCATTTCTGAAATACTCTTTGTTCCTTCAAGAACAAACTGAATAAAAAGAAAGAGCTTGACACTTTATGTGTCATCTCTACAGGGACACTGCATATGTGTCTTTTAGGATGACTGAAATAAAACAGCTGTGTGTATGTGTACATAAATTTATGTATAGAAACATTTGTGTTTGTTTATAACATATATGAACACAAATGTACATACCTACTAATACCTCCAAGGACTCTAAGTCATTGCCATATGGATAACCCCAATAAATTGTGATCTTACACCTATAGGAACAAACTCAGATCCTTGCTCTGACTGGGTGGTTTAGGTGCAACTAGGTACATAAGTCCCAACTGCACAGCATGTTCAGCCTGTCAAATCACTAGATTTTAATTGTATAAAATTATCGTTGAAAACTTGGAAATAAACACCATCATTGATTATTAATTAATTGATAATAACAATGTTCTTATGTATAGGTATATATGGAATTTCTTTTACTTTCTAATTTACATATAACTACTGCCCATATTTTCAAATCAACTAGGTGGACACTTAGTTGGAAAGGACCTGCTTTGTCATAGGGTAAGAATATTTGGATTTGTAACAAATTGTAAAGCTCTTTTGAATGATTGCACCAATTTGCAAGTTCACTGAAACTAGATGGATTTTAATCCAAATCCTCACCAGCATTTTAATATTTAAAAAATTTTTAAGGTTATTTGTAACATGTCATTGTGTCTGGCTCTACTTGCATGTCTGATTTCACTATAAGGTCATGAGTCCCATGAAAAGTCCTTCCTCTACCAACAACCAGTTTTCAAACAAGGCTGAAGTGTGTAAGATCTCTTTTGTATTTCTCAGGAAAGCACACCCAGGAAATGGATGTATAAAGAAAATCTCACGGTGTTTATCTGATCTATTTAGTCATTCTTTATTATTCAGAGACCTCCAATCATGTTACACATACACATGCCATACAACATAATTAGCCTCATTCTCATTTCAGTGATCAGTGTGGTGAGAATTTGTCACAAAATGACACATACATCTAACATAAAGCAGTAACAATGCACACTAAAGACAGAAGATGATAAAACATTACACCATCGGGATTGATTAAACATCATCAGATGTAGACCATGGTAAAGACTTCAAATATAAGCATTCCTGAATATGATTCTTTCAAGTGGTTACTAGGTTTTCTCTTAGGCAGATCTCTAAAATTAATTCATTATAAAGATATGAAAATTAATTCATTCTAAAATACCACTATATTTGCTCCATATTAAATGCAGGTATGGTGAAGAAGTTTAAATTCCTTCCATTGTTTCATTTTTTTTTCTAATGTCAATGACAACTTACTACACACACAAACTTGAGAAGCAGCAGAGATTCCAGGCAAGACATAGCACTCTTTTATTGTCTAAGATACATTACATAATCTTCCTTGAAGTAAGTATTTAGTTGGAAAAAATCTATTATTGGGTGAGTTCAAGAGAAAGCAACTTTGGCTGCTATTGTCGACCTTCAGCACTGTCAACTCACAGATGAAAACAACAAACCGACAGTTCATGAGTTCAAACACCCAGAGAAGATAGTGGAGAAGCAGATTGAATTCAGCAGAGGGGTAATACCGCACAGACAGTAACACAATCAGGCAGAAACAGCTTTCAGGAGACTTATTTTTTAAGTGATCATGGTATCAGTGAACTCTGATTTTCATTTAATGCCCAGGATCTTTGATACACACTTTTCAAAGTTACACAATGGCCTCTCCCAGCATCTTATACAGGTCCCAACTTTCACATCTTTTCTTACACTTACTGTTTAAAAGCAATGTTTACAATAAATAATATTACCGATAAATGAATAATTAATGTGTTGGTGGCTTTGCAGTTGGTCAATTGCCAGTATTAGGATGTGAGACTACTATGCACAGATTTATGTAACATGTAATATATTCAAGTGGGCTTAGTGGTATATCTTATCATATATTGATGTATAGAAGTTAAATGTCAAACTTATCTCTCCACACACAGAGACAACTTCAGATTTCAACAAGCATATTGGTAGCACTTTGTGATCGAGAGATGGGGTCTTAAAATACTCACATATTGTATGTGTTTTATGGGAGGTTTGCACACATGGAGAAGGAAGGGGTGACAAGCTAAAAGGTATTGTGTAATTGCTAGGAGAAGCATAGCTCTATGATTGTGAACTTTATACTTTCTTCTCATTAGGTGTGATCTTCTACCTGCCCTGTTTAACAGTCTGCGCCTTTCTTTGGGAAACACTGTAACACACAAAATGTGATCCTGTAGAAGAATGTATTTGATTCTTTGACACACAAACATAATTTGCATACTTTCAACCATTAGTACAGTATGATATAAGTGTTAGGAGTGCATGGCCCAACATGTAAAATGAACGTTTGTATATGGCTGTATCATCCGCATTTCCATATACTAAACAGTACATATATATGTATGTTATGTGGACAATATTTCCATAAAACACTGGTTCATTATTTATAAAAAATAAATGTCATTCTACTAAAACTATATTTTGGATAATTACTAAGTTATATATAGTTTTATAAATGATAAAAATAATACTCTAAAAAGATGGTAGCCACACTTTTAAGACTTACCAATATGCCTAACAATCTTTCTTTACAGCGAGTTTAATTAAATAAACATCTCCATATAATGTGGTTATCACAAAAATTATGATATTTGATTTCTAAACACTCTTAAAACAAATAAGCCTGAGTATATCAATTTATGATATGTTGAGATTATTGCTCAAAATAAAATACACTTTTTTTTTCAGAATTTAATATCTTGTTTGGATCCAACAACAAATAAAGTCAATACAAAGTCAAAAAAGCTGTGATAAGTAGATAAATATATTAACATATGCCTCAACAACTTTATAAAGAAGGACATAAAAGGGCTAGTGGGTACTGGGAACTGTCACCAGACCTCTACATGCAGACTGTCATATATGTGTGCTAGAGAACACACACACACCACACACACACGAGAGAGAGAGAGAGAGAGAGAGAGAGAGAGAGAGAGAGAGAGAGAGAGAGAGAGAGAAGAGTGGAGGGAAGAATAATAATATGTGCTTAAAAATAATATTGTATTTGTAAAATAAAGCAATATACCCCTGTTTTACAGGAAACACTTTACATTGCAAAGTGACCTCTGTATCCTTTAGCCAAAGCTTCTGAATGCTAACAATGGTTGAAAGGGAAGGTCAGTAAAGTAGATACTTACTCAGTATTTTTATAATATACTTTATTATTGAGCTTTGTGAATATTCTGCAATATTGACAAGCTTGCTTAGTTCTAATTAACAATACCTGTATTAGTATAAATTATAACCAACATAAACAAAACTCTGTGAGAAGATCATCATACAGTTTTCTTAACTGAGAATTAGTAAAACCAAATGATTAGACATGCATTTTACCTGAAAGACACCTGGTGACAGACAGGAACAAAATTAGTCTCCATGAGGAAGCCATGCTTGCTCACTGGACTCTTCTGGATCCCAGGGTGGTGATCAACACTGATGTTTCCTCATGGAAGAAGATCCTGTTGAGAGAGATACACTTTTAAAAAAACAAAGAAAGCCCTCTTTCCCCCAAAATCTCATATATATCTTTGAAGTTGGGTATATATATCATTCCTACTTCCTTGGTTAAAGATCCCACTACTGTGAGAAAACATCACAACAAAAAGCAACTTGAGGAGAAAGGATTTGCTTCATCTTATAACTTGCAGTGCATCATTGGAAAAATCAGGGAAGGAATTGAAGGTAGGAGCAGGGAGGCAGGAGCTACTACAGAGGTGATGGCGGAAGACTGCTTACTGACTTGCTCTCATGGAGCTTCCAGCCCTATTTTCATCCCACCCACAGTGCCACTGACCACAGCGAGCTGTGCTCTCTCACATCAGACATCAATCAAGAAAATGCACCACAGATTTGCACACAGGCCAGTTTGGTAGGGAATTTTTCTCAACTGAGGTTCCCACTTTCTTTTTTAAAAATATGTTTTATTAATTTATTCATATTACTTCTCAATTGTTATCCCATCCCTTGTATCCTCCCATTCCTTCCTTCCTCCCATTTTCCCCTTACTCTCCTCCCCTATGACTGTGACTAAGGGGGACTTCCTGCCCCTGTATATGCTCATAGGGTATCAAGTCTCTTCTTGGTAGCCTGCTATCCTTCCTCTGAGTGCCATCACGCCTCCTCATCCAGGGGACATGGTCAAATATGGGGCAACAGAGTTCATGTGAAAGTCATACCCCACTCTCCACCCAACTGTGGAGAATGTTCTGTCCGTTGGCTAGATCTGGGTAGGGGTTCGAAGTTTACTGCATGTATTGTCCTTGGCTGGTGCCATAGTTTGAGCAGAACCCCTGAGCCCAGATCTTGTGGGTTTCTAGGACCCTCTGGATCCTTCTACTTACTCATTCTCCCATGCTTCTCTCAAAATGACACCAATTTATGTCAAATTCACGCAACAGTAGTCAGCACACCTACTGGTGATATTAAAGTAAGTTCTGCTCCTGGTCAGTTAACATGCAACACAAAAAATCCTTCAGAAAATGGATAAGCTGTCATCTCTAACTTCTTCTGCTGAATACTCTCTTGCAGACAGTAAAAACATCAGGATCTAAGAGGGATGACTTTTCCTCAGAGGGTGTGTATAATTATTTATTACACTAGACAAACTATTGAACTTGATGCACAAGAGCAAAGCACAGGTAACATTAACGTGCACTCCTGGTTTAGAAAGAAACTGATGATCAGTTAGCCAAGAGATTTTACACACCGTGCCTGGCGCTCATGGAACCCTCCACAGGGGACGGTCTCATTTAATTATTAATGTCAACTGCCTTTGTTTATCACTCTAGTGATTATCTGTAGTGTGTTACCATCCTCTCCTTTGGTGCTTAATATCTCACAACATCTTTTGCTAGCTGGAACCTGAGGGAAATAAGGGTTTTTCATGAATATTTAATAATTTTTGTAATGCTATTTTTATAACAGTAAGCAGAATAGCGCATTGATATCTTTTGGTTTCAGTTTCTGCCCTGAAAGGCAGAATAAACATGAAAAGAATGTAAATCTCTAACGCCAAACTTTCTGCAAGAATGTGACCAATATGCCTTGGAAATTCTTATTTTTTTATACTAAGTTGAAAATTTCAAGTGTCAGATGTGATTTGTTGTCGCCAAAGTCTCCATTCGGTTTAGAGGCAATTGCACAGTGCTTTGATGGTTTTAACATAATTGTGCTCTTGATGTGGGTTTTCCTTCTGAACTTTGGATTTGAGGCTATCTATGTCTTCTGGAAAAAAAATCTTCAAATGTAGACATGCAGTTCTTTCTAACTAGGTTATAATTTAATATGTCAAACCAAAAAAAGAGACTCTCTTTTTACTTCTTCTCACTGAAAAAGTTACTTTCATTTTATTTATATTTTGAAGTCTAAGCCTGCTAGTCTAATTCTGAGATAAGTGATCAAAGCAAGAAGAAAGTTAAGTATGAATTATGATGGATTGATTTACCCATATCCCCCATCAATAGAAGTTACTTTCTGTCATCTTTTTATGCATAACTATCATAAACAAATAAAACTTGAAGTACACATTAAAAGGCTTAAAGCTAATTTTCAAAAGTTAAAACCATTTTATTATTTAAATATTATTTAAATAGTAGGTAGTATTCCTCTTCCAAAAAGAAGAGAAACTTTAACGCATGGCAAAGATATGGAGAGTAGATTGGAAGCATTAAAATTGTTCCCACTATGTTCTAAGGTGCTCTATTAGTTTTACTATTCATCCTAAGCAAATACAGATGATACTGGAGGACCTACATGCTGCACCATGGGAGAGTGCAAGGGAAACCCCAAACTCACATGTCTGCACACAGAGAGCACATGAGAACAACAGGCAAAGACTCAAAGAGCAGGAGAGTGGTAAATCCCAGACTGTTATAGACAAAATATTATTCCCTGTTTTTTCTTATAATATATAAATTTTGGTACACTGGATTTAATACAAAAGAATTCATTTTATATTAAAGGTCTTTTATAAAGTGTGTGAGTGTGTGTGTGTGTGTGTGTGTGAGAGAGAGAGAGAGAGAGAGAGAGAGAGAGAGAGAGAGAGAGAGAG
>OU015749.1:71768971-71812515 GCA_907169655.1 Acomys percivali
AGAGAGAGAGAGAGAGAGAGAGAGAGAGAGAGAGAGAGAGAGAGAGAATGTGTGCATGCATGCGTGTGTGTGTGTGTGTATGTATGTGTGGTGTGTTCATTATGAAGAACCAGTATTTGATTCATGGAACTTGAAAACATCAAAAACATTGCTCTTTAAAATGCATTCCTTAAAAGATATGAAATTGACTCCTTCCTATTTTCTTTTCTTTATTGTGCTTTCTTTGTGCCAGCTCCCCCTATTTGACCACTTCCTCTTGGTGGAGATGCCTGCTGCCACTCAGAGGAAGGGGAAGCAGGCTATCAGGATGAGACCTGATAGGCTGTGGTCATAAGGTGGGGGAGACGGTCCCCTTCTGTCATAGGTCTAGGGGAGGGGAATAGGTGAAAGAGGGAGGGATCAGGGAGCAGGAAGATACAAGTGAGGGAATAACAATCAGGATGTAATCTGAATAATAAAATTTAATTTAAAAAAGAAGTAAAAAAGTGTTGCATCTAGCTGTAAGGTTATAAAACTGTAAAGGATTTACAGGATTTTCTTGAAAAAAGATATCTTATGACTTAAATTAGTGAACAGAAGTAATAAAACAAGATAACTTATCACAAATATATTAACCTGCTAGATGCCAGGTTAATTCATCATTGAACACTTGCTCCTGAAGCTAAAGGAAAGAGTGTACACTTAGGAATGCCTTGTCAGTGATGAACAGTCAGCACGTTACATTACACTATATTGCAGGGAGAGACCACAAAGGCACATATACTAATTTGAAAACATTAAAAAAGAAAAAAAACTCATGTTTTATGAGGATATGCTGTAGTTCTCAGCAACAAGCACTATGCACACCTGTTATATTGAAGGCCGGTATCTGCTTTTCATTTGCCCCTGGATTATTACAAACCTTTGAAAGTCAAATTATGGTACTAGCATTAGCAACACTCCTCAGAAAGAATGAATCATTGTGAGGTTGACCATATAGACAAGTATTTAAAACATCAAATAGTATGGCAGAATATGGGTTGTGTAAGATAAATGATGTAATAAAATATTACTACCTAATTACAAGTCACTCTTGTTCTTAAAGGCGCACAGAGCAAACTGTTTTGTAGGTGGTCTAGGTTCAAGGAGGCAGAGATAGAGATTGAAATAGAGGGAGAGAGGGAGGAAAGGAAGGAGAAAAGAGGGATAGAGGAAGGGAGCTAGAGGGGTACGGGGAAGGAGGGAGGAGAGGGAAAGAGAGAGACGAGAGAGTGCTTAGGAGGCCGTGGTCAGGATCCGCTCACTAACAGACTGCTGCTCTCTGCCCGCATTTCTACCTCTTCCTCTCTTCCCTTACTCCTCTCCCCTCCCCTACAATAGTTCTGCCGGGTTATATCTCAAGATGTTTCAGGCCGTATTACACCTTTGATTCTGTGTTTCATTCTTAATGAAGTATAAAATAATGATATAGTTGTCAATCCTTCAGACTTGATTTTGCAAGTTTCTAGGCTACCCCGCCAACCCACACTGAGGCTGAGGCTTCTACAGAGGTGCCTCTGTCCTCTCTCTGAACTTCTCTGTTGCTATATGTGCCTTCAACTTCTTGAAGACAGGTGCTTCCAGAAACTTCTTTTGGTTTCCTTAAAATAATAGGGTACCTTCTCTTCAATGTATAGACCCTTCACCACTTTATTCTTCTTTGCAGTGGTTAGTGCCCTAGGTTGCTTTGGTAGTCACTGATTGTCTTACCATCCTCCTTGAATATCATATTGAAAAAATCAAACATATTTCTCTTATTCATCTTTATAGACATAGTACCCAAAAGAATAACTTATATTTAGAAAAAATCCAATTAATGCATATTGAACAATTTAAAGTTTATCCAATGCGTTTCTTATTGAAAAATAATGTGCTTTGGTTCAGACAGCTGGTTAAAATGGGGTCAGGCCTATGCCACCCTTGGTTGTCTCATTCTATGCTGGAGTCTACAGCAGCAAAAACATTTGGAAGCACCTCGCCTAACAGTGCAGTCGCTCCCAAGTGAACCAAAAAAACCCAAAGCAAACTAAAACAAACAAAACAAAATAAAACAAAAAAACTTGAAAATATTTCAGAGTTCACTAGTAGAATTTAACTCTAAATCACTGACTAATCTTACTACAGAGAAATAAACTCTCTTAGGGATAGAAAGATGTCTCAAATCTTAAGAGGATGTATTGATCCCACAAAGAACTGGGGTTACGCTCTCAGCAGTCAGTGAGAAAGCCAACAACTCTAATCCTGGCTCCAGAAAACCTGATGCCGCCCTCCTCCTGTCTCATGTGCTGAGACTGCTACAAATACACATAATGAAAAATGAAATAAAGATACAGATCCAAGATGGTGGTGAGCAGCGTGGAGCATGTTTAGAAGCTCCAGTAAATGATTCAGGGAATTGCATGGAATTCTGAACCAGGAACACCAAGCTCTCAACCCCACTACAGCGGGCGTACTCCACAGTTCGAAAGGACCAAAATACAGAAAACCTGAGTACTCCTGCACACAGGAGAAGCACGGATTTTCTTGGACCAGAGTGGCAGCGGCGGCATTTGAAGTTTGCAGCTGGGAACCCTTTGAGGTAACCGGTGGGAAATGCTAACGGAGAGGGGACTCAGTAAAAGATTTGCACTCCTCTCCCCTAGCTGAACTCAGTGCATGGTTTGGGCCCCATGACCCAAGCTCAACTCTGTGCACACGGCTCCTGTTCTAAGACCCAAACTGGACTTGGAGCCTGGTTCAGCTCCCGAGACTCTAGTTGTGCTTGGCCCGTGATTTGGTCCCAGAGTCCCTAGCTGGACTTGGTAGGCAGTTTGGGCCCAGCGACTCAAGCTGAGCTTGGTGCACATTCCCAGCCCTGAGACACTGGCTGGACTAGGGCACGGATTGGGCCCAGAGTTCCTGGCTGAATTCAGTGCACAGTTAGGGTCCAGAGTCCCTGGCTGAGCTTGGTTCATGGTCCCAACCCTGAGACTTTGGCTGGACTCGGCACATGGATTGGGCCCAGAGTCCCTAACTGAATTTGGCTTGCAGTTTGAGTTCAGAGTCCCTGGCTGAGCTAGGCGGGTGGTTCTGACTCTGGCACAGTTTTGGCCCAGAGTCCCTATCTGAGAGTGGTGGGAAGGTTGGG
This sequence comes from Acomys percivali, assembly GCA_907169655.1. Lineage (NCBI taxonomy): Eukaryota > Metazoa > Chordata > Mammalia > Rodentia > Muridae > Acomys > Acomys percivali. The sequence goes on from OU015749.1 coordinate 71,772,117, forward strand.
CCTAGAGACTCTACCTGAGTTCAGCTTGCAGTCCCAACCCTGAGTCTCTAGATAGACTCGGCAAGCTCAGTGTGCAGTTTGGGCCCAAGACCCTGGTTGAACTCAGCACTAATTGGACTAAGTGCGTGGATTAGGCTCAGAGACCCGTTTGGGTCCAGAAACCAATTTGGGTCCAGAGATGTGAACTGGACTCAGTGTGTGTGCATTTTGGAACCCATTGCACTAACCTGGACTCTGCAAATGGTCTGGGTCCCAAAATGCTACCAGGAACCACAAACCAGCGGAGCATTACAGTTCCAGGACTAAGGAAATCTCAGGGAGAAAGGGAATAGAGTGGCCATTAGACCCTCTCTGACCAGCTTCAGTCCCTGGAGAGATCCAGTGCTATAAGGGGACACAGAAGGCTGTGGGCACTTTGGCCTGACCCAACACACGTTCAGAGACCCAGGACAATTACAGGACCCACAGTACAGGGGATCTGGGGATAACTGGCTTTGAGAGACCCAAACTACAGGGCTAGCCTCCTGCCATCCAGACCAGTGAAGCATCAGCGCTTCTGGCTTAGGGAAATCGTGAGAAAATGGGAGAATCAATCCCCAGACTCCCTCCACCCAACTCCGGAAGCTATTTGCCAAAAACAGAGATGGCAAGATGCCTAAAGGACAGTATAAAATCATACACCAAAAACTCCAAAGCAATATGGCATCTCCAAATTCCAGCTATCTCAAAGAAAACAACCCAGAGAACTCAAAAAAAATGGAAATACAAGAAAACGACCTCAAATCCTTAGTAATGAGAATGATAATAGGGGAAACAAATAACATTCGTAATCAAATGCAGGAAGACGCAGCCAAAAAAGTAGAAGACATAAAAGAGGCCTATAAAGAGGCACTGAAAAAATTCAGGAAAATAAAAACAACCAGATGAAGGAAATCAATACAACGGTTCAATCTCTGAAGGCCTATAAAGAGGCAATGGAAGAAACTCAGGAATATATAAACAATTAGATGAATAACATAAATAAAACAGTTCAAAATCTGAATATGAAAATGTATTCAATGATAAACACACAGACAGAAGAAAAATGGGAACGTGAGACCTCAGAGAGGAAGGCGAGCAACACAGAGGTGAGCCTTTCTAACAGAATCCAAGAGATAGAGGAACGAATCTCAGGTCTAGAAGATACAATCATAGATCTTGAAGCAACCATTAAAGAAAATGCTAAATCTGGAAAAATCCTGACACAAAACATGCAAGAAATCAAGAACATCATGAAAAGAAGAACTTGATTATAATAGGCATTGAGGAAAGAGAAGATGCCAGACTCCAAGGCTGAGAAAATATTCTCAACAAAATCATAGAAGAAAAATTTCCCAATCTAAAGAAAGAGATGCCTATAAACATACAAGAGGCCTACAGAACACCAAATAGAATAAATCAGAAGAGAAAAACTGCCCGACACATAATAATCAAAACACAAAATATACAGAACAAAGAAAACATATTAAAATCTGCAAGGGAAAAAGACCAAATAACATTTAATGGCAAACCTATCAGAATTACACTCGACTTCTCAGCAGAGACCATAAAAGCCAGAAGGGCCTGGACAGAGATCCTGCAAACCCTAAGAGACCACAGATGCCAGGCCAGACTACTGTACCCAGCAAAACAATCAATAACCATTGATGGAGCAAACAAAATATTCCATGACAAAAGCAAGTTCAAACAGTACCTATCCACAAATCCAGCTTTACAGAAGGTACTAGAAGGAAAACTCCACACCAAATGGACAAGCTACAAACAAAACAACACAGGATCTAGATAACAACACCACTGTAAAAACACAACCACACAAACACTTTACTGGAACCCACATCAAAATTAAGACTCTTTACAGTTACTAGTCATTAATATCTCTCAACATTAATGGTCTCAATTCTCTAGTAAAAAGAAACAGACTAACTGACTGGATGTATAAACAAGATCCAACATTCTTCTGTATTCAAGAAACATATCTCACCCATAAAGATAGACATTACCTCAGGGTAAAAGGCTGGAAAATAATATTTTAGAAAATGGTCACAAGAAGCAACCTGGCATAGCCATTTTCATATCTAACAAAATAGACTTTCAACCAAAATTAATCAAAAGTAATGAGGAAGGACACTTCATACTCACCAAAGGTAAAGTCAATCAAGATGACATCACAATTCTGAACATCTATGCTCCCAATACAAGGGCACCCACATTTGTAAAAGATCTATTACAAAGCTTAAGCCACACATCGATCCCCTCACAATAATAGTGGGAGACTTCAACACCCCACTCTCACTGAAGGATAGGTCATTGAAAGAGAAACTAAGGTGAGAAATAACATAATTGACCAATGCCATGAATCAAATGGACCTAACAGATATCTACAGAACCTTTCACCCAAACAAAAAGGAATATACCTTCTTCTCTGCACCCCATGGAACCTTCTCCAAAATTGATCACATCGTAGGTCACAAAGCAGGCCTCAACAGATACAAGAGGATTAAAATAATACCATGTATCCTGTCGGATCACCATGGTCCTAGGCTGCACTTCAACAACAACAGAAATAACAAAAAGCCTACACATACATGGAAACTAAACAACTCTCTACTTAATGACACTAGGGTCAGGGAAGAAATAAAGAAATAAATTAAGGACTTCCTGAAATTCAATGAAAATGGAGAAACAATATACCCGTATTTGTGGGATACATTGAAAGCAGTGCTAAGAGGAAAATTTATAGCACTAAGTGCCTTTTTAAAGAAACTGGAAACATCCCACATAAGCAACTTAATGACACAGCTGGAACCCTAGAAAAAAAGAAGCAGAAACACCCAAAAGTAGTAGACGTCTGGAAATAATCAAACTCAGGGCTGAATTTAATAAATTAGAAACTAAGAAAACAGTTCAAAGAATCAACAAAACCAAGAGCTGGTTCTTTGAGAAAATCAACAAAATAGACAAACGGTTAGCCAAACTAACTAAAAGGCAGAGAGAGACAGTATCCAAATCAACAAAATCAGAAATAAAAAGGGAGACATAATGACAGACAGTGAAGAAATACAAAGAATTATAAGATCCTACTTCGAAGGCATATATGCCCCAAAAAATTGAAAATCTAAGGGAAATGGATGATTTTCTTGATCAATTCCACTTGCCAAAATTGAGTGACGAACAGATAAACAAGCTAAATAGTCTTATTTCTCCTATAGAAATAGAAGCAATCATTGACAGTCTCCCAAACAAACAAACAAAAAAAAAGCCCAAGGCCAGATGGTTTCACTGCAGAATTCTACCAGACCTTCAAGGATATGCTAATACCGATACTCTACAAGCTACTCCAAAAGATAGAAATGGATGGAACATTACCAAACTCATTCTATGAGGCCATATTCACATTGATACCTAAACATCACAAAGACCCAAGAAAGAAAGAATTTCAGACCAATTTCTCTTATGAACATTGATGCAAAAATGCTCATAAAATACTTGCAAAATGGATTCAAGAACATATCAAAGATATCATTCATCATGACCAGGTAGGCTTCATTCCAGGCATGCAGGGATGGTTTAATATATGGAAATCCATCAATGTAATCCACCATATAAACTAATGGAAAAAAAACAAACACATGATCATATCCTTAGATTCAGAGAAAGCATTTGATAAAATCCAACACCCATTCATGTTTAAAGTTTTGGAGAAATCAAGGATACAAGGCACATACCTCAACATAATAAAGGCTATATACAGGAAGCCAATAGCCAAAATCAAATTAAATGGTAAGATACTTAAGGAAATTCCTCTAAAATATGGAACAAGGCCAGGCTGCCCACTCTCCATATCTCTTCAATATAGTACTGGAAGTTCTAGCCAGAGCAATAAGAAGGACTTGTTTGAAAAAAATTTCAAAACTCTGAAGAAAAAGATTGAAGATGACATGATAAGATGGAATGATCTTCCTTGTTCGTGGATAGGGAGAATTAACATAGTAAAAATGGCCATCTTACCAAAAGCAACTTACAGATTCAATGAAATTTTTAAAAGACATTGAAAATTCAGTTCTGAACATCATATGGAAAGAGAAAAAAACCAGAATAGCTGAAACAATCTTGTACAATAAAAGATCCTCCGGAGTAATCTCCATACCTGATCTCAAGCTATGCTATAAAGCAACACTAATTAAAACAGCATGGTAATTGGCACAGCCATAGGCTGGTTGATCAGTGGAATCGAATCGAAGACCCAGATATGAGTCCATACACATATAGTCACTTGATTTTTGACAAAGAAGCCAAATCTATTCAATGGAAAAAGGATAGCATCTTCAACAAATGGTGCTGATCTACTGGGATGTCTATGTGTTAAAAAATGTGATGGACCCATATTTGTCTTCATGCACAAAACTCAAATCCAAATGGATTAAAAACCTCATCATAAAACCAGAGACACTAAGAAAGTTAGAAAAAAAGTGGGGAAGAGCCTGGAACACATTGGCACAGAAGACAACTTCCTGAAAAGAACACCAACAGCCCAGGTCTTAATGTCAACAATTAACAAATGGGACCTCATGAGGCTGAGAAGCTTCTGAAAGGCAGGAGGAGATACTGTCAACAGCACAAAGTAACAGCCTACAGACTGGGAAAAGATCTTCACCAACCCTCCATCTGATAAAGGTCTAATATCCAAAATATATAAAGAATTCAAGAAATTATACATCACCGAACCAAATAACCCAATTGAGAACTGGAGCTCAGAACTAAACAGAGAATTCTCAACAGAGGAATATTGAATGGCTGAGAAACACTTAAAGAAATGCTCAACATCCTTAGTCATCAGGAATATGCAAATCAAAACAACTCTGAGATTCCATCTTACACCCAACAGAATGGCTAAGATAAAAAAATTCAAGTGACACCACAAGGTGGCGAGGATGTGGCAAGAGAGGAACAATCCTTCATTGCTGGTGGGAATGCAAACTAGTACAGCAACTTTGGCAATCTATCTGGCGCTATATCAGAAAACTGCGAATAGGGCTTCCTCAAGACCCAGCTATTCCACTCCTTGGATTATGCCCAGAAGATGCCCTAGCACACAACAAGAACATTTCCTCAACCACGTTCATAGCAGCCTTATTCATAATAGCCAGAACCTGGAAACAGCTTAAGTGTCCCTCAATAGAAAAATGAATAAAGAAACAGTGGTACAATTACACTATGGAATACTACTCAGCTAGTAAAACAAGGAATTCCCAAAATTTATGGACAAACGGATTGAACTAGAAATCATCATAATTAGTGAGTTAACCCAGAAGCAGCAAGACTCAAATGGTATATACTCACTTATATCTGCACACTAGCTGAAGGGATATGTCTCATGAAAGTCTTCCCTTACCAGGAAAGTGGGACAGAGGGGAGGACTCTAGGTGAAAGAAGCATGGGAGAATGGGGAAATAGAAGGATCCAGAAGTTCCTAGAAACCTACAAGTCGGACATTATGATGGGCAGATCTGGGCCCATTGGTCCTGCTCAAACTATGGCACCAGCCAAGGACAATACATGCAGTAAACTTTGAATGACTACCCAGAAAAAGCCAATGGACAGGACATTCTCCACAGTTGTGGGTAGAGGGGGGTCTGACTTTCACATGAACTCTGGTGCCCCATATTTGACCACATCCCCTGGATGAGGAGGCCTGGTGGCACTAAGAGGAAGGATAGCAGGCTACCAAGAAGAGACTTGATACCCTATGAGCATATACACGGGGAGGAGGTCCACGTTAGTCACAATCATAGGGGAGGAGAGTAAGGGAAAAATTCGAGGAAGGGGGGAATGGGAGGATACAAGGGATGGGAAAACAATTAAAATGTAATATGAATAAATTAATAAAGTATATTTTAAAAAAAGAAAAAAATGAAATAAAATAAATGAAGCCTTTCTTTTCTGATAACACAGATTCTCTTGAGTAAATAGTACCATCTATGTCAGATTTACATGAAACTGTGGAATACAAATTGTTCTGCCCTGCATCATATACAACTCAAAGTATCTTTACATTGGTATGGAGCATGAGAGATGACCATGTAGTTGATAGTATATTGAGGGTAGATTCTTGGAGGCTTTCGTTTGTTTTTGTTTTGTTTTGTTTTGTTTTTTGTTTTGAGTCATCTTTTCCCCAGACTTTTACTCTACTCTGAAAACTTTAAGTAAGTTATTCATTTTTAGGCAGGGAAAGTTTTGTTTTCCATTTTAAATATTTACAAGTCCTTCTGCTTTTCTCACTGAAACATTACTCTGTCTGAAATAGACAATCACAGTAAAGTGTTTCAATTCTGAGTTTTTGTGGAATTTTTCTAATCCAAGCCGACAACAGTGTCCTTGAACATGAAAAGGTTAGCTACAAGAATTTTCTTTTCAAAACCAGAACTCTATTTAGAAAAAAGAGGAAATATGTTAAAACTTGGCTGTACAAATCTCATTAGTATATTTAGAGAAACTCAGGAAAAGTGACATAAAATTTCTACAATTTTAGGCATGTGTGAGAACTGTACAAAACAACAAAAGTCTCACGTTCTACCTGATCCGTTGAACATGGCCTCTAAGGACACAGCTTTTTTTTTTACTCATTTTGTCTTTAACAATATTCACATTTAACTCTGGAAATCTTGAGGTCTGAAATACCCAAGGAAATAAATTAGGAATATGAGCCAATCATTAATTCATAAATATGTACTTCTCTAACAGAAAAAATTGTGTCTGATGTATTTGTGTCTCTTTTATTGTGACAAATAATTTAACTTTAAACAATTTTCACACTTTGCTCAAATTGGGATGAAAACTTTCATAGAAAAAAATTTAACAAGCAATTGTCATTTCTACTGTGAAGATTTAAGAGAGGGCATGCTTTCTTCACAAGTACCTCAGAATGAGAATCACCAATAGCTTTATTTAATCAAATATTTATTTCAGCATCCACATTAGCTTGTCAGAAGCCTTTGATATTCTATAAAGTTCTTCCACATACCTAATACTGTAGAACTTTTTCAGAGTGGATCAAACAAACTGAGTTCTTAGTATGTAATTTAAAGTCCATACATTTATCCTTGTGCACTCACTGGTCTGTGTATGAGCAGCAGTGTTTATTTACATCAAATAGCTCCAGCAGATGGAGAGCCTACATATGCAGGCTTGTGGAAGACAAAATAAATCTTGAAATCTTGCAACTTGCTAACTTATAAGGTGGTAGTGAACAAGGTCACCTCCTTAAATTCTGACTTACTTCACCCATAGGTGGGAAAAGAGTGTCACCTATTCAGTTAACTTAAATCCTGATTGTGGAGGTAAAATGGGAGTGTCTCTCCAATTTTCCCATCCGAGACTAGATGACTATACATGTTGGTGAAGGGAAGAAATTACAAGCCATCTTTCTTCTGGGGGCTCACTGAGCATCTTAGCCCTGGCCCTTCTCTCAGACTGAAGCTCAAAGCCCTTTTGCCATGAAGATGTTCCTTATAGTCTGAGTAAGCTCAGCATGTTTTAAAGGGGAGATGTGTCCTATATGACTCTGCAGCTTTCCAGTCTAGTGCAAAATAGAATATAGTAAACTACAGCTTGGAAGACAAAAGAAATGAAGGCCAGAAAATGTGTTTGTCTTCATCTACCTGTAATCATATATATGCTTTGAGAACAAAGTAACAATGTCAGGAAGTGGACAGGCTTTCCCATATAACCAGACTGAGTTATGATACTAGGTGTCCCAGAAAGAGAAATGGCAGTTGTACATCATGACAAAGTGCTGGGCGATGCAAGTAACAGTGTTTGCATATTTGTGGGTATTCTTCAGCCTGTCTTGTTAAGCATAATAAACATTTTTCTCTCTTTGCTATAAATCTACGTATGTCATGTCAGTGTAGTTGTCTGTCCTTGTAGAAGCAGGTTCAACAAGGACTCAAGAAATGGTGTTGTTTTTCTGAGACTCCAAATAAAGTTTATAATTTATAGCTCATGATTATTTATTGCTCAGCAGTGAACATAATGGAAGCAGTTAAAAAACTGAGTCCAAAAATTCTCCATGAGTTTCCTAGCTGAAAATTGACATCACAGCAAAAGCAGAGCAGCACTCAATGCAAGTGCTCCCTGACTGCACTTCAGCTTGGACGCTGCTGTGTTGGGAGCCTGATTTGTGTTCTAGTGATGCTACATTTCTCTTGAAAATTGGGAACTGGACACAGTATTTAGCTAAATTCTTAAGGTAGTTAAATAATATCAATATTTTAAAAATGTAGTCGTGAACTAGTTAAGAGGGAGAGAAAAGCCACCACTTGAGACAATGAGCAAACTGAGATTTGAAAGCAACCTCAATGGCAGGAATTTCCCAATTCCTCACTGACCTCAGGGTGATATCAACCGCTGCTCTGAGGTATGAGCATAAACCACACAGACCACAGGATGGGACTTTAAATAGGAGAACCAAACGATATAGGATACAAAATGAATCTTTCTCCAGAGAGTCTCTTGCTAGGGACGGTAAAATAAAAATATCTATCTTAAACTTGTGGTTTGGATGTAAAAACAAACAGAAAATTCTTAAAGCATAAAATACACAAGAAGAGCTATCACAAAGAATGAGTGGAAATAATAAATGTTAAAGGAGTTGAGAGGGAGAAATAAGATGCAGAAACAGAGTTGTTGTCTAGAATGGATCTCAGGAGGACACATACATGAAAATCATGATAGGAGATCAAATGGAGCAGGGAATGGCAGCAACGTGTTGAATTCGTCTAGTAGCATCCTGTAGAGGGGAGAGTAGGGAAAAGCCCATATCTTAGACTCATAACTGGTATTTTTCAGGTCTGAGAAAATTAACATTAGAAAGACAGAAAAAAATGAGAAAACTAATGCAAGAAGGGGGAATGCCAAGTCAATTGGACAGAAAGGTCGAACACCCAGAGGGAAAAGGAGAAATTAACTCTGAGAACAAGACTTGCATTTGAGTTCTTAAGAACAGTGATGGGATAGGAAAAGAAAGAACATGGGCTGGAGAAATCACTCGGTGGTTTAAAGTGTTCCTTGCAGAGGACCCAAGTTTAGTTCCCAGCAACCACATCAGGTGGCTCACAACTGTCTGTAACCAAGATGCAGGGGTTTGAACTCTACATTATGAATGGCAAAACAGTCATGCTGCTCTTGTAGAGGACCAGAGTTCAGTTCTCCAAACCCATGTACGTTGACTCACAGTTACCTTTGATTCAAGCTCTAGGGGATCAAGTGCCTTTGTCCCGCATGGGTTCTGGGATTCATATGTCCATACTCCAACAGAGACACTTATGCATATACATACTTTTAAATATTGATCCTTTAAAAATCAGAGTAATGTGGTATGAGAAAATAAATATTAATCTGTTCCGGTAGTTAATCGCCCTGAAAATGCTTCTAAAAGGTGATCTTAATGTGAAAACATTGCATATGAGAGACTTATGATCTGCAGCCAATCAGCTGCATGCAGCCAGGCAATAAAGGACCTCTTACTAGGCAATATGCAAGTAAGGCAATGCTCAGTCTTGCAACCTGCCTGGTAAGGACATTATTTCTGTTCAGTCTATAAAAGTGCATTCCCCACCAAGCTGTAGCAGACTCCTCTGCACCTCTTCAGTTCTGAGAGCAACCTGCCTCAGGAATCTTCTTTGCTGTAATAAATTCTGATGAATTGAGGCTGGAGAGATGGCTCAGTTGTTAAGAGAGCTCACAGCTCTTGCAGGTGACCAGGGTTCAGTTCCCAGTGCCCACATCACATTGCTCACATCTACCTATAACTGCAGCTCCAGGAGATCTGAGACCTCTCTGGTCACCTGACTTTATGTGGTACACAAAATTCCTAGCCTCACACAATACATAATTAAAACAAATTAACAAATCTTTTCTGAATCATTTCTTCCCATCAGGATTGTCAGCAAGTGCCTTTCCCCACCAGACATCTCTCTGTTTCGTATATTAATTTATTTAACACAAATAACTCTGTGACCTAAGTCTCCCATTCTAATTTTACACGTAGGCAAAATGAGACACAGGGAAGTTAAGGATGTTTCTGGCAATCACACAGCTATTATTAAGTTACTGGGTATTTTTGTCTAAATCCTCACACCTAGAAACAAAGACCAGCCAATGACTGCAGAGTTTGAAGGAGTCCTTAGAGGCTTGCTGATCAATCCATGTCCACTGTGATGTCACTGTGCACAACAGTCAAAACTAGAAGACAGCCTAGTGCCCATCAGTAGGTGAATAGAAAGGGAAAACGTGACATAGATACTGAATGGAGCTTCATTCAAACATGAAGAATAACGTTATGCCATCTGCATGAAACAAGAAGGGAAGCGTTGACTCTGTCTTAAGTGATATATGCCATGCGAACCTAGATTTAAGTAAACAGTGTGAAGTGCATGTTTATGTGTGTGATTGTCTGTTGTAGGGAAGAGAGTGAGAGAGTGTGGATTCATTAAAGCTATGACACGAGACATGCAACTACTTAAGGGGTCTAGTGGATGGGTGAGAAAATAAGAGAAGACAATACTAGGAGTTGAGCACAGTGCCTATGGATGGATGGATGAAGCCGTATAACGAACTCCATAACTTTGCATGTTAAGTTTAAAAAATAAAATGTGATCCCTTTGCTAGAAAAACTATTTTACATGGTAAAAAGTTTAAAATACATGAAAATAGTCATGTCCAAATCAAAAGAAACGTGACTGGAGTTAAGTGCATCACTGCTTCATCACTCGTTACACAAGAGGGAAGAGGCACTGTTAATTCTAGATTCCTGCGAAACAGCCACATTTTACTTTCTCGGTAACCTGGTAAAATCTGACATTTGCCAGAAGACACTTTTTCACTCACCTTAATCTTTGCCTCCTCCTGTTTTTGAGTGAGGATACATTGAAATTGTATGATAAAACTTTCTCACACAAAACTCAGCACAATATCATTCTACATCCCCTGAAAGAAGTTCCTGTCTCTGGTCCAGCATTCCAGCTCTCTGCAGTTTCCAGTTGGATTTCCATCTAGTCATTTTCATTCAAAAAACAAAGTTTGTAGGACCTGGTACTATGTTGGGATGGGGTGTTCCTATCATGTAAATCAATTTCAAATATTCTCACACACATTCCCTATATTATGTTGTATTGTGCTGTAACATGCAGTGACACTCTGCTGTAGAGCAGACCAACACATGTAAAAAAAAAAAGTGATATGAACTCTCAGATGTTCCACAGACTTAGGAGCGTTCGAAGCAGTCTTGCTGTAATCCTGTTTTCTAACTTTCAGTGGGGATCTCTGACTCATAAGAGCTGTCATTTTCACATTCTAGTGAGCAGAAACATTCTCAGTTCAAGTCATGGGATGCCTTCAGAGAAGGTATCTGCCTAGATGGAAGACAGATTCTTTTGAAATGCACAGCATTCCCCAGAACTCCAAAAATGGAAATGCAAGCTAGGATGGCTTGGCATGGGCCAATTTTGTGGCTTGTGAAAGATTTCTGTGGTTTGGAAATTCCACCCATGGCGTAATAGCAACCTATGCTCAGCCTCTCATTTGGTCAAGTAAGGTGATTAAGTTATGACTAGAAATTCTTAAGCTTAACAAGGGAACCCCAGGCACAGTAAGTGCTGAAGATTTCACTGTGAGAACAGAAGAGCCCTACTGTCTCCTTAGTGTTTCAATAGTCCTCTAATTTAACTCTACATGAATACAAGAAACCTTTGGATGCAGTGGAAAATATAGGTAATAGTGTTCACTTCCTCTTGGCTAAGTTAGATTTGTTAATGATTTGCTTAAAATTTAACCAGCGATTCCTCAGAAAACAGAGTTTGAACCATTATCTTTACTTGTCGTAAACACATGCCTAAATTGCACTTATACAATGCTTTCTCATAGGTACATGGCTGAATTGGGAATTTGAAATAAGTCCAAGGCAATGACTGAAACAGCAAAAATATCTTTCTTTGGAATCACAAATATATTGTCTCCCATTTCCGTAATCAATCCTTTGCCAAAATTAGTAATATCCTGAATGTAAAAGCAAATATAATGGGTGGAAACATAAGCAAGCCACATAGGTGAACAAAGTTTTTGCAACTCATAAGAAAACTATAGCACTGTCACTCAATATTAGATATCTGTCCTTAGGGCACTCTGTGGAATTATGAAGGTGGGTGATTTTGTGTTGTTGAACAAAGAAGTTACAGAGGCCTCAATGGCTGGATAAAGGAGATTACAAGGCCAGTGGAGGTTTCCACACTTCAAACTCTAATCCAAATGCTGCTATTGATGTTTCTTAACAAAGCAATCACTGTGACCATATAGAAAGGGCTGGGGAAGAAAGGAAGGGAGCAGATTTTAAATGTGTCCAGGCTGCCTGTCCTGCCCTCACTTCCTTAATCTGTGCTGAAGTTCAGCCTCTGTTAAGTCCTACATTTACTACTTGATTTCATCCAAACCTTTCAGTCTTCAAAGACAGTCTACTAGTAATGGTTTCACTCAGTACTTATGATCAGTAAATGGATTTAAAAATGGTGTCATATTCAATTTGTTTTTGAGAATCACTCTTCAAAATATTTACTACTTAAAAAGAGAAATATTTGTTTTTTTCAATCTTTAGCACATCTTCACAAATATATAATAAATTTCAACAAATTCTTAGCACAGTACCTAAATAATCTGAAAACAAGTATACCTTGTACCCATGACAAATTTTATTTATAAGTGTTAGATACATCATTTAATAGCTGTGAATATCAGACAAGGTTATACCTGTAACCAGTTTATATTTAAACATATTTAACTTATTCTTATCTAATTAAGATATATATGTATATATATGAGACAGGCCAAGTTTTAGGCATGTACTGATGAATTAGAGTCACATGATAGGTTCACACAGAGTTCGAAAAGCTCTCAGTCTCAGGGAAAGGGTTAATAAGGGAGATCTAATGAAGCTTCCCCTAATGGAATTCAATATTAACTATGCAAATAGATATGGTCAACATATCCATCCATAAGCACACCCAGTTTGCAGTTATCTTGCATATTTCCGAGAAGCAGGTGACCACAATGCATGTGTAGTGACCAAATATAAGATATTCTGCATGCAACAAATGGAAGCCAGATATTGCTCTTCTCTCACTAGTGTTCCCAATCCTATCAATTATCTAATTCAGCCCTAAAACAGAGAGATACATTTCACGATTCTGTGGGATCAAAAGTGACAATCAAAACACCCGTGAACGGAGCTGCTCTCTGATGGTACAGAAGAGATCCCAGACAAAGAATGCCATCCCTGGAGAATGTGATAGGACCTGGAAATTTTCAACAGGAATGGCCACACAATCTATAGAAAGACATTATAATGTGAAGCTCTAGAGTGCAAAGGACACTTACTCATGGCCTTTATGTGGCTGCCTTGTGAACAAGCAGCTCCAAATCCCTTTCAATAAAGATGTTTCTGCTCATAAACACAGTATAGTTAACTGGCTTCTCCAACATCCTTTCTAGTGTCTAAGCCCACGGGTCTATGGGGCAGTGCAGCCAATGACAGTGGTGCTCAAAATGTATGCCTAAAGGGAATCTTTTCCTTAAAAGGTGATCTTTGCTCCGGAGTACACAGTGGGTTGGCCTAAACCATTTTTGTCTACAAAATATATCTATATGCTAAGTTATTGCTTGTTTTTCTCTACAGTGGAAGCAAAAATAAAAACGCTAGTGAATATCATCAGATTCATAAAAAATTTTCTCCTAAACAATAAATGTTCTGGTAGAAACTTCTAAGCCATGTATCCCCTATGATAAAGGGGATTGCTCCTCACATAGCAATTCTTCTTCCTGAGATTATTATTTGCAGCTACACAATCCTAAATGAATTATTTTCTGAAACTGTGTATTATAAGATTAGTTGATATTTGAGACAAGGGATCCATGGAGCAGGCAAATGCCTAATTTGAAAATGTGCAGATCCTTGTCTTAATGCATTTAGCACTGGTTGCTAAAGTAGATGGCTGTTTAAGTGCTAGCAATTTGTTTCCTAGCCATTCCCCACTTTGATTGTCCTGGTATGTTCTTAAAACTGCTACACTGAATGATATTAATGATGAGAAAATTGACTAGTATTATAAAAGTGCATCTGTTATTTTTATGAGCACACTTAATTGTACTGATTTCTTTGGGTTTCTAGTTAAAACAAGTGGTAAAAATGGTGCTGTGGTGTGTAAGTCAGCATTTTTAGACTTACATATACCTCATAATTAGTGCTAATATACAGATATCTCTGAAAGATATACTATAATGCTTTAAAGCAGATTGAAAATCTTATTATTAGTCCTGTTATTAAAACGGACTCTTGTCAGCAGCAAGGAGAAGAATGGAGAAATAAAACACTCTAAATGGAATGTGTTCAGCTTCAGTTGCTTTTCATAAATTTCCTGACATTATGGACTAAATGTCAGAGATCAGTGCATAAATGATCCCAAACGGGTGAGTTGATCAACCCCATAGTATTTAATATTGCATTAAGCATGGCCCCCCTTTTTTTTACTTTCTGAAGATTTTGTTGAAGATTTAAAGTGTACAAAAAACATAATCATATATTTTTGCATACTGGGGTGACAGTCTAACAAATAACGATCTTTAACTATTTTTACTCTGTATTATTTAGTTACCACTTAAATATAAAATTCTCAGTCTTTAAGGCCAGATCTACTCTTCACATTTGCAATGGCAAATTGTATGTGACATTTCATTTAAAACTCAAGACACCGTAGCACAAAACCTTCTAGACCATTAATGACAGAGTATTACAGTAGTCTCCTCCACCTCCTGTTGCCTGAGGCTAATTCTGGCATTTGTTTTTTAAACAAACACTGAATCTTTACTACATCACTCTATCCATTAAGAGGGGTCATGCGTGTGTGTGTGTGTGTGTGTGTGTGTGTGTGTGTGTGTGCGCGCGCGCACGTGCGTCTGTTCCTAAAATAGACGTAGAGAGCAAACATTGGGCCTGTGGCTCCCAAAGGCCTGTAGAGACCTGAGCTGAGCTGATAGTAAACTCAGGACAATTGGATCCTTACAGGTGATGAGTTAATGAATTTCTGATGGAGGATACTTTTGATTTATCTAAAAAAGACAACCAAGATGCATAGATATTTTAAAAATATTTACTTATTTATTTGTACTTGTGTTTGTCTGAATCAGCTTATGTGTACAAGTGGGTAGGAACCCTCAGATGCCAGACAAGAGTGTTGAATCCTCTGGAACAGGAGTTACACATAATGTGACCAGCTACATGGGAGTCAAGAACCAAACAGTGGTCCTTTGCAAGAACAGGAAGTGTTTTTAACTGACAGGCCCAGCACAGAACATTTTAAAAGTTACTATGAAGGTACTTAGTTCTAAAATCTCTGTTTGCAATTATCAGTATATCCCTTGAAATATAATCATCTTTAGCATTCGTCTTTGGGTGATTTAGTTTTTTTTTTTTTTGTGACATATGAAAATCCTAGTTTTCAAACTTAATAGATGAAGGTTCAATGCCTAATTGCAAAATCAGCTAATTGTGAATCATTCACGAAAATATTTTTTCTGTTTGGTTGATTCTTTGTTGTTGTTGATGTTTGCTTTATTTTGAGATGGAATTTCGTTTTTTTAAATTTTATTAATTTATTCTTGTTACATCTCTATGGTTTTCCCATCCATTGTATCCTGCCATTCTCCCCTCCCTCCCATTTTCCCCTTATTCCCCTCCCTTATGACTGTTCCTGAGAGGGATTACCTCCCCCTGTATATGCTCATAGGGTATCAAGTCTCTTCTCAGTGACCTGCTGTCCTTCCTCTGAGTGCCACCAGGTCTCCCCCGCCAGGGGACATAGTCAAATGTGAGGCACCAGAGTACATGAGAAAGTCATATCCCACTCTCCACTCAAATGTGGAGACTGTCCTGTCCATTGCATGAGGCTGAGAAGCTTCTGTAAGGCTGGAGACACTGTCAAGAGAACAAAGCGACAGCCTACAGACTGGGAAAAGATCTTCACCAACCCTACATCTGACAAAGGTCTAATATCCAAAATATATAAAGAACTCAAGAAATTAAACACCAACAAACGAAATAACCCAATTGAGAAATGGGGCTTGGAACTAAACAGAGAATTCTCAACAGGAGATGGAATTTCTTATATCCCATAATTGCCTCATACTCTCTACATAGGCAAGTATAATCCTGATTTCCTGATCTTTCTGTCTTTGCCTCTTGAGTGCTGGGATCACTGCTGTATACCACCATATTGGTTTATAAAGTACTGGGAATTGATCCCAGGTTTTAATACATGTTACGCAGGCCTTCTAATGACTACATGCCCAGCCTTCTTCCAGACTGTTAAATAATCTTAAGATAATTTCTTTGTACATACAATGAAAATACTTCTTTTTTTAATTTTTTGAAAGTCTATAGTAAGAAGACACTGGGCTTGTTTCATTGGACACAACATATATCATAGTGTGACGACTATCTTAAGATAAGCTTATGAATTCAAGAAAATGTGTCATAAGAACAGGATTGCATTTAATTCCATGGTTCAGGCCATGGAGTTTGGATACCCAGGATGGAATTTCATCTTTGCCCTTCTCCAGTATCTAAACCTCACACCACCCAATTTACATCTCTGAGTTGGAGCTGAGGTCATCCCTAACCACATTTCACTCTGGAGAATTGGGAATGCATTTAGTCTATATTGTGACTTTCTAGATGAATAAAATATGTATGAAGGACTAGTATAAAAAAGGGAAGATAAAAGTCCCATTAATTTGTTTTGCACTTATTTTATGTTCAAGCGATTATCTCTTGAATTATATATGTATAGGATCTTATGATTTATTATAATCATTTTACTTATTACTATTTTATGCTACTATTTTAAAAACTTAAAATTGCATGCACAGCTTGCCTCTATGACTCATTTTATCTTTCTATTAATGTTTCTTAAGACTTAACTTCTCAGTAAAACAGTGATATTCTCACTGGTATTATTAAATCTCATCAACTAACACTTTTTCTAATGTATAACTCCAAGGAACTCGAAGTATTGACATCATATGATTCGCGTCATTCTTCCCCATGTTGGGGAGTGAGTGTCACTAATATGAGCCCAAGGCACGTTTTGTCTCACGTTGCTGGCTGGATCCTCAGACAAGGAAGCGCAAGCTTTCAATGGTCACGTATGCATTCTCTGCTTATCACATCACTATGTTCAATAAATTCCTTCAATACTCCACGTATACTTCTCCTGTATATATTAGGTTAGCCAATAGTGCTTCAATCCCCCTCAATATGACACCATGATCACACAGAAACTCTTATAAAGGAAGGCAATTAGTGGGACTGTCTTACAGTCTCAGTGATTTTTCCCATGATCTTCATAGTAGGGAAGATGGTGGTATGCAGGCAAACATGGTGACTGAGAATTCTACATCCAGATTCTAAGGTAGCAGTAAGACAGAGGCCCTGGGCATGGCTTGAATATTTGAAATCCCAAAGCCCACCCTCAGTGACATACTTCCTTCAACAACGCTACACCTCCTAATCCTTCTCAAACAGCACCACTGCATAATAGCCAAGCATTTAAATATATGAGTGTATGGAGGCAATTACTATTCAACCACCATACCTCACACACACCTACAGATATGAGTGTGAGTGTGCATGTATGTATGTATGTATGTATGTATGTATGTATGTATATAAAATGTTTAAAACATTTATACTATAAATATATATCTCATCTCTAAAAACAAATACTTAGTAGATGTTCATCTGTCAGTATGTTTAAGCTATCATTAATAAATGATGGTTTGCAGCATAAAATTTCCATCAATATTTACTTATATATATATGTACATATGTATATTCGTACATATATATATGTATATATCATAAAGTTATTTATTTGAGATTTTACAGACTTTTTGATATTGGTACTTAAAGCTGTAAATTTTTTTCTTGGTGCTGCCTTCAGGGTATACTGTATATTGTGTTTTCATTTTCAATCAAGATATTACATCTTTCCTTTCATTTATTTGTTTGCTTATTTATTTATTCATACACCTTACATTCCACTAGTAACCCCTTCCTTCCTCTCCTCTCTGTCCCACTCTCTCTCTCTCTTTCCCTATCCCTGTCTCCTACTCCTCAGAAAAGGAGAGCACCCCTGACCAACCCACTGCAACACATCAGGACTGTCTGCATCCTCTTCCACTGTGGCCTGGCCAGGCAGCCCTACCACATGAGGTGGTAGAAAAGCAGACAACAGATTTCACGTCAGAGACAGCCCTTGCTCCACTTACTAGGATACCCACATGAAGACCGAGCTGCCCATCTGTTACATCTATGTGGGGGGCCTAGATCCAGTGCATGCATGATCCTTGGTTGGTACTTCAGTCTCCCCAAGCGTCCTCAGGCCCTGTTAGTTGCCTCTGTTGGTCTTTTTCTGGAGCTCCAGTCCTCTTTGAGTCCTTATACATTTCCCCTGACTCTACCACAAGACTCCCTGCACTCCACTCAATGTTTGGCTGTGAGTCTCAGTATCTGTTTTGATCTGTTGCTGGGTGGAGCCTCTCAGAGGACAGCTACGATAGGCCCCCATCTACAAGCATAGCAGAGTACCCTTAATAGTGTCAAGGGTTGGCTCTCTTTCTTGTGTGGGACTTAGGTGGGGCCAGCATTGGTTGGACATTCCCTCAATATCTGCTCTATTTTTATCCCTGCACATCTTGTAGGCAGTATAAATTTTGCGTTGAAGTTTTTGTGGGTGGATAGGTGGTCCCTTCCCTCTTCTAGGTGTCCTGTTTAGTTAGAGAGTGGCCTCTTCAGTTTCCATGACCTGTGTTATTAGGAAGCTCAGCTAGAGTCACCTCCATATCCTCCTAGGAGCCTGCCCAGTTATAGGTTTCCAGCTTGTTACAACTATCACACAGACAGACAGACAGACAGACAGACAGACAGACAGACAGACACACACACACACACACACACACACACACACACACACACACACAGTTTTTCTTTTCTCTGCAAGCCCTCTGTCCTCCTGCCCTGACTCTCCCCAGGTCTGATCTCCACCCTCATTTCTCTCTCTGTGCTTCCTCTCCTACCCTGTTCTCCATCTTCAACCAGTTCCACTGTCTATTTTATTTCCCCTTATGAGTGAGATTTAATTATCCTCACTTGGGTTCTCCTTCTTACTTATCTTCTTTGGATCTGTGAATTGTAGTATGGTTATCCTGTACTATATAGCTAATATCCATTTTAAAGTGAGTACCTACCATGCGTGTCTTTCTGGGTCTGGGTTAGCTCACTCACGACGATCTTTTCTAGTTCCTTCCATTTGCCTGCAAATTTCATGATGTCCTTGATTTTAATAGCTGAGTAGTTCAGCTAGTCCTCAGTTGAGGGACATCTGGGTTGTTTCCAGATTCTGGCTATTATGAATAAAGCTTCTATGAACATAGTTGAGCAAATATCCTTGTTGTGTGGTAGAGCATCTTTTGGGTAGATGCCACGGAGTGGTATAGCTAGGTGTTGAGGTAGAGCTATTCCCAATTTTCTAAGAAAACTCCAGATTGATTTCCAAAGTGGTTGTACAAGTTTGCATTCCCACAAGCAATGGAAAAGTGTTTCACTTTCTCCATATCCTTACTAGCATATACTGCCACTTGAGATTTTGATCTTAGCTGTTCTGATGGGTGTAAGTACATTTGTTCAACTATGTTCATGGAAACTTTTTCATAATAGCCAGAATCTAGAAACAACCTAGATGTTCCTCAGCTGAAGAATGGATAAAGAAACTGTGGTCAAGGTACACAATGGAATACCTACCAGCTATTAAAAACAAGGAAGTCTTGAAATTTGCAGGCAAGTGGATGGAACTAGAAATGATCATTCTGAGTGAGGTAACCCAGACCCAGAAAGACACACATGGTAAATACTCAATTATAAGTGGATATTAGCCCAACATAGATGTTCTCCAAGAGACTCTACTCAGCAGAATATCAGGACAGATGCTGTGACTCACTGCTAGACTTTGTTCTAGTGGTATCCAAGAATGGGGGATGCAAGGACCCAGAGGGTTCAGGAGCCACACAAGTAGACCATCCACCAGCAGATCTGGATCCAGGCAGGGGGACCTGCACAAACTGATGCACCAACCAAGGACAACACATGCAGTAACCCCCTGTAGATCTAGTCAGTGGACCGCTCATTCTCCATGGTTATCGGGGGAGGAGGGACTGCCTCTGACATGAACTCTGGTGTCCCCAATTTGATTACTTCCCCTTGGCGGGGAGGCCTGGTGGACACACAAAGGAAGGGAAAGCATGTTATCCAGATGAGAGCTCATAGGCTGTGATCGTATAGTCAGGGAGGAGGTCCTCTTCTGTCAGAGGTCTAGGGAGGGGAAGAGGATGAAAGTGGGAGGGACGGTGGGAAAGGGAAAATACAAAAGAGAAGATAACAATCTGGGTGTAATATGATTACATTATAATAAATTTAAAAAATTTAAAATGGAATCTCAGTGTCATTTTCATTTTCATTTCCCTGATGACTAAGGATGTTTAGCATTTCTTTAAGTGCTTATCAGCCATTTGAGATTCCTAGTTGTGAATTCTCTGTTAGCTCTATATCCCATTTTTGAATTGGATTATTTGGTTTGTTTGTATTTATTTCTTGAATTCTAAACCCACACACCCATAGACACTTTACTTTGGACAAGGAAGCCAAAAATCATACAATGCAAAGAGGAAAGCATATTCAACAAAAGGAGCTGATCCAACTAAATGGATACATGTAGACAAATGAGAATATATATCACTCTGCACAAAACTCTAGTCCAAGTTGATCAAAGACCTCAACATAAACCCAGAAACACTAAATCTATTTAAAAAGAAATTGCAGATCAGCCTTGAACTTATTAGCATAGGAGAAAACTTTCTGAATAGAACAACAACATCTCAGGCTCTAAGATCAACAATTAATAAACGGGACCTCATGAAACCGAAAAGCTTCTGTAAGTCAAAGGACACTGTCAACAGAACAAAAAAATAAACAGCCTACAGACTGGGGAAAAAGGATCTTCACTAACCTCATCTGACAAAGTCTAATATCAATCAATGTATTCTAACTATTCCTGAATAACCCAGGTTTACCACATAATTTGGTGGGGCTTTGGCTTAAGCCAGCTGTCCTGAGCTAAGTGAAATCCCTTTCCACACAGTGGAAAGGCATAAGGAAGCATATAAAATTATTTATATAATACTTCCTCTGAAATAACCATCATTGATGACTATATCGAGAAGTTATTCTCTTCACACCAATCCCAGTACACCTTGCACTGATCTTTCCAGTAGTTCTCTACTTAACACAATTGCACTGAATTTGCTTTTATCCCAGTAATACTGGATCATAATGCTTATATATTCAATAGTTATGGCACTTTCACAGTCACAAAAGACATATATTGCCACATTGCATATAGGTCCACCTATGTTTTCAGACCAAACATATACAGTACAGAAACCTGCTCTCATTTACAAGGACTTATCAGTTGCTTCTGTTTCTGGCTGAGAGGATAGATGTTACATGTTACATATTGGGTGAGGGAGAAGAACATTGTCTAGATATCCAGTTCGTGTCTTTGCTCATTAATATTCTGGAAATATTTCTTTTCCATTCATGAAGGTGAGTGCTCCTAAGATCCTAAGATGTCCTGATCAAAACAGAGCTCTTGCTTTCCAAATTTCTCTCAGAGAGGCCTGAAAGTGTCCACTCAATGAGATAGACACTACACTGATGGACTGCCTGGCATTGACTGTCTGCAGAGTTTGCATCTTTCTGCCCAGAAATATATCTTTATTATCAATGTGTGTGTTTCATGCACTTGTGTGAGTGTGCGTGTGCATGTTCCCATGTGTTTGTCTATGGGAACAGTAGAACTCGTCTTGTGTCCTTAGTGCACTCTACGCTCTTCATATGAGATTTCCCACTGAATCAAGAGCTGTTTTGGCTATGGGGGCTGGCCAGTGAGCTCCTGGTATTTGCCCGTCACAACTCCCACAATGCTGGAGATGCAGAAACGCACAGCCACGTCTGGCTTTTACCAAGGTTCTGAGAATTCAAGCTCAATTCTTCCTGCTTACAGAGAAGTCCATTTGCACAGTGACTCCTCCCCTAGCTTCTTTGCTAGCATTTGTTTTTCTGTGGTACCATCTCTCTGGTTTTCCCTTGCCAGGCTACCCTGCTTTTGAAGCCAATGGCATCTCTGTAAATCATATGCTCTATCAGTGACATGTACCTTCAAATGCCAGGGGAAATGTGGAAAATGTTTACTTTGTTGCTTTTGTATTATAGGTAGGGATATAGAAGAAGCAGAAGTTACTGTTTATCTTGCATCTTTATCACAGGAATCCTAAGAGTTCCTTTTGCCCCCCATTTTTTTTTTTTTTTGCTATATTAACATTGTTGCAAGTGGTCAAGAATAAATTTCATGATTTTAAAGAAACTCTATTTTAAATCCATGATGAAAGTGTGTTTAAGGCCAGCAAGTGCTTGAAGGGATTTATGGTTATTTTAATGAGGAGGAATATATGATGAATGTCCCCTTGCCTATATTTTTGGAGTGTTATAAAGGAATGCAGAGCCAGTCACACGGACAACACTAAGGATAGTCTCTGGATTAGGGGCAAGAGCTGTGCTGAATAAATGTTAGATTACTAGATTACAATCCTTGAAAGAAGTCTGGGTGAGGAAGTCATAAGTTAAAGCACAATCAATAGATAAACCAGCCAGCAGGAGATGCATTTAGCCTGAGAGTGAACATGTTAGCTCCTCAAACACCGCAGATTTCCCCTGGAGACAGGAGGCTTTGCCTGTAGTTAAAAGGGCAGCAGAGCTCAGGGGACATTTGTGATGTTAACAGGCTTACAATGTGCAGGCAGGTAATTGGGCACTTGGAGTTTTCCTTGCACATGCTTAATTACAAATGCACAGGCTGTTTGTCTAATCATGCCCAATTGTGGTAGCAGTGTAAAGGTTTCTCTCTGTGACTAAAACATCAGAGCCTTTTCTTGCTGGAAAAGAGAAATGACAGCAGTGTGGTGTGGTATGCTTCCCTATTTGTTGGACGATTTTTTTTACAGATTTTGGCTTCACATAGCATGAGATTCATTTTGGAATGGGATAAGCCAACACACAAGGCAGACGTGAAGGTATATGTGCAGGAAAACACCAGCAAAACCAAATTTGGTTTGTTTCAAAGCACCAAGTCTTGTATAGATAGGAGTGAGTTCAAAATCTAAATCCAATGATACCCAGAAGAAATTATCATCACATGTCAAAGGTCATAATTTGACTTGCTCACACTGCTCATTTTATTCATCAATTCTTGCTTGTCCTCCATATAATTGCCCACTGTTTTGAAGTCACAAGAAATCCAAGGAACCCACACTCCTTTTGAGCTATTCTTGTATGCGATATTTCATCTCTCTGCAAAGCCAGTTCTGGGCTGCTTTGCTTTCAGATTTCAGTAAAAAGCCTGATTTCTGAAATGAAGTCATATAATAGATTGAGATATTCTGGGCAGGTCTGAGCATCAGAGGTGACCACATCACAACCTGCAGGTTGCAGTGTGGTCCCTGCAAGCAAGCTGGAATTAGTGTGGCCTTAAAGAGGATGATTCTGAAACACCTGAAGACCACACAGTTTCTTTTCCCTTTTCCCATTTATTTTCACTCATGATTACTGAATCACATTATCGACAAGGCAGAACAAGACTCTGTTGGCAGATGGAGCTTTGAGACAGACTTGCAATGAGTTACCGAAGAATGATCTGTGCACATTTAACTCCCTCACCCACTTAGCTGAGCTAAGGCTTCACTTTCAGGAATAAATTCTGTTTATATAAAGATTTAAACATTAAAATAAAAGCTGATTGTCTTTTAAAGATAAAATTACTTTTAAAGGAAGTTAAGATGGATTCATTTCCTATGTTGATCTTCTGTTGGTATATTTTCCATGCCTTTAATAAATAACAAACAAAAAACCAGCCATTTTCCGTTCTTAAGGGAAGTGCCTTGGAAAACAACAATAATATCAAAACCAAAACATGTCAAGTCCCGTGGGAATGTTTTTTTTGAGAAATGTCCTTTAAAGTTTGACATTACAAATCAAACTTTCACCAAATCTATAACTCTAAGTTCATAACTGGCTTTGAGATCATTAAAACCAGGCATTTATTCTTCTTACATACTGTGTACTCAACCTATCCAGAATTATCTGACCTCTAAGAAAAACATTGTAATCAATCTTACTGTACTCTGGGTTTCCAGTGAAATTAATCCCTACCAGCTCAGGTGAATACACAGCCTCCATTGTACCATATCGGCTATCTCTCCCTTGTGACCCTTTCAAAACCTCTGACTCAGAACAGTGTGTGCTCATCTGTGTATATGTGTGAGAGAGACAGTGGAGCACAGAGACACAGAGAGAGAGACAGAGACAGAAAGAGGTAGTAATGAGGTCTAAGACCACTCACTCCCAGCAGTCAGGCAGTGAAAGCAACAAGCTCTTCTGGCCTTTCGTGCAATATGTGGGCATGCAGTTATGAGATCTGACTGTGGCTCTGTGTCCTGTTCTGAGTCAGTAAGGCCAGAAAAAAAATGTTTTTCTTCCTTATGAGACTCCTGTAAAAGATGGATTAAGACAAAAGGTCCTTATTCTTTCCTATTACCATATTTACCTTGGGGTTCAGCAAATGAAGGGGATGGCCTTGGTGGTGGTTTGAATTAGATTGGTCCCACAGGCTTATGCAACTGACCGCTTAAGTCATCAGGGAGAGGGGCACTACTTCTGAGGGTTTAGGAGTTAATGACCTTGTTGGAGGAAGTTTGTCACTGGGGGTGGACTTTGAGGCTTCAAAAACCTATGTAAGGCCCAATGGCTTTCTATTCCTGAGGATATGGTTGTAGCTCTGTTAGCTGCTTCATCTCCACCATGCGTGCCCACCTGCTGCTAAGCTCCCTGGCATGATGATAATGGACCAAATCTCTGACACTGTGAGCCATGCCAATTAAATGCTTCCTCTTATAAGAGTGGCTGTTGTCATGGTGCCTACTCACAGCAACAGAACAATGACTGAGACAGCCTCCTCTACCTCTGATTTTTCACTTAGTCTTACTTACTTAGATCAGAACTTCTTAGATTAGGTTTTTCTTTTTAGCTTGGACAAGACAACACCTAAATTCTTCTGAATAAACCAGGTCCAACCACACTACACCATAAGGTTGTCTTTCTTATTTTATGTGTTATAGAGACAGGAAATAAAAACACAAACAAGCTCTCTGTTCCAAACATCTAGGTGCTTACTTCACAACATGCTCAACTGCAATGCGAGCAGAGCAATCACAGGAGATGGGTCAGGATTCTCTGGAAGTAGTGTGGCAGCCAGGTGGCCCACACATAGTGTAGTGGGCTTTGGGTAATGAGAGTTAAGGTGTAGAAAAGGCAAAGCTATTTCAGGCACTGAATGGAGGGAACACTGTGAACTCTGAAAGAATGTGGGTGATGGACTGTGACCACAAATTCTTACAGTGGAATGTGAAAGAAGAGAAGAGGGAGGAAGATTTAGTTGGATTGAGGTGTGATAAGTTTTCTAGACTTCATTGGGAGTTATAGCACAAAATGGGGAGAGGGTTATTAAGCTGGGTTTAGTGGGAGTATGTTCACTCGGATCGGTGGGGAAGGAAGGAGTGACAGTGGTGGAGGCCAGCAACAAAGGGAAGCATGGAGAGCCTAGTGCGACTACACCCATGCATGTGTGGAAGATTACAAATGTAAGCTATTATGCATACTGCAGCATCCCAGAGGGAGGAGTAGCAAGAATAAACAACTTAAATTTCTTCCCTCCTTTATGACTTCATTTATCATGTTTTCCTTTGATTACAATAAGACTAGAAAGCTAGAAGAACCTGGAAATGTGGGTAATCCACTGATAGCATTACACGGTATTAAATAATTCATTTACATTGTACAAATAACTTAGGCTTTTAAGTGAATTACTCTAGAGAATTAAAAGAAATATGTTTCTTTAAACTCTCTGTAAATGAGAACAATATTTCCCTACAATATCCTTACTTGTCTCAGTAGAACACTACAACAGGAAATAATTGATATGTTCATTCTCCAGTCTTATTATTCAAATAATCACTTGATTCCATGTATTTCAAATCAGAAATAGTGGCTTAGCTCAAGGATAGGAAATTAGTAATGTGGTTAAAAATAATGATCTATTTAAGTTCTTGCTAATTCAATGTAAACATTACCTATGATTTTATCTACATAAGCATATTTACATACAGAAATTTTATGTAATATATTATTATATAATATATAAAACATGTTATATTATATATAAATATAAATTATTTAATACACAGCAATACTGCCAGTGGATTTGCCATATTTTAGGTTGTTCTAGCTTTCTGATGTTTTTGTAATATCTACCTATCTATCTATCTATCCATCTACACACACACTCACACACACACACACACACACACACACACATTCAATGGGAGTGGAATGATTATCACCCAAGTAACTTTCGGGAAAATTTGACCCCTTATTTTCCTTTTTTATTTTAAAATTAATTTATTCATTTTACATTTCAATCTTAGCCCCTCCCTAGTCTCCTCCTTATTCTAACATCCCTCCATCTTCCCCCCTTCCCTACCCTCTAGTCCTCAGAAAGGGGGAGCCCTCTTCCCTTACCAACTGATCCCAGGAGTGCCTGCATCCTCTTCCTCTGTGGCCTGTTGCACAGCCAGGGGGAAATGATTGAAGTACAGACAGCAGAATCCATGGCAGAAACAGATCCTGGTCCCCTTATTAGGTGACATATATGGAGACTGAGTTCCTATCTGCTAACTCTGAGTAGGGCATCTGGGTCCTCTCCTTACCTGATCCATGCTTGGTGTATTAATTCCTGCAGGCACTCCTGGGTCCAGATTTGCTGGCCCTGTTAGTATTCTTCTGGAGCTCCTGTACCCTCCCGACAGATCCTTCTATCCATCCAACTCTTCCAAAAGACTCCCTGTGCTCTACAAAAAGTTTGGCTGTGAGTATCAACATCTGCTTTGCTTCAGTGCTGGCTGGAGTTTTTCAGAGGACATCTATGGAAGGCTCTCATCCTGTTCCCTTTCTTCTGCCACTTCCAGTGTCTATTCTATTTCCCTCCTGAATGAAAATTGAGCATCCTCCCTAGGATCCTCCTTGTTATTTAGCTTCATTAGATCTATGTATTGTAGTATGGTTATTCTGTATTATGTGACTAATATCCACTTATAAGTGAGTCCATACCATGTGTGTCCTTCTGCGTCTGGGTTACCTTACTCAGGATGATCTTTTCTAGCTACATCTATTTGTCTTAAAATTTCATGATGTCCCTGTTTTTAATATCTCAATAGTATTTCATCATGTAGATGTACCACAGTTTCTTTATCCACTCTTTCGTTGATGGACTTCTGGGTCGTTTTCTGATTCCAGATATTATTGTTAAAACCGCTATGAATGTAGTTGAGCAAATGTCCTGGTTGTATGGTGGAGCATATTTTGCATATATGCCAAGGAGTGGTATATTTGGGTTTAGGATAGAGCTGTTCCAAATTTTCTGAGAAAGTGCCAGATTGATTTCCAAAGTGGTTTGCATTCCCATCAGCAATGGGGAAGTGTCTGCCTTTCCCCACATCCTCACCAGCATGTGCTGCCATTTGAGTTTATGATCTTAGCCATTCTAATGGGTGTAAGATGGAATCTCAGATTCACTTTGATTTCCATTTCCCTGATGACTAAGGACACTGAGCATTTCTTTAAGTGTTTCTCAACCATTTGGGAGTCCTCTATTGAGAATTCTCTGCTTAGCTCTGTGCCCAGGATAGAAATGGTATATTCACAGCAATTAGAAGGTCTTGTTCAGACTATGTCAGAAGGTACAAATCTCTGTAGTGAGTCATGCTTAATAAGTGGTAGCTGCTTTGTTTTTATTTTTGTTTAATTATTTATTGTTTTAAAATATTAATTTACTTGTTTATGTGCATATACATGAACACATGCATTCCCATGTGCAAGCATGTCATAATGCATGTGTGAAGGTCAGACAATTTGCGGGAGAACTTTCATATTGTCATGCAGGTCCCAGGGATTGAACTCAGGTCATCATGGTTGACGGCAAACACCTTAACCAATTGGCCTGCCCTATTTTTTGGATTTGGTAGTGGTGTATCTTTCTTTTTAAGGTTTTCATGCAGTCAGTATGTTGCTGAACTTGACACTGACCTTCTGATAGTCCTGCCTCTCTACCAAGTGCTAGGATTATAGATATGGTCACCACAGCCTGTTTATATGGGGCTGAGAATGTAACCCAGAGCTTTAAACGTACCAGTCAACCACAACCCTGCTTTTTAGCTTTAAGTACCACCAGAGAATGTCCAAATTTGTCATCGTTTTCTTAGTTGTGATATTTATTGATATTGTCTTATCCATCTTCACTATGTAGTGCAATCTGTTAAAATTTTGTTTCAAAACTGTTTTTATTTCTTCCTTGGATTTTAAATTATTAAACAAGGAGCAAGTAAGAAAGGGTACATATTATCTCTCTGCCTTCCCTCCTGTCCCCACCTCACAACATGTTTTCACGAATAATTTCCCTCATACTCATCTCTCCCATCTTCCTTTGTTAAGTAAGCATCGCTGCAGAGACTGTCTGGTCAGCACCAACTATTCAGAAGGGCTTGGGAAGAGCTGAAGTGTGAGAGAGTTGAGCTGCAGCGCAACTTCTCCCCATGTTCTCTCTTCAGTCATTGCAGTAATAAGTTCTTCATCTCTCATGCACGCATTTTTTATTATTCATACAGTGATTTGTGTAAGTATTTTGACTGGACATTCATTTATCCTTGCGTTAGCATCATTGACCATGGTGTGGAGGAAGTGAAGTCATGGAGTCAGTTTATAGGATCATATATCCAGGAGACACAAAATACACCCAGTGTTACTAATCTGGAGAGGCTGAGTGAATGTGTGCCCTTGGCATGAACATGGATGGCCTCTGTCCTATCAGAAAATGCCAAAGCCTTCCTCTGGTATGTGTGTGGATGCTGACCATGGTTGCAGAAAATGCCTCCCATAGCTTACTTCCTCCAGATAATTATAGCCTGAAAAGTGTACTACCAGAGAGACTACTCTTACCCAGATTAGCTAAGCCTGTTTCTTTGATCCAATGGTATACTATAAGCCCTGCCTCCTTGTTATCTTGATGTAATAGCACTGCCTCACTGTTCAGCTGTACGCAATAGCTCTGACTCCCTGTCCACCTGTATGGAGTAAGCACGCTGCGCTTCCAGGGTATCCAACATCTTCATCAGTGAGCCTGTTCCACCTAATCCAGGCTTTTCTTGCATCTGTGTCTTTGTTGTTCCCTCTCATTTCCTCACTGCTCTAGTTAGGCTGTCCTCAGAGCTATGCTGGACACAGTGGACTGACACCTTCTGGCACTTTTAGACACTTTCTACTTGAATGCTTTAAGAAATCAGAGTTTTATTGGGGAGACTGCTTTGTGGAGAACATGTTTACAGACAAGGGCAGGACCTGGCTTTGGATCCCCAGAATGAACATAACCCTAGTGGGTGTTGATTCTGCTTATATACCTTGTACTTGGGGCTCAGAGACAGGAGATA
Source organism: Acomys percivali (assembly GCA_907169655.1). Lineage (NCBI taxonomy): Eukaryota > Metazoa > Chordata > Mammalia > Rodentia > Muridae > Acomys > Acomys percivali. The sequence continues at coordinate 71,801,961 of OU015749.1, forward strand.
TTCCAGACAGGTTTGATAACTAGTTAGCAGAGCCATAATCAAGGAGCTCCAGTTTCAGTGAGATTTCCTACAGTGAGACCAAGAAAGATATTTGATGTTAACCTTGGGCATCCATAAACACATGCATACTGTCTACACACATGTGACGACATATACATACATACATACATACATAAATACACCCACTCTCACACACACACACACACACACACACACACACACACACACACAAAACCCATGCTTACATGCCAAAGAGGGGGAAAGAAATCACTTTATATTTCTGAAATTTTAATAATTGCATATAAATACATACTGTAACTATTCTGTGAAAGAATTTACTAGAAATTCTTTCATCTTTTAATACATCAAAAAATTTTCTGTTTGTACTGAATTGTTATGTTCTGTAAGAGCCAGAGTGAGCATAACATAAATGTTATACAGAAACATTTAAATATTCTAGTTCAGTGAACTGGCACAGAAGGTTGCAAGAAAATGGCAGAGAACTCATTCAAAGCAACACAGAGGTATGGATGTAGTCAGGAAAAAAGAGTAATTATTTATTGGCTACTTACTTACAGTCTGGGATTCTGCTGGGCCTTTGTGGGGAAAAGCATATTAAATGCATGGTACCTGATATAAAAACTTGCCTCTGACCAGTTAGTACATGAAGCAGGGCACATCAACTCTCTTGATGGAAGAAAATGTTGCATTTTTATCAATGTAAACTATAGGATTGTGTTTCCAGACTCCTCCTCATATCCACGAGATGGCAAATAAATATCGCAACCCCCTCTGTCACTGTCGATTCATTCTGTCTCTCTGTTTCTCTCTGTGTGATTTAATTAATCAGATATTTTATTTACTTTCATATGCTATCTGTATTAATTGTGGTTCTCTAGAGGAACAGAAATGATATAATATATATATACATGCATATATACATACATATGCATATATATATGGAATTTATTGGAATGGTTTACGGTTTTGATCCAGCTAGTCCAACAGCAGCTATCTCCCATCAGAAAGCTCAATAATACAGCAGTTGTTCAATCCACAGGGCTAGATGTCTCTCTCAGCTAGTCTTCACTATATTTTAAATCCTGAAAAAGCAGGCTTTAATGTCAGTGAAGCAAGAGCAATGGCAGCAGGCAAAGAGCAAAGTGTTTTTATTGTCCTTTAGGCTGCCCTAAGGTAGTATGTTCCACATTTAGGGTGGGTTTTCTCACATCAAATGATCCTACTAACTAGAAAGCACACACAGGTGTACCCAGAGGTTGAAATTTTTAGTTCATATCAAATGCAGTTGACAACCAAGAAGAGCCATCACAATATCCATATTAAAACAGATTTTAAATAAATGATAATTTAATTCATGTTAAAATATAAGTATTACTAAGCTATTAAAAGTAAGTAAATCATGACATTTGCAGGCAAATCAATGGAACTAGAAAAGATCATCCTGAGTAAGGTAACCCAGACCCAGAACGACAAAAATAGTATGTACTCACTTATGAATGGATATTAGACATATAGGATAGAATAATCATGATACAAGTCACAGACCCAAAGAAGGTAAGTAACAAGGAGGAATCAAGGGAGGATGCTTAAATATCACTCAGAAGTGGAAATAGAGTAGACAGCAGAAGTGTTTGAAGAGAGGGCTAGAGAGCGAGAATAGAGAGAAATGAAGGTGTAGATCTGACTGGGGAGAGGTGCAGATGGACAAAGGGCTTACTGAGAGAAGAGAAACCATGGGCAGGGGCATCTCTGAGACCAATGGGTAGGCTCTTGGGAGAACATGGAGGTGACTCTAGTTGGGACTCTTAGTAGCAGGGGTCATGGAAACTGAAGAGGCCACCCTCTAAGTAGGTAGGACTCTTACTGGAGGGAGAGGAACACCAACCCATTCACAAAAATTTATACACAAAATTTACCCTGTCTACAAGGTGTGCAGAGATAAAGATAGAGTAAAGATGGAGGGCTTGTCCACCCAATGCCTGTACAAATCTGAGCCCCACTCCATGGGGGAGGGCCAAACCCTGACACTATTGACACAATTAAATATTGTTGGAGGAAGGTTCAACTGTGTTCTCAAAGGGTAATATCAATGCTTTGATAACTGGTTGCTGCTCTGCTGTGGGCATTGTTATGGCTGTTGAACTATCCCTGTAACTATATAATGATAAGGAATGTTCCCTAATTACTCTTGATTGGGTAAAAACGATGCTGAAGCCTTTGAGTGGGTGGCAGAGAGGTAGGCAGAGTTTTAGGTTCCAGGGCTTGGGTTCAAGGGAGGAGAATCCAGCAAAAGAGCAGGAGGGAAGGAAGCCAGAGGGAGAGAAAGAGACAGAAGAGACAGAGAGAGAGAGAGAGAGAGAGAGAGAGAGAGAGAGAGAGAGAGAGAGACAGAGAGACAGAGAGACAGAGAGACAGAGAGACAGAGACAGAGACACAGAGAGACAGAGAGACAGAAAGAGATATGCAGATGGTACTGAGCAAATGGCAATAGGTGCAGACTGATGGAGCAGAACCAACCCTGGGAGACAAGAGTAGCACAGAATCTGGCCAGAATAGTGCTTACAGCCTAAAAATAAATCATAGTATCTCTCTGTCAGTCATTGGGAACTAGCTGGTTATTGAAAACTACTGCCTTAATAATTTACGGTACTAATTAATTTAGAAAGAACAACTCATCTTTCTACAACAAAGGATACTCGACTATGCTTGCAGATGGGAGCTTAGCATAGCTATCCTCTAAAGAGGCTCCACCCGACAGCAGATTTCAGCAGATGCTGAGACTCACAGCCAAACACTGAGCGGAACACAGGGAATCTTGTGGAAGAATGAGGGGAAGAATAAAAGGACCCAGAGGAGAAAGGGCTCCACAAGAAGACCAAAAAAGCCAACTAAACTAACCTAAACCCTGGGGGCTTAGGGAGCACCAACCAAGGACTATGCATGGACTCATCCTAGGCCCATTACACATAAGTATACAAAGTGTACCTTGGCCAACATGTGGGTCCTCTAGAAAGGGGAGAGTGGGCTGACTGACGTGGACTATGTTGCCTGATTTTTAATCACTTCTACCTGGCAGTGCTGCCTTGCCAGGTCACAGGGGAGGAGGATGCACTAAGTCCTGACAGACTTGATGTGCTTCGGTGAGGTGCAGGGGAGAAGAGATATTGGAAAAAGACTAAGGATAGGATCAGGAAGAGACGGGAGGGGCCCTACCATCTGGATGGGAAGTTAGGAGAGTGGCAAAGTAGAAGGATCCAGAGGGTCCTAGACACCTACAAAAAGAACATTATGATGGGAGGATCTGGGCCCAGGGGTCCCGCTCAAACTATGACACCAGCCAAGGACAATACCGGCCGTAAACTTCAAACCCCTGCCCAGATCTAGCCAATGGACAGGACATTCTCCACACTTGAGTGAAGAGTGGGGACTGACTTTCACACATACTCTGATGCCCCATTTTTTACCACATTCCCTGAATGGGGAGAGCTGGTGGCACTCAGAGGAAGGACAGCAGGTCACCAAGAAGAGACTTGATACCCTATGAGCATATACAGGGGGAGGAAATCCCCCACAGGAACAGTGATAGGGGAGGGGAATAAGGGGAAAATGGGAGGGAGGGAAGAATGGGAGGATACAAGGGATGGGATAACCACTGAGATGTAACAAGAATAAATAAATAAATTTTTTAAAATAATTAAAAAATAAAAGGATCATGAATTCACACACACACACACACACACACACACACACACATGCACACATGCATGCTCGTATTAAAAGTATTAGCTCAGCAATTTAATGTAGTTGCTTTGCAATCATGGGTACTAGAATTTATGTTGCCTGACTCACTCACAAGCCAGGCATCTTGAGCATGCCTATAGTGATCGGTCTAAAGGAGGACGCAGACCTGCTGGGTCCTGCTGACTTCCATGCTGAGGAAATGGAAGCCCTGGCTTCAGGGCAGGATTATATGTCAGAGAGATAGGCAGATCACGTGGGTGTGGGTGCAAATTGTAGTAACTGATTCAACTACACAAACTGACTTACCTTTGGATATTTGAAATTTTTGAGAGATGCACATATAATTTAAAGGAAGCATGCTCTGATGAATCATACTAATTATTAAACTCTAAAAGGTCCTTCACTAATCTTTCTTGGGCTGCCAGAATTTATTCTTAACTCTTTCTATGCAGGGCTACTGATAGAGGTTCAAGATCTTTCTTTACTTAATGACCATAGTCTATATAGCAACGTTTCTTTACTTGATGTGCATATAAAAACATAACATGTCTTGGGTACTCTGGAAATCACATTTTAAAATAAAATAAGACATTCTTGTAGTATAAATAGACTAGTAATTGAAATGACCATTATTTGATCAGTTGACAGTTAACTTGTCCAACATACTTATCCTAAACAGCCTGCAGTAGCATTTTCAAAGTATTGAAGGTAAGCCTTGTATTCTAATTGAGTGGTATGGGTACAGTACTTCATATAATTCATATAATGAATTAAAAATAACCTGTGAGCACAGTTAAGGCCTTAAGTTGAGGGGTCATCTCAACAATTCACCAAACCCAAGAAAGAATGATAAAGGAAAAGAGAGACATCCATGAGTCCAGCCTTGTTTTCTCTCTGAATAAGACCAACAGTAACTTATAACCAACTCCCCCTCCCTCCTCTTTCTCCTCCTTTCCCTCCCCTTCCCCCACTCCTCCTCCCCTTTTGCTCCTTCTCCTCCTCCTCTTTGGGGGTGCGATGGGGAGATCATAAGAGTTGAGTGGCGGATCTGCAAGTACTGGAACGTGACTGTGATTGAGGTGCATGATGTGAAATACACAAATAATCAATTAAAATATTATATTGGAAAAAATAAAATAAGATATAGATTTTGAAACATGGACATTAACTCCTATCCTAAACTGAGGTAGTCTGTGATGGAATGAATGGATAAAATCATTTCAGTGTATGGACAGAAGGACTCAGATTCCATGGGTGAGACTTCGTGAATGAAGTGGCACATGCCTGGCTCACCTTACCAGGACGCCTAAGAGAAAGTGGCAGTTAAAGGCAGAGGGAGGCAGGTGAGAAGATACTTAGACAAAAAACAGCAAAAAATAGGTTCTGAGCTGCAATTATCTTGGAATGGAGGAGAAGTCTGGGGAAAATATAGAATGAGAGAATTTAAAAATAAAGCTCACATGATGAATGGGGACCAGACTACACAGAGGCCTGAGGAGCCTGCCAAGCTATGCACATTAGGGAGACGGATATGTGTAGAGGGAAGCATGGGAGTCAAATGGTTCCTTAGAGTCACAGGAAAGAAAAGACAGTGAGAGGATAGGCATCTTCCAGGGAAAAGACTACAGTGTCCAAGCCAAACATTAAAAAGGTCAAAGGCAGCCTGAGAGAAAGACTTTATGTGGGAAGTTTTGACAGAGATCAGTAGCTAATTATATCTGCGTATAAAGGAAGAGGGTAACACACTTCTCATACTTGACATGGCACTTACCCTCTTTGCATTTTATTAATCTTTAAATGTAGATTAAAAACCTATCTGTACACTGATGTAAGGATAAGTTTAGATAGTGTTTGTGTAGACTCCAGCAACATGTGTGGCATACAAGAAGAATGCAGACAGATTTATATTTCTTTTACCCTTTCATTGCAAGCCAGATAATTTAAAATAACCAGATAAAGAATACTAACATCAACTGCAATTAGCATCAACTCATTTCTCATTGTTTGAACTGCTAATTATTTCACTTGGGATTAAAACAAATTTCTTACAAAATGCCATCCAACAAAATAGTTCAGGCTAATTTTTATGTGCATCCCAAGTGACACAGAAAAAAAACCCCAGGTTCTTGCATGTTTTCGTGTCAAAAATTTTCCACTACGTGGTGTGCAGAAAATGCAAAACAAGGGTAAAGATGAAACTGGTACATTGCTTTCTTAGAAAGTGTTTTTTATTCTTTTAAAAATATTTTATTTCTATCCCTCTGTCTCTCTCTCTCTGTCTCTCTCTCTGTCTCTCTCTCTGTCTCTCTCTGTCTCTGTCTCTGTCTCTCTCTGTCTCTCTCTGTCTCTCTCTGTCTCTCTGTCTCTGTCTCTCTCTCTGTGTCTCTGTCTCTGTCTCTGTCTCTCTCTGTATCTCTCTGTCTCTCTGTCTCTCTGTCTCTCTCTCTCTCTCTCCTCACTCAAAAGAAAGACAGCAACCAAAACAAGATATATCATTAAAATAATAAAAATGAGATTTTTATTGCTAAATATCATTATAACTTAATGGTGCCCATTATAACTGAATGCCCAGAAGACAAATTTGAGTCTTGTGGTGCCTTCTGTGCCAAAGGCTGAGAGGGGAAGATCACAAATTGAATGCCAATCTGGGGAACATGAAACCCTGTCTAAAAATAAGAAGTAAAGAGACGCTTGAGATTACAGCACAGTACGCAGTAGACTCTGAGTTCAATCCCCTGTAGCAACAAATTGTTGTGGGGTCGGAGACAAGCACAAGATGAATACAATCACTGATGAGTCCATAATTTCACTAAGAAATAGTTCTTTTCCTAAAAATCATTTGCTTTTAGTTATGTGCATGAAGTATTTTTCCTTTTTTTTGCATGTGAGTACAGGTGTCCAAAGAGGCCAGAAGGGCACAACAGATTCCTTGGAGCTGGAATTAACGGCAATTGCATGTCAGTTCACATAGGTGCTGGTAAGTGAACTCAGCTTCTCTGTAAGAGCTCGGTGGGCTCTGTGCTGTGGGATTGCACACCCACACCAGCGCTCCTTACCATTCTGCCACCCGCAGTATTGCCTACTGCTCAGTACATGATCAGTTGGCGATACCATCTATTAAACGTGAACTACATTTTCTGTGGAGGGCATATCTCCAGGGAGGTAACCTGCACGCAAAACTTCCAGTGTGACAAAGTCCACAGGAATGGCCAGCTCTTTTTGTTTTATACACACACTGTATGGGCATGTGAATTAGAACTTAAGGCTTTCTACAATGTAGTTTTAAAGGACTCTTTCTCAGAACACAGGTAGCAGTCATTTCCTAGGTGATAACATCAACTTAAAAATTAATGTTTACTCTATACAAGCTGTTTTTAAAGTTGCATATGTGGCTTATTGGCATTTTACTAACACAATCTATAAAAACAAAAGAAGCACACACACACATCTAGTGATTAAGCATTAGAGACTTAACGATGAACTTCTGTCCGCAAAGCCCAGTACTAATGGGCTGGTTACTGATGAGTACAATCAAGGTTTATATTTCATATTTTGAACTTTGGGAATCTGATGGATTTCTCAAAATGTATAGTGATGATGATTAGTTACTTCCTATTATAAATAAAACATGAAAGTCAATGTGGCCAGCACTTCAGCAGTGGCAGGGACAGATACTGTCTGTCAGTTCACAGTGCTGGCATTATGCTATACTAAATATAACACAAAAATCAGTCTTTATCTAAGCTAGATAGAGATTCAGAAAATAAACAATTTTCTTTACAAAGATTTTTTTTTGCTAGATCCATTCAGATTGTGAGTATCCGCAAAATAATTTTTTCATAAATTATCTAAACTGAAAGAATTATAGTGGTTGGTTTGGTATTGCTTTTTCCTAGAACACATTTGTCTGATTTATCTTTTCTTCACTGCTCCTTTTATGAAAAATACATGCAATAATTTGCTCTACAAGTGTGTGAAAGTGCAGCAGCTGAATTTGTGAACTTTCAGGATGAGCAGAGTATTCTAAGCACCCTCTGGCTCAATGACTCTGTTTGTTTTGTTTTCCTCCTCCTGTTGAGATGCCTGCATGGCACACATTGTATCAGTTAGGTAATACAATATGACTCAAAGATATTTATTATAAAGCCAAATATATTTTTACTTTGCAAAGGTAGAAACATAAGCTGGAACCACCATCCACAGTTTTGGTGACTCTAAGGTACGGTTACCAAGAATTTTCTGTTTATGCTTGCAACCATTTCATTCCACATGTAAACACATGTATGCACACATATTTAGCACGAGTACATAGTGAACCTTTAGTGACGCAGTGTAATTAACATGGAACTACTTTGCTCTGTCTGTGAGGTTATCACGAGCAATACTGTCTGTGTGTTTACATATCAATGATCTTACCCAGAAGTGGATTCAATATCAAAAAACTGGGGGGAAGATGTTTATTTTTACTTCATTTTCTCCTTGACCTCAGAGAAGTTGTAACGGTTTATACTCTCACCAAGATCACGTGGTAGTCTCTACTCCCCTACACCCACACCAAGCCGTAAAACCCACATTTTCAGTTTTAATTTATATATTTTTTCTTTCCTTTCTACAAATATCTTCTACTCACGTTCTTAAATTATTTTTTTCTCAAATAATTCTGGAAGCTAAACTGTATTTACTGTTTATTTTTATGTTAAGCACTATGCCCTCATATGCCAATATGAGTGAATTTAAGCTACATTACAGAAATAAGTATATTCCTTTTTTTTCCTTTGGAAGGTGAAAACAACAGTGACATGAAATATGTTAAACCAAATTGTACAAGGTTTGTAAAATATTAATAAGTTGTTGCAGAATTGAAAGCTAAGCTTAGGTTAAGTTTATCTGGTGGGAAGCAGTGCTTCATATTACTATGTTTTTCCTAGGGATAATTTTTTCTGAAATAACAAAATAAATGCATTTAATTAAAATAGAAGGATGATTATATTTTAAATTTAAATAATTAATAATTTAGGAATATGAATAACAGCCTTTTGTTTCATTTATACTTCTTGTCTAACTTAAATGCTTATTTATATTACATGATAAAGAGATCCACTCAGAAACCTCTGGAATACTATATACTATGTTATTAATTTGTGTCATATAAATATTTTACTTGATTTTTTTCAGAGTCTAAAGCTTGCTTTGGTCAGTACCACTTTGAAATCACTTGTTTTTCTTTTTCTTTCCAGTTGTTTAAGTAAAGTCCTTATTTAATCTCCTTAAGAGTGAAGACAATTCCCTCTTTGGCTGTGAACAGAGATCTATGTAAAATTAATCTTAACCTCTTCTTTTATTAAGTTCTACGTCTTCTCTGTTTGAGCACACATTTTATTTTGACATTTTTCTTGAGCCGCAGTGACCTAGCTTCAGTTCTGAGCACACTGTGCCACAAAGAAGCAGAAACAGTCACAACCTTGCTTCTCTGATGCAGGTCAGTGGGATGTGGGGCTGAAATTCTACTGCCTAAGCTGCTGGCCAGGCTTCTGAAATATACATGAGCGTTTGATTCTTGGGAGCGCAGAATGCAGGCAGATTTACATCAGACTCACATTTGGCTCTGCTTTTCCTCCCTGTTATAGATGCTTTTCTCATCTATCTGTGAAAGATTCCAACATTTTAAAGTTTTTTCTAACACTTTTTTATGCTTAACATATTTATTTTTAAAAGCTTTGTTTGATATAAAAATGTGCATTTTTAAAATCTTTCAGACATGGTTTATATACCTTAGGCTGCTCTTATACTCACTGTGCTGCTGTGGGTATCAGTCAGTTCCTAGTCCTCCAGCATCTACTGCCCACGTGCTGAGGTCACAGGTATGAAATACTATGCCCAGCTTTTTCACTTACTTCCACGCAGTCTCGTTATGGAGCCCAGCACAGCGTCCAACCAGGAGCAACAGGTAATTAGGAGTCCAAGAGTAGACATACTAGATAAACACTATATTCTTTTTAAAGAGTATAAATTTATATTTTTAATTTTAATCTTAATTGTGTTTTCCGAAACCATAAGATACCTAAAAATGCCATCCAGTATCGTAAGAAAGAGACGTGAATGTACTTAATATCTGTGGTAAGGGGAGAGCTGGATTTCTTGCAAATTCCAGTTTCCTTCTCTGTCCATAAAGTTAAGAGCACTACAACCCAGCTTCTAAGTGGGTGAGTGGAAGCTGGGGGAGATGAGGTAACTCTCCCGGGACAGGAGGAGGCACGTGTCTAGACTTCACAGCACAGACTGTTTGGATTCCCACGCCTGTACTCTATATGCAACAGTGTGACATTTCATGGAACACTGTCTCTACAACATGGCTGTGTCCTAGCATTCAGCACATCTCTTGGATGGGAGTTTGTTTTGAATTTGAAAATGTCATCTATTTGACTACATTAACTCTCTTTTTACTAGAACTTATGTTGCTCTGTAATTTTGTGTATAAATGCAGAAATACTAAGATACAACTCACAAACAATTTTGGCTTGATCCCATGAGAATATATAATTGTGATATATACCTGTGTGTTTGTGTATACACATGTGTGTGCACATGTATGAGGTATCATATGCATGTGTATGGAGGGCATGCATTCTGTGAAAGCCAATGTGCAACCTTGAGTGTTTTTCCTTGTTTTGAGAAACAGCCTCTCCATCTGACCTGAAAGGTACCAAGAAGGCCAAGCTGTGAGCCAGCAAGCTCTGGGGATCTACCTGCCTCTGCCTCTGCCTCTGCCTCTGCCTCTGCCTCTGCCTCTGCC
>OU015749.1:71821856-71837351 GCA_907169655.1 Acomys percivali
GAGAGAGAGAGAGAGAGAGAGAGAGAGAGAGAGAGAGAGAGAGAGAGAAAGAGAGAGAGACTCTTGATGTTAATTAAGGAAAGAGATTCCAAAGCCAGGCCCTACAACAGACATAATGTCAACCTCAGGAGAAGAAACATTACAGTAAACAACAATTGACTGTGGGCTTAAGTAATGACAGTGACTGGCAACCATTGTTCTACAAGCTGTTTAAATACTGTTGCCATCCTCATAACAATCTGAATTCTCCCTCCTTCCCTCCCTCTTCCCCCCATTTTGTTCCTTTCTTCCCTCCTTCCTCCCACCCCTCTCTCCCTTTCCTCTTTCTTTTCTTCCTTCTGTTCTCCTCATCCTCCTTCCTTCCCTCTTCACCTCCTATTTCCTTCCCTTCTTCCCTTTCTGTCTTTAACTTTTGACAAGTTTAGGTAAATGTCTCACAGAGTTATAGGGCTCATTAGTACATGGAAAAGCAAAAAAAAACAAAAACAAAACCAAAACAAAACAAAACAAAAAACCAATCATTCAAAAGGTAGTTAGTACATTCTAGACAAGCATGCCTCTAATACTACAGCTAACGTTGAAAATGCCACACATTTGATTAAACTTGATTGGTAATAGGCTTAAATGTCATCTCTTACCTCCAATCTGTATGATAGATTATAACATCTTTTCATCCAGAGTAAAGTTTTATATACACATATATGTATATGTATATGTATATATATATATATATATATATAATAAGATATTCAGTCTTTTGTTATTTTGTTCTTACCTTTCAGAGTGAATTTAGTCGAACAGTTGAACAGTCTTTATCTAACTTGGTAACGTGTAAGAACGTGTAAGAAACTAAATACTGTTTAGGTAGTCTATGAAATATTTTGGTTTTGTTTTTCTCAGAAGATGTATTTGTGCTTCTGCAAATCAAAACTAATAATCTGGTTAATCACTTTGAACTTTTCTATAGACTACAGGTTCACTCCTGTGGTCCCAGCTACTTAAGAGGCTGAGTTGAGAGGACTGCCAAGTTCAAGGCCTGCCCAGATAGCTTATGTAAAATTTAAAGTAGTATTTAGAAACCTTCAGAATGTATTTATTTGTTTTTCATGATACTCACAAATCTTTACAACATGAGGGAATGAGAACTCCATGTGTTTCTAACTTCGCACACTCAAAGCAGTGTGCTTCAGTTGTGTAGACACTTCTAACAGAGTAAGTAAGGATTAGCCAGACCAAGGAAGAACTTAGTTAGTACAATGCGATCCCTGCATGCTTTATTGTTCCACAAAACCGAAATGGTGTGAATTTTAATTCATTGTTTTTCATTTTAATATACAGCAGTAACCTTGCACTCATTTAGATGAATGGGTTTTACTCTCTTTCTAGATTAATTCCAGCACTTTACTGCTGAGGGGCTACAGAAATCCCAAACACAATTTTAAACTAAACAAAAGAATTCTGAAACACTCAATAGGAAAGCTCTTGATGCAGCGTGGCATATAGAGTTGCTCTGTAGTGTGAAGACTGCTCCTAGAGACACTGAGATGCACATCTGGTTCCATCCCCTCCATCTTTTTAAAGTAGAGGGTGCTTTTCTGCGGTTGAGATGAGCCACATTGCTTTCTTTCCTCACAAAGTTTATTTTCAAGCCAGATGGTCATTATTTCCATTTGTAAAATGTTTTGAATATATTTGCTGTGAATGTGTTTTCTGACATTGGATTGTTCACTACTTTGGCGGGGTGGGGGTGGGGGGAGCAGTATCTATCTACACAATTAGAAGTACTTGTGTTGCCCAGACATGGTAACACACATCTTTTTAAAATATTTTATTAATTTATTCATATTACATCTCAATTGTTAGCCCATCCCTTGTATCCTCCCACTCCTCCCTCCCTCCCTCCTGCTTTCCCCCTACTCCCCTCACTTATGTCTGTGACTGAGGGGGGACCTCCTCCCCTTGTATCTGGTTATAGGGTGCATCTGGAATCTCAGTACTTAGGAGGCAGAGGCAAGTGGGTCCCTATGAATTCCAGGCCAATGTAGTCTACTTAACATGATTCTGGCTAGCCAGAGCTACGTAGGAAGACACTGTCCTACTTAGGAAGGAGAGGGGAAAAAACTGAGATTCAGTATTAACTGAGGATCTCAGCCATTTACTTTCTGTTTTGAGTTTGTATACACTGGGACAAGCTTTTAAACAGAATGTTTAAATAAAAAAACACATCCTTGCGTTATGTCATAGTTTGCAGCCACATGTTCAGGTTACATCTCTACTCTATCAAAGATGATGTATATCAGAACTTGAGAAAAAAATTAAAACCAGTACTACTGTGTATTTAAGGAGGCAAAAGTGTTCAGTTTGTACATGAATGAATAAACTTATTAACCTGTGCATATACTATATACTACACACAGACATACTCACACACACATACAGGCACACAGTACACTAGCTCCCCTTGGTCTATGGAAACTCAGTCTATGATCTTTCATGAATGCTGAAATTCCATATAAACTATTACTTTCCTATAACCAGGAAATTGGCCCTCATAGCTTTAATATTGAACTTCCTGGGAAAAGGAGAATGAAGAAATTTTAGACACACATTATATATACTTAACAGCCGGAATCCAATAGGATGTGTCCTCTGCTAGAGACACACCAGCAGCCCAGAAACTCAGAAGGGTTATTATAAATACACACACACACACACACACACACACACACACACACACACACACACACACACGGAAGAAAAAGGTAGATTTCTTATAAAGCGCTACATGAGGAGGGGTCAGCTAATCTCAGTAGGGTGTCTCTGCATGGGAGCAGGCTAAGGCCACAGTCACTCTGGATGGGGAATATGTGGTTGGTGCCTTCCGTACTTGGGCTATGGAAGACCTTGTCATTTCCATGGCCCTGAAACACAGGTGCCCTTGACACAGCCATTTTCATGCCACCTAATACCTTCACACAAGACTTAACCCTTCCCCCAACAGTGTGATAATTTATAAATTAAGCACAATAACTAATCAACAATATTCAGGCTGGTAAGATCTTCAGTGGGGGAAAATGCTTGCCACCAAAGCTAACATCCTGAGTTTAGTTTCTAAACCCCATACTGAAGGGAAGAACAGACTCCCTCAAGTTATTTTATGATCTCCACATGTGAGCACACATAAAAAAAAACCTACTTCCCCACAAAATAAATAATAATAAGCAGTATTTATTTTATTCTTCTGTAAATATATGTGACTCTAAGGGCCAGGACATAGATAATAAAATTTTATCAAAACCAAGTTTTTAAAATGTTATAGGGGCTGTAGAGATGGCTCAAAGTTTAAGAGCACTGCTTGCTCTTCCGGAGGTCCTGAGTTCAGTTCCCAGCAACCACATGGTGGCTCACAACCATCTAGAATATGATCTGATGCCCTCTTCTGGCCTGCAGGTGTACACACAGAACATTGCATACATAATAATAAATAAATAAAGCTTTAAAACATTTCATTTAAAAAAATTAAAATTTTATAATAAAGTTATTAGAGGCTCCATGCAGGAATAACAAGGTTCTCTGAAACTAAGAACTTCTTCTAATATGGCTTCTTAAGATAGAATTTCTTAGATAGAAATAGTCCTATCAGCAGGTCACTGAGAAGAGACTTGATACCCTATGAGCATATACAGAGGGAGGAAATCCCTCTCAGGAACAGTCATAGGGGAGGGGAATAAGGGGAAAGTGGGAGGGAGGGGAGAATGGGAGGATACAAGGGATGGGATAACCATAGAGATGTAACAAGAATAAATTAATTAAAAAAATAAAAATAAAAAAAATAAATAAAAATAAAAATAAAAAAAAAAAAGAAGTAGTCCTACTTAGCTTTCTATTGTCATGATAACATAGCATGTGGGTAGGGGAGCAAAGAGCGTATTTCCACTTACAGTTGCAGTTAATTATGAAAGAAAGTCAGATCAGGAACTTGAGGCAGGAGCATGCAGTCATGAGGAACCTGGAGCAGAAGCCAGGAAGGAGCACTGCTAAACGGCTTGCTCAGGCTGCTTGCTTACACAACCCAGCACTTCAGCCTAGGTCTTGTACTCTCATTCTTTGGGATGGCTCCTTCACATCCATCAGTAATGTAGGTATTGCCCCTCAAGTCTGCTAACAGGGATGATGTTGGAGCCACTTTCTCAGTTATGCCGCTCCCTTCCCAATTAACTCTAGCTTGTTCCAAGTTCAACAAACAAAACAAACAACAAAAAAACTAAGCATCAAAGATTTCCTGGAATATGGCATGCCACAAGAAAGCCTCTATTCCCAGCCTTTAAAAACTTGTAGCAATATCTTAATAGCTACTCTGAAACAAAATATTAAGTAGTTTCCTATGATGAGTACATACAGGAAATTTGATGGCAGAATTTCGAAACCAGTAGTGATGCAGTTGTCCTGACACTATACAAACATATGTCAATTCACTGGTTTTTGAACTATAAATTCTTAAATGAAAGAATGCTCCTTTGGCTCAAGGGTACATTAACAAATTAATCATGAGTATCTTCCACATAAACTTTATTCTTAAGTGAAGATCATGTAGCTTGCTAGTTTTACCTGAAAACATATGATTTCCCTATGTAGAGTTTTGAAGGTTTAATTCATATAGAATGTAAACATTTGTTATAGTTCACATTCAAAAATTTTTGCTATAATAGACAGAAAACAATTACTGACCGCCTCAAGAGTCTTCGGTATTATTTTCATAGTATATGATAAAGGCAAGTCTATTTTGATCACATTTTATTCTACTTGTGTCAGTACATGGCTTGTGTATGTTCACGCTAATTTGCAACCAGTATTTGTAGCTGCAGATGCCAGGGAGAGAAAGATCAGTTTCAGTTGCTTTCATTTTTGATATGCAAAGGTTTTTCCCATAGTTCTTATTAAAAAGCAAAACAAGTATAAATATGCTATAAGAGAAAAATAACTGTATCTATGGGGGAAGTATCCATTTTCATGTAATAATTAGCTTTTTTCTTAAGAACAAAATATTTTTAGAAAGAGATGAAATAAATTTACACCTTTAAAGCTGAAAGATGTGTCAGAATTGTCTATTCTGGGAACATTAATTAATTTAAATATTCATATCATACATCACTTATATTATGTGTGATTAACTTGAGGCTTATGTTTTCTGAACAAATTCCTTTAATGGGAATATCAGCACTTCATATTGATATTTATAAAGGGACCTCACAAAGACACAAGAAAAAAAAATAAACATCATTTTCCTAAGTTGTTTTATAATGTGGAGGTATGAAGAGGAGGGGATGGTTGGCTTTACTGGAAACAACAGTGAAATTTCCAAAGGGGATAAAGGATGGCAGTCAACACATGAGTTACAGGTGTGTAGTGTATTAGCTTCTTGGTGTCTATGTAAATGAGCTGACATTAGGAGGGAAAGCAGCTATAGTGCCCCAAACCTAGAAGGTAGGCCCACTGTGGTAACAACAGCACTGAGCTCTCAAACTATCTGAGTTTATGCTCCACATAAAACTCCTCTTCAACATTTTATTCTAACAGTTTTCAAATTCATAGCAAAATTAAGTTACACTTAGGTTTTATCCTTAGTGTGTGGTTTGAGTAAGAATGGTACCATGACCTCATAGGCAGTGGCACTACAGGAGGAAGTGTATCACTGGGGATGGGCTTTGGGGTCTCAGAAGTCCAAGCCAGGCCCAGTGTTGCTTTCTCTTGCTGCTGCCTGTGGATCTGGATGTAAAACTCTCAGTTCCTCCACCACCACGTGTGCCTGCATGCTGCCTTTCTTTCTGCCATGATGAAAATGGGCTAAATCTCTGGACTGTAAGCCAACCATAATTAGGTGTTTTCCATGACAAGTGTTGCCATGGTCATGGTGCCTTTCCACAGTAGTAAAACGGTAACAAAGGCAGGCCCCCAGAGGCTCATATTTGATTGTCTGGTCATCAGGGAGTAGCATTACTTAAAAGGGATTAGGATATATGGCATTGTTGGGGAAAATGTGTCATTAGGTTTAGGCTATGAGTTTCAAATCCTCATGCCAACCCTGCGTTGCTCTCTTCCTGCTACTTTTGGATCTGGGTGTAGAGTTCCGAGATGCTCCTTCTGCATCATGTCTGCCTGCATGCCACCATGCTCCCCACCATGATTATAACAGACTAAACCACTAAAACTGTAAGAAAGCCCCAGTTAGGTGTTTTCCTTTATAAGAGTTGCTCTGGTCATGGTGTCTCTTCACAGCAATAGATCACTGAAAAAGACAGCTGGCATTCTTCATATTTTCTTGTGGCATATTTGAGATCTATTTGTCCTATCAATTCCTTGTATTATGATACATCTCAAAGCAAATGGCAGACACCTGAGCCATCTTCTTTATCATTAATCCAAATTCTGTATTTCTCTTTCAAATAAAATAGACCTACAAATGAATAACATAAATCTCAACTGCATGTACACTGGATATATATTTTTATTTGTTTATTTATTTTACTTTGGCTTTCTCTATAGTTTGTCTCTGGGTACAAAGTCCCTGGGTAAGCCTGACAATGATATCTCATCTCCTTTGAGATACATCTTTTGTTTTCCATTCAGCCACTTTTTCTAGTCAGTTACCATTCTGGAGTCATAACAGCTCTGTTGCTCTGATAGTGTCTAGTATTAAAACAAAGAATACAGAGGGTCATTCTTTGAAGCAACGTCACAACTGAAGGCAAGATTACTGGCCAACACCAAACTTTCACCATATAACGTGCTTGTTGCGCCAACACCAAACTTTTGCCATATACCGTGCTTGTTACTGATCTCATCCAATTTTCCAGAGTATCCAATTCATCTGGGAAAATCTGAGAAAGGTCAAATGAAGGAACTATATTCTAATGTGGTATTGATGACAAATAGAATTTTGGATAATATGTAAGCAAGACAGTAAGCCTGATTGGCCATGAACATTTTATATTGGAGGGAATTTTAATGCCCTATGGAGTCTGTATCAACTCTTTCAGGCTACATAACCCATTAGTGAGAGTAATGTAAGCGGAATTTGTTGCTTAAGTTTGCAAATCAGCGTGCCATTGCTCAGTGTGGAAGATGAGCTGATGGATCCGAGTACATGAATCACTAACTAAGGGATTACATGAAAGACCTATGATGATCTAGATTTTTTTTAAGAAGGGAAGGTACAGGCTGAAGTAACTGACTAAAGGCATAAATAATTAGACTTGAATGGTATCATTC
Organism: Acomys percivali; assembly: GCA_907169655.1. NCBI lineage: Eukaryota > Metazoa > Chordata > Mammalia > Rodentia > Muridae > Acomys > Acomys percivali. The sequence continues at coordinate 71,829,126 of OU015749.1, forward strand.
ACCTGAAATAAATGAGCAGAAAGATCACATATATTACTACAGGGAGACATTTAAATGTATTCAAAGAAGTCTGTGGCTCATAGAATTGAGGGAGACAAAGTCACTCATGATCAGAAGTATAATCTGTTTGAATGGGAGGAGAGGGAAATGAATTTGATGTCATATTCCCCCTTGTAGAATATATTATCACGGCTTTCCAAAAGGAAGTGGAAAATGAAAACCTGGAAGTAAATCTGAGTTATAAGAAGTATTAAAAATCCATTAAAATGTATCTCAGAGCTTTTCAATACTAGTCACAGAATCTTTTGCATGGAGAAAGTCAAAATTTTTAAAAAAGCAAAATATGGGAGAATGTCTTGGGTTTGGACCCTATGAGATTCACTTTATAAATTATTCGGTATGACTCTAGTGAAAAGCTCTCAGTGGGATCCTCTTATCAGAGCAGTGAATAGCTCCAATAACACTTCTTCACATTTCAGATGGGCAAGTCAGTGTGGTACTGCAGACAGAAGAATAACTTTGAAATTAAGAGAAGTTTCCTGAAGACTAGCTATATAACAACAGGTATCACAAGGAGAAAATTATAAAGGTCAGATGTAAATACAGATAGCTAACTATTTGCCTCACACACTGACTGTAAATATCAAATACTTTTAAAACTGGGGTTAAGTGTTGCATCAAAAATAAATGTATTTTTAGGGTATCAAGTCTCTTCTTGGTAGCCTGCTATCCTTCCTCTGAGTATCACTTGGTCTCCCCCTCCAGGGGACATGGTCAAATATAAGACACCAGAGTACGTATGAAAGTCATACCCTATAAAGGGGGAGGAAGTCCCCCTCAGGCACAGTCATAGGGGAGGGGAGTAAGGGGAAAATGGGAGGAAAGGAAGAATGGGAGGATACAAGGGATGGGATAACCATTGAGATGTAACAAGAATAAATTAATAAAAAAAAAAGAGAGGTAAAAAAACAAAACAAAACTAAACTAAATGCATTTTTAAATACCCATATTTGAATACAATAAAAATGTTTTTATATATTATATATGCACTTATTGCTATGCATTATTTATACACAGACACACAAATAATGGTGTGTATATATATATATATATATATATATATGTGTGTTGTACATGTAAATGGTACATGCGTTTATGTGCAGGTATAGTGTATAGCTCTGAAATCAGGGCTTTGTGCATAGTAGGCTAATTCTCTTCCACTGAATTGCATCCCTAGCCTAATATATACAGCTAGTAGTGAAAATTTATAAACACTTGTTATAACCTCAAATAACATTAGTTTATGATGAGCATCTATGACTTGGAATATATGAGGCCACTTTGCTATAAAATTTCAATGTAATTCTCAATATTGACAAAATGTCATAGGAAAGATGGTATAGAAAAAAGAAACAGGAGAGAAATATATAGAAAAGTTAATGACAAAATATTGATAATAAAAATGTAGTACACATCAGGAATTATATCTCAAGTTGATACAGTGGTAAGTGCAGAGAGGGAGAAATGGACTCCCACAAAGACCTTGGGCCAGGACATTACCAAGGCACACAATAACATGAGGGTGAGCTCCTGAGATGCAAGGTCAGAACCCAGGTCAGATTATTCCAACATTTTCAAAGCCATCTACAATTTTTGGAAACTGCTAAGCCAAATGTTTTAGAACATTTGTCACCTCATAATACAGACTCAGTTCATAAACTCTCTTGAGTATTTGACTCATCTGGGAAATGCTGCATTACTTTCCTGTTTTGTGATGAAGTATGAAATGAGCAGATTAAGGGGACAAAAATTCTGTTGGCACGTGGTGGAGGGTGTTACTCCTTCAGGGCAAGCATGGCAGCAGGCAGAGGGGGAGGGAGCCTGAAGACGAGAGCCTGCGCTAGTTTTAAACCTCCAGACCCATTTCCATGACCCGTTTCCTCCAGTGAGATGCCACCTTCTGAATAGTCCACAAGCCCCCAGAACAGCACCACTGCCTAATGACAGAGCATTCAGTCACAGGAATGGGCCGGGTCACTTCACATTCAAACCAGAACAGCTGGCTGGACTTTGTGTTTTTAAGGAATGTTTCAGAGGGAAGAAACTGTGTACTACAGCATTTGACTGCCTTAGATTTTTCTCATGCACTGAAGACTAATGCTGAATGACTTCCTTATTTGCAGAACGCAGCACTTCTTTGGTGCTGAGTTATTTACACGTGCAAATTTCCACCTCAATCCCTGTGAGTTAGTGGAAACCTAGTTCATATAAAAACTCTCTACTACATGTCATTATCTTCGGCTATTTATTTAACATGGCTTATGCACTTCAGAAGTGTCAGGAATACTGTGTCAAACAGAGAGAAACAAATTCCTGTCTGAGTAGAAATCATCCTTCCTGGAAGAGAAAAAAACAAACAAGCAATAGCTGTAGTGCCTATGATAACAGTAGTAGGCCAGGGGCATTGTCGCCACCACATAGCCTGATGTGTACTTACTATATGCTTGGAGCTGTTAAAGATTTTATTCTTAAATGCCATCCATATTTAAAGAAGGAATGGTGTATGTGATACTAAACAGGTCATGGTAACCCAGGCTTTACATTTTTAATATAAAAATTAATCATTTAATTGCATGTTCACAGTGCATTTAACACATGTAGGAATTATCACAAGGTAATTTAAAATATTTTTATTTTATCATATTTCTTTTTACATATATATTTAGATTATTACACATAAATAAAATAAACTACATACAGCAAGAAGAACTACGAAGTAATCAGGAATTATATTAGCGTTATATTCATAGTGTTTTGGCTATTTGCATTTGGCAGCCTTGAAGAAAACATCTTTCTTATCTTGGTGAGTCTAAAATTTTGAATGTAAAGCAATATCTATCATATCTCATCATTATCAACTTAAAACATCTATCTAGACCTAAAAACATCCTAAGCCCTAAACAACTAATCTTAATTGCAAAACTAAGCTACCTGGTCTTCAACACCATCAGAGACTTGAGAAGGAATAAAATTAATTAGTGCAGGAATAAAACCTGAGTAATTTGGAAGTTCAGGTTTGCAGCTTCCAAAATGGAAAAAATGACAGAGATAGTTTTCTGCCTGATCAGTCATCCAAAACTCTATAAGGCTGGAGCATCATCTTAAGTCTTCAGGTGCAGTATATCTGACAGACATATTTGTGAGGCAGGAAAATATTGAGGACTTGCTTATCCTATCTTGGCACAGTTTGGCCTTTGACTCACCTTGGCCTGCATCTAAGCTTGCCCATTTTTAGGCAGAATTCTCTCTGTGATAGAAATAAGGACATTTTGCTCAGTGGCTTGTTTGCCACATTTGAAGCCATCTCTATAAGGAGGTTCTTTGAGGTAGGCTGGGTGTTGCCAGGAGTTAACCTGTTTTGTTGTCAAAGAATCTTTAAGATAATAAAAACATCTTTAAACGCCTTATTCTGTAGGTCTCTGAGGCTTTTGAAGACCTTATCTAACTATTTTACCATATATGTCTGTAGAATCATAGGTATCTGTTACATCTAGGATGTATATTCTTGTGATAAAAACAGACTAGTAATTGACATGACCATGACCTGATAAACTAACAATTAGCAAGTATTGCTTAATTATGCTATACAGCCTGCAATACTACTTTTAAGGTATTAGAAGGAAACCTTGTATTATAATTGAGTTGTATGGGTACAATACCTCATACTGGTTTTACATTTTAAACACCTGTCTAAGAACAGTTTATGATCTTCATCCCTGGCAAATTTTCCTTCTTTCTGCTGGCAACAGATTTTTGATCAAGTGAAAATGCTTGTACCTGATGTTGATGATGTACCTAAAAAGTAGATAGCATCAAGCCAAGTCAAAGCAATGATGGGGGAGTGTGATTCAGATAGTAAAAAAGAAGTAATAAACAAATTCATTTCTAACAAGATTAAGGAGCAACTTTGATTCCAAATTTAGGTTCTGAATGAAAATTCCGTCTACTCTTTGATTCCTGTTGCAAGACATTTTATCTGTGGGAAGGCAGATGGGTGGTTTATGGAGTTATAAAATATCATTGAGTTATTATTGTGTTACTTTTTATTGCAGTTCGAGAATGGTATTTATTACAAAGTATATATTTCTTCCAGTTTTTGTTAGTAGCACTACTGTAAATATAAAATGTACTTATTGTGGTTACAGAAAATATATCTGAGGCTTGTCAGATGGGTCTTGAAGAAGAAGAATTGAAAGGCATAACAATGATCATATCACCCATGATAGCAGACCTTGTTTCCTGGAGACTAAAACCATTAAATCATATCTGTTATCATTTTACTTATTAAAATTTCAAGTATATAGAGTGGTGAAAGTAATATACTTATTTACTTACTGATTACTTATTTTTGTGGTGGTGAAGACTGAGCTCAAAGCCTTGTGAGTGCTGCTACCCATTGGATTTATTGTTGAACTACATGCCTCACCCTTGAAAGAAAGCACTTTATAAGCTCCATCTGTATACTAAATCTGAATATGACTTTAAATCTGTATGTTCTTAAATCCTTGATTTTGCTGTAATAATTCAGTTTTAAGTTTAAAACATGAAGGTTTCTGTTTCCTACATTACTAAATATATTTTCTTTAAACTTACATAATATATAAACTTCTGGGAAACAATACTTTAGTTTTAAAAAAAATCCAGCTTGGCACAGCCAATGCTTCCTTTTCGGAGCAGCCACCGAGAAGGCTGAAGTGGAGCAGAAGTGGACCTTCTTTAAGTTCATCTACAAGGTGTGGGCCTGGCCCAACTTGCTGGATGTGTCCTATGAGCTGCTGATACAGTTTTACAACGTCCGACAGAGGCGGTGCCTGAACTGTGGCCTGTGATGATGGTGGGCAGCATTGTGGGCATGTACAACCACAAGACCTTCAACTAGGTGGAGATTAAACCAGAGCTGATCGGACACTACATGGGCGACTTCTCCATCTCCTACAAGCCCATGAAGCACGACTGGCTTGTTATCAGTGAAACCCACACCTCCTGCTTCATCCCCCTCAAATAGCTGTAGCCAATAAAGACTCATATTCACTCAAAATGACAAACAACAAAAAACAAACAAACAAACCCAACCCAACCCAACCCAAATCAAACCAACCAACCAACCAAATAAACAAACAAAAAACCCACAAAACCAACCAACCAAACCAAATCCACACTTTCTCTTTCATTACATGTAAATTCAAAAGAGTTAGTTATAGTTTTATTGTGTATGTATGTATGCATGTATGCTCTGTGTGTGTGTGTGTGTGTGTGTGTGCATGTATGTATGTGTATGTGTATACCACTTTTCTTTGGTGGCTCTGGAAGTCCAGAAGAGGGTGCTGGATCCTCTGTTGAGTTACTGGAGGCTGTGAGCTGCTTGACATGAACATCATCAGAATCCCAACAAGAAACAAAATCCTCCGGGTCACTGAGCCATCTCTCCAGCCCCAGATTTTTCTTGTTCATATATATCACATTACCTCATATCTGCAAAACATTTATATCTGCATGTTTCTGATTCCTCAAGCTATAAAATCATGTTGTAAAAGAACAGAATATCATGGTATCTTTCTTAAACATTTGTATTTAATGCCAAAAGACATGTAAATTTAAGCAAACCAAAGCTCAATGAATGTTAATTTATCAGTGAAAAGGAAAGAAGTAAAACCCCAGTCAGTAGCCACACTTGCTACTCTAGCTGTCGTTTCTGTCTGGAGACTTTTGAGGTTAATTGAGATGGCAGCCATTCCCTATTAGCAACAGTTGACTTCACTATTTCAAGCCTCCCGTGAAGATGATGCCATTCCCACAGGCTGGCACAGAGTCTGCTCATGTGCAAAAGCATTCCATGCTTTATCATCTCAAGGTAACCCGGATAGATGCACTTTCCACTTCCAGATAAGATCTAAAGTTAGTAATAGTCAGTAAATAACTTTAGTCAAGACATTCCAACACTGAAGAGTATGTGGGTGGGTGTCTAACTAACACCCTCAAGAAACACTGTTTTCTTGTTATATTTCAGGAGACCAAGAAGTCTTAGCTTCACTACACAGAGAACATACAGCCTACTTTGACCTATAAATACATTTAAATATATTTTTGCAACTTGATTATACACATTTATGCTGAATAGCTTCAACATATAAATAAAAATACATGACAGGTATATTGATGAATTGAAATGAAAACCTACATCTCTTAAAAAAACAAGAGACAGAGATAAAAAAGAGTTATCAGCTCAATACAGTGCTAACATGTGTTCATTTATCCCCAAGTCCCCTAGAAGGAACAGCTGCTTAGTCTTATAAAATGAGCATACTTCTAAAAAATCTGTGATTATGCTCAAAGGCCGAACAGAATGCTTCCCAAATGCAAATCCTGAAGAGAGCATCAGTAATAGAGTCCAAGGGATACTTAGAACATTCTGCTGGATAATAAACACCCTCTTTGTGACATCTTTAGATAGCTGTATCTACCTATTGGGTGGTGGGAGAAACTGCAGGCCCAGATAAATCTTTTGGTAAACAGAGCACCAGAACTACTCTGTCTTTGTTACAATATTACCTTTCACAAGAACCCAGTATTTGTCTTTTATTTGATAGAGATTTACACACAAAGTAACTTTTGTATCAAAACAAATCAACACCTAATTTTATTTTAAAATATTACTCCACAAACTATGCAACCATGAAGTGAGCCAGTGTTTTAGGTGGAGGAAGATGAGAACTCTTTAGATATGTTGTCTTTCAGAATTCAGATTTATTTATATTATCAGAGTTGATTTGTAATCTCACAAATAAAAAGGGTAAGGTTTTCATTGAAGATGCTAGAGCACTTCTGTTCCAATGAATATTAAGAATTGTGCAGGGCAATAAACAGAGTATTAAGAAGTGCCATGTCTTCTCTTTATTGTTGTGAAGGACTGATTCAGTCTCAAATACTCATGGCCATTACAAAACACCCTGGTCTGCACTATCGGGCATGTTACATTTAATGAGTCCAATTCTTCATTAAAAGCCAGATTCCTTGGGATCTTTGCCTATAGTCCCTTGGACCTAGTTTGCAAATCAAAGATTTTCCTCTGAGCAGGTAGGCAGCCAATGGCGATCATGGGATGGAGATTGTAATAAACTGAGGAATGTAGTCTATAAGCATGAGCATCCGGTGGGGCTTCAGTTCCAGCCTGCTCCTCACAGGGTGATAACAGCCTTATTACAACTGAATTCCTCACAAAAGAATGACACCCTTCAAATATTTATGCTCTGCTCATCACCATGCTAATTGGAACTAATTAAGAATCCATTTGCATTAATGAAAACCTAGTAAGTCAGGATTTATTTTAGGGTGTATCAGTCTAATGTTCAGACACATTCACTTAAAAAACTGATGGTGTTTCTGTTGACATTTTTGCTAATGTGAAGTATGTAGAAAAAGAAAAATGAAAACTCTTCAGTATTTCTTCAGCTACCGTTTCTTCAGAGTTTTCTTGATGAATATATTCAATATCCTGTCAGTTCTGTTGACTGGGTTGGGGGAGGAACCTGAAGAATCCCTAGTGTATCCCTAGTCTTAATGCTGCCTAGTGTCAACAGCGCTGTGCTTGCTCACCGGAACTCCACTGTTTGGCAGATGATCACAAACCACATTGAAAAACCAGACTATATAAAATACTCAGTTGACTCCCTACAAAGATGTAGCCGATGGGCAGCTCTGGGTTACTGTGGGTCCTCTAGTAAGGGAACATGGCATGGAGTCCTCTGACATGGACTCTGTTGTCAGCTTTTTTATCACTTCTCTTTGGTGGGACTGCCTTGTCAGGCCACAGGGGAAGAGGACTTGCTCAATCCTGACACAACTTGATGAGCTGAGAGTCAATGGCTACTAAGGGAGAGAGAAGCAGTGGTTTTTTTTTTTTTCAGGAAATGAGATAACAATCCTAAATGGCCTTTCCTAAGGACATGTTAATAAAAGCAACACTAATTAAACTCAGTATGTGAAAATATACATACATACATGCACGCACAAGCACAAGCGTGCACACACACACACACACACACACACACACACACACATAAAGAAAGAGAAAGCGAGAGAGAGAGCGAGAGAGCGAGAGAGCAAGAGAGAGCGAGAGAGCGAGAGAGAGAGAGAGAGAGAGAGAGAGAGAGAGAGAGAGAGAGAGAG
>OU015749.1:71857856-71900039 GCA_907169655.1 Acomys percivali
GCACAAACACAAATGCACACATACACATATTTTTAATATAAAAAGAGTTCTGTATTAATGTATTTGCTTTTAAAAGATTAAGAAAAAATAACTAGTGTGAATTGTAGATGCCAGAAATTATCTTAATTTTTTCATGGATATTTAGAGTACCACTTTAAGCTTATCTTAACAGAAAATGAAAGTGCCACAACACTTCAACTTTAGGGGACACTGCCGAGCTTCTCCTTGCATTTCGCTGGAGGGCGTAGAAGCAGTGACTTGGTTTTACTAGCCACAGATTTTATTAATCCAGCTGATGCAATAATTATTCAACCGTGTAGATACTCATGGAGTAATTTTGAACTTCAAGCATAAACCACAAAGAAAATTTACAAGTCTCTGGTGTCAACTTGTATCAGGACTGATGGGACAGAAATGCCCCTTTATTAAATATATGCATATGATTTCTCAGTTCCAGAGGTTCCGAGTCAAGAAAACAAGAACTTGTGCCTTATGTTCATGGAGAACAATCCGGATTTTCAATATTGCCAATATTTCTGGTTATCATTTATTTGCATATGAAGTCTTTAACTTAGTGAGAAGTTTCAGTAGAAAACCACACTCCTACTAACTCAAAAGTCACCCAATAAACCTGATTCATGAAACATTAGTTGATATAATTTGTAAGAACAATTATCGAAACAGATCACTTCTAGATGTGCGTCTCCCCATTGATTGAGAGTTGTGAGGAAAATTTGAAGGAGACACTTTTTAAACTGAAGGCAAGACAGTAAGTCAGTGACCTCCTTGCGAGTTGAATATGGGCAAATACACTCCTTGCTGCGCTCCATCATGGTAATGCTTTTCAGCTGCTAGTTTTCTAATTTGTTTGAATTATCTAGACTGTTTTGCACACATTTTTCATTTTGTCCATGTCTTTATTGACCTGTGTGTTTTGTGTACATTTTAAATTTTATCCCTTCTTCAGCATCAAAGATCAATGCCTTCCCTCAAATAAACTGACTTAAAAATCTTAATTTTCAGATAGAGCAGTAACTATTTGTATTTAAATATAGAAGCACATATGCAGTTTCTGATTAGTATGTACTTTCTTTGTGAATACATAGTTGTTACTCTTTTTGAATTAAGATATATTTAAAAATGGATACAATAAACTTTATATTAACCTTAAAAACTCAGTTACATGCTTAGTCTTTAATCTGGGCTTCATGTGCACACGGTTCAGTTTACAACATGCCTCTGATTTTATCCTCCACTCCTTAAGTTTTCTGTGCCAGGCCCATATTATCCTTTTTGTTCTTGAATAAATGAAATGTGCTTGGAACTTTGGTTGTTTTAATAGGATTTATTTCCTTCCCTTGAGCATAATTTATATTACATTTTTTTCATTCTAATCCTTATAATTTGACCATTTCATGTAAAACAAAGCCTTCAGACGCACTGCTTTGAATTCCATTATCTAGTTTTACTTTTGCTTATATCGATATAACACTCAGAAATTACTTATAGCATATGTACATTTATTATTATTTTGTTCATCACCCACCAGTCACCAATTCTGTAGAATTACTACAGCATATGGCACTTGACAACTGTTTTGACACTGTATAGCCTTGAATGCAGACAGTATACAACGCTGATTTACTACAAAGATACAAAAAGTATTCTGCATCCCTATTTTCTTATATCTATGAAAAACTCAAGATGGACACAAAGAAATGAATGAGTAGTTAATTATAATGTTGTGTTAAGGACTTTGGTAAATAAGGAGTCAGGATATTGGTGGATCATGGTAATATATACTAGATATGTGTACCCATATGAAAAGACAGGATAGCCTAGAATGTTCTCTCTAGCATAATAAATCTATTAAGAGAATTAAGAATGGAGGGCTCTGATTACTCTCTGACAATGGCAGAGAATGGAAAGCTTCCCTTTCTGTAGATTTGTTTATTCATGTATGTGTACAGGTGTCTGGCACGTGAGTACAAATGCCTGTGGTGGCAGGAAGAGGATGTACAATCCATGGGGGCTGAACTACAGGTGGCTCTGAGCTATGACATGTTGGAAGAGCACCATGAGCTCTCAATTGTTAGGCCATCTCTCCAGCCCCAGGCAGTCTCTTTTTTACATTAATATCTCATTGGGAAAATGGAAACACTATTAATCCTTTTTCAGAGCAGGCTCAGGCCTAGAGGAAACATCAATGAATGCTCTCATTTATTATTCAGAAATATCTGCATTTCACAAAAGGATTACTGAAATGTTTTTAAATAAGTTATGACACAGCATCTTCATTATAGTCCATTAATTTTTTGAATCAACTTACATTTCTGATGCTGCGGTTCATCTTAATGGACATAGATGAATCATTTTTTATTTGATTATTAAAGTTTCTCATGTGAAGGAAACTGTGCTTGTAAGTTAAATATGGAACTAAAATAATGGTTTGGAACCATTTCATGGGTAACAGATATTTTCATACTGTGACAAGAGAAGATATCCAAGTGTATACTGAATAAGAATGCATTTGTGAAAAACAATAAAAAATAAATTGAAAACACATTGGCATCATAGTGAACTGCCTCACAGTGATTACTATTTGGATATTTATTTTTGTGTATGAGAGCAAATGAAAACTACAGCATGCATGAACGTGGAAGTCAGAGGAAAACTTGCCAGAGTCTCACAGAAGGCTAAAATTGAGGGCAATATATATAATTTTCTCTTTGGCTTTTTAGCTTTCAAATTTATCACTGTGGATACATGCTGTAGTCAATTAAATGTGATCAAATGAAAACTAATACATATTAATGTTTTGGGTAAGATGTGGCACACAGTCATAGTTCTGAGACAATTTCTTTTAAGTACTTTGTATACTTTGACAAACACTGTATATTGTTATATTAATACAGAGCCCATATCACTTACTTGGGCTATTTTTGGTACTTTTCTGTAGCTAACTTCATTAGAAAATAAATATGAGCCAGGAGTGGTGGTGCATTTAACCCTTGCACTTGGGAGGCAGAGGCAGGTGGATTTGTGAGTTCGAGGCCAGCCTTGTCTCCAAAGAGAGTTCCAGGATATCCAAGGCTGTTCCATAAAGAAACCCTGTCATGGATATACAAAGCAAAACCAAAGCTATAGAACTGAAACATGAAACAGTAAAGGAGGACATTACAGGGCTTAATTGAAAAAGTGAAAACAGGGGCAAAATTTCATCCTTCAGTCTAAAGTTAACTATCACAAAAGCCTGAAGTCCCACCTTGAAGATCATAGTGAGGAGATAATAAAATACTGAATTTGAGAATATTTTGTAAATATGACTGAATGTGAATTATAATTGCTAGACTAGACAGACCTTGACCAACAAAGATCTGTAGATAATATTTTTTGAGTAAAAATATCGGATCAAATGACTTTAACATACTTGTTTGCTTGTCAGGGAAACATGTAACTCTGAGAATACCCACCCACACATACAATTGCCAAAACTGAAGATGCCTTGGACGTGCATCTCAGGGAGAAATCCTGCAACAGACGAAGGTAGTGGCAGCAAGATGATGCCTCATATGCTATACCATTAAAGGTGTCTGTCTATCTGCAAGCCTAACTCCCTAAGTTTGATCCACATGGTGGGAGGCAAGAGTTGACAGGAGGAACAAGTTCAGGAACAAATTATCCTCTGACCACCTCATAAGCACCATGTCATATGCACATTTCCCCACCCAATTGACAGCCCCTTCTATACAAATATGTAATATAAGCAACAATAGTTTTTAAGCAACCAAAATACAATAGATTCACCAAGATGTCCACTGTACTGCATTTTGAGTCTTACAATGAGTAATTCAATCTCTCATCCCCACCCATCAATTTATATCGACCTACCTGCCTATAATTAAGGAAATATTTGTAATGTTATTACCACAATATACCCTGAAACCTGCAGCATATCACTGCCCTGAAGCCCTCAGTTATGTCACTGTCATGACAGTTAGTGGGGACTCAAATCAGGTGCCACTTGCTCCAGTTTCTTTGTGTCTCTGTAGCTAACCAGGGACTTGCACAGCACCGTCATGGAGGGGCAATGCTGAGCCCACAGAACTTCAGAGTGCATGCTCAGCTCAGAAACATCCATGGAATTTTGATGATGTCACGGATGTGCCACTTTAACCCGAATTCCACTCTACTTGATAAGTAATAGAATTGTGTTGTGACTGTGAATATCATCCTTGAAACAGATAGAATCTCAAACTCAGTCTTTCCCATATACCTTCCCAAAAATAGTTTTTTATCCATACGGTCATATTGTAAATGCAAGAATTAGCAAACTGTCACATTCAGCTTTCTTCCCGTGTTCTGGAACTTGTTACCTCTTAACTATAGATGTCTTCTGATTGTCTGAGTAGCTAATGTTCATCTAGTATTGCCCCTCCCTTTCCAAGCCTTCCCATTACAAGTGAGAAGTGTAGCAGCACTGGGCTGCGGGGCTGTAGCAGAGGGGGAGGGGAGAATTCAGGGTGAAGCCACTGACTCCCATTAGCAGTGTGCAGAAGCACAAAGTCACAGAACTCTTCATTTCTAAATCTCTCTGGGTGATGGAAGACAGCTCATCCAGGAAGCTAAGGAATAGTTTTGATGCAGTTGTGTACTGTAATTTAAAAGTCATTAGTAGGTACTAAGGAGATAGCACGGTGGGTGGTTAAGAACATTGGATTCTTCTGCAGAGGACCTAGGTGTGATTCTCAACACCTGCACGGTGGCTCCCAACCACCCAGAATTCCAGTTCCAGGGAGCACAGTCCCTTCTTTTGACTCCTTTGGGCTACTGCAGGCATATGGTAGACATGAACTCACTCAAGCACACACACACACACACACACACACACAGACATATGAAAATAAACAAATACCTTTAAATAACATTTAAAAGATCATGAAACCGATTCATGCAGTGTTCCTTCATCTGCATAGCTATAACATCTTGACAAATATCCTTCTTTTACAAAAGATAATATTTACATGGGATTGTTATAAATATCAAGGCAATGCACATAGATCATCTTTCACAATACTATTGCTAAGCCTTGCGATTATGCCATTGTTATTAAAAATAAAAACAAATCTTGATCTCATCAGAAAAAATGTCAAGCTGACTTTTCTACACTGAAAAAAAAAATGGATATTTGTTCTTCTCATCCTAAGTGAGGTCACTTAGGTCCAGAAAGACAAACATGGTATGTACTCACTTATAAAGGGACATTAGCTATTAAAGAAAGGATAATCATGCTATAAATCAGTCCAGGAGAGGCTTCATCCAACTACTGATAGGAGCAGATGCAGAGACCAAGAGCTAAACGTTAGTCAGATATTGAGGAATACCGCAGAAGGGGGAAGAAGGTTTATGGGAGGCAGAGGGGTCAAGGACACTACAAGAACATGGCCCACAGAATCAATGAAGCAGGGCTCACAGGGCTCACAGAGACTGGAAGAGCAGCTGTGGAGCCTGTATGTGTCTGACCTAGGTCTTCTGCACACCCTGTATGGTGGTGTAGTTTGGTCTTCTTGTGGGAATACTAACAGTGGGCACACTGGGTGTCTCTGAGGACTGTTTTAGGGACAATTTTCATCCTACTGGCTGGCCTCACCAGCCTTGATTCAAGGGTATGTACCTAGTCTTATTGTAACTTGTTATGCCATGTTTTGTTAATGTCCCTGGGAGGCCTGTTCTGTTCTGAAGGGAAACTGTGGAGGAGGAAGAGGAGAAGGAGGAGAAAGAGGGGAAAGAGAGGAGAATGGGAGGAGCGGATCTGAGTGAGAGGGAAAAGGAGCCATGGGAAACTTGTTGGGATGTAATACATGAGGGGACAGTAAATAAGTGGATAAAAAATTTTTCTATTTAAAGATCATTGTGTCAAAATTTAAAAGGTGGCACTGCTACTAAAAGATACCCTAGAATTGTGTTTCAGTAAATTTAACTGGAGTCCAGCCACACCAGTTCAAGTGTCTCTGATGGAACTGATTTGTCTTCTATTTTCTTTGCCACTAATTACATTAAGTACTGCCCTCAAACTGAATGAGATTAGATCTTAAATAATACTCTCAGTTACTGATTTAGCTGTGAAATAAAGGAGAATGGTATTCATTTTAATGAGGAAAATTTTCTTAAATTGTCAAAACAACATGCCCAGTAGAAACAGGAGCTTTCTAAATATGTACACCATTTCCACAGGATTTTGGGGCACCTGTTTTATATGAGTATTCTGTAAAATGAATAACCAAACAAGCACAGCTGTTGGAGGCAACCTGCTTTAGCATCTGAGTGACTATCCATAGATTCCAAAGTTTCCTACTGGAAACAACTATTAGAAAAGTTACGTCTTTTCTGGAGAAACTCATCTTATATTTCTGCCTAAGACTCTCCAAAGAGTGAGAGGGAGCTAGGATTACAGTAAATACTTCTGGACACAGCCAATATAATAAAGAGCCATGCATTCTCAGTTCAGTTTTGTAGAGCCAAAGAGATGGTTTAAACACCTAAGCTCTTAACCTGCAGTTTATAATAGAAGCTAGTAGACACAACTGCTTCCTGGGACTAAACCCTGCAAACCTCAGCTCCTCAAAGGAGTGACTCTGCTTATAAGTGGATTGCTGTCAGCCTCCTACATGGTTTTAAAAATAGCAAATTACTTCAAAATTAATAAATGATGTTGCCTACTTAATATAAGAAAGCAAAACACAGAATGACAGTAAAATGTTAGTATTGCATCAAAACACATTTCAATTGTTTTCCTGACATCAAACTGGAAATCGAGACTTTTGTGTCAAGTATGTCATGTAGGACCAAGTCTAATTCATGCTGTTATTTTCTTAATGAGGTCATTATTAAACTGGGAGAATTGTTATTTGGGCTAAGATGGTACATATCTGGGCCATATGATCTGGGTTATGAGCTTAGACTGAAGACCTCCCCAAATGTACAATAATGGTTATATCTTCTCCAGCTCTCCTAAGTTCTGCTTCATTGCTTGCTGAAGCAAAGAAAGTTGTATTTCTCTTAGCTCTATAAAATGTGGTAAAATACCACCTGCATCATTTTGACAGCAAATGTGCGTCTTTTAATCATTGTTCAAATTTCAGTTCCCTCCTTTAAAAGTCATTTCACAAAAACCATCTGTTCCATACATCACATCTGCTAGCATCATCCACTTCCTTACATTAATTTGACGGAATGCATAAGCATTTCTCATCTTCAAAATACACAGGCGAGCTGGCCAGATGTCTCAGTGGTTAAAGATGTTTGCTTTCAGAGCTCTGTGATCTGATGTCAATTTTTGGAACCCACAAAAGTGGATGAAGAGTAGCTACTCCATGAAGTTGTCCTCTTACCTGCACATGTGCGGCAAGGCGTATACA
This sequence comes from Acomys percivali, assembly GCA_907169655.1. Classification (NCBI taxonomy): domain Eukaryota; kingdom Metazoa; phylum Chordata; class Mammalia; order Rodentia; family Muridae; genus Acomys; species Acomys percivali. The sequence continues at coordinate 71,865,275 of OU015749.1, forward strand.
CATGTATAAGCACGCGCACACACACACACACACACACACACACACATCACACAATTATAATAAATGAAAATTTTAATTAATTACATGAATTAGACAAGTAGGATCGTGTTGGATAATGGAGATAAATGTTGAGTTCAATGACTTCAGTCATGTTGGAATTAAACACTGATTAGGAAAGGCAAACAATCAAATACCCCTTAGGCATGAATCCTAAAAACGTACCTTCAATCATACACATGTTATCACAGCTGTGAGAACAGACATTAAATGATGTGATTATCATAAATGTGGACCCTAAATACCCAAGTGTAAAGCAGATACATATTGCTTCTTGACTGTATGTTCTTTTTGAATAAGTGAACTACAAGGAAAACAACAATTACGGTCTTGTCAGGAAATCTAGTGGTTTTTGTTTTTCTGTTCTCTTCATCTTCTTGCACTGCATTAGATGTGAGGTACCCCCAAGAGTCCCTGCTTGCTCTCATGCACTCCTGAGGGTGTTGTTTCTTCCCAGTCTCTGGATGACTGCTCCAAGGGGAAAGGAAGGCTCTTTTGCTCACATCAGTCTTCAGAACTTTTGCTCTCCACCCTTCCTAAAATGCCTTAGCCTTCATGTTTCAGCTCTTAGCCTCTCCTGCCGACAAAATCACCCCCTGATACTTGTGATACTCATGGAGTCACCACTATTCTCTTAGAACACTGAACATCTCCCACCTGTCCCCTCCCTGTGAGGGAATCCCAGCATCTTTGGTAGATTAGCATCAAGTCAGGAAACACAACCGTATACACACCCCTGTTCTGTTAACCTTTACTCTTAGGACTCTAACTCCTCTTCGGTCTTGAGTCAATGTCCCCACCTCCTGTCATATTAACCCAGAGACCCACACTCACCGCAGCACCATCACCCATTCAGTTTTTATCCACCGCCATCTTCCGCTGTCAGACACCTTCACTTTAACCCCTGATTCCGACAAAGGCCTCTGATGCAATCTCCTGGCAGCTTCTTGCTCGTCTGTGTTTCTTCTATTGTCTACACTCTCCCCTTACTTCACTGAGACTTTATGACTCTTTGTAGAGACATTCTCTTGCATATATTCTCAAAGTTTTCCTCCTGTTTCTCATCTAAAAATGCCCAGCTCTGATGCAATCTTCTACTAATTTCTGCCTTCAGGCGGGTAAAAATAGAGATACCTTAAATCCTGTATCTATTCACTTTCCTAATGTATATCTCTAAATTTCCTGCTTCTAATTTGTTTACTGTCTTACTTCCATGATGTTTTCTTGAATGAATAAAATCAACGATTCTTTATTTATTTTTATTCTTACTCTCTTTCTTAGCTCCCACGGCATATATGCAATCTCACACTGCTCTTCTTTTTCCTCATCACAGTGAGATCTTCTCTGCTCTCCCTTTGGCATCAGTGCCCAGTTCCTCATCGTTATTCTTCACTTCACTTGGCAACCATCTACAGTCTGTTTCCTGTAACAATGGGGATCCTTTGTGAATCTACATCAGAGTATGTCCCCCTTTTTGTTGTTAAATTCTCATAGTCCTTAATATTATTCAGCTTTGTTTAGATAATCTACCGGGAACTAAAGAGATTGCTTCTTCCTCCTTATCCCATCCTTTCCCTCAGCCAAGTAGCATTTTAAATGCCGCCTCTCCCAGTTGCTATTCTAACACTACCATTGACTCAAAGCAAGGCCACTGACACTGGCCTCAATGTGGATATAATTTAGAGTTCTGGGTCCTGGTATACATTTACTAAAGCAATATAGATTTTACAATGTCACCAGACAACTTACATACACATTAAACTTTGTAAAACAATGATATGTGTACTACCAGAATGAGAAAAAAAAATCAAAGCTTAATTCTTTTTATTAAAACTCCAATCTCTTTTTGTCAGAAATCTTACCTAATGAAATTTTATTGAAACATGTATGCAACATTTTAGATATTAAATAGGACTTTTGACAGCTTCGTAACGTAGAGTATCTAACTCAAGGACCTGGGGGGCAGCGCTGTGAAATGCAGTGTCAAGGAAGATAGCATTCCCACCTCCAGTTCCACTGCAAGAGTAAGAGCCTGACTTCCTTAGGTACCTTGTTCCATGTTGAAAGAATTATAACCTGTCATAAGGAGAAGTTTGTTTTTGCTGAAGATAAGGGAAATTAGCTAGTACAGATCGTCAACTCAGTTACTAAGTAAGTAAGCACAAACTGTATGACAAAAGGTACTGTCACATCCTCTTACTTGAAGACCTGTTATAGTTCATCCTCCACATGTGATGGAACAAGCACTTTCTGCTTGCCTGGAAGAAAAAGCAAGATTTGCTCCCATCTTTGCTAATCTTCAAACTGCAATTTCTTCACATTCCACCTCAGTGCTTACTCAGTAATAAAAGTGTTTTCTTTTCCTAGTACCTTGGCAGAGAGGATTTCTGGATTGGGAGGAGATTTTTATTTTTTAACCTATTTTTCTAACACTTGGAACTTTTTACCTTAGATGCAAGCCACATTTTGGTCAACAGAGTCTAAAGCTTGTCTCTTTTCCACATCCCTTTGAGCTGTGTAGTGGATACGCAGACAAGCCTCCGCCCCTCTCCAATCCTAATCCCAAACCACAGCAACAATTTCTATTCTTATGATCACCAAGGACAAGAGTTCATTGGGAAACAGGTAGAGTGAGCTAGCAGTTCAGGCATATTTCAGCTGCATTGTATTTCAGCCACAGTGAGGCGTGTCCTCCACATTGGAGGCAATGCATCAATGGATAGGGCTTCTTCAAGCTCAGGATGTGCAAGTTATTGTTCATCTTATCTGTTCACCTTGGCTACCGAGGAGAGATTTAGGATGGTCCCTTTCCTAGAAGAGGTAGGAGGCTTCTTAGAAGCCATGTTTACCTACAATTTGAGATGCTTTAATGCAAGGATCCAATGCTTTACTATTCACTAAGAAGTTTACTAGGAGAAAAGGCAACATGGCCTTGGTTTGCGCTTCAGTGTGAGCTTGCAGAAGCAAACTAGAGTCTGCCAAGACTGGCTCTTCAAAAAATTTTATTTTTACCCCAGAGGCTTGTATTTTTTATCTGGTCAGGCCTCTTGTGTGCATTCTTGAGAAACCATAACCTTGATGGTTTTTTATTATTATTTAATTAATTTATTCAGATTACCACTCAGTTGTTATCCCATCACTTGTATCCTCCTGTTCCTTCCTGCCCCCCCCCCCGCATTCACCCTATTCCCCTCCCCTAGATTTATGACCGAGGGGCACCTCCTCCCCCACTATATGCTCATATGTTTTAACCGAAATATTCATTTTAACTCTAACACTTAAATCATCCCTGACATGTCTATGCAACGTAATAACTACAATTTCTCCCCTTTCAATTTCTAATTTTCTAAGTTTCTTTAAACACATTACATGGAGGACACCTTCATTTATTACTCTATCAATGATTTCTTCTTTACTGGTCTATTACTATTAAAGACTCCTTACTAGTCTTTGGCCTTCTGAAAATATGAACTAATACAGATGTATTTTGTTTTCTAATTACGATATGAAACATCTTTCTGCATTTTCTTCTCATTAAAACAGATCGCAGTACCTGGAACTGCTGTTCATATTGCTGTGTGTGCATGACTGGCTGTAGGCTAAATTAGAGCAAGCTGTCATTCATACAAATGTGTTAATGATCCTAATCAAATGCTTAAAATATTTAGTTTTTCATATCAAAAAATAAAACTATCAAACCAATTAACCTAGGTGGCATATTACAGTGATTTTAATGACTGCCACTGTTTAAATTATTGCCACCCAGTAAAATATTAGAAATAAATTAAGCTTCTTTCTTGTTCTCCTTTCAAATTTCTGATCATAATTCTTTCTTTGTCTCCTGTCCCACTCCAGATTTCTACCTCAAGCTGGCTTGATTGCTCTGATGACCTCAATCAAAAGGCAATTACCTCGTGAGGGGTGGAAGGTAATTATTCCTATCGCGTGGAGATTGAACACTCCTGAATAGACAGCTGCCGTTCTTTTCAGGATGACATTATTACCACAAAATTGGACTCCGAAAATTTCTGATGCATGTAAAAATCTATGATAAGTTGTTGATTTATTTGCACAATTTCTGTGGCAGCTATTCTTCTCCCTGCTAAAAGCCACATTTCTAAGGCAATATGAACAAGGCTGAGCTTCACCTTTGAGGAAACTTGAAGGTTGACTCAAATACTCAAACCAGCGTCACATAGCACACCGTTCTATGAGACAATTTTACTGGACTACAAATATCATACAAAAACTACTACAAAGCATACATTTATAAATCGTATAAAATGAAGAAACATGAAATGTAGCAAAGAGTCTGAAAACTCCAGAAGTGAGTAAAAGTAAGTCATAAAATAGTAAATTATCTTCATATTTAAGCATGCTATCTGTAACTACGAATACTCTAGAATTGTATGTGTGTGTGTGTGTGTGTGTGTGTGTGTGTGTGTGTGTCTAACACTGAGGTGACAGATGGGCAATGTCATACCTATGTTTTATATGGGCACTAAGAATCTAAACTGTGGACTTCTTTCTTGAGTACCATGGTGACTGTGGTGATGTGAGTGAGAAATGCTATCCATGGTCTCAGGTAGTTGATTCTGCTGATTGGGGAGGTTTAGGAGGTGTACCCTTATTGGGGGGAGTATGTCCCTGGGGTGGGTTTTAGAGCTTGTGGTTAAATATGTGAGCTCTTAGCATCTAGCCCATACCTCATTCCTTTCCACCAAAGTAGTATGGACTCATACCTCTGGAGCCATAAGCCTAAATAAACTTTTACTTTTTAAATTTTTAAGTTATTGTAATTTATTCATATTACATCCCTATTGTTATCCCCTTACTTGTATCCTCCTGTTCCCACCCGCCACTCTCTTCCACCCTCTTCCTCTCCCCTAGACCTCCTCCCCCACCTTAGGACCACAGCCCTCTTCCATATAGTATGCTTTCCCTTCCTCTGTGTGCTGCCTGGCCTCCACATCAAGGGGAGGTGATCAAATCAGAGCCACCAGAGTTCATGTCAGAGGCAGTCTCTGCTCTTCCCACAACTGTGGAGAATTAGCTGTCCATTGGCTAGATCTGAACAGGTTGTCTAGGTTTACTGCAGGCATTGTCCTTGATTGGTGCAACAGTTTGTGCAGGCCCGGCTGGGTTCAGACCCTCCGACCTTGATGGTCTCCTTGTAGGGCTCCTGAACCATTCTTCCACACCACTCTCAGTGCATTGTCAAGAGTGTAGCAATGAGCCCTAGCCTCTGTCCTGAGCCCTTGCTGGGTGTAATCTCTCAGAGAACATGTACATTGGGCTAATATCCACTTATACATGAGTATATACCATACATGTCTTCCTGGGTCTAGTTTACCTCATTCAGAATTATCATTTTTAGTTCCATCCATTTGCCTGCAAATTTCAAGATTTCCTTGTTTTTAATAGCTGAGTAGTATTCTGATGTATAAATGTACTACAGTTTCTTGATCCATTCTTCTGTTGAGGGACATCTAGGTTGTTTTCAGATTTTGGCTATTAGAATAAAGCTGCTATGAACATGGTTGAGCAAATGTCCTTGTGTCATGGAGCAACTTTTGAGTATATGCTCAGCAGTGGTATGGCTGGCTCTTGAGGTAACAATAGTCCCAATTTTCTAAGAAAGTGGCAGATCATGAAATTTAAAAAATTGTGTAAGGCAAAGGACCCTGTCAACAGAACAAAACGAGAACCTACAGAGTGGGAAAAGATCTTTGCCAACCAAAATATCCAATATATATAAAGAACTCAAGAAACTAAACACCATCAAACCAAATAACCAAATTAAAAATGGGGTACAAAGCTAAACAGGGAATTCTTAACAGAGGAATATAAAATGGTTGAGAAACACTTAAAGAAATGCTCAATGTCTTTAGTCACCGGGGAAATGCAAATCAAAATGACTCTGAGATCCCATCTTACACCTATCAGAATGGCTAAGGTCAAAATTCAAGTGGCAGCACATGTTGGCGAAGATGTGGAGAAAGGGAAACACTCCTCCATTCCTGGTGGGAGTACAAAAGTGTACAGTCTTTGTCTTCTTAAAGTTGGCTCAGACCTGATGTTTTATCACAAATATAATGAACAGCTGCTCTCTTATCTACTGAGCAATCTCTCCAGCACAACAGTAGAATGTTTTAATGAAAACCAAATCCTTTGAAGAGTGGCTATGAACTAAAAGCAGGTGAAGAGGAGTTGCCCTAAGCTCCTATTACAACAGCTGAAATGAAAGAGCTTACTACCTTCCTACCCTATTCCTTGCATAGCCTGAAGTAAAGTTAGAGCCTGAACATTGAATTAACCTCAAAGTTATTCCCTACTAAAACCAATTTATTTATTTGTCTCAATATCCTACAAGCTCTGCAATGAAATTTGAGATATTTTTGCTTATTCCCATGTCTACAGACACTCACATAATGCCTTGCATGCAATAGACATTATATAAATATTTACTTGTAGAAAATAGCAATGAATAATATAGAATTTGATGATTCCCTAAATTCTTTCTATGTGACTCTGAGTGTTCTTGAGATGGGAAGATATTATATCTTTCCAGCTGCAGCGGAGTAAGGAGGGCAGAGTGAAACAGCATTCAAACTATCATTAATGTTAAACTATTCCTAATTTTTCCTTTAAGCTACAATTTACAAAAATTACTGGGCTTACATTAACTCTAAACAAACGATTATTATCTACACTCTGATAGTTCACACACCTGCTTGAGAAAAATGTTAGTTCTGAAATGACCTTCCATTGCTGGGCTTACCTTGCCATCCCAAGAGACCAGCTGACTAGTGCCCAAGATTCATCCAAAAGCGAGCTGAATCAGTCTATGGAGCCTCATAGCAGGGACTTTATAATTAGGAGAGGACTGTGCTAAATCAGTCCTGACAGTCTTCTAACGTGACACGTGTCTGCTTTTCCAAGCCTGAGATTTATCCTGAATGTGGCTCTTACTTTGCTTTATCTTAATTACCTGTCTTCCTCTCCAGCCTGCCTTACAAAGCTTCTTAGTTCCTCATTATCACAGGTTCTTGAAGATCAGCATGTGGTGTTGTGCAGTGTATGCTGCATATTGACTGAATTAATAAATACAATAGCCTCTATGAGGTATTTATATAAGTAATTTATTTCTGTATTAAGTAAGAAGAATGTACACACTTATTTAATTGTCAAAGGAACTATCACAATGTAAAAATCAAGAACAGAAATTGTTGTCCAGTTGCCAATTTAAATTTTCCCAGAAACTGGTTCCACTTCCTGCAGACTCCACTTGAACCCACTATTGAATCCATCCTACTGTAAGTCAAAGATAGTGTTTTGAAAAGGAGCATGATGTATACCATTCATTAGCTACAGTTCATATAGCTCTAGCTTAGAATCACCACTAATTTCCTTGCTGTTGGCTTTGTATTTAATACTTCCCAGCCCTAATAAGCTAAAACAACCAATTAGCCTTTCTCGGCACAGCATGGTCCCAGCATCCACTGAGAGTTGTGAGAGGATAAAAGCAGAAACCATTATTTAACCCAGATATAAAGAATTAGGACCATTTGTAAAACACAATTTTAAATGCATTGAAGCAAACTTTTCAACTTCCAATGGGATTCAGTTTATTTCATTATCCTCTCAGCCAACCAAAAAATATATTTCAGGCACTGCAAAATTATGAGCTCATGCTACAAAGTATCCTGCGATCTGACCATGTCTCTGGAACCTGCAGCTCATGGCCTCAGCAGTTTGCAGTGCATCCCTGGCTTACTACCTAGGAGCACATCATTTGATTGCACTCTCTAGAGAGATGCTGGATAGTAGAGTGAGAATGGACCTATTTTCTGTGGATTTGGTCTATATACTCTGCCAGGCATTGTGCTGTGTACAGAGGATTACTATTCTTTATCATGCAAATGTTCACATTTCATACCTGAGGTCACAGAGTATTAAGACATTTAAGCAAATTGTCACAGTGTGTATGGTCTCAAAGTCTTTATGATTTCTCTGTGGATGAAGTATGAACTTTTAACTTCTATTCAATACCCATAGGTCAATTTGAGCTTGTGGGTTATAGCATTTCACAGTGGCTTTGTTTATAAGGATATAGGGACATTTTACTTTGAGTCCTGATCTGACTCAAATAATATTTCAGAAAAACAACTGGAATTTTGAGTGGGATTTACTGACAGGCCTTTATCCAATTTTTCAGTGTATAAGAATGAGAAATGAGCATTGTTTCCTCTTGGCAACTAAATTGGCTTCTGAAAAAAAGCCATGAGGCTAGTTAGTCCCAGTAATCAGAAGTCCCTGTCTGTATCATTATAATTTAATGTGGAATTTAATTGGCATTAGATAAATAGTCCAATAACATAATATCTGCATGAAAAACTCCAGAGTGAGAAGCAGAGACACGTGGATGTAACGCATTAGGAGAATGTTCCTACTTGAGTAAAGTATTGGGATGCCCGGAAAGGTCTTGCCATTGTCCTGAGAACCTCAGGCTTGTTTCCTGCACCTGTGCTTGGAGATATAAAGAACCTTCTGGTTGATGTTGTAAGGTTTATATATAGCAGGGATAACGTTGAAGGGAGATTATCTAGAAAAAAAAATCTTTCCTGGAAAAATTTTTACCTATAAGGAACTTAGCATGTGTAAATAATAATTTCCACTTATATTTGATAACTATTTGTAGTATCTGTTTCCCCACTTAACTCCATAGCAGGTTTTTGGAGGTTTTAACACAACTCCTAAGTGTAGGCTCTTAAATGCTTCATATCAGCTTGATTTTATTGTCTTTTTTGCCTTCAGACATAGTCACAAAACACTCCACAACACAAAAGAAAAGTGTACACCATACAATTTCTTTTTCATTTAGAATCAAACTAATTCTACAGATTGTCTTCTTAACAAAGTTTTTTTACTTTAAAGAGTGGTGTGTGAAAAAAATCTTAGCATCCAGAAACCAAGGATGATTTATTTCTTGCAATATGGCCATTCCAGGAGAATTCTATCAACCCACTCTGATATTCTTCTTGAAGTCATGTACAAATCACAAATGCAATCTTGGATTAACCTTTGCAAGATTGAGTTTTCAAGCTGCCCTGCAAGCATCAAGAATACACAGGCAGAATGTGAGACACTTTGAAACCTCATGTGGTTTAATCTTTAAATTATGTCTGTAACCAGTGCTGTATTTTCATAACTCTGAAGAAAAGTTGTTCTGGTCAGCATGATGTGGCAGTTTACAAGAGAACAGTGTTAAAAGAGTTTTCCATCATCAAGCTTCTCAGCTGGCTTTAGTGGCACCTGTGTATGATGTCATCACTCAGGTAGCAGGTGCAGGAAGGGTCATATGTTCAAAGCCAGTTTGGGCCACAAGTGGGAGATTTTATCTCAAAAACTACAAAGGTGGGAAGTGTAGTGCATTGATAGACTATTTGCCAAGCATATGCAGACAGAGCATGGATTTGAACTTCAGAAAAAAACAAAACAATACACACCCAACTGAGTTCCCCAACTTATCAAAATAAGATATCTGTTAAGTCTAATAATATGTCATTACCATTACAGTCTCCAAAAACATGAGCCAGATGTGCTTATTGGAGTTTAAAAGTAATGAGGATATTGTAAAAAACCACTATGTGGTGAATTTGCAAAAGAATAGAAATATATCATGGCTGTCCTCAAAATATTTGCTACAGAATATACGTATTGCATTCTATTATATAATAATATACTGTAATCAAAATGGTGGGAGGAATATATCAACTCAACACAGTAAAAATGATAATGTCCATGACAATCATCAATGAAATATATTTCTAGTAATACTAAAACAATAAGAACAGTGAAACAAAAATGAAAGCAAACAAACAGAAAGAAAATATCATTTTTGGGAGATGTATGTAGCCTATAAGCCATCGAACCTGTGTGTTGTTTATTTGGTTATCACAAGAGGCTAAAACTAAATACACAATATTCTAATTTGCATTTTGCAAATATCTATAATCTAACTTTCCCCACTGTGTGTGTCTATAAGTGTCCATAAATATTCAGACTCTGGATGAAATATACCCCAAGAGCAAAGTCAATCACTATACCTTTGTAGGGCTCAAGATATCTTGATATATTTTTTAGTGAACTAATGTTTTTGAAAGAAAAAAAAACTTGTTGTGTGCTGGCGCATCTTCTGGGTCTATTCCAAGGAATGAGTTAACCCAGAAGCAGAAAGACTCATATGGTATATACTCACTTATATCTGCATACTAGCCCAAGGGGCATGTCCCACGAAAGCCTTCACTTACCAGAAAACTGAGACAGAGGGGAGGACACCCTATTGGGACTCTAGATGAGAGAACCATGGGAGAATTGCAATGTAGAAGGATCCAGTGGGTCCTAGAAACCTACAAGTAGAACATTATGATAGACACATTTTGGCCAAGGGGTCCTGCTCAAACTAAGGCACCAGCCAAGGACAAGACAGGCGGTCTTTAATCCCCTACCCAGATCTAGCCAATGGTCAGAACAGTCTCCACACTTGAGTGGAGAGTGGAATATGACTTTCTCACGTACTCTGGTGCCTCACATTTGACCATGTCCCCTGGAGGGGGAGACATGGTGGCACTTAGAGGAAGGACAGCAAGTCACTGAGAAGAGACTTGATACCCTATGAGCATATACAGGGGGAGGTAATCCCTCTGAGGAACAGTCATAGGGGAGGGGAATAAGGGGAAAATGGGAGGGAGGGAAGAATGGGAGGATACAAGGGATGAGATAACCATTGAGATGTAACAAGAATAAATTAATTAAATAAAAAAAAAGACCAAAAAAAGAAATGGTTAAAAAACAATAAAGCAAGCAAATAAATAAACAATAAAAAATAAAATTATGAATGTAAATCAAAAAAAAAAAAAGAAAGAAAGAAAACTGACCACATTGAGATCATAAATAAATGTATTTCTTCCAGTTTAGTGAAGGCCTCTGAACTGCTGAGATACCTCTATTTTCTACTTCAGAATCCACCTTGACTGTGGTCTTACCATTCCAGACTTAAGCAAACAACGTGGCTTGCAAAACTGGGAAGAGCTGCCCAGATGATCGCTTTTCCCTACTCTGCATTCTGGGGCTCACTGGGATCAGTGCTAAGATTTACTTATTCGCTGCTATCATAACTCAGGAGAACAAGTGTTTTAAGAGTTACGTTATTGGCTTGTCGTTTCATCTGAGCTTTCTTAATTAACAATCACTACTGAGAACATGGAATCAAAGACACTGACAGTCCCACCTGTGCTTTCTTCCCTTCCTCGTTAGATGAACAGAGTGTTCTTATTGTTTCTTTCTTTGCTTCCTCTCCTCCCCTCTGCCACTCATTCTAGGCATAAAGACTTCCTTCCCAGACCTCAAGAAAAGCAAGAGTATCCTTGGGGTTTGGGACTCACTTTTCTATGCTTTTAAAAGGTCTTCCACACATACCTGTTCAGGTGACACCTCCATAGAGAAAGCCTCTGAGACATGCCTCCCATGTGGCTCCTCTCTTCATCCTAGTTTGCTCTGTATGCATAGACCTCAGCTCCCTGCTTGAGTACTCACTTGTTCCTTGCTCTATTTCTTACACAGTTCAACACTTGTGTCTGCTTTCGTTCAGTTGTGCTGTTTAGAATAACTTCTGTACACACACACACACACACACGTTCAAAAGCCTTGTAAAATATGCAATCACTATAGTCATACTGAGGTGCCAATACTGCAAAATAAACTCTCATTCTCCCTGTTTTCATTCATTTAGGCTAACACATTATAAGATACAGCTAGACAGAAAAATAATATACAACAGCTTCCTTGTCCATTGTGGCTAGTGTGTGTGTGGGGGGGCAGATATTTGCTTTTCAAACACCAGCTAATTAACACTGACATACTCGGGATGACAAAAGCTTTTCTACTGTGTCTATTGGTTGAGTAAACAGACAATCCAGTTATTTTTATTAAATCTGTCTCCTGGCCGCACTGCCTGATTTTTCCATAAGTAGATTTGTGAAAGATGTGTTGACATTTAATTTATGCATAAACAAAAATCAATTTATTGTAGACAGAAAGCATTGGTTTTGGCATAATGTTTGAGATTATAAATGCAAGGCATTTTTTTCCCAGATGGAGAAACCTCTTACTGTATGACTTTTACAAACACAAAATGTTTTGTAAGAAAGGCATAAATTATGTAGTCTTGTTAATCAAAGAAGATTTATGAAGAAAACAATAGATTTCAGGACCAGTAATATTTTGTTCCTATGCGATGCTTTCATAGCAACTATTCCTACAACCAATGAAATGTGTGTCCTCCTGTGCCCCCTTGCTTTTGGGCTGCTTTGTGGCTGGCCTCAACCATGGACTTCTTTGTTCCTTCTAGGTTGTAGCTTCCCTGTGAATACTAGACTCTGAGTCTCTTCTGCATGGTGGTTTGATGAAGAGCAATTTACCTGCAGGAGATCAGGAGAAGCAAATGCAATCCGGACACGAAGCTCTCACATTAAAGAACAGTGATATAAAATGTCAAGAAGTTACAAGGCGATAAACTGGGTCATGGGTCTCAGGATTTGTCTGCCACTGTAACCCTTACGCTCGTGCGCACACGCACACACGTACACACGGAAAGCCACAAGATCAAGTGTGTAGTCAGCCTCTGCCAGAAGACTTCTTTTGGATAAGAAAACTGTTATTATATTTTCTCTGTTGTGATTTCATACTGATACTTCAGATTTAAATGTAACGATTCATAGGTAGAAAACAGGCCATCAAAACAGTCTAATCTATGGGTTAAACCGTGCAATGTTGGTAATTCTCTGAGGAGGAAACCTTTTTGAGAGTGCAGGGCAATAGTGTAGGAAAGATCTAGGCCTGAGATCATAGGAACTGTGGGAGAAGAACCTGAGGACCTGTACAAAGTTTCATCGTGGCTGGGTTCCCTCCCATGATAAATGTGATCACAAGGGCACCCATTCTCTGGAGCCTTATCAAGACCAGATGCTTTGGACATAAAGAACACTGCACAACAGCCCACCACACAGTGATGACACCCAGGAGGACGATGGCTATGGGGAGGACAGTGGTTATAGAGCTATAGGTTGAGATGGCCACACTTACTAAGCATTACTAAGTGCCATTTACTGTTAAATCTACTTTCTGTGAGAGGGAATGTGTGAGAGTGCATGCACGTGAAGGCTAATTGTCAACCTCAGGCACCATTCGTTAATACCCAAACAACGTGGGTTTAGAGACAGGTCTTTCTCTGAAGTACACTTACATATTGGGCTTAGGCTGGCCCTAGGCGCCATCCTCTCTCTGCTCCCCCACTGCTGGGATTAAAAGCACACACTACGTGACAGCTAGCTTTTTAAGTGAGTGGGGACCAAACGCAGGTCTTTATATGCCTGTGACTGTGGTGTCTCCCTAACCTCCTAATGAGGCTTTAATTAGCTTTTATATTCTTAGAAACAATAATATTTGGGTATCCTCAAGTTGTATTTGCATAGTAGTTGCTAGAAGAATATTTAGTAAGTACTAAGGAGCACTGTGAGGCCAGAGCTAAGCACTCATCTTGGTTTACTGCAGCCTCTCTTTAAATTTATACCAAAAATTTTCCACGAAGCCTAAATGATCTCGTCTCTTTTTCTTCTCGACAAGGCCCAAATATCTTCCCTTTATATAAAGCCCTAAAATGTTATATATCCGAGACATTTTAATACAGCATAATTTGAGATAATTTCAAATAATGATGCTTAAAAGCTTCATTTCTGAAATAATTTGCTTTTACTGAGGCATGCTTCCTTGTTTAGGAAAATTGTTCACAGCAGTGCAATCATCCTCGCGCAGAGGTCATAGTTACGAGTCTACATGTGAAGGACACATGTCTGTTTCAGCCAGCCGAATAGGAACTGCGCATCTTCTTCATCCATGTAGTGTTAGTGGGGTCTACAGACTGTTTTACTGATGAGCCATATGTAAGACATGAAACACATATTTCACTGGTGTCCAAAGGGATTGTTTTGCTAGTTTAAAAATTTTTGAGTTTTCTTCTTAAAATCCTTATCTAATGACCCAGAACCTCTGAACCAGACCAATGTTCTTACTCCTTGAACTGTGAGCTGTACAGATAATAGCAACTTGAAATAGAAGGTTTCAAATGAAGGGGTTCCTGAGGGCTTATTTGCCAGGAACCTACAAAGGGACTTCAGTTAAAAACTGCAGGTGTTCTCTTACCTTTCTTCTACTTTTTATATCATTTTTTGTCTTTTCCAACCAAAATCTACATTTGTATACTGTGGATCTCGCAATGCTTAAAGAAAAACACTTAGCTACACGAATTTATAGAAAATGTGAAAGTAGGTTTGTTTTCCAGATCTGACTTACTGCAAATTTAGCATTTAGTGTTTCATGTACTAAGCTTATTGATTTGAGAGATTATTTTGAAAGTATAATTGAAAACTTCATTATTAAGGGAGCCTAATAGCAGTGTACTCATTCATAAAAGGTAAGAGAACCTTTGTAAACATTTAGCTGAGAATCTAGAACAAGCTGAGCAATCTGTTTGCTTTCTGCTATTCTCTTCTGTGGTTTGGAAATGTCTAAGATTAGCTTGTTAAAGGCAAGTGCATAAAACTGCTGACTCATTGCTTTGCTAATAATAAACTGTGATGAGGAACTATAAATGATTATCAGGGAACAAAGCAAACAGTAGCTTAATGAACACAGAGGGGTACATTTCCAAAATAGCATGTGCCATATGTACATGCAAAAGAAATATGCAAGGAATGCATGCATCACTCATGCAGTATTTTGCAAATCAGCAAACATCTTGAAATCCCTTCTAATGGGAAATTTGCTGATTGGAGCTCAGGGAAAATCAAGCAGGATTTGCGTAATGCTTTCTGGGAAAGCTCACAGCTGTTTCATTTCACTCAGATTTTTGTCTTTGTCTCTTTCTCTCAAGCCTCAGTTGTGGGACTCTCCTTCAGTCATCAAGAAAAAAATGCTTGCAAAGAAAATCCACTGCCCTTGACCAACAGTCTTTCTCAAGAATTCAGTGAGGTGGCTAGACTTTCATGAAGACTTTCATCCACTTTCTCCTTCAGCGTAATTCCTGAGGCTGTTTTCAAATGTTGCTTTAGCCATAGGCACTAAAGGAAGCTCTCCTGACTCTATTTATTGAGAGAAATGTAACAGGGCTGCATGTTTTGTGAGTGAACATGAATATTGACGTCTTCACACACTCTACCTTTCAAACATTAAAATACAACTAGAACTGAATTTACTTCCTTCTGTAATGAATCACACTGCATGCTTCTGTGAAGACATCTGCCACCTTGTTTGTAATTATCTGCCTACAAGTGTTTTCCTACTCTGCCACGAATGAGGATATAACAGTATTAATCATCACACGCCTGCATAGGACTTTATACTTCCTAGGTACTGAACGCTTGGTGACAGAACAAGATCGCCTGCCATGAAAATTGCCATAAAACTTTATTGTGAGAGCAACATAATCTGACAGACAAAACAGAAAGCATAAATCCTGAGAAACAGTAACTTTGCAAGAGGAGATAGTTAAGCGTGCTTCTTTCTGGGGGGTTGATTATTAGGCTTTCCCAATATCACATTCTTTTATTGTGCTAAGTACCACACTATCCCTATAAATCAACTTCTACCCCTGAGTCAGTGGCTAGGTCTTTTTGCCACAATATTAAGCATCACAACAGCTCACTCTCTTCCATCATAGCAGAATATTGCTCTCTGTCATTTTTCTGCTCAACTGTGCACCATTCACAGGACTCCTTTCTTCACCATGCAGGCCTCCGTTTGTGGCGTCACTCACCAATGCCTATTAACTCCTCATGTACTTTTTTCTCTTCACAAACTCCAGCAACACTGGGAATACTTTGCTCTGAACAGTGACATTTCACAAGAACCTGAAGGTCTTTGAAATAAATAAATCTTCTTCTGAATTCAAAGATAACTAGAAATATAAATTAAATTATTTCAAGGGAACAGTGAGTGAACAAGCACACTACTGATAAAAGAATATTTCGTTACTATTACTTAATTAAAATTCATTTTTAAAAATCACAAAGAGAATTACCATTAAAAAACACAAAAGATCTTTACCAACAGGAGAGTTGACTAAAAATATATTGTAAACATTGTTATCAGAACATGTGATTTCAAACAACTCAAATAATACATGGTCATGCTTGAAATGCTCAAATGAAGTCTGTTTACTGTATTCAGCCAAGCAATCTTTTACATAAAACTGCAGTATATCTGTCTGTGTGCTCTAAGGGGAACCACCTCTGATTCAAAAGTCACTTCACAGCCTACACAAATATTAAAAGAAAAAAAAAGAAACTGGTACTTTTTTAGAAAGGTAAATTTGAAGTACAAATCTGAATTTATGAGAAAAAATAATGTTTTCAACAAGCTTACCCATCTAATTTGAAAGCATTTTGTAAAGATAATCTAAGAAGCCTGTAAAATGTTAAGGGTAACATAGCCTATTCTAACTTCATAAGTGCCAAATATAAAATATTATGTACAATCAATGTTTATATAACTATCACTTAATAAGTATATATACATACATATATATATGTTAAGTAATGGACATTTCTTTTAAGAAAGCCATATTTTTAGAAGTGATTCATCAACATTTAATTAAAAAGGAGTTACCACAACTAACACATGCTTGTACACATGTGTGTCCATGCACACATACACACAAACACACACACACGCTTTACATGGATAAAATTATATTTGAATTTTGGCCTACACCTATATTCCATCTTTAAATGATGTCATGTGGACATAAAATGATTTTGCATGTTACATATATATGTATGTATATATATTCCTCAAGATCTGATACAATATTCTACACATATCAATATGTTTTAAGTTATTGAATGTAAAGGGTTTCAAAGCCCAGAAACCAATCTTTTCTGCGATAACCACTCTCCAAGAAAAGATATTTTAATTTCAGTTACCTGTGTGTATCTGTGTATGGGTATGTGCAGATCTCCAGCAGCTGGAGATACAGAGAGCTGTGAACCATCTGACATGGGTGCTCGAAACAAAACTTGGGTTATCTAGAAGAGCAGGGCAAATTTCAGTAACATCTCTCTAAAATGAAGCAACCATTTCCTTTTTCTGAAGGCTTTATATATTAGCATATCTTAAGTTGCCTTGGAATCTATTAAGCTAATAAGAATGCAGCCCATTACCCATGGATCCTCTTATGGCGTTTTGTGTCTTACTTCACATATTTGTGTCTCAGAGTTCAAGCTTAAGCTTGCATTTCTAACATTTTACCTGTGTGTAAAGCAAGATATGATGACTACCACTGACAGTTACCATGACAGGATGTAGAACAAGAAGGGAAGAAGCTTCTGGACCACTGTGGAGGATTATGGGATAGGTTAGCCTGTGGGCATGTTGTGAAGGATTATGAGGAAAAGCCCACTCTGAAAATGGGCTGGACCATTTCCTGGGTTTGAGTCTTGGACGACGAGACAGAAGGAGAAATCTAGCTGAGAAGCAGCCTCCATCCTTCTGTTTCATGACTACACAATGTGGGCAGCTGCCCAAGCTCCTGTCACTCACGGAGCCTTCCTCGCCTTGATGGACTGTGGTCTGTACCTATGATCCAAAATAAACCTTTCTATCCTTAACCTGCTTTTGTCAGATGTTTGGCTCCAGAAACATAGAAGATAACTAAAGTACAAGGAGCACAGCTTGCGCATTTCTTTAACCCATATGGCCACACAGAGGGCAAAAGTCCACACCAAACGGGATAATGCAAGGGAAAGGTGTAGCCAAAGCCTTGAATTTGCAGCCATCACACACCTGTTGGTTTTCTCCTTCTCACACAATACCCTGCCAACAGCAGCAGCCTTTCTTATGCAGCTCTGACTGACATCACTTGCTTGATTGCTAGTTCATGTTGCCTGCTATTTCTTTCTTTATTGAAAGAAGTTATTAAAAGGTTTTCTTCTTGCCACTTGGTTAGTTTCTTTTGGCGTTTTAAAATATGCATTGAATTTATAATATGAGATCTTTGCCAAAAATGCTTTTTTGTAATTAAAATATTTTCGATTTTTCTTTAGACGTGCAGTCGACGATTTCTCTTATAAGAGTAATTGAACTATTTCTCTCAGCATAAAATGTATTTGACCACGTTCCCTGGATGGGGAGGCCTGATGTCACTCAGAGGAAGGATAGCAGGCTACCAAGAAGAGACTTGATATCCTATGAGCATAAACAGGGGGAGGAGGTCCCCCTCAGTCACAGTCATAGGGGAGGGGAATAGGGAGAGAGCGGGAGAGAGGGAGGAATGGGAGGATACAAAGGATGGGATAACAATTGAGATGTAATATGAATAAATTAATAAAATAGTAAAAAATAAAAAACTGTATTGTTCAAGTGCCTCATTCCGAAGGGAGTTGTTGCATTATTAATATTTGTAAAACTTTGAGTATTGACTGAATGGTATTTGTGAACTGAGGCTCTGGCTGGACAATGCTTCTTTATGACACTTGGACTCT
Source organism: Acomys percivali (assembly GCA_907169655.1). Classification (NCBI taxonomy): domain Eukaryota; kingdom Metazoa; phylum Chordata; class Mammalia; order Rodentia; family Muridae; genus Acomys; species Acomys percivali. The sequence goes on from OU015749.1 coordinate 71,883,931, forward strand.
GGCACGTGTGTGAAATGACAACCATTTAGAAAACTTCAGACTACAGATAGCAAGGTTCCTGTGCATTTTATATAGGAACACATCTTAAAGAATTTTTTAAAAGGCTTGTATTTGTTTTGTATAATTTTATTTTTCCATGTGTTATGTTTTTCAAAATCTGATCTGTTCTTTTGTGTCCTCTTTTGAGAATTATTCCTTGATATTCAGCAGTCTAAAACTATGTCATAGCAATTTCTCATAATCATGAAAGACTAACATCTGTATGGATTCTGAAATGTAAAAAGAAATCCTGCACTTGGGCTACATATTTGTACTAAAGTTTACTTAAATATTTGAAGGTAAAAAAATTAATATGAACCACAGTTTCTTTTTTAATTTACAAAGATACATTAAACACAGATTATTTAATACTTTTCCTTTCATAGTATTTTGCTGAGGAATTATGGAAAACAAAGAATGTAAAATATTTCTAAGCAATTTTCCCCTTGCTTGTTGTTGACTTTAATTTTCCTCAGCCAAAATATACACAAGTTGATATTCAATAATACTAAATTGAGTATGATTTCCTTTTCTCTTGGGGTGAAAGTTTCATTATCCACTTACACCCATAGTTTGTGAATAAAGAGGGTGTTTCACATATTGGCAAAGACATAGAAGGCATGAAACTCCCCTAATGTAATTTTAGCTAATTAAAGACTCGTTAAGAATGAAATAGAAATGAGAATTTGCCTCAGAACCTGCTTAAGTAATTTTAATTTTTAATCATTTTTTCTCTCACTAATTAAACAGTTTGATGGGTACCTGTTGGCTATTTACCTAATTTTCTGTATTTTATCCTACAATTTAACATGTGCCCACTAATCAAATCATACTGGTCTCTGCAGGTATTTGGCTCATTTCCCGCACTCTTTGCACTTTATTTATAACTACAATGCTTATATAATTTATATACATAGCTTATCAACACATAATTTATTTTCCTTATAAAACCTTATATATTTCCTTTACATTCTACGATCTGAAAGTTGGGCATAAACCTGATATTTAAAGAACAAAGGGGTTGGAGGAACAAAAGCCAACAAAGCAACAATAATGAACAGTAAAGGGCAGACAAGGAGACAAGCACACTAAAATGTGCGGCCTGGAATCTTTAGAGCACTTGTCAGATTTATGGGTTGTTCAAACATGGCTGCTTAACTGAGCTCTCTCCACCTTGCTCCCATCATTTACAAAGGGGTTCTAACACAACTTGCCTTGTGATAAAGAAAGTCAACAGCATCAACTGTAACACATCTAACACACTACTGATTGCCAGTGCTTTTGTTCAAACAAACCCCCATGTTCATGATCAACACCCAGGTTTCTTATCCAATCCGGGCTTGTCTTTGTGCATTTCCATTGCCCGCCACTCCTCATAGCCATTTCTTCATCAAGTTGCTTGCCTTTCCGTGTTTCTGACATTGTTTATTTGCTATTTGTAAGACTAGCTGATGGGTTTATCTCCAATTGTGGATTTCTGTGATGGGATACACCTTGTTTGGATAAGATTGTGTGTGCTTTCTTACATGTTGTTCACCCGAAACAATTGTCATTTTCATAATATAACTATATTAATATCTAGCCAACCCATTATAGTGTATATCTAAGAGAAATGAGATTATCAGTTCTTTTGCGTTCACTGTAGCCCCATCCATGACAGGCAAGACAGTAAACCACCAAAGTGACACTCAGTTAAGGACGGGTAAAGAAAAGGTAGGAAGAGAGCAGAACCTAATACTATTCAGCCATAAAATGGAATGAAACCCTGTAATTCATCACACCATAGAATGGACCAGAGACCATCGCAGAAATTGAAACAAGCCACACATAGAAAGACAAGGGCCGTCAATGTGAAATCCATAAAACCTAATGTTACAGAAATTGGAAATAAAGTGGTCACTAGCAGAGGCTGGGGGCAAGAGTGACAGACATGATATCAATAGGAATTAAAATATAGATAATATAAATATATACATATAATTCTAGGGTGCTATTTTATAGCAAGCTAATTATGGTTAACAATAATTTACTGTACATTTCAGAGAGCAAACTTCATTTCCCTTGTTGATTTCTATTTTTAGACATGGTTAGCAGAAATGATACTCAATATGATTTTTCAATGGTGTAAGCTGTGTTCTATGGATTCTCACACTATCTTTTCTGGAGAATCTTCCACATGCTGATGGAAGAATGCATGTTCCTCTGCCACGCTACGACATGCCCCCATAGCTGTCTGGCAGTCAGTCAGTTTAACTGCAGTACAACTTCACTTTATTATTTCTTTGTTGATTTTCTGTCTGAATGATCTCTCCATTGCAGGAAATGGGCTGTTCACATCCCCTAAAACTGTTGTATGAACATACATCCATACTATTTATCTTACTAATATAAGCTTTAAATATTTGACTGCACCAGGATTTGGTACAAGTGTTATAATTACTACATTTTGGTACTGAAATGCTCCTCTCATCATTACAGATTGATCCTTCTTTCCTTCTAATGCTTTTGCATTAAATATTAAGTTTCTCCATAAGTATAGCCTCGCTTGCTATCTTTTGTACTATATTTTCAAACAGCATCTTATTCCAGCCTTCACTTTCGTGGCACTTTTATTTTAGAGAAGTTTCTGCAGGTGCCTACCTACAGTTAGGTTCATTCTGAAAGTGTACAACATTGTGGTTACCAGTGTATAGTCATTCTTACTAGTGGCAGTTATACTGATCATGTCTTCATCTTACTCACTCATGTCTCTTTTGGCTCACAGTACTCTATTGTTTCTGCGAGTAGCTCCGTGGATCTGTGTCCCTACCCATTATTTACCTGAGAATGCTAAGGATCCCTGCTTCCTAAACAGCATGTTGCAGGGTACAAGGCTCCTAATTGCCTTGCTTTCCGTTACCACTGTGTCGTCTTATCCACTCTCATTGCCTGCAAGATTTCTGATGACAATCAAAGCAATCATATCCCTTTCACAAGCTCTTTCTGATTTTTCCAGGCCTCAGAATCTTCTCTTTCAACATTGGCTTTGTGTTTGTGTGGAGGTGTGTGAGGCCAGAGGTCAACATCAGCATCTTTCCTCCAGGGCTTTCTTTTATGGTTTGAGACACAGTCTCTCATTGGCCTGAAGCTTATGGATTAGGTTAGGCTGGCCTGTCAGAGAGGTTGACAAGTGCGAGAAATATAAGCACTATGTCCTACATCTGGTTTTTTACATGGTTACATGGAATGAGACTAGGACCCTCATGCATCTGCTTATTTTGTATGGCCTATGATTACTCCACTCCATGAGCACTGGGTAGTGTCTATGTCTGTATCTGCTAAAAACGTTCTACCATTCTGTTGTCAGCATTGCTGAACTATCAGGGAGGTCAAGTCCAGGTTTCTGTCAAACCATCAGTTGTTGTACTATTCAGAGTAAACTAGTGGAGTATCTAAGGAAAGTAGTTTACCTACAGCACCCTGGGCTTGGGACTAGGGAAGGCTAAGACACCTAATTCACCATCACCCGATGTTAGACCTTATAGGATTCTGCTTGGATCTAGGCATAGGCACCATGGCTGATGAACCTTAGGCTCTATCCCATGCCTACTGTTTCAAATAATAAATATCTGTGGTACTTCCTAGGAGCCACCCAGCTGAAATCAGATACACTGAAGAAGGACCAAAGTCCATGTTATTATGGGATTCCTCCCATGTGGGTGCTCTTGCATCTCAAGACCATTTCACCAACATCTAGTGATGCATGATGGACTAGATGTCCAATAGAATGGAGTTGCTTGCATTTATTCATTACCGAAGCTCTCTCTTTAGTAAGACTTGAGGATGAGGACTTTAAGATCTGCCCCAGATCAGATTTTAGGAGCTCATCGAAAATCTTATCTTACTATCTGTATGCCATTGGTGAATAAGGTCCTATCTTTACTGTGCTGCTGTAGGATGGGGTAGTGTTAGTACAATTAATCTCTAGTATAGAGGACATCCAGTAATGACAATCATGATGATCTCGTCTAAATCTCACAGTCACAAGGTACACACTAGATCCTTCTTGGCTGAGGTATCAACCAAAATTGTATTCTATCTTACTGAGCTCATGGCGTGCTTTTTGTGAGCAGTGGGTGTCAATGCTATGTGAGTTTTAGGGGTGGATGGTACACACAGTCCCTTCACCATCTTGGCTAACACTCAGCTAATAATACCCAGTATCACATATATGGGGAACTGCACAGTCTCAGAGGACAGAGAGCACAGGATTAACTGGAGATCTTAAGCCAGAGCTCAAACCTGCCCATTTCATGCACAGGTCTGCACTCACTGCCACAACAGATAGGGGCTCTGTGTGGCTCTGATTGAGTGGGAGCCTTTCATTTCTGCATAGTGTTCATTCTCAATAGTGCAGTGGTGTGACCTAAACCTTGTATTAATCTTCATGCCCTACTGTCCATGATGTAGAGTTCCCACGTCCTTATCCTATAAGGGTTTGTTTAGAGATGGTGGGTCGGTAGTTTTCTAATGATTAGCACAGTAGCAGAACCCCAGTCTGTAGGTATTGGTTAGCGGTTGCAGGCTCAGCCTTGCTTCACATTACTATGTTGAGGCTTCTGGGTTTTAAGACTCACATCTGGACTTATCTGAGGGATTTTCCTTTTAGCTAAACAGGAAGACTTTATTTTATTTTATTTCTGAATGACTGTAGAATATTATAAACCAAAATTAGATATGCTATTTTGTTTGTATATATTTCTTCCCATAGTTTTATTCATCACTGCATTCTTATTTCCATGTACTCCTCAAAGTCTATGTTCAAGACTATTTATTTTGTTTCATATTGAATTGATTAAAATTATGTAATATCATCTTTGTAATAACTAGATATAGCCTATTGTTTTGTTTCCAATATTGTGTGGTGAACTGGGTTAAAATATCAGCCTATGTTCTTTGAAAACTATGCTTTAGAAACCTGAGATGCAATATATTGATAAAAATTGAATACAGCTGCTGTTCATGATAGGGTCATTTGTTTTGGGCAAAGATTAGTTTCAGGTGGAGTTTGAAATGATACACTTTTATGAGAAAGCATACTGTCATCATTTGAGAATGTCGTTACTGGATGTATTATTAGGTGCCTCCAAAACAATAGCATCTAAAGCCATTCATATAAGTTAAAATAATCATCTGACAATGCAGATAGTAATGAAATTCAGCACCGATTGATAGGATGGGTGAAAAAGATTAGCCTTGACTGTCAAAATGGGAAATATTTGATCATGAAAACTTTACTCATTATTAAGTAATGTTCCAGGCTTCCAGTCTCATCAATATCACCAGAAGAGAGGGTCCTGTCTATCAGTGTAGAAAGAAAGAGGCAGAGGAAGAGGAAGCTATTCTCCATCTTGCATTAGTAATATCAATACAACAACAAAAATAACTTCTGCAAAATATTATCTTCTTAAGTACACAAGTGCAGAAATGCTCATTTATTGGATGCAGTTATAACCTTGGTTCATCATTTTATTTGTTGCTTCTCATATCCCTGTGCATGTCATATGAGATTTTATTTGTTACACATAACTAACAGGAAATGAACTAAAGATTGGAACCAAGTTGTTATATTACAAAGCACATCACATACACTCTTTCACAATTGTGTATTTCACTTTTAAAAACATTTTCAAGGTAACGTTTTATTTATTTTCATAATATTTTCTTTTATTAGATTTTTAAATTATACATATGTGTCTGTGTTTGGGGGAACAGTATGGACACAATTGTGCCATGTCTGCAATGACCAGAAGAAGCACCAGATGCTCTCAGCTGAAGAGCATGGTTCCTACAGTATAGAGAAATGAACTATTGTGCCCTGAAAGAACAGTATGTTGAGCCCCTTGGTTTTAATTCTTGAGCTATTGTGTCATGTAGAGCGAACAGTGGTAGTGAGTTGCCATGCACATAAGGATAAGAATTTCATAAACATTCTGTCTATGCCTCACCTTGAGGTGATCCTAGGACAGTGCCCACAGGCTGTTTATCAAAAAGACTGTTTGGGGGAAAGTTAGTTTTGAGCAGATATCTTGATTCTAGTCCTTACTTATTAACAGAGTTTTTTTGCTTTGTTTTCTTTTTGTTGTTGTTGTTGTTTGTTCTGTCAATTTTACATTGTTATGAATCAGTAGTAAAACTACAAGGAAACATAGAACACAGCTACACATCTTAGAAGTTGTATGTATGGATACACTGTGCACTGACCTACATACAGTGATTAGCACTTCTTACCTAATAAGTGTCCTCACACAGACAAATTCAGTGTTGTAATTTCCATTCATTAGTTTCTTCACCATACAAGTATTTTTTCATCTTTTTACAAAGTATTTTTTTATTTTTAGACATACATTTTATTATTACACATATATACAATAAACTACCTATAGCATGAAGAAGCATGACACAATCAGGATTTTTAAAAATGTTACATTCTTAGTGGTTTGGCTATTTGTATTTGACAACCTTGAAAAAAACATCTTTCCTATCTTGGTGCATCTAAAATTCTGAATGTTAATCAATATCTATCATCTCTCATCATTATCAACTTAAAACATGTATCTAGACCATACAAGAATTAATTGATTACCTAAAAGTGTTTTCAAACCATGCCAAGGTTCGAAACATGCATTAAGGAATATCAAATATTTCTAAATATGGCATTTTTATGAATAAAGGTAGAAAAGATAGATTTCAAAACTGGGATTAAAAAATCATTATTGTGAAAAATATTCCAAGCAAATGGTCACAAGAAATAAGCTGGGGTAGCCATTCTAATATCTAATAAAATAGACTTTCAACCAAAATTAATCAAAAGAGATGAGGATGGACACGTCGTACTTGTCAAAGGTAGTCAACCAAGAAGACATTATGATTTTGAACATCTATGCTCCAAATACAAGGGCTCCCACATTTGTAAAAGAGTTATTAACAAAGCTAGCACCACTCATTGATACCCACACATTAATAATGAGAGACTTCAACACCCCACTTTCCCTCAAGGATAGGTCTTTGATTAAAAAACTAAGCCGGGAAATAACCTTATTAACCAATGTCATGAATCATATGGCTCTAACAGATATCTACAGAACTTTCCACCCAAACACAAAGGATTATACCTTTTTCTCAGCAGCCCATGGAATGTTCTTTAAAATTGATCACATAGTTGGTCAAGAAGCAAACCTCAACAAATACAAGAAGATTGAAATAATACCTTATATCTTATCAGATCACCATGGTCTAAGGCTGGACTTCAACAACAACAGAAATAACAAAAAGCATACTAACACGTGGAAACTAACAACTTTCTGCTTAATGACACATGGGTCATGGAAGAAATAAGGGAAGAAATAAAAGACTTCCTGAAATTCAATGAAAATGATGGAACAACATTCCCAAATTTGTGGGACACATTGAAAGCAGTACTAAGAGGAAAATTCATAGCACTAAGTGCCTTTAAAAAGAAAATGGAATCATCCCACATAAACAACTTAACAACACATCTGGAAGCTCTAGAAAAAAGAAGCAGAAACACCCAAGAGGATTAGACGCCTAGAAATAATCAAACTCAGGGCCGAAATCAATAAATTAGAAACAAAGAGAACAATAGAAAGAATCAACTAAACCAAGAGCTGGTTCTTTGAGAAAATTAACAAGATAGACAAACTGTTAGCCAATCTAACTAAAAGACAGAGAAACACTATCCAAATTGACAAAATCAGAAATGAAAAGGGAGACATAACAACAGACACCGAAGAAATACAAAGAATCGTAAGAACCTACTTTAAAGGCATTTATGCCACATAATTTGAAAATTTAAGGGAAAAGGACAATTTTCTGGACCAATTCCATTTGCCAAAATTGAACCAAGACCAGGTAAGCAAATTAAATAGCCCTGTTTTGCCTATAGAAATAGAAGCAACCATTGATAGTCTCCCAACCAAAAAAAGCCCAGGGCCAGATGGTTTCAGCGCAGAAGTCTACCAGTCCTTCAAAGAGGAGCTAATACCGATACTATTCAAGCTATTCCGAAAGATAGAAATGGACGGAATATTACCAAATTCCTTCTATGAGGCCACAGTCACATTGATACCTAAACCTCACAAAGACCCAACAAAAAAAGAGAATTTCAGACCAATTTCTCTTGTGAACATTGATGCAAAAATACTCACAAAATACTCGCAAAGAGAATACAACAGCATACATTCACCATGACCAGGTAAGATTCATTCCAGGCATGCAGGGATGGTTTAACATATGGAAATCCATCAATGTAATCCATCATATAAACAAACTGAAAGAGAAAACCCACGTGATCATCTCTTTAGATGCAGAAAAAGCATTTGACAAAATCCAACACCCATTTATGTTTAAAGTTCTGGAGATATTAGGAATACAAGGCACTTATCTAAACTTAATAAAGGATATATACGCAAACCAACAGCCAACATTAAATTAAATGGGGAGACACTCAAGGAAATCCCTCTAAAATTGGGAACCAGACAAGGCTGCCCTCTGTCCCCATATCTCTTCAATATAGTTCTTGAAGTTCTAGCCAGAGCAATAAGAAATCAAAAGGAGATCAAGGGGATCCAAATGGGAAAGGAAGAAGTCAAACTATCCCCTTTTGCAGGTGATATGATAGTGTATATAAGTGACCCCCAAAATTCCACCAGAGAACTCCTACAGCTGATAAGCACCTTCAGCAAATTGGCAGGATACAAAATAAACTCAAAAAATCAGTAGCTTTCCTGTATACAAATGACAAACAGGAAGAAGAAGAAATTAGGAAAACTACTCCCTTCACGATAGCCACAAACAATATAAAATATCTAGGAGTAACTCTAACCAAGCAAGTGAAGGACTTATTTAAAAAAAACTTTAACTCTCTGAAGAAAGAGATTGAACATGACATCAGAAGATGGAGGGATTTACCTTGTTCGTGGATGGGAGAATCAACATAGTAAAAATGGCCATCTTACCAAAAGCAATTTATAGATTCAACACAATCCCTATCAAAATACCTACACAATATTTTAAAGATATTGAAAGATCAATTCTCAATTTCACATGGAAAAACAAAAAACCCAGAATAGCAAAAACAATCCTATACAATAAAAGATCCTCTGGAAGAATCTCCATACCTGATCTCAACCTGTACTACAGAGCAACATTAATTAAAACAGCATGGTACTGGCAAAGCAATAGGCTGGTGGATCAATGGAATCGAATTGAAGACCCAGAGATGAATCCACACACATTTGCTCACTTGATTTTTGACAAAGAAGAGAAATCTATTCAATGGAAAAATGATAGCATCTTCAACAAACGATGCTGGTCTAACTGGATGTCTACATGTAGAAAAATGCAATTAGACCCTTACTTGTCACCATGCACAAAACTCAAGTCCAAGTGGATTAAAGACCTCACCTTAAAACCGGAGACATTAATTCAGTTAGAGGAAAAAGTGGGGAAGAGCCTGGGACACATAGGCACAGGAAACAACTTCTAGAACAGTACACCAACAGGCCAGGTCTTAATGTCAACAATTAATTAATGGGACCTCATGAGGCTGAGAAGCTTCTGTAAGGCAGGAGACACTGTCAGTAGAACAAAGCAACAGCCTACAGACTGGGAAAAGATCTTTACCAACCCTTCATCTGACAAAGGTTTAATATCCAAAATATATAAAGAACTCAAGAAATTAAACACCACAAAACCAAACAACCCAATTGTGAAATGGGGTTTGGAACTTAACAGAGAATTCTCAACAGAGGAATATCAAATGGCCAAGAAACACTTAAAGAAATGCTCATCCTTGTTAGTCATCAGAGAAATACAAATCAAAACGACACTGAGATTCCATCTTACACCCATCAGAATAGCTAACATCAAAAACTCAAATGACACCACATGTTGGCGATTATGTGGAGAGAGAGGAACACTCCTTCATTGCTGGTGGGAATGCAAACTAGTACAACCACTTTGGAAAGCTATCTGGCACTTTCTCAGAAAAATGGGAATAGGGCTTCCTCAAGACCCAGCTATCCCACTCCTTGGAATATACCCAGAAAATGCCCTACCACACAACAGGGACATATGCTCAACCATGTGTTCATAGCTGCTTTATACATAATAGTCAGAACATGGAAACAGCCTAAGTGTCCCTCAGTAGAAGAATGGACTAAGAAACTGTGGTACATTTACACTATGGAATACTACCCAGCTATGAAAAACAAGGAATTCCCAAAATTTGTGGACAAATGGATTGATCTAGAAATTATCATAATGAGTGAGTTCACCCAGAAGCAAAAAGAGACAAACGATATATACTCACTTATATCAAAACACTAGTCCAAGGGATACATACCATGAAAAACTTTACTTACCAAGAAAGTGGGTCAGAGGAGAGGACATCCTATTAAGACTTCAGGCAAGAGTAGCATGGAAGAATGGGGAAATAGTAGGTCCAGGACCATAAGGTCCTGGAAACCTACAAGAAGAACTTTATGACAGGCAGATCTGGGTCCTGGGGTCCTCCTCAAACTAAGGCACCAACCAAGGAGAATATAGGCAGTAAACTTCGAACCCCTACCAAGACCTAGCTGACAAACATGATATTCTCCACCATTGAGTGGAGAGTAAGAACTGACGCTCACACGAACTCTGCTGCCCTTTTTCTGACCACATCCCCTGGATGGGGAGGCCTGGCGGCACTCAGAGGAAGAATAGCAAGTTACCAAGAAGAGACTCGATATTCTAAGAGCATATATAGTGAGAGGAGGTCTCCCTCAATCACAGACATAGGGGAGGGGAGAAGGGGGGAAGTGGGAGGGAGGGAAGAATGGGAGGAAACAGGGGAAGAGCTAACAATTGAGATGTAATACGAATAAAGTAATAAAAAAATGATTAATTCAAAAATCATTATTGTTATTGTTTGCAATGGGTTTTTAATAGGCAATGTACATAGTCTTTATATTGTAGAAGAAATTAAATACTTTTAGAGATTTAGAACATTTTAGAATTTAATTTACATATGAAGTTAATAATACAGTAAACATTATTTGGTTGGATTAAGTTATTCAAGAATTTATTTTAAATGAATGGGACTTGATTAAATGGCTTAATTTTTCAGAATAAAATGTAGTTTTTAATTAGTAAAAATCAATTATAAACCACTAATATTTGAGCAAATATTTTTCCTTTAACATCTTCAAATGAAACACGATACAATTTCATAATTTTATAATGATTTCAATTTTAGCTTAAGAATGATTACCTTAGAGCAAATGGCACAGATTTGTTTCTGCTTTCCATCCTCAAACAAACCATTAAAATCTACCATAATTTTAAAATAATTTTATTATCAGCTCAAAATAATCACTGCATAATTATATACTTATGATAGTATCAAAATATCCATTTAGTGTATTATGAGTAACTCATTACAATATAATTATTTGGTCATAATTTATTTCAGAATTTTAAAAATATAATCAGAACACTTGCAGGGAAGACTTAAAATATTGAACTTAAATGATGTAATCTTAATTTTTATTTACTCATATTTCTTTTTTAATAGACTCCTATTTTATCTTACTTTTTTACAGATACATTAATATTATCATGCATATATACAATAAACTATGTAAAGCAAGAAGCATCATGAAACAATCAGGATTTATAGAAATGTTACATTCATTGTATTTTGGCTATTTGTGTTTGGAAGCATTGAAGAAAATATCATTCCTATCCTGGTGAGTCTAAAATTCTGAATGTAAATCAATATCTATCATATCTCTTCATTATAAACTTTAAAACATCTATCTAGACCTAAAAACGTCTTAGCCTCTAAACAACTAAGCTTCACTGTAAAGCTAAATGATCTGGTCTTCAACTCCATCAGCGGCTTGACAAGGAATAAAATTAATTACCCTAGTAAACAGGGAATGTGAGTTAGCAGCTTCCAAAATGAGAAGTGGACAAGAACAGTTTGCTGCCTGAACAGTCACCCAGAACTCTCTCTAAAGTTGGAGCATCATCTTCAGCCTTCTGGCCCAGTATATCTGACAGACATATTTGTAAGGTAGGAACTATTGAGGACTTGCTTACCCTGTCTTGGTAGAGTTTGGCCATGGACTCTGTCTGCATCCAAATTTGCCTGTTTTTGGCAGAACTCTGACTGTGGCAGAAATGAGGACATTTTGCTCAGTGGATGGTTTGGCCCTTTGAAGCCATCTCCATAAGGAAATACTCTGATGCTCATAATCTTTGAGTTAGGCTGGGTGTTGCCAGGAGCTAACCTGTTTCTTTGTCAATGAATCTTTAAAATAATAAAAACATCATTGAATGCCATATTCTGTATGTCTCTGAAGTTTTTGAAGACTTTATCTATCTCTTTTACCTTATTTTTCTGTAGAATCTTATCTATCTGTTACACCTAGGATGTATTTTCTTGTGATAAAAATAGACTAGTAATTGGCATGACCATATTTGATCAACTAACAATTAACTTGTATAACTTATTTATCCTAAACAGTCTGCCATAGCACTTTCAAAGTATTGGAAGTAAACGTTATGTGAGTTGTATGGGTATAATATCTCATATTAGAGTAGAAATATATACATATATATATATATATATATATATATAATATGTGTGAAGAATAATGCTCAGATGTAGTATATATGCAGTATTTGTATCCTTTTGTGTCCCACAATATGGGGAGTGGGGACTACTTCTGACATGGACTCTGGACCCCCCAACTTTGGCAGGGTAGACTTTCCAGGCCACAAAGGAAGATGATACAGATAGTACAGTTGAGTCTTGATAGGCTGAGATCAGATAATAAGAGAGGAGCGCTTCCCTTTCTGAGGGCTAGGGGAGGGATGGAGAGGGGATGAGGGATGTGGCATTGGGAGGTGATGAGGGAGGGAGCTGCATTCTGGATGTGAAGAATTCAAACTGCAGAACAATGAGATAAGTTATATTGCGAATCCCACTGTATGAGAATAATTCTGAGATTGGCTGAGATAGGCAAGACTGTGCATAGACAGTGCTTCTTGTTGGTTACAGAATCCCTGTGATTTATTATTAGATGCCATTCTTCATATGGCATGAATAAAGAGTTACAGATGTCTTTCTTCTGCTCATACAAAGAGCAGAAAACTAGCCTTAATTGTTCTGTGTATCACGTACACCTCATACATTTATAATTTTAGGATGGTATTATGCTTGTGAGAAATTATATGTTTTCAGTACAAAAGCACCAGACCCTAATGCTGGATCAAACCTGACAGGATTCATTCCTCTCAGCATGCTGGACACTGACATCCTGCATCCTTCATGTTCCAGCACCACTGGGTTCAGTTACTGTGCCTCATCAGAACAGGACAGCTCCTAGGACATTTACTCACATTTCTGTAAGTTGTAGAGAAATTGCTAAAACCTCTGGGCTTGACAGTTATAATATGGTGACCATCTGAAGTTGTGATTCAATCTTATTAGCCAAACTACAATCTCTTAAAATGTATTTATATATGTACAACATATAACCACATATTTATAGGAAAATATTTATAAGTTTTAAAATAAATACATCTCCCTAATAAGTATTTTTCTTTGAAAAGTCCAATTTTATTTCTTTTCCCATTTTAAAACAAGATTATTTATATATTAGATAATTACATTAAATCATTCAGCAATATTTTCTAGTAAGTATGTCAGACATTGTGAAGTGTATTTGTAAAATTTAAAGCTCATCTTAGAATCTGACATGGAGGCCAGGCTGTTTTACACTTGAATATGAGACTAATACCTGGATAAGTGTAAAATTTTAGTCTGAATTGAAAAGTAATCAAACCTTCAGATTCACTTAAAGAAAGGGCCTATTGTGGTTAATATGGTTTTTATTAATTACAAGATCGTTAAAGAATAGCTAAATGGAACCAAAGAAACCCAGCACTCTACCTTCCCAAATTAATTTAAATCTCTAATCAGAGTCTGCTCCCACTACTGGAGACAAATTTATTGGTCTGATTCACAAATATCTGTGCTCAGACACACCATACCCACTAGCAAGCCTACTACATTCGACTGTCTTTCCTAAGGCTAATTTATTTAATATAGTCCACAGATTCCACATTTGAGAATCAGTGTAGTGTGTACACAGAACTAGATGAAAGGCTTTCCTGACTAGATGGATGCCTATCTCTGATGAACACCCTCAGCCATCTGCTTCCATTTTTTGGAGTTACAAATATAGGGCTCAGTAATACAGACAAGAGAAGTACTGGGCTATCTTTAGAATTTCACTTTAGGTAGCATGATCCTAAGCAAGGTTAAAAACAATAGGCCTGGCTCCTACTGTTGCTCTCATTGAGCAGTTATTCAACCTGTGACAGAAGAGAAGAGGTGGAGAGGTAAGACTAAGCTGATGCCAATGTGTTTCAGGCTCTTCCTTAATTTTTCTTCTAATCAATGTAATCTCTCCGGTTTTATGTTAAGATCTTTAATCCACTTGGATTCCAGTTTTGTGCATGGTGACAAATATGGGTTCAGTTGCATTTTTTTTTATGTAGACATGCAGTTAGACCAGCACCATTTGTTGAAGATGCTATTCTTTTTCCATTGAATAGATTTGGCTTCTTTGTCAAAAATCAAGTGACCGTATGTGTATGGATTCATTTCTGGTCTTTGATTCGATTCCATTGATCAATCAGCCTATTGCTGTGCCAGTACCATGCTATTTTAATTAATGTTGCTCCATAGTACAGGTTGAGATCAGGTATGGAGATTCCTCTGGAGGATCTTTTATTGTATAGGATTGTTTTTGCTCTACTGGGTTTTTTGTTTTTCCATGTGAATTTGAGAATTGATCTTTCAATATCTTTAAAATATTGTGTAGGTATTTTGATAGGGATTGCATTGAATCTGTAAATTGCTTTTGGTAAGATGATCATTTTTACTATGTTAATTCTCCCAATCCATGAACAAGATCCCTTCATCTTCTGATGTCATGTTCAATCTCTTTTTTCAGAGAGTTAAAGTTTTTTTTCAAATAAGTCCTTCACTTGCTTGGTTAGAGTTACTCAAGGAAAGAATTAGCAGGATACCAAAATGAGACTTGATAGCCTATGACCATATAGTGGAGGAGGAGGTTCCCCTCAGTCATAGACCTAGGGTGAAAGAGGGAGGGAGGGAGGAATTAGAGGATACAAGTGATGGAATAACAATTGAGTTGTAATCAGAATAAATTAATAATTTTTTAAAAACTCAAATGGTATATACTCACTTATATCTGCATACTAGCCCAAGGGGCAAGTCCCATGAAAGCCTTCACTTACCAGGAAACTGGGACAGAGGGGAGGACATCCCATTGGGACTCTAGATGAGAGAGAGAAGCATGGGAGAATAGCAAAGTAGAAGGATCCAGAGGGTCCTAAAAACCTACAGGTAGAACATTATGATAGGCAGATTTGGGCACAGCGGTCCCGCTCAAACTAAGGCACCAGCCAAGGACAAAACAGGCGGTAAACTTTAAACCCCTACCCAGATCTAGCCAATGGTCAGAACATTCTCTACACTTGAGTGGAGAGTGGGATATGTCTTTCACACATACTCTGGTGCCTCATATTTGACCATGTCCCCTGGAGGGGGAGACCTGGTGGCACTCAGAGGAAGGATAGGAGGTTACCAAGAAGAGACTTGATACCCTATGAGCATATACAGGGGGAGGAAATCCCCCTCAGTCACAGTCATAGGGGAGGGGAATAAGGGGAAACTGGGAGGGAGGGAAGAATGGGAGGATACAAGGGATGGGATAACCATTGAGATGTAACAGGAATAAATTAATTAAAATTTTAAAAAAGAATAAATTAATAAAATAAAATTTAAAAATTAAAAAAAAAAGACTAAGCCAAATAAGGGTAAAATTTTGTATTTTTATTTGTGTATTTGGCAATGTGGCATGGAATCCCTATTCAATTACACCCAGAGCACTCCCACAGATGGTGAAGCTCTTATGAAAATGAAC
>OU015749.1:71900439-71921372 GCA_907169655.1 Acomys percivali
AGAGAGAGAGAGAGAGAGAGAGAGAGAGAGAGAGAGAGAGAGAGAGAAATCCTGTCTAAAATAACATGTCTGTCTGGAGTTCAGGGTGTAAAGAAGGTGAGATATCCATAAGGCCTTATGAATGGCCATTGGGAGACAGAAGGAGACAGATAGATTATGAATTCAGGTGGCTAGTCTGGCCTAAATAGTGAATTCAGAGACAATAAAGGCTACATAAAGAGACTGACCCTGTCTGTGAAAAACCAAGCAAAAAACAAACAAATGAGAGTTTTCCTGTGAAACCTGAAAATGCCTGACTTTCACATCAGCCAGCCATGAAGGCTGCTCTACCTTCACCTCCAAGGAGAAGTAGGGTGTAACTGGAAGATAATTAAGAGATAAGCATACCTAAGCACTTCAGTCAAGCAGCAGCCTCACTCACCCTTTGGTAGAAATTTGTTTTCATTATTGCCAGTATTGAAGAAGTAGAAACACAAGCAATTCTAACCAGTGAATGCTAGACTTCTGAAGGGAATTGCATAGTTACTCATGAAAAGCTGTTTAAAGGTTAGTGCAGCTTGTGAAGTAAGTATTTAATTATGATACTGAATTCACAAAATTATAATTTATTTCTAGAAAGATGGTTTGTTAATACAATAATTATCTTAAAAATAAAATTATGGTCCAGTGATATAGCTCATAAACTAAATACATTTACCACATAATCCTGATGACCTCTGTACAATATCTGGAACACACAGTGGAAGGAGAAATCCAATTCCTGAAGTTATCCTTAGACCTCCACATAAAAACATGAACCTGCACGCACGCGCGCACACACACACACACACACACACACACGAGAGAGAGAGAGAGAGAGAGAGAGAGAGAGAGAGAGAGAGAGAGAGAGAGAGAGAGACAGACAGACAGACAGACAGACAGACAGAGAGAGAGACAAAGACAGAGACAGAGAGACAGAGAGAAAGACAGAGACAGACAGACTGACAGACAGATAGACAGAGTTACATATAAAATTGTGTAGTTACAAGACCTCGATGGTACCTACACTTAGAGATTGCAGGAAAGCAGAAGTCTTAACTGGAACTAATGAAATCTAGGTGAGGATGGGGTTTTTTTTTTATGACAATCACAGTTTTGATTATGACAGTTTCTCATGCCTTATGCATTTCCCAGGGTAAATAGCTGTGAATAAAAATCAAGTTCTGTAAGCTTCCATTATTCACCATTCCTGAAGCTCTACAAAATTCAGAGAGGAGAGAACATGGGGCTCCATAGAACAAGTGTAGACTGTGAAGAAGGTATGCTTTGCTCAATGAAAAATTATGTGACAAAAGCTTAAAAGCAATGACCAATAAGGAATAAATAAGTGAATAATTTTCTGAAAATACGCAAGACAATGAGTGCAAAGAAATATATGACTATATCAAGTCAATTTTGATACTTTTGTTTCAATGGCATACATTGAAAATTTGGGAAAGAAAAACTGACATCCTCACCATCATGTTTATCACGTAAGGCTGCTATAAAGCCCCAATATTTTGTTGTATCATCTTCCCTCTGCTAATACTACCTAAATGCTTGAGAGGTAACATATATTACTCAAAATTTAGGGATGAGCCTTTATTTACTATGGTCTATTAAAGGTGCTGCTAACTACACCACGAGATTTAAACTGTGCCCATGAAAAGGGGCCTATGCTGTCAACATATGCTACTATTGGTTGCCTTTAGAGTTTTGTTCGAAGACAGTCAAGATAATCCCAACATCAGTGTCAGACATATTCTTGCCAATGTATGAGTATGGAGCTTTGGACTTAAGTAGCCATTTGGACAGCATAAGGATGGCTGTGAAATAATGAAACAAGTTATATAGAGTACAGCCCAGAGACGGGAAATGGAGACTCCGAGTCACCCTTGAGCTAAACTTTATTTAGCTTTGCACTCTCCAGTTATAGAAGATGATGTATCCTCTCCATTGTCTAATGTGCTTTTAATGATTTTGTCTGACACTTAGATCAAGAACAATAAAAAATACCCTGGTGATATCCAAGTCATCTAAGACCTAGATTTCTGATTATGGCATAGTTTTCCCAGCATTACCTCCTCACCATTTTTACTGACACTACCTCTCTCTATTAGTATCATGTCCTGTATTCATTTCTGTATAATCTAGAAATAACTCAGATTTTCGTTAAATTATTGATATGTTTGCCCCTGCTAATTCTACTACAATTATTGGTTTGCAAAGAAGAAATAATGTTGCTGCATATGATCTTGGTGCTATCACTTGGCATTTCACAACCAATTGGACCATTCTCTTATGAAGACAATTCTCTTGCTCTCAGCATTCACCAGTTCATTGTCTGGGGTTGAAGCCCCTTGAGATCTCTCTCTCTCTCTCTCTCTCTCTCTCTCTCTCTCTCTCTCTCTCTCTCTCTCTCTCTCTCATGTGAACATGTCCATTGGTGTCACATGTACTCAGCTCTCATTCAGGCAACTATTTGATGATACATCATGGGTGTATACAGAGGGAGCAGATTTAATTTACATTTTAGGACTGTGTGTCCTAAGTGTGTATGTGTGTGTGTGAGTGTGTGTGTGTGTGTGTGTTGTGTGAAAAACAACAATTGAAGAAAGAGTTCATGAATTTGAGAAAGCAAAAGGTACATGGGAAGGGTGGAGTGAGGAGACATAAGCCTCTGTAATCCCAGCAGTCAGTGAGTCAGAGGCAAGTGTAGAGTCTCTGTTACTAAGGCAGCAGCAGAGATCAAAGCAGCGGCCATGGTGGTATTAGTGGTCCACCATCCCAAGCCAGGGTAGCCTGTGCCTAACTCCCAAATAAAAAGACTCAGGCTAACAGAAAGGATAGAGAAACAGGACACATAT
Organism: Acomys percivali; assembly: GCA_907169655.1. Classification (NCBI taxonomy): domain Eukaryota; kingdom Metazoa; phylum Chordata; class Mammalia; order Rodentia; family Muridae; genus Acomys; species Acomys percivali. The sequence goes on from OU015749.1 coordinate 71,903,325, forward strand.
TTTGCTGCGCACAAGAAATATACCTCAGCAATAAAGACAGATATTACTTCAGAGTAAAGGAATGGAAAAAAGTATTCCAAGAAAATGAACACAAGCAGCAAGTTGAAATAGCCAACGTATTATCTAATAAAATAGACTTTAAACCAAAATTAATCAAAAGATATGGAGAAGGATACTTTATATTCCTCAAAGGAAAAATACAGCGACGTGATTTATCAATCCTAAACATCTACACCCCAAATGCAAGGACACCCACATTCATAAAAAGAAATATTACTAAAGCTTAAATTGCGTATCAAACCCCACATATTAATAGTAGGAAATTTAAACATCCCTCCTTTACCAATAGACAGGTCATCAAGACAGAAACTAAACAGAGAAATAATGACAGTAACAGATGTTATGAATCAAATGGACCTAACGTATATCTACAGTATATTTCACCCAAACACAAAAGAACATACTTTCATTTTAGCATCTCATGAAACCTTCACCAAAATTGACCATATAGTAGAGCACAAAGCAAACGTTAACAGATATGAGAAAAATTGAAACAATTCCTTGTATCTTCTCAGACTACCATGGATTAAAGCTGGACTTCAGAAACAAAAGAAGACTACAAACTCATGGAATTTGACAACTCTCTACTCAATGATTATTGTGTTAGGAAAGAAATAAACCTGTGGAAAAATGGCAGAAGCACTAAGAGGGAAGCTAAGTGCTAAGATCCTTCACAAAAAATTGTAGAGATCTCACACTAGTGACTTATTAGCATACTTGAAAGGTCTAGAACAAAAATAAGCAAACATACTCAAGAGGAGGACATAGCAGGGAATAATCAGACTCAGGGCTGGAATCAATAAAATAGAAACAAGGAGAACAATACAATGAATCAACAAAACTAAGAGCTGTTTCTTTGAGAAAATGAAGACCATAGACAAACCCTTAGCCAAATTAAAACAAAGGCAGAGAGACAGTATCCACATTAACAATATAAGAAATGAAAAGAGGAATGTAAATTTAAAGAATCGTTAAGTCTTATTTCAAAAAACTATACTCAACAAAATTAGAATATATAAAAGAAATGGATAATTTTCTTGATAGAGAGGACCAAAGTTAAATCAATATCAGATAAATAATACACACACACACACACACACACACACACATACACACACATACATCATATAATAAGGACATTTCCCAACTATGTTCATAGTAGCTTTATTTGTAATAGCCAGAGAATGGAAACAACCTAGATATCCTTCACACACACACACACACACACACACACAAATGGATAAAGAAATTGTGATACATTTGTACAATGCAATAAAATTTAGGTATTAAAAACAAGGAAACCATGAAATTTTCAGGCAGATGGAAGGAACTAGAAAATATTATATAAGTGAGGTAACTCAGACACAGGAAGACACACATGATATGTACTCACTTATAAGTGAATTTTAGCCATATAGTACAGCATAACCATGCTATACTTCACTGACCTAAATAAGTTAAGTGTGGAGAGTGGGGACTGACTCTGACATGAACTCTGGTGCCCCATACTTGACCACTTCCCCTTGGTGGGGAGGCCTGGTGGCACACAGAGAAATACTAGGCAGGCTACCAGGATGAGACCTGATAGTCTGTGATCATATGGTGGGAGTGGAGGTCTCCTTATATCACAGACCAAGGGGAGGGGGAATAGTGTAAAAGAGGGAAGGAGGGGAAAATGGGAGGAAACAAGTAAGGGGATAACAATTGAGATGTAATCTGAATAAATTAATAAGAAAATGATATCATGAAAAAAAAGAAGAAGCTAAGTAGCAAGGAGGGTCAAAGGAAGGATTAATGAATCTCCCTGAGAAGGTAAAATAGAATAGACAGAGGAAGTGATTCACAAGAAGGAAGAGGATAAGAATGCTGAGAAAAATGAGAGTTGGGATCTGATATGGGGAGAGCAATGTGGAGAGGACAGGAGGACAGGGGCTTGAAGAGGGAAGAGAAAACATGGCCTGGGACATCTCTGAGACAGGCTGGAGACTTACCACAGGGTAGGCCCCTAAAAGAATATGTGGGTGACTCTACCTGACACCCCCTACTAGTGATGGACATGGAAACTGAAGAGGCCACCCTCTAACAAGAATGGACTCCTAGTGGGCAGAGAATTACACCAATCCACCCCACAAATCTTTGACCCAAAATTTACCCTGCCTACAAAATGTTCAGGAAAAAAGAAAGAGCAAGCATTGAAAGAATGACCAACTAATGCCTTGGCCACACCATGTAAGAGAGCCAACCTCTGACACTATTAATGACACTCTGCTATGCTTACAGATGGGAGACCAGTATAACTGTCCTTTAAGAGGTCCCACCAAGCAACAGATCAAAACAGATGCTGAAACTCACAGCCAAACATTGGGCAGATCACAGAGAGCCTTGTGAAAGAATGATAGAAGGACCAGAGGGAATAGGAGCTCCACATGAGGACCAACAAAGCCAACTAATTAACCTGGGCCCAGGAGGTGGCTTGATGAGATTGAAACACCAACCAAAGACCATATATAGACTTCCCTTAGGGCATATATACTATGGACCTCATGGAGAGCTTGGCCTTCATATGGGTTCCCTAGTAACAGGTGTGGGGGATGTCCCTGACAAGGACTTTCTTGAATATTTTTTGATCACTAACCCCTGGAAGGGCTCACTTGCCAGGCCACCATGGTAGACGATGCACTCAGCTCTGTCGTGACTTGATGGGCTGGGATAAGTAGGTGAGGGGTTCCCATTTTCTGAGTGATAGGGGAAAGAGGATATGGGGAAGTGGGAGGGAGGGAGGTTGAAAGAGGGAGGAGAGAAGAGAGGTGCCTACGATTGGGATGTAAATGTGAATAAGTAAGTTAATTACTTAATATTTTTAAAGTCTCCCAACCAATAAAACCCAGGGCCAGAGGGTTTTAGAGCATAATTCTACCATACTTCTAAAGAAGACCTAAAGGCAATAATCCTCAAACTATTCCATAAAACAGAAACAGAAGCAACATTCTCAAACTCATTCTATGAGGCCAGATTCACTATGATACCTAAATCAAACAAAAATTCAAAAAAGAAGAATTTCCGAGCAATTTCCCTTATGAACATTCATTAAAAAATACTCAATATACAAACTGAATTCAAGAACACATCAAAGATATCATATACCATGATCAAATAGGTTTTATCTCAGGAATACAGCGATTTCTCAATATATGAAAATTCATCAATGTAATCCACCATATAAACATACTGAAACAAAAAATCATATGATCATCTCATTAGATGCTAAAAAAGCCTTTGACAAAATCCAACACCTCTTAATATTGGAGAGATCAGGGATACAAATATATATATATAATATATATAATATACATTTTTATATATATAAATTATATATTATATAAATTATATATATAAAATAATATATATATATATAAATATAATAAAGGCAATATACAGTAAGCCTATAGCCAACATCTCAAGTTAAACGGAGAGAAGCATAAAGCAATTGCACTAAAATCAGGGACAAAACAAAGCTACCAACTCTCTCCATATCTATTTAACATAGTACTTGAAGTTCTGTCTAGACTAATAAGGCAACTAAAGGAGATCAAGGAAGTAGGAACTGCAAAGAAAGACTTCAAAGTATTGTTATTCACAGATGATATGCTAGTATACACAAGTGACCCTGAAAATTCTACCAGAGAAAACCTTCCACAAAGTTTCTGGGTCCAAAATTAAGTAAAAAAAGTAGCCCTCTTTTATCCAAAAAAAATTGACTGAGAAAGAAATTAAGGAAAACAACAACCTTCATAATAGCCACAAATAATATAAAATATCTCAGTCAGTGTAACTCTAATCAAGTGAAAGACCAGTGTGACAAGAACTTCAAGCCTCTGCAGAAAGAAACTGAAGAAGATACCAGACGATGGAAAGATCTCTCAGACTCATGGATTGGAAGGATTTGCATAGCCAAGGAGAGTCAAAGGGAAGATGCTTGAATTTCACTCAGAACAGAAAATAAAATAGACATCTGAAGTAGATGGAGGGATGGAAGAGGATGAGAGAGAGCATAGGGAGATAAAATGGTTTGGAGACCAGGTATGCAGAGTTCAGGGGCAGGTGTATGTAGCATAGGACTTGCAGAGAGAACAGAAATAGGTGGGGGGTGCATGTCTAGGACATGGAGTCTTCAGGGAGTCCATGGGGGTGATCCCAGCTGAGACACCTAGCATCAGGGGTTAAGGAGCCTGAAGTTGCCACCTCCTATAGCCAGGACTCTCAATGGAGGGAAGTGGACACCAACCCACCCACGAGATCTTGGACCCAAAATTTGTCTTGTCTACAATAAATGTAAGGGTAAAGATGAAACAGATATTGAGGGAATGGTAAACTAATAACTGGCACAACTTTAGACTCACCCCGTGGGAGAGAGCCAACCCATGACACTGTTAATGATAGTCTGATATGCTAGTAGATAGCAACATAGCATAACTGTCTTTTGAGAGGCTTCCTCCAGCAGCTGGTGGAAACAGAGGCAGAGACCCACAGGAGAAGAATAGGCTGAGCTCTGGGAGTTCTATGGAAGAGTTGGAGGATGGAATGTAGGAGTTAGAATGGTCAAGGACACCATGAGAAGAGGGATGCTGTTCTCAATATGTGTGAGGGGGTAGATACTCTAGATTCCATCATCTAAAATGTACTTATATGTGGAAAATCATGTTAAATGTTGTGAATATTATCATAAGAGTTAGATTGATCCCTGGGATAGATGTGGTTAAAGGGGAGAACTGACCACATAAAGGTGTCCTCTGACCTCTACAAAATGTTCTGTAGTGTGCACACACTCACGCAAAATAAAGAAATGAATAATAAACAATAAACCCATAATGTGGAGAGTTATTTTCAGAAGCCATCCTTGTTGACCTCACATATATATATATATATATATATATATATATATATATATATATGTACATATATGCATGCCCCCTCTGTCTCTGTCTCTGTCTCTCTGTCACATACATGTTCATTTTTATTTTCATAAAATATCCTTAATAGCATAAAGTTATTTTCAGTCATACTATACTTTGCATGCTCCAACTGACTTACATGGGAAGAGAAAATGTGCTCCTGATTTCTGTTGGAATTTCTAATTCCCCTCTTAACAAGAAGACATTAAAGCACATGGAAGCAGTGATCATGCTATTTTTAGGTTGTCTGAGTCAATAAACTAACATCGTGCCACTGATTATTCATAATATCTTGCAATAAAGGCATGTGAGTTCATAGCAGAACATTAAATGAACTCTAACAGCACATGCAGGTACTTATCTTCAGTCATAAAATAGCGGCAAGAGAATACTGACTTATTGTGACTGCCAGTCATTGTGTAAATTGGAGCATCCGTTAGTGTGGCCGAGAGGTTGCTATCTATCTCTAGCAAAAGGGGCCCCATCACTGTGTTTTCTATTTTCCCTTTTATTTATTTTTTCATTTGTCTGTGTCTCCCTAGGAACTTTGGTTCACTGTATTTTGTCTAGCAAATGCTATTTTTAATTAATAAATGTTCTCTGTAGAACTCCAAAGTTAGAGACCGGGAATTGTTTGCCTTTCAATACAGCCTCCCATAGACTTTATATATGCTTCTTCTGGAATATGTTAAGTGCATGTCCCAGAAAAACAAACAAACAAAAAATAAACAAACATATCCTAAAATCTATAATATCTATTACTAAGATTGTATAAGACCAGTTGACTGGGTAAAACTTTCTAATTGAAAAAGTTTAAATGCTCCAGAACCAAAATCACCTCAGCTTTTCTTCAGTCACATTTAACTGCTGTTATTGCTTATGTGTCTACCCTAACGTCTTTTTTATTACCTAGTGAATCTTTAGCTTGTGTTAACTGAGAAGGCTAGTAGTTCCTGTCAGCTCAAATGTTAAGGATGCATATGTGTAAGGGGCCTAGGTCCAGCTCACACATGCCCTTTGGTTGGTGCTTCCATCTCTGTAAGCCTCCATGGGTCTAGGTTAGTTGACTCTGTTGTCTTCTTGCCCCATTCTTGTCTCCTATGCCTTCTTCTATCCTTCCCTCCCACTCTTTCTTAGGATTCCATGAGTTCTGTCTGATGCTTAGCTGTGAGTCTCAGCATCTGACTCAATCAGGAGCTGAGGGGCCTCTCAGAGAACAGTTAAGTAAGGCTCCTGTCTGTAACCATAAGAGAATACCATTAGTGGTGTCAGGGGTGGGCTCTTTGACATGAGGTGGGTTTCAGGCTGGGCCAGGATTGGTTGTAACTGATGGGCACTTTGATCTTCATGTGAGTGCCCTAGCAAGTTGAGCAGGTGCTACTTATGACAAGGACTCTGTTGTTTGCTTTGTATCACTTCTCCCTAACCAGGCAGCCTTGCCTGGCCTCACTGGGGGAGGAGGAGCTCAGTCCAGATTTGACTTGGTGTGCTGAGGTGGGTTAGTAATGGGCTCCCCTTTTCTGAGGACAGGTGAGCAGGGAATAGGTGGAAGAGAGTGGGAATTAGGGACTGGGAGGAAAGGAGGGGGGAACTATGGTAAGGGTGTAAAGTGATTGTATAAGTTCAAAATAATTTAAAACAATAAGGATATCCTCAGATATTTCAAGCCTATTTCAGAGATTTCCTCACTTTGCTAAAACCAGCCTGCCTCATGCCCCCTACAGTGAGCAGGATTAGTGCTTTTCCAAATGACTGCCTTTGTTTTGTGACTATAAACACTTCATGAAACTACTACATACAATCATGTCACTTAGAGCATACTGCATCCATGCTCTCAGACTGTGATCATTCATATTTAGGTCAGAATCAACACTCATTCTCTCAGAGGTGAGACTGTAGTTTGGACCCAAAGAGAGACCGTCCTCTCCAGTTTTTGCATGATACTTGTGTGCGATGCCGCCCTTCCTAGCAGTAGTCACTGGCTCCATGTGTGGACAGCTCATCTGTGGAACTCTAGGGTCATGCTTGGTGGAGCACTGTACTGTCATATCTAGGAAGTAAATACTGCTTTTTATTGATATTTGAAACATTTGAGGGCAGATTTTAGAGCCATGATTGTCTGAAAGATCATGATATTTCTCTTTAATTTCAGAGACTAAGCTTTAGTGTTGTGCAGCCACGATATTGGCTCCACAAGCACTCTTTCCCAAAGCCTTCCAGGAATGTCAAATGAAAGTTTGTGGGTCACTTTCAAGGTATAGGAGCCCTCATTAACTCAGTTGAGTTTCTTGGTGCCACATTCATCTATTTTGTTTAGGAATAGGTGCTATAATTAGTCATTATTTCTAATATGGGAATATTGCCTTAAGCTTAAAAAAAAAACTCCTAAGAAAACCACTAAAATCACAGGATTCATAAGTAAAGGGAGTCATAGGACATTACTATTTGAAATATCGGACGACACCTTGTGCCAGAGAAAATAGAACTAACCACGCGCAGGGATATTAATAAAAAAAAGCCATGAATATTTAGTTGTATGAAAAACATTGTAAAAATGGTGAAAGAAAAATTATAAGTGGTTTGGAAAATTAAACTCTGCATCTCTGCATCTGTGTCTCTCTAGGGAAAGTTCCATACTTCTCATTGATTTTGACAAGGTGTTCTGTGTGTAGACATTTTCTCCTTTCTTCCAACATTTTATCTATTTCATTGAGAAACTGTGACTTCCTACAATAATCCACTATATATTATAGCTATTGGGCTTTATGCTACTTTTAAAATAACCTCAATAGACTTTCAAGTAATTTATTTTATCCCTTATAACTCATCCTCCTACTTCCTTCTTTATGTTCTCCGTACTGTTTCTCCTCCAGCTCATCATCTTATTGCCATTGCTTGTTTGGTTTCCTTTTATTGACATGTCAGCTTACTATGTCACCCCAAACCAACATTTGCCAACTCCAGACTTCAAGAAATCCTCCTGCTTCAGGCTTTCGAGTGACAGTGTAGTTTTTCACCATCTTCAGCTCCTTCACTGAATCTTACTGTAGCACCCACCAAATTCATTTGAAATTTTATTTACTGCATAGTTTAGCAGTTGTACAAGCAGATATCAGTATGAGCATTATGTAGTATCATCTGGATATAGTAAAAGAGTCCAAGAGCTTTCCATTCATGTGTCCTGTAATGGAACTGAGGCAATATTTTTAAACTCTCTGGATATCCTAATATGCAAATAGACCTGAAAAATACTGGGGTGGTAATAAATTCTGAGAATGAATATTGACATATGGGCTAGGTAGCCAAGTAATACTTAATAGTAGAACTTGAATGAACAGGCTTGAGAATACTATCTTTAAATGTTATTATAGATAACCATGATTATTTTATTTTTACAAAAGGTTTCATAGCCTCTAAAAGGCTTGCAATATTATTTTCTCTTTTCTGCTAGAATCATGGTACATAATGAGAAATTGAGCTACCTAAAATGTTTGCTAACTAGTAACAAATGATTTTATGAGAAATATATACTTTGATTTAGAAAGTAAACAATAAAAATATAACGCATCACTGCTCCTTTGTATTAAGCAAATGTCAAATATTTTTAAGTTATCTTGACCATAAGAGTACTGCCTTCATTAGGTTTTTAAGAGAATTCAGCTTTAAAATATGTACATCTACAAATAATCATACTATATATATTCATAAATTAATAAATGCACACTGAAATATTTAAAATAAGTACATGATGTACATATACTTTACATATGTATACTTTTTGTAAAGATTTGTTTAATTATGTGTGTATGTATATATGCAAGTATGTATATGTGTAGGTATGTACATGTGAGTACAAATTCCCAAGAAGGCTAGAAAAGAGTATCACAACACACTGAGTAATAGGGGGTTATGCACCACATTAAGTTGGTGCTGAGAATTGAACTCAAATCCTCTGGTCACCCTGGAAGGTCAGAAGGTGCTCTAACTACTGAGCAATCTCTCCAGCTCCTGCTTTCATATGTTTTGAGGCAAGAACCACCCATGTTGGGAGCTAGTCCATGGTCACAGTGATGTCTTTGGGTCCGGTTATAATATTTAATAATTAATACATTCTTTTATGACATCTTGATTATATTCTGTTCAGTCCAAGCTAGCACTTGAATGAAAACACTAATTTCACTTGACATATCATTTGAGAACTTTATTGAGCCAGAAACCAATCTCCTTTGATATCTATGTCATTGTATTTTATTCTTTATGGCCACAGATGTATTGCAAACATTGATTCTTTTTTAAAATTTCAATCATAGATAACACATAAAATTATGCTTATAAAATAATAATAGGAAATTCATATTCATTATATTCATATAATGTGTTGATTAAAATAATTAATATTTTAAGAGTTAGTATATATCAAACATTGGTTTTTGAGATGGAGACTGTGGCAGTAGGAGGAAAAACTAAATAGAATTATTTGTTCTTATAATGTATGATCTAGGGTCAAGAATGGTTAGCAAAGGCAGTTAGTCAAAATATATATTCCTTAACTATTTTCTATAGAACCATAGCAATGAAAGACATTAAAATTACCTGAGCAATCGAGTAGAGGTAGTCTTATTTTATTGAAGAACATGTATAAAGGACTATATTGAGAAAAACTTTTAAAACTTATATAAAATTATGATTCCCTCATAGAGCTTTGAATTAGCTTTGTCATGCAAACTACTTATTTTCCTTACCCCAGTGACATAGCTCTATGGAGAAGCAACCACCCTAATAAACTTTGTGCATTGCACACTCTTCATACATGTTCTCCTAATCTAAATGCCATAATAGAAATTATTTACAGTGATGTTATAGATTGTTCTCTCTTTTCACTCAGCCCAATAATTTTAATCATACACATCCAATCGATTACTTATAAGTTCTGCTTATTACAACTGACTAACAAAATGAGTATTTCACTTACTCTAGGGTGCTGCTTAAAATGAGAAATCCTGACAGAAGTCTCTACACAGAAAGTGGACTAAAGATAATATGCTGAGAGTGGTGAATATATACTATCCCAGCATGCAAGAAGCCTAAGCCTAGGTTGGTCTTACACTGAGCTCTAGACTAGCCAAAGCTACCGGATAAGATCCTGTCTCAGAAGGAAAATTTATGCAAAAAGATAGATTTTTAATTGCTTTCTTTGGAATCATAGGTTTTCCTGACTGGGATATTAAATTCTAACACTGTCTCATATAAGCCAGTCTGCAGTGTTCCTATTCTATAGGAGGTGCCTAGTCAAGATGCAGAAACTGAATGGAGTACTTGAACATGTTTTGTGATCTTAACTGGAGATGTAACAGCCTTGAGCTGGACAGTCATTGCCACTATTTCTCATCATCAATAGGAGTACTTGAGCACATGACACAAGTTAGCAATGACACTACTATAAAGATGGTTTAGTAAAACAGAAATTAAGAGGCAATGAAACAACACAGCAGGTGAAGTGACTGTCACAAAAGTTTGATGACTTAACTTTAAATCCTGGAACTCACTTAGAGGTGCCAGGAGAGAGAGAGAATCAACTCTACAAAGTTGTCCTCCGGCCCCCACCACTTAGATCATGGGTCACATATACATACAAACAGATCTTATACGTTTATTCATACATACACACTAACAGATAAGTAGGCATATAGACAGATGATAGAGATGAAGAAACAAACAAACGAACAAATAAATAAATGCGAATTAGTTCACTAGAAAGTTCAGCGGGAAACATTACCAAGAATGGGATATGAAATATATTTTCAAGTCAATGAAGCCAATTATTAGAAGAAAAATACTCCCATGCATTCTTAATGTAATTTATCTGAGTGTGAGTCATCTTGAAAGTTAAAGGCATGTGAGGAGTGATGCCTGGTCTAAGACTTGCAGCTAGGATATATCATATCATCATTACCACGGTGCTGTGGCTCAAGTTCTCTGTCTTCCCAAATGAACTGTCTCTCATTAGGGTGGTGACAGAAGCAAGTGAACAAGAACTCATAGAGAAAGTTGCCTTAAGAGCCTAGTGTTAAGGCTGTGCTGCACAGGGGAGCTGTTACCTGGGCGGAGAAGAATCTTGTGTCCATTGACTAGCTAGAGAAATGAGAAAGTGCAAAGTCAACTCCAAGATTCCATTAGTGTTTCTCTGTTCACCAAGTTCTACTGTGATATCAAGCGATCATTTCAAAGTCTTTGCATATGTGGAGTTAAGTGGAGCTTTCAAAGCAATCAGCACTAGAGTTGAGATTCAGATGTACCTAATGTCAAAGGCTTTTTGTTCATTTGTTTGCCTGTTTCTTTATTGTGTGAGGAGTAAAACCTGGGCCTTATCCAGAGCAAGCAAATTGGCCTCAAAGGAAAAGCTTAGCAGTTCAGAGTGTAAATTTATCTCATAAAGGACCAGAGTTCAGTTCCCAGCACCTATGTCAGTCTGCTCATGACTACTTGCAACTGCACTGCCAGGAGGGCTTGCCAATTCTGACCACACAGGCCCATGCACTCATATGTACAAACCTACATATGGGTAGGCAGGCGATAAAAAATTGAAAGAAAAGTCAAGCAGGCAAGCACTTCACCACTAGGCTCTGTCCCAAGCTCAAAGCCTTGGAAACTAAAAATAGTTAAACTGAAATTTTAAAACATTTTAATGCTATCTATAATTGAAAATAGATGTGAAAGTATAAATAGCTGTGCTGAAAATAGCACACATTTTCTCCATGCTAAAACTAGATCTATGACTATTGATCACTAATGGGACAAAATTAGAGTGTGTCAAATTCTACTGAGTAATTTTGAGTGAATATAAAGGACTTTCTGATCTCATTTTTAGAGAACATTTTCCCTTTGATTTTAATTGAATTTAGTTTACTTTATTGTTGGTAGAGTTTAAATCCAAGGTCTTTGACCATGCTAAGCAAACATTCTATCATTAAGCTGACTCCTAGAAAATTACTTTAAAAACAGTAAATCTTTTTGATAACTCCCTTGCTTATATATTTTGTACATGGTATTTCAAGACAAATTTAGGAAATAGCAGAGGTGCTGTGTCATCTACAATTTTTAATTTCATGGCAATTATGTCATAACCATCTGGAAAAATGTAAAGAGAAAACTTTTTTTCTTAAAAAGCATATGCTGTTTAACATGCAAACTGATGCTTTATTCTTAGTAACAATGAGAGATATTGATGAAGTGAAATTTATAGATTTATATGATTGTCTTCCATTTTCATTCTTGCTTTGTGTAATTAAAAGTAAAAGTCAGTGTTAGCCACTTTTAAATGAATTACAGGAAGGAAGTCAGGGGGAATGAGGTAGGAACTGTGGTTGCCAGGCCTCAAGTTGTGCAGCAGAGAGCCTGGCGCCCTCTTCTCACTGTTCATGCCCCACCCTCTCTTTACCTTACATTTTCACAGCCATTCAGCTTTGGAGCCAAACCCTTATATATTCTGGTCTATGGCCTCTAATAAGACAATCTGGATTAACTGTTTAATTTCTGTTGGCTTTCTTTGATATTATTTGCCTCCTCACAGTTTTGTCATATGCTATAAGATTCAAGATTCATTTTTTTCTTGATAGAAAACTCTAATATAGAGCCCCAAAATGAGAAATCTAATAGAGAACACAAAGAAAAAAAACCTTGTGGCATAGTCAGTTTTGACTTTTCAAGGGGAAATTAACCTCTGAAAACTGGGTGTCTAGTTTAAGAAAAAAGGTTTCTAGAGAGTTTTTAATTTAAATTAATTTAAGAAAATTTATTCACTTTACATCCCCAGTTTAGCCCCCTCCCTGGTCTCTTCCTGGCACCACCCACTTCCTCGTATATGCCCATCCCCCAGTCCTCAGACAGAGAGTAGGAGCCTCCCTCTCCTACCAAATGAGCCCATTCTATCAAGTCTCATCAGGACTGCCTGCATTCTCTTCCTCTGTAGCATGGTAAGCACCCTGCCAGGGAGAAGTGATTGAAGACCAGGCAACTGATGCCTTGACTGAGACAGGCCCTGTTCCACTTACTAGAGGACCCATATGGGAACCTATCAGCTACTTCTGAGCTTGAGGCTTAGATCCTCTCCCTGCATGGTCCCTGTTTGATGCATCCATCTCCACAGATCCCCTGGGCCCAAATATGTTGGGTCTGTTGGTCTTCTTGTGGATCTGTTGTCACCTCAGGGTCCTTTTATTCCTCAACTCTTCCATAAGACTGCCTGCGCTCTGCCCAATATTTGGTTGTGAGAGTCAGCTTCTGCTTTAATCCCTTGCTGGGTTGAGTCTATCAAAGGATATCTATGGTAGGCTCCAGTCCTATTCTCTCTCTTCAACCACTCCTAGTGTCTATTCTATTTCACCTTCTGAATGAGAATTAAGCATCCTCCTTAGGGTGCCTTTTGTTACTAATCTTCTTTAGGTCTGTAAAGTATAGTGTGGTTGTCATGTATTATATGGCTAATATTGGCTTATAAGTGAGTATATACCACGTGTGTCCATCTGGGTCTGGGTTACCTCACTCAGGATGATATTTTCTAGTTCCATCTATTTACCAGCAAATTTCATTATTTCCTTGTTTTTAATAGCTGAGTAGTATTCCATTGTATAAATGTCCCATAATTTCTTTATCTATTCTTGAATTGAAGGACATTTGGGTTGTCTACAAACTCTGCTATTACAAATAAAGCTTCTATGAACATTGTTGAGCAAATGCCCTTAGTGTATGGTGGAACATCTTTCAGGTATATGCCCAGGAGTGCTATAGCTGGGCCTTGAAATAGAGCTGTTCCCAATTTTCTGAGAAAGAATGAGATTAATTTCCAAAATAATTGTACAAATTTACACTCCCACTAGCAATGGAGGACTGTACTCTTCACCAGCATGTGCTGTCACTTGAGTTTTTGATCTTAGCCATTCTGATAGGTGTAAAATGGAATCTCATAGTCATTTAGATTTGCATTTCCCAGATGACTAATGAATTTGATCATATCTTTAAGTGTTTCACAGTCATATGATATTCTTCTGTTGAGAATTCTGTGTTTATATCTGTACCCCATTTAAAACTTTACGTGCTTTGTTGGTGTTTAATTTGAGTTCATTATAAATTTTGGATATTAGCTCTCTGTTGGTTGTAGGGTTGCTGAAGATCTTTTACATGTCTGTAGGTTGTCATTTTGTTTGATTGACTGTGCCCTTTGCTTTATAGGAGATTTTCAGTTTCATAAGGTCCAATATATTATTTATTGATCTTAGAGCCTGCGTGGTACGTGTTCTGTTCAGGAAGTTGTCTCCTGTGCCAATGAGTTCAAGGCCTTTCCCCACTCTCTCTTCTAATAGATTTAGTGATTTATTTTAAGGTCTTTGATCCACTTATACTTGAGTTTTGTGTAGGGTGATAAATATGGATCTATTTGCATTTTTCTACATGTAGATATCCATTAGACCAGCACCACATGTTGAAGATGCTATGTATTTTCCATTGTATGGTTTTGGCTTCTTTGTCAAAAATAAAGTGTTCTTATGTGTGTCAGTTTCATTATGGGTCTCCCACTCAATTCCATTTACTGACGAGTCTTATTCTATGCCAGTATCATGTAATTTTTATTACATTCTCTATAGTACAGCTTGAGATTAGGGATGAGGTTACCTCCAGAAGATTTTATATTGTACTGGTTCATCTTAGCTATCTTGCTTTTTGTTTGTTTATTTGCTTGTTGGTTTGTTTTTCATATGAATTTTAGAATTATTATTTCAAGGTCTGTAAAGAATTGCGTTGGTATTTTGATGAGAATTGGCTTGAAACTTTAGATTGATTTTTGAAAGATGGCCATTTTTACTGTGTTAATCCTACCAATTCACAGGCATGGGAAATTGTTCCATATTCTGATATGTTCTTCATTATGTTTCTTCAAAGGCTTTAATTTTTTCATACATGTCTTTCACTTGCTTAGTTGGAATTACACCAAAACACTTTATGATAGTTTTGGCTATTTTGAAGGGTATTTTTCCCATAAAATCTTTCTCAGATTTTTTTTTTTTTTTGTATACAGGAGGGCTACTAATTTTCTGAGTTAATTTTATAAATAGTCATTTTGCTGGAAAGTTCTGCAAATGTCTGATAGATCCATTTGATTCATAGCATCTGTTAGTGTCATTATTCCTCTGTTTATTTTTTGTTTTGCTTACCTATTCTTTGGTGAGATGGGAGTATTGAAGTCATCCATTATTAATGTATGGGGATTGATGTGTGGTTTAAGTTTCATTAATTTTTTTTTTTACAAACATGATTGCTCTTTTATTTGGGGTATAGATATTCAGAATTGAGATGTCATCTTGGTGGATTTTTCCTTTGATGACTATGAAGTGTCCTTCCCTATCTCTTTTGATTAATTTTAGTTGAATGTCTATTTTATTTGATATTAGAATGGCTGCTCCAGCTTGCTTCTTGGTTAAGTTTGCTTGGAAAACCTTTTTTTACAGACTTTTACTCTTAGGTAATGTCTATCTTTGTGACAGAGGTATGTTTCTTGCATGCAGCAGAATAATGGGTCCTACTTATACATCCATTCTGTTCATCTGTGTCTTTTCACTGGAGAGTTGAATCCATTGGTGTTGAGAGACACTAATGACCAGTGGCTGTTAGTTCCCTTTAGTGTGATGTGGTTGTGGTAGTATGTTTGTGTGTTTGTCTTCTTTTGGTTTTGCTCTAGTGAAGTTATTTATATCCTGTGCGGGTTTTTTTGGGGGGGCATGTAGTTATGCTGCTCTGGTGGGAGTTTTCCTAGTATCTTCTGTAGTGCTGAGTTTATGCATAGGTATTGTATATATTTGCTTCTCTCTTGGAATATCTTGTTTTCTCCATCTCTGGTGACTGAAAGTATAGACTGAAAGGTATAGAATTTGTGGTCTTTTAGAGTTTGTAAGACATCTGCATAGGCTCTTCTGGCTTTTATTTTTTCTGCTGAGAAGTCAGGTATGATTCTGATAGGTTTGCCATTATATGTTATTTGGCATTTTTCCTTGCTGCTTTTAATATTTTTCTTTGTTCTGTACACTTAATATTTTGATTATTATGTGATGGGAGGATTTTCTTTTCTGGCTCAATCTATTTGGCATTCTGTATGTCTCTTGTATGGTATTAGGAATCTCTTTTTTTTAGATTGGGGAAATTTTCTTCTACGATTTCGTTTATAATGTTTTCTGGGCTTTGGAGTGAGGAATCGTCTCTTCCTTCTCTTCCTAATATTCTTATGTTCCATCTTTTCATGGTGGCCTTCATTTCTTGAATGTTTTGTGTCAGGAATTTTTTAGGTTTAACATTTTCTTTGGAGGATAAGTTTCTTTCTTCAACTGTATCATCTATGCTGAGATTCTTTCCTCCATTTCTTGTTTTCTATTGGAGATGCTTACCTCTGTAGATCCTGCTTTCTTCTCTGAGTTTTCCATCTCTAGGAATTCATCAACTTGTGTCTTCTTTATTGTTTCTATTTCCATCTTCATATCTTGAACTGTTTTATTGATCTTCTTCAACTATTTGTTTGTATTTTCCTATTTCTTTGAGTGATTTATTCATTTCCTCTTTTAAGGACTCTACTCTATTTCTTTAAGGTTTTCCCTTTTCAAGACCATTATCTTTTTCATTAGCATAGCATTAATGTCATTTTCTTGTGTTTCAGTTGTGTTATGATATCTAGGGCTGCTTTCCATTAGATAACTGGGTTCTGGAAATACCATATTGCACTGGTTTTTGCTAATTTTATTTTAAGTTGGCCTTTAGCTATCTAGTTGTCTCTGGCATTGTGTGGTAGTTTCTGGTTCCTTCTGGAGTTCTTGGGGGTGTAGGAAGATCCCTGCCCAGGAGGCTGTATATTCTTGTAAGATCCTTCTCTGGGTTGTTGAGTGTGGTCTCCAATTGATGGGTGGTTATCAGAGAATTGCCTGTGACTCTCTTCAGATATATGATCCTCAGAACTGACTAGGCTCCTCAAGAGCCTGAGGGCCTTCTCTGGCCATGGTAAGTCCCAGAGGCATACCAGCTTTCTGCCCTGAGATGAAAGAGCTCCGTCTGCCCATATAATTCTCAGACATTATGATCACTGGGCTGGAGGCAGCCCATTTTGAAAAACCTTTGAGCTCAAAGGTCAGGCCACTCTCCTTAGGGAGAAGTGTTATGCTTTGGAGCAGAAACTGGGGTTGTTTACATGGATCTCAGGAATCAGGAGACCCAAAGTTAGAGCTGTGCACCCCACTGCCTGTAAGGTAGCCTCTCATGATAGTGAGAGTATAAGGGTGGCCAGAGGCTGAGCCTTTGCTTGGTGGGAACTCGGGGAATTTACCTGGGATTAGCATGGTGAACTGAGGTTGGACCCGCTCATTTCCCTCACAGTAGGCTCTCCTCTCACCTGGGAAACACAAACACTGCTGTTTTGGGGTCCATAGAACTGCCTTTAGATCATTCAGCAAAAGCTGTAGTTCTGTTGTTCAGATAACATGCAAGCCAGTGCTGACATCTTAGCTTCCTAGAGATTTTACTCTCCCATTAGGTTCTTATACATTCCCATGTGCACTTTTGTCTTATTAAGAGAGGGCAAATGTCTACGAGCACATCTTCCCCTGACATTAGAACTTTGGCTCCCAGGGAGAGAGCGATCTCCCATCAACCAGTCTTTCCATTCAACAAATATTTCTTCAGAGCTGGGGAGCTGGTTAGAGAGTAAGCTATATTCATACAAGCTGATGATATGTGTTTAGATCCCCAGATCCTCCATAAATGTCAGGCATGGGACTGTGCACCTGTAATCCCAAGACTGGGAAGGTGGAGATGTAAGGATTCTTGGGTCTCCCTGGTCAATCATCCTAATCAAAGAGCTGTAGGTTCAATAATAGGCTCTATCTAAAAAACTAAGGGGAAGGCTTATTGAGCAAGGCACTCAGTATTGTCCTCAAGCCTCACCTACACACACACATACACACACACACACACACACACACACACACACACACACACACACACA
>OU015749.1:71921382-71973189 GCA_907169655.1 Acomys percivali
CACACACACACACACACACACACACACACACACACACACACACACACGTCCTTGCTGAAACATCAAGAGAAATCTCTGATATGTACAGTGTGCCGATTACAAAGGTGATCCAAGGATTCCAGTCTGAATATTTTTCTACTAATCAAACCTTTAAATGTCAAGTCTTAGTATGTAGCATGTGTATGCAGTTGCCTGGTATCGCATTCTTACCAAGGAAATGAAGGCAGGTTCTATTAGTCAATATTCAGTCTTAGGAGGTTAGCAGGAGCTGTTGTGCAAGTCATTTGCAGTTCTGTTGTCTCTGCCAAAGCATGGGAAGGTTGTGTGCAAATTAGGGCAGTTGTTATAGTTCAAGGAACCCATCCTGGACTCCTTAGGGAGGCAGAATTTCAGCTCCATGGTGTCACATTACAACACATCACAACAAAGGAACAAAGTTTCTTATCCTGAGGGATATGTGGACGAAGCTTTTAAAAATTACCCAAAGGGAATACAATTTCTTTTCTGTCATTTCATAGAATGGTTCACACAATACACTCCCCTATCCATGGCCTTCTGTCACTGAAGAAGAGCCTAAATGCTAAATATTATTTTTCTCAAAATAGCATTTCTAAAGATTTCTTTCCTGACTTTTCATGATTATGTGTGTTTTCTTTCTTTGGGGATGTAGCTGGACCTGGTTTGCTGGAATGCCCAGAGTCACATCACTGGCCCTGGATTCCAGTTACAAGACCACATTCCTAGCTTGAATCTAATGCACCGAAAAGACTTTTGCACTAAAAGCCTGCACACCTGCTTGACATTCTTGAAAAGTTGTTATGGAATCCTGAGTAGTATGACATAGTGAAAGACTCTAGTTCAATGAAACAGTGTTCCTCTTTGGAGTTAAAGAATCTATGAGGAAATACAATTTCAATAGATGTATTTAAATAATTAGCAACATTTATGAGATATGCAATGAAGTGGGAAATAAAAAGTGCATTGAAGACAGATAACACCAGGGGGTATATGGGCATGACTGCCCTGAGGGTGCGGCTGGGATATAACTCTGCCAGAGGAAGCAGAGAATCTGAAGGCATTTACCAAGGTCTTGCTGCATTTGATTAAGCAAGTGATAACATTTCAGATTTATGCAATAAACAAAAATTATATTTTCTATCATTTAGATGCTAAGAAAGTCTAGCACTGAAGTGCACTAGTTTGAGAAGGAAGAGTGAAGAGTGAAGTTAATATTCAAAATAGATTATGTTCAGGTTGGTTTATTCCTGTCTTCCACTAGATAGTCTCAGTATTCTGTTTTTAAAATTAATGTAGAAACATTCAAAGATTAGTTCTCCCTCTCTCTCTTTCCCTCTCCCACTTCTCTGTCTGTCTCTATCTCTCTGTCCCTCTCAGTCTCTCTGTCTCTGTGTCTGTCTGTCTGTCTGTCTGTCTGTCTGTCTGTCTGTCTGTCTCTCTCTCTCTCTCTCTCTCTCTCTCTCTCTCTCTCACACACACACACACACACACACACACACACACACACACACTTATGATTGCATTTCCATTTTAACCCAATAACTTTGTGTGAATGAATTTATACCATTGTACTAAATACCAGAAATAGTCAAGTTATAAAGAAAAAAGGGCTGTTGGAAGTTTTGGGTTAGAAAATTACAGGGTATGGTAGATTGTCTCTGTTACATTTAGGCTTGTTGACAGGCAGAAATCACTGCAGAGAGCTTGCTGTACACCATGTAGCAGCCACACTCTGATAAAAGGCAAAGAAGAGAGCTAGGGCTCCACCCTCTCCCTCCTCTATGAGGAATCTTAGTTCTCTCCCTCACTAATGCCATTCTACAGCCTAAAACATTTCCTGGCAGATAGAAATAGTCAATAAACATTTTTCCTGGCAGATAGAGATACTCAATAAAAATCCTGTGAATAAATGAACTCATAAATTTTGTAAAATGGGAAAAGGACAGTGGGCTCTGGGATTCTGAGAAAACTAAATTTTTCACTCAACATATACTGGCTAAGTTTTCATAGAAAAATCTCCAATTTTCTCAACTGTGTTTTGAGATAATTTATCAAGGCATTAACTAAGATGTTCTTAGAATATGTACATTCATACTTACCTGACAAATAAAAATATTAACTGAGAGGGATTTACAGTCGCAGCATAATTTGAGAGAACACGCAATTGTGAAATGCTCCTTTGTTCTGCAGGTAAGCAGAATACTCCTTGTGATGATGAGGAATCCAGTGCAACTAAGTCAATACAAAGCAGACCTCGGGATTCCTGCACTGCTATGAGATGGGCCATGACACTCATGTTACTTTAGCTTGAGTGGACACTAGACAGGCTCTTTCCTGCATCAGTCCTTGGCATTTCCTTTCCTTACAGCATACTGAAGAATAACTTCAATATAAATTGCCTGCTCTTCTGAAGGATTTCTAAATGTCATCCTCACCTTAGTCCATTTAAGACCCAGTGTTTGTCTTTATTCCAGACTTATGCTTTCTGAAACAACTCCTGCAAGGAAGGGAGTGTCTCTATTTGGAGACTCTATGCAAGCACAAGAACTTAACTCCCAGGGGTACCTGAAAGAGGTGGTGCAATCTCAGAAAAAAAAAAAAAAACCAAAACAAAAAACCCTATGCTAGTAGAAATAGTAGAAATCCTATGCCTCTGAGAACCACCTTCTCTCTCACATGTCACTGTTTTCCTGGAGGCCCATGCCAGTGCTGAACATCCTTCCAGTCTCAGTTGTTTTGTGAGTTGAATTTCTAACCCTCACTGAAATTGCCTTAATAACTGAGGGGTTTTTCTGTCTGTTTTTTTTCCTCTTTATTCTAATACAATTCTTAATTTGAGATCTCATATCACATGGAGAGAATGTAACAGCCAGGTTATTTTATGCCACAAGAACTAATTTCATTGAGAATAACAAAAATCAGCACTTTTGAAAATTATACTTGTAAAGTGTTTCACACAGACTATGCCTGGCATAGTATAAGCATAGATTAATTATTAACTCATTTAATACAATAAATCAAACAACAGCATGTGAGCATTTATTAAATTTGACTGTTTGGGGAATTGAACATAAGCCTTATGTTCTCAAAATCATTTGAAAGTTAGAATAACTGTGAGCATTTAAAATTAATACAGATATATGTGTTTTTTTCTTTTTCTTTAGGCTGAGAGTCCCCCCTGGGACATCCTCAAGGGTAATCTAGAATGACCCCATAAAAATGAAGTTGTTACAATTACTCTGAATTGATTGATATAAGGGATGTTGGGAATAATAAAATGGAATGACAACAAAACTAATTAGTTTTCTGTTCATATGATTTGCACAATATCATTGTCATCTCAGATTTGTCAGCTGTTTTGGTGCAATCACAATCCCTTGAAGAACTGCTGTGGAACAGAACCTAAAATGGCCTCCTGTAGTCTTCCCTCAGCAGGTAGCAGAGGTATGTAGAAGAGTGGACTCTAACAATAAAGATAATTTCTTGTCAAATTCACTGATTTTTTTATGCCAGTGTTATCCCAATAGGTACTTTGAAATCTTATTGTTTTCTTTGAAACTATGATATTTTAGTAATTATTTGAGAATTTTATACAATATATGTACAATACAATACGATGTATTCCTTGTGTTTTTATTTATTTCTTGAGAAATGTATGCAATATAGCTGATGATCCTATTTTCTCTCTCCCAACTACTCACCTAACTTCATGTTCTTTGTCTTTTAAATACAAAAGCAAAATAAAAATATACATGAGTGTGCATTCACACACACAAACGCACACACACACACACACACACACACAAACAAAATTGTGACTCAAACTTAGAACTCCAGGTAATAACTCTTTCCTTTCACCTAAATTACATAGGACAGCTATACGCTAACTGAAACCCTATATAATCTTCTCCCAATACTAGAAATAAATAGTGTAAAAAAAAAATCTCTCAACAGTGTTAACTCCAATTTTATGACAGAACTTGCTATATTTATAGAGTCTCATGCTAGGCAAACCTACAATTAAATTTTTTGGGGGTGTTTCATTTTCGAAAGGTTTCAAACCATCTAAAGTTCACTACTTGTTGTTTTGTAAATGTCCTGTGAAATCACCTAGCATAACTATAAATTGTGTGAAAGGGGTCTGAGAGGAGAGAAGCCCACGTTCTGTGTGACAAGGCAAGCTCTATCAAACTGCCCTGGCTGTTCCTCTGCTCACTGTGCTTAAAATTTCAGGTGCTTAAATCCTTAAAAAGCGTTTTGGCATTGGGTGATTCAATCTCGTCAGGTAATTTTAAAGCTTTAGAAACATTATGCCATAAAGCATTTTAATATCTTTGGTTTTATTGTATCACAAACAAATTATTTCTCCAGTGTATAAATATCCCACCTTTGGATAGGCACTATCTATCGATATTGATATTACAATATGACAGCATCCAGACACTTTTATCAGCCAAGCCAAGGAGTCTGCTATTTGTCACTAAGCAACACTCAGAAGCTAGTTCCGCCTGTCTATTATTACGCAAAATGTATCCAGGACCTGAAAAGCACACAGTGAAAATTATTCCTCCGGTGAGATATTTTGACACGGAAAATATTTCTTAGTCAAAGATGAAAAGCATCTTGTCACTCACTTCTAATTACTGCCTGCTTTCTGTGAGTGTAGAGAGGCCAGTGCCCAGTGGTAACATCATAGGGCATTGAAAACAAGTATGGCTGCGGACGGTATTTCAGACCTCAGCCAGGTGTGAGTTCCTGAATGCAGAGGTTAGTTTTAATTGTAACTATTAATCTTCTTTAAGGAGAAAAGAGGAAGTTTTCCCTTCTGTATCTCTGCTATTTCATCTTCGTGTCAATGGAGATCTTTCTCGGTGTCTAAGATGCCTCTGGCATTAAGGTGCAATGATTGCCCAAATTTGCAAGGCAGGATTCAATTTCAAGAATTGTAAACTTGTTGGACATTAAAATAAAATGTTTCCTCCTCTGTGTTTCTAACCAAATGTCCTGGGCAGGGACAAAGCATGTGAAGGCTGAACAGAGAACGTAGAGATGTGAAATTACTCACCAGGTATGAAACCATTTCTAAAATCTGAAATCCTGGTCAGGAGTCTAAGAGCAACTGTTCCCACAGAGGGGATTAGGAAACAGAAAAAAAAAACATGTGACTTCACTGGTGTGCAAGCCATCACCTCACGTAGGTTTCCAGCTGTTCTCCTTTGCACTGAATGAAGGACACAGGCATCTGGTGAAGGGTTTGCTAATGGCAATATTGAATGGGATTGGGGGGGGTGTCTCAGGACTTTTCCTTAAAAACCTCTCTACTACTATTTCCCTCTCTCTTACTCTGAAAGAAGAGACTGAGGAAAATATACCTGATGAATTCCCATGAATAGAAGGAGGATAGCCTGCCTTGCCATTATCTTGCCATTGGTTGTTCTGCTGTTTTTATTTCTTTTTTCCCTTTCATTTCTATTTCCAGTACATTTTGGTACATTTATTTAACTGTCTTTAAAAATGCATGATATATTCATCCAATTACTGAGTGACACAGATAGATATACAGACACACACACACAGAAAGAGAGACAGAAACACACACACATACACACACACATATAGAGGGGGGAAGGGAGAGAGACAGAGACAGAAAGAGAGACAGAGGAAGACAGAGACAAAGTGCTTGCTTACTGGAAACACCAGTTGGCAACAGGTGCATTCTTAAGAATCAGGTACTATTTCACAATGGATTTCAGTAATCTAGAGGCAGTATCAGAGGTAAGCCTTGGGTATTGATCAATTTGGACACAGAAGGACACTTATTAGAATACTAGAATACTTGGAGTGGAAAGATGAAAGATAAGGTGACTTATACATCTACTGTTCTGATTCTGGACTACCTCTAAATATCTCAAACATTCTCTTCCTTTTCTCAACCGGTTCAATGAGGCAATGGGTCCAACAATGCTGACTACAGCCTAGGGACAGGTTGTTGTTGTTGTTGTTTTAAATGTTAGTTTCTAGTAGCATGATTCTGATGTAAAATGTTAGCTTTTGTTTAGTGAATGATTATTCTACTATAGTAGGGATGAGAGTGGGCTGTCCATTCGTAAATCCACATGATGACGTTATGAAAAAGATATATTGCCACATTCTAAAGATGAGAAGACTGGAGGATGGATTATTCAGAAATATTACACAATGGCAAACTCTAAATTGTAAGGTTGGAGAGCAAAATGAAGACAGGATTATTGACACAGAACTTATTAGGTCTCTGTGTCTCTGTCTATCTCTCTCTGTCTCTCTCTGTGTCTCTGTCTCTGTTCCTTCCTCCCTCCTTCCCCTCCCTCCCTCCCTCTCTCCCTCCCTCCCCCCACCCTCCCCCCCTCCCTCCCTCCCTCCCTCCTGCCTCCCTTCCTGTTAATTGAAAATACTTTGGCCTCTTCTTTCATCTTCATTTAAACTTCTAGTCTTTTCACCTCATCAAATGGAATGTCTCCCAAGTAGTAAATCTGAGTTTGGTGTTTACCCATGAAAATCATCGTTAATCAGCTTTCTGAGTACTTTATTTAACATGTATAATTTATCACATTAGCTGGCCACTTTGAACTTTTCAATAACACTTTTGGGTCTTTGTAAAATATATGTATGTGTATGCATGTGTATTGTGTATAGAGATGGCTATGTGTATGCATGAGCATATATAGCCTTGCATGTGGAGAGTAAAGGTTCTCCCAATATTTCTCCTTAGTTTTTTTTTTTTTTTTGGCTTTGTTTCTGTTTTTATGTTTTGAGACAGAGTCTTTCAACAAACCCAGAGCTCACAGATTTGTTAGGCAAACTGACCAGTAAAGTTAGAGGAGCTGCTTGTCCTATCGCTCCAGTGTTAGACTTACAGATGTCTATTATCATAGGATAGTTTTCATGAGATCTGAAGTCAAATCTTATGCTTCTGTGGCTAGATAGGCCCTTAATGACTGAGCCTTTTGCCCAGTTCTCAACGGCAGATCCTAAAGTGAGAAACTTCTAGTGGTCAAAATGCCCTCCTTTCCACCTCCCTACTGGCCCACTAGCTCTTGCTCAGGGCTACCTCAGCATCTCGTGAATGTTCTCTCTTTTGAAAGAAGCCACTATTAGGACCAAACATTTAAAATCATGTGAAAAATGAAAGTAGCTTTTTTCCCAAAATGTTTGCAGAATAATGTTTAAACTTGAATGAATCTTTTTACCTAATCTTTGATTTAACAGGGTTGATACTACTGAGGATGTCACTTTCTGTTGAATAGTGCTTGTACACTGGACTGAAGCGACTGAAAAAGAGCAGGTCTTATACACATCTGTGTGCTCAGCCAATTCTTCTAGTCCTTCTGTGGGAATCCTGATGAGGGCCTGTCTTTCCCTCAGCAAGGGAATATAATACTGTGTATACTTCAGTGAGGAAAATATGCTTAATGTACCTTAGATATGTTTGGAAATTAGCATTTGATGTGAATGCTATAATCACTGGAGAATCTGAGTGAAAAGAAAGATTTATTAGTGCTGTAAGTTGTGATGCTTTAGGAGGTTAATATGACACACTAAGATGTCTGAGCTTTGAAAATAAGCAATCTAATTTATTTGAAGTCATCTAATTAAGAAAGAAAGACAATTATCCCATTAATCAAAATCACACAAACTATTTTATGAATTTGTATCATTCATAAATGTTATCCACTGTTATTTCAATCTCACCCATCCTTTTGCATGCACACTATATACATTAAAATACTAAAAAACAAACAAAAAATCCCAAACAACAAAGCAAAACAAAAACAAAACTATGGGTTTTTTTTTTTAAGATAACACAATAAACTGAAAATTTACAAAAATGTCTTATACTATGCTTAACACATTTTATAATTATAATTTCATTTACTTTTTCAGACACATGAGCAAAAATATCTTCTTTGTGCTTTTCAGAGAAAGAATACAGATGGAATATATCTGACATGGGGTTTGAGCTAAAATATGACTGAACAATTAAGCTCTTTCAAAGGACTCAGTTTCAGTTCTCAGCACCAATATGGGGCCTTCCAACCATCTGTATTTCCAGTGCCAGGTGATCAGACATCCCCTTATGGCCTCTGAAGGCACAGAATACATTCAGGCAACATACTCATAAAATAAAAAATAAGCAAATCTTTATAAAATAAATTAGAGGTTTTTTTTTTTTTTGGTCTTTTTAGACACAGTTTCTTTGTGTAGTTCTGGCTGTCCTGGAATTCTTTCTGTAGACCAGGCTAGCCTCAATCTCAAAGATGTGTCTACCTCATCCTTCCAAGTGTTGGGATTAAAGGCATATGCCACCACTGCTCTTCAATACATAAGTCTTTTAAAACAAAGCCCAGATAAAATGCAATGTGATTGAGCTTGTCATTTGTTCACAGATCTTTGATACTATCTGTTCCTGCCTAATTCTTTGTCCCACTGGTTAGAACATGGCCATGGAATTTGCCTTGATTTGTAAACTATGACCAAGAAAGATGAATTTACGCTAATTCCTAGGTAACATTTTATAAAATCCATTAAGTGCCCTTTTTTTCTCTTCCTAGTCTTTTTATTTTATTTTTATTTTTTTAATATTTTTTAAAATTTTATTAATTTATTCTTGTTACATCTCAATGGTTATCCCATCCCTTGTATCCTCCCATTCTTCCCTCCCTCCCAGTTTCCCCTTATTCCCCTCCCCTATGACTGTTCCTGAGAGGGATTACCTCCCCCAAGGGGTCCCGCTCAAACTAAGGCAACAGCCAAGGACAATACAGGCGGTAAACTTTAAACCCCTACCCAGATCTAGCCAATGGTCAGAACAGTCTCCACACTTGAGTGGGGAGTGGTATATGACTTTCTCACGTACTCTGGTGCCTCACATTTGACTATGTCCCCTGGAGGGGGAGACCTGGTGGCACTCAGAGGAATGACAGCAGGTCACCGAGAAGAGACTTATACCCTACGAGCATATTAAGTGCTCTCTTACTTCATGTTCCAGGGACTCAGTTAGGCTCTGGGTTATTAGAAAGCTGTACTCAGCCCTTGTGCAGCCCAGCACCTCAGCCCTAACACTGAGTAAGCAATATCACTGTAACATTGCTTCTCAAAATGCTGTACATGATAATAAAAGCTGAATAAAATATAGGTGTTCTTTTCTTCTTACAGATTTATGTCATTTCTATATTTACTTTACAATTGATTAAATGTTTCTTAATCCACAAATATTTTTGGTAAGATAATTTGATAAGACTAAACATTGTTAGGTGGCAGTGGCACATGCTTTTTTTTAATTCTTTTTTATTAATTTATTCATATTACATCTCTATTGTTAGCCCTTCCCCTGTTTCCTCCCATTCTTCCCTCCCTCCCACTTCCCCCCATCTCCCCTCCCCTATGTTTGTGATTGAGGGAGACCTCCTCCCCCTATATATGCTCTTAGAACATCGAGTCTCTTCTTGGTAACTTGCTATCCTTCCTCTGAGTGCTGCCAGGCCTCCCCATCCAGGGGACGTGGTCAGAAAAGGGGCAGCAGAGTTCATGTGAGAATCAGTTCCACTCTCCACTCAATGGTGGAGAATATCATTAATAATTTGCTTATTTTATTTGCATTGGTGTTTTGCCTTCAGGTATGTCTGTCTGTCTGTGAGAGGGTGTGTCAGATCCTCTGAATCTGGAGTTACAGACAGTTGTTAGCTGCCATGTGGGTGCGGGGAATTGAACTCAGGACCTCTGGGAGAGCAGACAGTGCTTTTAACCACTGAGCCATCTCTCCAGCCGGCACATGATTTTGATCGGAGGCAAAGGCAGGTTGATCTCTGTGACTACAAGGTTAGCCTGGTATACAGAAGGAGCTCCTGGACAGCAAGCTTTACAGAGAGAAACCGGGTTCTCTCTTTCTCCCTCTCTCTCTCTCTCTCTCTCTCTCTCTCTCTCTCTCTCTCTCACACACACACACACACACACACACACACAATAAAAAATAAAAATAAACAAAAATCCATGGATCTAACTCCATGGAAGCATTATATAATGCCTAATAAAACAAGATATAAATAAACCATAAAGCCATGTCTAGAAGCTCATGGCTACAACCCAGGCACTAAAACAGGTAGAAGGATCACTTTGCATTCAATGTTTATCTTTACTACACAGGATGCTCTAAGCCAGCCTGGACTGCAAGAAGAGATCATGTCTCAAATAAATTAAAACTAAAATTAAATAAAATAAGATGAAATTAAATTAAAAGGCACTATTTTTTATGGATGGAAAGGCTGAATATTAACATTAATATTTTAAAAAGTTTAAAAATTTTACATATACATTATACTATTCCACATATATAGATAACATATTAATTTTACTCAAAACAACCCTAAGATTCTATGGACTTGTTATCAAGAAAGCCTATGTAAAATTTTTGGTGAAAGTTCCTATTTCTAAAAAGAAAAATAATGTGTTAGATGAAACTCAGGTGTGTATACATGTGAGGCAAGCATTGAACCACTAACCTACAACTCCAGACACATTTTTCAATTTTTAAATTTGACACAGGTTCTTGATAAGTTTCTCAGGGCAGCTTTGACGCCACTCTGTAGACCGGGAGAGGGCTCTTATCCTACAAGTTGACTTTAGCTTCCCAAACAGTTGGGACCACAAGTCTAGGTCACTTGTCTTACAATGCTGTACTGAGTTGTGTTGTGTTACAATATTCAGTAGGTTGGAGGACTTCTGTGTGATATCTTATCTTGGGGTAAATTCATCTAAACCTTGAGTTGCATCACAGTTCCTCTTGTCTACAGATAATAAAATGAAATTAGAGAGAGTAGAAATGGAATTCTAAACCAAAAAGGAAATAGGACTTAAAATGTATAAAATTTGAATCCCAGTCAAACTGAAAATGATGTTATCTAACATGGAATATCAATGCTATGATCAAATCAACCTTAAATAATGCTATTGAGGTGGGTGCATGATACCTCTTGTCAGTCAATTATTATGAGACTTTATGGAAAGGACTGTTTTTCCTCTGATGGATGATATGCCAAGGTTCAGGAGAGATGTATGGTATGTTGTTCTCTTACAGGTGCAGTTTCACAGGCTGATGGTCCAGTGAAGGACAGGACCCTACTAGGCTGAAAACAACCATGGGTATATGTGGTATAATTTCCAGAGATGTTTAAACAAGTGGGAAAAGCCTTCCCTGAATATGAGTTTTATTATTTAATAATCCAGGAAACTGAAAGATTATAGAGAACAGATACTCCTCTGTAGCTTATGTAAATATGTTTTTGTTTTGATCCCCAAAAATGCTACGAGCTCAGCTGTACCTGTGGAATGTGAAACAGACTTGTGTGATGGCATGTAATGTTTGTCCACTGGAAACAGACTTGGGAGTGGGCACGCGATGCTTGTCTCCTAGAATGGAAAGGCCTCACGTAGGGCATGGTCTCTGCCAGCTGATAAATGTCATGGTATGTTTATGGGACTCTAAGAGGAGGTAAATATGAGCCCCCAAAAAGAGGCTTGCCCTTTTGGCTTTTGCATTACTTCACATGGCTTGGCTGTTCGTTGCTCTGATTTGCTCTTAGAGAGAATTGATGCAAAGAACGATTTGCGATTCCAGGTTCTGCCTGCTGTGGTTGCAGTCGCCCTTGCTGAATTTCTGGTTTACCGTTAAAGGGGTATTCTGGAATCCTGACAAAGAAGAGTGAAATTGTCCTGAGGAATCGAATCTAAAAAGGGCAAACTTCTGTCCCTATTCACCTTCTTTCCTTTCTGTCTACAGTAGGTGGGTTGGAAGGGAAGTAGAGTCATTAAAGAGGCACAAACAATGTAGTTTTTAAAAGATCAGTGCCTACACTCTTTAGTACAGGGAGCTCCCTCTTTGCTTCCTGGCCACCATGCGGGGAATGGTACCCACAATCCTTTAGTATTGGATGATAGTCTAAATTCCATCCCGAAGCACTGTTACAGCTAACCGTAATCTAAGCCCTCTTAAGTTGCAAATTTTAAAAAGAATATTCCTTCCTTTGTTCTTTTATTCTTTCTGCTATTTCGCAGCATTGGAAACTCTGACTAGGCCAGGTGCTCAGCTGTATCTGCACATTGACATCTTCATGGCTGTGCTTAGTATTAGTACTGTGGGACCATGGTGATCTGCATCTCTTTTCCAAAGGATAGCCCAGAGAACTGTGGGCCTAGGCTGAAAATAGCTATGTAGCCACATCTGGGAGTTGTCTCCAAGTTCATGGCTGGCATAGACAGCCCTACTATGTTAGCATGGAACTCTAGCCTGGGAGACACACAGATAAGGAGTTGTGATCCGTGAGAGATGCAGTCGCATTCCCTCTATACTCAGGTAATGAAATTTATTCCTTCTTAAGTGTCTGAAGGGGTTGAAGACTAGATAATTTAGTTTTATAATTAAGCTTAGATGTTTAGGGGTTAAGATTTTTTAAGTCTAGCTAGAGAATGTCTTAAGTTGATAATGATGAGATACGATAGATACTGATTTACATTCAAAATTTTAGATGTATCAAGATAAGAAAGATGTTTTCTTCAAGGCTGCCTAATAAAAATAGACAAAACCATGTGAATGTAACATTTATATAATTACTGAATGTTTCATGGTTATTGTATATATGTGTAATAATATAAATATATGTGTGTGTGTATGTGTGTGTGTGAGAGAGAGAGAGAGGGAGAGAGAGAGAGAGAGAGAGAGAGAGAGAGAGAGAGAGAGAGAGAGAGAGAGATGCAATAGGAACTACCAGTTACCCAGCGGACACTGTGGCTCTTTGAAAACCACAGGTATGTTTACATGCTGTCATACCTGAAAAGGTCATAGAGTTGATAAATGAATACTGTTGGCCTATTAGAAAGCAGACATCTGTGTGTCAGTAACTCCCACCCATTTGTCTTCTAGTTTCTTTCAGAATTGGAATTTCTTCTCTGTGCCCAGTTTCCAAGAGCACAGAATAAAGTGCCACACAGGGTCTGATAACCATTTCTGCAGCTCAAAAATAGGGAGCATATAGGCCTCACTTCAGTAGTCCCAGAAGTTACCTTTTTGGGTAAGCCACAGGGTAAGAGACAAACCAGG
The DNA here is from genome assembly GCA_907169655.1 of Acomys percivali. Lineage (NCBI taxonomy): Eukaryota > Metazoa > Chordata > Mammalia > Rodentia > Muridae > Acomys > Acomys percivali. Next base: position 71,934,530 of record OU015749.1, read on the forward strand.
TTGCCTGCTTTTGAAACTTCTGACCCGGCTTGGGATGGGTTGGCTGGAACTCTGTGGGTGATGAACTCTGGGAGCTGTGAGCCTGAGTCATGTCCCTAGTTTGGGGACTAGGTATCTTCTTTATATCTTAACAGTTTTCCAGACATGTGATGAAGAAGCATAACACTTGTCAGCTCCTGCGGGGACAATGCAGGGACTGCAATGAAGTTACAGGAACAGCTACTTTCAAAAGGAGGCTGTGTCCTACTGCTCTGTTCATGGTGGAAGTTCTCGGGTCCCAGGATGTTATTCTCTATGCCTTTTCTCTCCCGCTGTCTGTATCCCTGCATGTGTGTGTCTGTGGGGCGTACACTTTCAAGCTTGCCCAGCTTTTTGTGTGAACAGGTTTAACTACAGTTAGGAAGATAATAGCTAATTGTTCAGCTGTATCAGTTGCTAACACCCTTTGGGCTCCAGATATTCCCAGGGGACTCTACTGGGTAGGAAAGAAAGATGAGAGGATAACAGTTTTTTAAAAAGAATAAGCGAGTGAATGCAGGATGAGATACAGCAAGGTCACTGAATAGAATGCACAGCTCCGAGTTCAAATGATACTTCCATCAATGGCCAGGTAAGCAACTTTGGACAAATTCTTTCATGATGTAAGTTGTCTTTTGATATTTACAATTAAGATAAAATATTTTTACTTGGTTATTAAATTGCATTGTTTCATATTAAATTAAATTAGGGCAAACACAATAGCACAGTGGATAAAGACACTTGTGGCCCGGCCACAAATTGACACTAGTGAATTGTCCATTATATCCACATGACAATATAAAAACACATACAGTAAGAAAATAAATGAAATAAACAAGGGTCCTAGAAAAGTACAAGAAGAACATTATGATAGGCAGATTTGGGCCCAGGGGTCCCACTCAAACTATGGCACCAGCCAAGGACAATACAGGCGGTAAACGTCAAACCCTTACCCAGATCTAGCCAATGGACAGAACATTCTCCACAGTTGAGTGGAGAGTGGGGTATGACTTTCACACGTACTCTAGTGCCTCATATTTGACCACGTCCCCTGGATGGGGAGACCTGGTGGCACTCAGAGGAAGGATAGCAGGCTATCAAGAAGGGACTTGATACCCTATGAGCATACACAGGGGGAGGTAATCCCCCTCAGTCACAGACATAGAGGAGGGGAATAAGGGGAAAATGGGAGGGAGGGAGGAATGGGAGGCTACAAGGGATGGGATAAACATTGAGATGTAATATGAATAAATTAATAAAATAAAATAAAAAAAGAAAAATATATAAGATATGGCACAAAATATTAGGGCTGAAACTCAGAGATAGAGTGCTGCTGGACCTGCACAAAGCTCTGGTTTGGTGGTCAGCTCAGGCCTTGTTAAGGTAGATTGACTTTATTTCCTTCTATTGCAGTTGACAATCTTAAAGTTTCCTGCCTCTCACTGATCTAATCATACTTTCATGTTTTCAAATGTGGAGGTAAGACAGTCTTTAAAAATAGAAGCTTAATTTAATACCAAATAAAGAATCTAATTATGTCCTGAATCAAATTCCACCAAATAAGAGGACTCATTTACTTCAGTAATAATTCCATTAATATGGCTGACTAAACAGGATTCTATTGTTATGAGTTCTCATGAAGATTCATCAAATGTGATTCCATTTTATACATTAAAAAGCAATATTATATTTGTCAAATGCTAATTACCCTAAAACTATTAAAGAAGGTTGTTAGAAGGCAGGAATAGACTTCTTCCTGTAAAGTGTTTGAAAATAAAAATCATTTATCTGATCTTTGTAAGTGATGCATGTTGATTTTGAGAGAAGTTATCCATGGTAGGAGAGACAGCTAATATCCTCACAAAAAGATGGAAATGTGGGTGAATTTAATATATGATCTGCTCTCTGTTATTTTTTTCTTACCTATAAATCACAGAATATCATATACATTGATTTCTAGTTAATGACTATTCATCATACAGCAGTTGCTCTGGAAACTTTCACCCTCATGAACAACTTGATACACGCTTTCCCATAACTTTTTGAGTTTTAGAAATGCATTTGCTCGAAATTGTTTCTAAAACAACAATGACAACAACCAGATCCTATGTTTCCTTGTTAGAATCATTTAATCTAATGTGCAAAAACATTTGTCATTATTGGAATTTGAAAAATATTTATGTATATTATTTTATGTTAAAATGATCACATCATTTCCGAATTCTTTCTACCTTTTCAAACCTCCTCAATGTTTCTCTCCTACTCCTTCTCAAGTCTAGGGCCTCTTTTAAAAAATATTATTGTGATATATAGCTACACAAACAAACAAATAAATATGTACATAAAACCTGTTGAGTCCCTTTATTTTTGTTTGAGTGTATTTGGCTTTAGGGCTTACCAGTTGGTACTGGATAACCAGTTAGAGGGCTCATTCCTGAGGAAAACTGATTCTTCCTCTTATCTGTTACTAACTGTCAATAACTCTTCTGTTACATATTTGAAAGTATTCTGTTGAAACAGAAGACAAGAGCTGGCCCATGAAGCATCTATTCTATGGGCAAAAATGGCAGTATACATGCAGTATAAACACATGCAGAATACATGTATGTGTTCTGGTAAGTACTGAGGAAAAAACATGTTAACATAGAAGACTGGATGTGGTCAACTAAGAACCGCCCACATTCCAGAACCAGGTTTCTACCTGCCTTCAATGACTCAGCACCACCACCCCACCCCATCCACTTCTCTAATATTTTCCCTATAGTACACTCCATACCCACTATAGAACACACTATCATGGTCAAGCCTTCATAGTCGTCAAGCCCACTCAGAAGCAGCCACCTGTTGTCTCTTTCTTCTCAATAAATCTCTTGCATGAGAACTATTGAGTGGTGTGATTTTTTATGACATTCCTTGGTGCCCAATTTCTAAGATCCTCTTTTGTCACAAAACTCTTTTACTAGGGATTATATTAGTTGACATTTGAAAGAAAATTATCTAAAGATCTCAGTCTTAGTCACAGAACCCAGAATATCTTTTGAGGAAAAAAAAAGTGCTGAGGAGTATTTCTATTTCTCAAAGGACGTGACAGCTAACTCTATGTTTTCCAGAGTCAAGAAAACGTACTCTCAATTATATTGCATGCTGATATTTGGCAGCTAAATATAAAAAGAGTTCTTAAAGGAGGGACAGGAGAGCTCAACATCAAATGAGTAAACAGATTAGAGAATTTCCTTCCCTTGTCAGCCCGTATAAGCCACCTCCCGCTTTCAGACAAGCTTCAGAGTAGTAGTTGAAGACAATGACATTAACGTTTTCTCATTATCAAGTCTAAAAAAAATCCACTTTCCCAAATTCCGGAGCCCTCCAATTTCCCTCTATCAAAGAAGCCATTTCCATATTTCTCAGAAAAGACAATGACTATAATTGTGGCCTCCAGGATTCCTCAGAATCACCTGGTATGGAATCCAAGAGCACGTCCAGGCTCTTCTCACTACGCTGCTCCCCTAGACTTCTGCAGCTCACTTGTTTACCCTCCTCCCCAGCTGCTCATTCCTGTACAACCCTCCCATTGTTGCCATGCACTCTCTTCTGCTCTGGTTCTCTGCCCCTTTGTCTCCTCTTGTGTCTTGGTCTAATGTGCTGGCCACACTTAGCCAACTGAGAACAGTAACGTTTCTCTCCCTGCTCTGCCTCCCAGGTGGATGCCTATCCCCCACATGTACAATAAGAACCGTTCCCTCAAACATGGTATGGAGTAGTCATGTCCTCATTTTATGGAATCAGGACACTCTGTGAACTCATTGCAAACCTCAGAAATCAGATGAGAACGAGATGCATGTATCATATTTAAATTTTTTATTGTTTTTATTGTTGTTGTTCACATTTTATGAAAAAGTTTCCAAAGATACATGAGCTACACTGGAGAAAAATAAGAAGAACCACCATTTTAGTAGATCTGACTTTTCACGATTAGGATTTTCCCTTCGCACACACATTGTTGTTACTGTTATGTAAATGGAGAAATACAAGTAAGGAAAAATATATATTGAGGAAGAATAGGAACAATAAAACCCATCTCAGGTACTTCAATACTCATCAAACCTGCTGGTGATCATGGAAACAGCCTAAGTGTCCCTCAGTAGAAGAATGGATAAAGAAACTGTGGTACATTTACACTACGGAATACTACTCAGCTATTAAAAACATGGAATTCCCAAAATTTGTGGACAAATGGATTGATCTAGAAATGATCATAATGAGTGAGTTAACCCAGAAGCAGAAAGAGTTAAATGGTATATACTCATTTATATCTGCATACTAGCCCAAGGTGCATGTCCCATGAAAATCTTCACTTACCAGGAAACTGAGACAGAGGAGAGGACATCCTATTGGGACTCTAGATGAGAGAACCATGGGAGAATGGCAAAGTTGAAGGATCCAGAGGATCCTAGAAACCTACAAGAAGAAAATTATGATAGGCAGATTTGGGCCCAGGGGTCCTGCTCAAACTATGGCACCACCAGCCAAGGACAATACATGCGGTAAACTTTAAACCCCTACCCAGATCTAGCCAATGGACAGGACATTCTCCACAGTTGAGTGGAGAGTGGGGTATGACTTTCACACGTACTCTGGTGCCTCATATTTGACCATGTCCCCTGGAGGGGGAGACCTGGTGGCACTCAGAGGAAGGACAGCAGGCTACGAAGAAGAGACTTGATACCCTATGAGCTTATACAGGGTGAGGAAGTCCCCCTCAGTCACAGTCATAGGGGAGGGGAGTAAGGGGAAAATGGGAGGGAGGGAGGAATGGGAGAATACAAGGGATGGGATAACCATTGAGATGTAATATGAATAAATTAAGAAAATAAAATTAAGAAAAAAAACCCTGCTGGCGCATGAGACAGCTAACTCATAGCAATCTCTAGCATCCATCCTCAGTAGAAAACATTTATTTCCTTAGTCTTTCAGCAATGTAGAACCACTAGATTTTTCCAGAAAGCAGGCACCCTGGGAGCATACAGGTTCCTCTCTAGATTCTTTTGGCATATTAGTCTTTCTGGATATCCACACAGCTCTCCTGTAGAAAACTGAGATATTGAATATGCAGACTATCTTTTATTTGAATGCCAAGCTGTAATGTCTCACCCAGTGCAGAACATTGGCAAAAGCCCTTCCCTATTAATGACATTTGTCCTGTCATTGTCATATATGTTAGATTTCAAAATCTCAGACAGGAGCAAAGTCTATTTGACAAGAAGTACAAAGTAAGCCTTTGTGACATCTAATATGGTAGTAGCACAAGTGGATATTTTAACTATACATTTTACAACTCAAGTGCAGGAAAAGATCAGAGCACCCTTGTCAGATGCCTCTTCTGGTTGTCGAGAGGGCAAAAATGGTCATCTTCATTCCTTGGCACTTTTGACTCAAATGATAACTTAGTAATATTGAACAGCATATTTTCAGACACGATTCATGCAGTGCTTTATTAGAGAAGCAGCAGTATTGCTTTCAGTCTGAGGAATTAGGCATGAGGGGCATGTTGCTATACTGACGCCCTAACAAGCACGTCCAATTTATATATTCCCTTGTTTATATGGCAAATTACTTTATAAAATGCTGGTGCTCATGTATGTTGCAAGTCATCTATTTGAGACACTATCAATTAAATGCACAAGTAAACTTTTTAACGTGAATGTAAAACATGTAAGTATAGAAATACGGATGGCCTGATTTCTACTGAAACTAGATTGTTCTCGTATTAGATCACCATGATCGCCAGTTCTGTCACTTTGCTTGTTAAAGGCTTCTAGAATCTAGAGGTCAGGGACCTTCTCTGCCACAGCGATGAGGAAGCAATGTGGTAAAAGGAGGGGAGAAGAAGGATGGGACCATAGTTAGAACATATTTTGGGCATATTCCAGGTATCAGAGTCATGCGTTCCAAAGACTGGTTTATGTAGCTAGTCTATCAGAACGGGCTGCTGGATTCATATAAAACCTCACAGAGATGCACAAGGGGTATTAGATATGTCAGCTGGAGGACCAAAGATGCAGAAGCACATTTTAGTGCAGAGGGAGGAGTGGTAAGTGATCCTCTAGAGTAAACATATGTTTCTTGGTGACCAGAGCCCTAGGATAGAGAATTTGGAGGTTGGGTAACAATGAAACCACAAAATATTCAAAATTACTATGCAATAAAGATGTATCACTAGATATGCTGCCACTAGGAAGTGCATGAGCTCCTTTTTGTTTTCTGATCTTGCCTCGTAGTTCTTCCTCACACATTCAGGTGATGGAGAGAATCAAAATAGTGAATTGTTTATCCCAATGATGTAAAGAGACAGAACCAAATGAGCATGGCCAAGTTAATTAAAGCAAACATGTACATGGTTTACCTCTGCCTAAGATGGGGTTCAAAATGTAATCACTGGGTATAAGGAAGCCAAGACTTTTATAGCTCAAGGATAGGGCTTTCCAGATGGGGCATTTGGTGAGCAAAGTAGGAGGGGTTCCAGGAGCAGAACATAAGCATAACAAGGTAGTCCTAATGACCTCATGAAGCAAAGGTTGCACGGTGGACATAATAAGGTAGCTATAACAACAGGTGCTCATAACCAGGTATGGAGTTGTAACAAGGCAGTCATAGATGGTCATACAACCCTTTGAAATGAAATTAGGATTGCATGATGATTATAAACATTGTTTTTTTTGGAAAAAAAGAGATAATGTTGCCCTTCCAGGAAGTGGCAGTACAGAAGCATTATAGTTAGGGTTACAGGTACGGCATAGCCCAACACATGAAAAACAAAGGTTTAATCATATATAGGACTGAGCCTAATTTGTCTTTTCTGTCAGATGGATTTTTAGTATAATAAGGAGGCAGTCTGGTTCTTCAGAATGAGTTGAAAATGTACAAAATGCAAATAGGAGGCATTATAAACATTTTTTCCTACTATTTACTACCCAAGATAGACTGTTTCTAAGCAGAAATAATTTTAGTTATTTATATTTATTCTCTCACAATAAACAATTTCATTCCTTTTGTTTACTGTCCCCTTTGGTGACAGTTGTCTATTCCTAAATCGAAGAGATTGTTACTCTATTTTTTTGAACCATATATGACATTCTTGTTCGAGAAGTTAGGAGACACAAAAATCACACATCATATACTTCTGGGAACAAGGTTTTATCATGCAGCATTCTGCTTCTGGGTATTTTCAATTGTTTAAGCACTGGCCTTTACTAGATATCATTATTCTTCTATTTCTGTGTATTATGAACACACCTGTTATGTGTACTCTTATGCATGCCTCATATACATCATTTGTCTCTGGGAAATACCCAGGAATGGAATGGCAAATTTACAGTGTGATCTATACTTAGCTTTATAGGAAACTTAATGTAATTTTTCTGAACCAGTTGGACTATTCTGTAATTTCATACGTAACAAATGAGAAAGTCCTAGTCCTAGTGTATATTATTTTGACATTATTTCATATTGTCAGATGCTTTCCCCCTCTTAATTGTAAAGCATTTGCTAGTGATAGTATGCATACTTGCACACACATCCATGTGCACTCCTGGGTATATATGTGAGGATGTTTTTCTCTGTGTAGGCTTTTGTTTTCTTTTACATATCTATTCTTGAAACACAAAAAACAAAGGCCAGAGGAGACAGAGCCCACTGATCTCACACTATATATCACATCTAGGTGGGTTTAATTATTAAAAGCAGCAATTATTAATATTTACTGAGAGAAGACTGCTGATCATCAAAAACAAGAGTCTAAATCTCAAAGGACATAAATTAGCAGGGCAGATTGAAAACAACCTATTATTGCACAGTAGTTTCTCCCAGTTCCAATCATTGTCACTCTAACCATGCATACCCATAGGCTCCAGGGCGCACTGATCCCACCCAGAACCATGCAAGTGAAAATGAAATGATTTTGCTCACATTAGATCCACTGTCTAGAATTGGAGAGGCCAGAGCTAGGAAGTTCCTGGATTAATCTGAAATGCTTTCCTCCAGAACATAGGTACACCATTGCTTTAACCAGTACCCATGACACTATCCATCCATCAATCCTTTCATGTATCTTAAACCACAGGTAAATATTTCCTGTGATGTTAATATCCATTGATAACTTGACACAGAGATCACCTAAGAGTCAAATTCTGGATATTGCTTTGAAAACTATGGATAGCACTGGCCCATGGGATGAGCTCCTGGACATAATGAAAAGTAGAAAGTGAGCTGATCACTGCCATTCATCGTTCCTTGTATCCTGACTGAGGAATAAATGGTACTAAGTATCTCAAGCTCCAGATGTAGTAACGCCTCCAAACTGTGAGTCAGAATAATCCATTTCTTTCTCCTTCCCTTCCTCTTTCTCTCTCTCTCTCTCTCTCTCTCTCTCTCTCTCTCTCTCTCTCTCTCACTGGTATTCATCACAACAGCAGGAGTGGTAACTAATGCACACTGTTTTAGTTAACTAACATATTCATAAAATTTCAAACTGATTTTAACCTTCTTTCAACTTGTGTTTCAGGAGGATAGAAACTTCCATTTTCTTCCATATCCAGATGGCCTCACACAGACCTGCTGCCATTCCAAGTGTGCAATTCCCTCAAATGATCCATTATACCCTGGTGCATCTAAAATAAATAAAGGTTAAAAGATCAGAGGAGCAGGGACATATGTTCAAACATGTTGTGTGTAATTTGGCAATAGCAATGTCAGGACAGAGTCAGATTATATATTGCCAGCCAAAAAACCTGAAACAAGGTTAAGGGGAAAAGACGGTGTTGTCCTGTGGGCCAGGAGTGCAAGCCGAGGTTCCTGTAGGAGTGGTGGAAAGAAGACCCAGCAATCAAGGACCTCTCTACCACAGCTTTTATCTGACTAATAGAAAATTAAACCCACAGCGGGACTGGGGAGTGTGTCTTGAGAGGTTTGGGTACCTCACTGTGAGTTATGCCCAGAGATTCATGCCCAGACCTCTTTCTTTTCACAGATACATTGTTTGTATGAAGTTGAGCAATGGTTGCACATAAACTCTGTACATCCTCTCTTACACTCCAAGTTGTTGTTAGGTTACTAATAATATGTAACCTAGTGTCTATGGAAATTATTGCTATTTTATATTGCTTAGGTCATAAGGATGAGAAAAATAGACAAAAATACTTTTCAACCCTTTGTTTTTAAATTTTAGCTGTGCTATGTATTGAATACAAGGTTACTTGCATGCCAGACAAATCCTTCCAAGATAGCTTTGGCCCATGGTTGGTTGAACGCAAAGAGTGAAACTCATGATTACAAAGAGATAGCCATACATTAACCTTTACCCTGAAAGCTTCCCTTTATTCAGTCCGTGCTTAAAGCATCTTTTCAGGGATGGAGTTTTTTTTCCCAATCCATGACTGACCTCTCTGTATCATTTCTCTATAGTGCTTCCTACCTTTGAATGGCTGTATAGTTTACTAATTTTGTATATTTGTTAGAGCGACGTGGTAAAATATAAGTTTTTACTGCAAAAAATATTTTCTTTCAAGTTTTGTTGATTTGTATTGCTCACCTGCTGAGATTGTCTGTCTATGGATTGCAGCTTGAATGAAGGAAAGCACTTAGCCGCTTTAGGGGTTCTCTGGGCCCCATTGCAAGGGAAGTATTTATATCTGTACACTCCCCCAGGGAGTTGTCTTGGGCTAAAATTGATAATTATCTTAAACATATGTATCTACTCACTAGAGTTTTCAAGTTAAGAGGAAGAGCATTAAAGACATATGGTAGTGAGAGAATTGTGGTCATGTCCCAGCCTTGGAGCTTGAAGATACGCATTTTCAGAAGACAGTGTGATTCTATTTTAGGAATATATTCCAAATACGGGAGAATCTCTTCAACTATTTAAATTCAAATTTTTAACCAGCTAATGAATTATTTTTATGAAATAATCCCCTGAGAGTCAAAATATAAAGCAAAAAAAAATTTCTTTTTAAATATGTCTACGATTGTTCTAAGACTGAAACAGAGTAACTTGTGGGGGAAAAACCCTAGATACTGACTGCAGGCCTGTGTGTGTGTGTGTGTGTGTGTGTGTGTGTGTGTGTGTGTGTGTACATGTGGAGGCCAGAGTCTGACATCACTGCACTGCTGCCTTGTCAGTTGTTCTCCATATTTTTTTTGAGACAGGGCCATACTGAATCTGGACTGTGTTGATTTGGTCACACACATGGGCCTCTGAGCTTCTTAGGGTTGAGTTGACAGACTCAGTCACCGCATCCCGCTTTTTACATAGCCCTGGTATCTGAACTCATGTCTTCATACTTGCCAAGCAAGTACTTTACTGACTGAGGCATCTGCCAGGCTGTTGACCACGCTATTGAGGCAATGGTTACAATTTACAATCTATGCACACTGTCAACAGCGCTTACATTTAGGGGGAACAATGATGATGAAATAGGTGAGCCTGAGATCCACTAACAGAAAACGTCCACCCACCTCTTTACCATGCACACTGAAGGATTTATAATGGAATTGTCACATAACTGCAAATTAATAAACAAACATTATATACACTGATTACCTGTGTTATGCACTTTCATACTCCCTTATTTTTCTTTTATTAGAAAATAAAATGGATTGATCTTCAGTAGAGGCATGGAAAATAAGACTGTGACACTCATTAACCTAAGAGTGACTATGATTATACACTTCCTGCATAAGAAACCACGAATACTTTAACAGCTATAATTTTGTATGCCCTTGCTTTTTTCTACGCATGTACACTTGATATCCCATTATGCTAATTACATTAATTTCCAGTGGGTAGAGGGCTAAGGATTTCTTCATTTGGAAATATGTAAAAGAAACTAAGCCTTATATCACTCATACACCCACTGACAGGCACATATTTGTGCAGTTAGAGTGAAATAAAAGGCAAGGATAATCCTAGTTTTGACACTGGGCATGTGACCGTGCTGCTTTTATAGTTTAGTGACATGGCTCAGTGAATAAACAGGTTTGTGACTACATTTGAAATGCTAAGACAAAGACTCAGAGATATGAAGCTGGAAGTGCAAATCCCCAGGCAGATTATATGAACTCTCTGCCTCATACATTTGGTTTAACAAATAAATGAGACATTGCACATAGCATAACAGTACATGGGACTTTGTAATCATTCAAGAAGCTTCAGGTAGTGATAATACTGACCAAGTTAACAGGAATTGTATTGAGGTAACCAGTACCTATAGTGTGGTCTTTCTCACAATATCATAGTTATTTGACTTAATCAATAAACATTTATTTTACGCAATCTGAAATCTGAGACAAACAAGGCAAATATCTGAGCAGATTCAGTACCATAATTTTCACACTGGTCGTGGGTGGCTGCCTTTTTATAATATCCTTGCACAGTCAGATAATTTATGCCTCTTTCTGTTTCGTTCATCACTGTTATGAGTAAAAACTGGTAGAACCACCTTGAAGATACCAATCAGTGTGGAAGTTCCTGAAAACGCTACAAGTAGCTCTATGACAGGGTCCAGATTTAGCCACCATTGACTGGATACCTAAAGCACTCTATACCATACTCCTGACATACTTGTTCACCCATAACTTTGCTGCTGTAGTCTAAATAGCCATGACATGGAAACAACCTAGATATCCACCACCTGGTTAAAGTAAGGTACATTTACACAATGGTATATTATTTAGTTGTTAAGACAAATGAAAATAGGAAATTTACAGGTAGATGGACAGAGCTAGAAACAATAATTCTGAGAGAGATAACTGAGGTCCAGAAAGATAAATATTGCATGTTCTTTCCTATATATAGATCCTTTTTGTCTTTAATAATACTTTCATCGCAAAGACCACTCCTAATAATTGAAGCCACATGTATTAATCTCTGGAAATATACATCTTCAAATACCACGAGATTAGAAAACAGAACTATACCATAAGAAGCTGTGGTAAAAACACATTTAACATAACATCTGCCATGATGAAAAAGTAAACATTGTCATCCCCTCTTAAAAGACAGAACAAAGACCAATAGGTAGAAATTATCAAAATAAAATTTGTAGGCCATTTCTGTTTAATGGTTAGTGCTCTAAATTCTAATAAAATCTATTGTAAATATGCTAAATGAAAAAACAAACCATTGAGTTATTGGGATGTTTTAGTGAAATTCAAATTATCATGCAAATGGAACTCACTCTTGGCATTTGGAATTTTATTTATTTAGTTAGTTAGTTATTTGATTCTGCAATCTTAGTATTCTAGGGCACAAATATAAAATTTGTTGTTTCTTCTTTAGACAGATCTGAAGAAGGCAGATCCAGTTAATGCTTACACAGCTCCACGGTGTGGCTTACATGTAGTGAATGTCAAACCATATGAGATATGAGCAGCCTGAATTAGAAACACCACGTCAATGAAACAGAAATTTGCTTAGAAACAAATAATTAGAAAGCATATGTGAAGATCTGAAAGCCGTGATTTGGAGATGACTAATATTTTGGTCTATCTGTTCCAGTACTGACAATAATTTTCTGTTTGCAGAAACACCCGCTGAAGAGTGCATTTTTAGACAGTGTCTAGCTTTAGTTATTCCCAAACTATCCACAGTACCCTGTGTGTAACTTCACAAACCATGGAGCAAAGAACATAAATCCCAACCGTCTGGAATCCCACTAGACCCAATAAGATGAAACACACACTGTGCTGGCTATAAATACAAAACAGCCCAGAAACAAATAATATTTTAGAGTCATTTATCAACACTGCACTAAATTCATCATCCCCACCCACAACAACAAGGCAAGCTCTCAGTTCAGGGACAGTCTTCTCTGCAACCTACAGTGACTATACCTATTTCCTAAAGGAGAGGGACCGTAGCTCTGTATCAAAAATTTGTCTTTTATAGTCCATCTGTACCTACAGAATGCTTTATTGACTGGAAGCGTTGAATACGATTTTGCTACAGCCAATCAAAAGCTGTTTTTGTCAAAATGTATCAAGTCCTCATTACCCACAGAGTAACCAAGGGTAGCATAAAACTTTTGCATCTCTGTCCTCTTTTGGGTCTGCTTCTTTCACTGTCAATCACACTTCAGTTGACCCAGAATGTAAAAGTTAATCACCACAAATGTCTTCCTACCTATTTCATCTCATCGCCTTTGCACATTGAAAGCATAAGAATTGTACCAAACCTGAAACTACGTGTAATTCCAGGAACCTCAGAGCCTTGTATGCAGAGATGACCAGTCCCATATGAGAACAATGGTCTGTCCTGGAGATGGAGATGATTCGCCCTGGGCTTGCTGAAGGAGATCATCTTGCAGGAACAAGACTGGTCTCCATGAAGCCAAGTGTTAACTACTAGGAGGTTTACATCTTCTTATTGGACCACTGTGCAGGACCCTGTTTGTTTGTTTATTTGACAGCATCTCTTATTTAATAAAGCAGACTGGCTTGCTATAGATTTTGTTGCCCAGGCTAGTCTAGAACCCATACATCCTCCTGGCTCAGTCTCCCTGAGTCTTGGGATTAAAGGTACAAGCAACCACACAGATTTAGGAACTATTTAATTATGCAAATTTTGTTGTATACAAGAACAGTTCTTTCTCTATTTAAGCCTAAAGCTTAAATCAGTAATCTGAAGAGGAGCCTGGACGTCTTTGGATTCCTTATCTCTTCACTCTTCTCAGTGCACATCAGGCATCCATTAAATTTCTTCTCTTGACTGTCAGGACTCCTTGGAATGGGTGGGTGAGCTCAACTGTTAGGGCAAGAAAAGCCCAGGCTTTTGTTTTAAAACTCTTGTTAGGACTTGGACTAAATATATGAAGAAAAGTCAAAAAGGTTAGAATTTTAAGAGAACTAATGAGGTGGATGTACAACTTATTTTGTAATTTATTTACTAAAGGTTTTAGTGATTATAATATTTTTCAATTGTTTGCTTGATGCCTTGATATTTTTATTTCACATATTTTTCTTTCTCTAACATTGTGGAAGCATAATCAAATTTTTCTTAATTTATGCTTAAAAATACTGCGTCATGGTAGCTTTGAATGGAACACGCATATGCTTGTAGGTTTGTTCCCTTTAATATTGTTTTAGTATTGTCAGAGTATTCTCTGACAAGCCATTCCATGTTACTATTGGACCCAGCTGTGAAGATTAAGACACAAAGTCACATTGCAAACAATACTCCCATATCTGCTACTTACTTTCTTGAATTCAACTAGTTTGGAATTACAAAGGTTACATTGTCACTGGTGAGACAATGTAGCAAGGCTTATAGTGGGCCATCTGTTAAGAACCTGTGCCAAACTGCATTCCCACATTACCTCAAAACAATGCAGCCTACAAACTATGTGTATAACATTTGCATTGTATTGGTCATTAGAAGTAATTCAGGGATGATTTAAATAAAATTATGGGAAGACCAGTGAGATGGCACTTTCTACCAAGCCTAACAGGCTTTCGTAGTTAACCCAAGGAAAGTTGTATAGACATTTCATTCCTTACATATAAAAATATCAGCAACCATACGTAGGTCAATTTACATACATTTCACACCATTTGTGTGGATGCTTGAGTTCATTCATAGCTTTCCGTAATAATTCCTAAATATAGAAATTTAACTGTGTTTCTGTTTGTCCAACAGACATGTGACTGCACAGTGTTTTTTCCAATGCACACTCAGCAATAATAAAATGATAAATGTGCCATGATTTTTCAAAAGAATAAATATAATATATAGAGATCGGCATAAATCCTGCATGCACATGATGGGAGTACTACATGGGAAACAGGGGAAACTCAACAAAGAGCTCTGTAGAGTGTCTTGTTGAAAAGGGGGGCAGTCCTTACTAAAGTATCAAAGAAAAAGTACCGTATCCTGAGGTATCATAAATATGTCAGCCACACCACAGACATCTTTATCAACCTGAATAAATACTACTTCATTAACACAGTTAAAATGATTCTCCTAAATTCTAGCCCAAACTTCCTGAGTAGGTCTGAGAAGAAAACAACAGCAGCTCTGTAGTCCTGGTTGCACTGATTATGCAGGTTGAATGACCTGTAAAGAGAACCTAATTACCTCCTTAGAGGCAAGATAATTAATAATAAGATCATCTGTCGGGAACTTGGGGGGGGGGGTGCTAGACACAAGCCTTAAGATTTAGGAAAAGGCCGTCATCAGGGAGGAAATAGCCTGGACCTGAGCACACAATCTGGCAGGTGACACCCAGACAGGATTTCAGTCAAGTGCACTGAGCACTCTCGTGGGGAGGAGTGCTCAGCATGTGAGACAATAATGAGGAGAGAAGGAGCACAAGAAGCAAGGACAGGAGAAAAGGAATTAGCATCAACTATGATTTCTTCTACCCATTCAAATTTAAAAATTGTGTTACCTAATATGTAGCCTCCTTATCAGGATATAAATGTTTTTACTGAGAATACTTCTCATCTTCCTTGAAAACACACCAATAAAGCTTTCTCTATATGGCAAAGCATTATCTATCTGAAGGGTAATATTAGTGATCTTGGAAGACTTCATTGCTTGGCTTGGGCTATAGCAGGCTGTGCACAGACACAGCATGTTTCTAGAAATGCCCATTTTTTTGCTAGCTAAAGGCATCAGGGCTGGTCTTTCCTCCTCCCCTGTCACCACGACTTGGCATTTTCATCTGCTTCCTCAGGTGTAAATGCACCAGCACCTGCCCCAGGGAGACTTAAGTTCTTACTGACCTGTGAATCTTTCCAGAAGGAGACTCTCTGTGGGGGAGGTGACAAGTGTTTAGTCTCCCAGGGGCTGATATAGTAACCTAAGCCTTGAGAGTGCTAGTTCTGGTTATCCAGATGGCATAAGGAGGGTCAGACCTCCCGGGCATAGAACCCAGGTGATGTTTATAGGGTGAGAAAGAAAAACAAGTGCTGCTTGCTAAATGTGTAGACACTCTCTTGAAATTTCATTCAGACGTTTGATACGATGACTTCAAAATTATCTCAATGTCTTCCTGCTGCATCCTCAAATAACTAGAATTATTTTGCTTCAATACCCGAGTGGAAATTTCATGAGGCACATTTAACATAGAGAGGCAAAAGTTAAAACTATATTCATATGGGCATGGGCTATTCTCAAGTAAAGCGATCAAATACAATTAATGCCTGTGCTGTTGGCTGTAGCAATGTCACATCACTTCTTATCTTAGAGCAAAACATAAAGCTTGAAGTGAGTTTTAAAAATAATATGCTACTAATATTTGTTAATTATGTGCTCAACTTTTTATCAAATATTAGATATAATCAGCAATATATGTAATCACCCTCTAGTGTATGCTTTATTTGAAAAGTGTTGGGTTAAATATTTTAAGTATAGTGTTTGTTACGTCCTGCTGCAGGGCGTGGCTGGCATGGCCGGAACTCTATCTAGGGGCGGGGCTTCCCCCTCCCAGAGGTTCACTATGTAAACCAGACATTTGGTTCCAGGGTCTTCTCCCCCCCCCAACTTTTCCTACACACCCCTACTTTTCTCCTTTCCTTCCCCAACCCCAGCGTGTGCTCCCCCTTCTGTTCCCCTTCCTCTACCACTTCTAGTAAACCTGCATTGATATAATAGTTTTGTTGCCTATTAGCTCGTTCTATTTAGGTAATCAATCAGTGTTTAGTTATTACTAATTTTATAATTTCTGTTTCAATGGGGCTAGAATTCTAGGATTAAAGGCATCACCTCCACCACCCAGTTTGCATCATTTTTAACAATGCTAACGATGTTTAACAATATTTAACAATATTAAACACCTAAATTGAATAGATAAATATCTAGACAAAATATAACGATTTATGTCTTATACTGTATATTACTAAGGTATTTACTGTTACTTTTGTTTTTTTTGGGTAAATGATGAGTTAAAAATATTCTAGGCTAGCTTTCAGAAGATTCATCTCTTTATGTAAAAGTAATAAACAATATGCAGAACCTTTCTTCTGGGAATTTTTTTTCTAAAGAAAACTAAGCACCATTTAACAGTTATTTTTCAAGCGATTTTTTTGAGTGGGCCTCTTTTGGCACCATTTATCGAAAGATAAAATGACTTAAGGTCCAATTATTTCTCTCACAATTTTTAAATTGTTAAAAGGGTACTTTCCCCAAAGATACTTTCGGTAAAAGATGTTGTGAAATTACTTCCTAACTTTTGGTGAGAGCAAGGTGTAGTGTATAGTAAAAGTCACGTGTAAATCTCTCTAACATGCTCCTGGAAAGACTGCAGAAGGAAACTCGACCTTGCTTCAGATCCTCACCAGAGGGCTTACTGGTAAACTTCGGCAGTGGAGTGATGGAGGCCCTGGGTAATAGTAATGATGAACAAATGATTTCTTTTTAGAGGTCCACAAATTAAAAGTATTAGGGATTACTGTAGTATGAGAAATATGTACTCATAATTGCGGTTTATTTTTTTCTCGTTTTCTATCCGTTTCAATTGTTGTGCATTTTGAGTATTACTTTACCAAAAAAGCTACAGCTTGGTGTCAGGATTCTCAATATTTCTCCTGCAATAAAGCATAGTCTACTGTGATCACACACTTACCTCAGTGTTATAACCAACATGATATTGGATTATGGCTTTTGATGTACCTATTTGAGATTGATGTTTCTGTAGGACAAATGGGACCATTATGTTGAATGCCTCCTTAAGAGTTTTCCCTTCCATATAGTACCATAGCCCATTTTTAAAAATTTTTAAATCTTTTTTAGTTCTTTGCATATTCTAAACATTAAAGCCCTATCAGGTGTATAACAGGCAAAGATTTTTTCCCCACCCTCAGCTTCCTCTTCATTGTGCTGTGTCTGTTGCTGTAAAGAGTCTTTTAGTGTCAAAAATCACTCCACTGGTCAACTGTAGGTTTTGTTCAGTGAGCTACCCAAGTCCTATTTATGAAATCAGCACCTGTGCCTATGATTGATTGGATTCTTTTAATTTGAAGAAAATTCAGTTTCAGCAGCATGTGGTGGTGCACCCCTAAAATGCCAGCCCTTGGGGAGGCAAGGCAGAAGCAGGCAAATCTTTGAGTTCAAGGCCAGCCTGCTCTACAAAAGAAGTCCTGGAGAGTTAAGACTATACAGAGAAACCCTATCTCGAAAAAATAAAACAAATAAACAAAATCCTCTGAAAAGATTTTTAAAATATGCCATTGGAAAAACTTCTTTTTATGCAGCTTAAATAATGCAGACTTCCATCATAGGATACATTTACGTATGCATGTATTGATGGACGAATATAGATTTCAAAAGCAGATTTATTTTATCATCTATTTGTGTATGTATGTATCTGTGCTTTTGTAGGGCTTGTGTCCATGGGTATCTTATCTCAGTTTTTGTCTTCAGTAAAACATATTTCTAATATGAAGCACTCACTAAACATAAGTAAAATGAACAGGGACTGTTAGCTAATGCAGAGCTGGCCTTTCTGATAGCCAGCACTGTGGAGGAGGCTCTTTTGGGGAGTGACACAGGCCTGTGCTGAAGCCCTCTTCCAGTGACAGTGTTTTCAAACAGCTGAAAACACACACATTATCTCTGTCTAAATCTCCTTCTCCCCAGAGCGCATGCCCCTAATTTCGCCCATCATTTCCCAGGTGATAAAGATTCATCATCCCTTGCTCTCTCCACCCAGCTCTGCAGGTGGCTAATGCCGCTGTGCCAGATGGAGCCTGACAAGACCAGACCGTGCACAGGGGCACCCAGCAGCCTTCATTCTGGACTGGAATTCCTATTCATACATTTGTAGCCAAGATTTCCCAAAATTGAAATACAGCAATCTAATAGTTCTTTCTTAGTATTAAGCTTTGTCTTTTGGGCTGGTTTTAGCTTGTTTTATGTATTTCCTTTTTATTTGTTTTTATTTTTTTATTTTTCACTCAGAAACAGCTTCGTTCTTGGAGCCACTTACAAGGACTCTTACTAACATCACAGCAGGAAGCTGAAATTTTCCATTATAGTTCATACAAATAGTTATTATGCTCTTCAAAATAAAAATAACAATAATTGAATTTGGGCAATGATATCTGTTTCTTTAAAGTATTTTGTTCTATCTGCTTATTATACAATAAGAAAATGACTTAACTTATACTTCCTTGAAGTATGCTTTAAAAATGATTACCCTAATTTGCTTTGATTACTTGTAAAAGCCTCAGTGTTTAACACCTTAATTTTTATAGCCCCAACTTGAGTCTCCGACCCATTACCTCCTCCTCTGCCATATGCCTCTGAATATAATTATAAAGAATATTTTAAGGAAAACTATGAGTCAGACACACATTCCCCAGGTAGTAATTTGTAAAATATTTCAAAGTCTATTACATTGGATTTATTTTTAGCAAATAGCAATTCTCCTCTCAAATTTAAGACTATCTTTGAAATCTGTTTTGTGATACTAATAAATCTTTTTTAAATATGAGACACTTCAGCATGGCAAACAGTAGAAACCATTACGTTTATGTCTAGGTCTTTTAGGTGCTGAGTTTATAAAGCAGGACAGCATGTTCACCCATCAATCTCAAAATCACACTCTTATTTTGCCACTGTTACTTATAAGTCTTAATTGGGACAAAAGTGAAGATTTTTCAGTCGGATGGCGATTGATTATATAAGAAATCCTTTATTCATCCCTTCCTTTCCATCTTTCTTTTCTTTCTTTCTTTCTTTCTTTCTTTCTTTCTTTCTTTCTTTCTTTCTTTCTTCCGTCATATTTATTTTGAGGTGATGTGTCAAACAGTTGAGTTTGGCCCTGCCCTCCTACTGCTTTTCCTGCTCCCACTTTCCAAGTGTCAGGACTACAGGCACATGTCACCAGCCGTGACTGCAGCATTGGTCTCTCACTTAAGTATTTAAACTTACAAGTAAACACTGAATGGAAAGTATGTTTCATAACTCTTTCACTCACTCTGTTTGTTTGTTTGTTTGTTTGTTTGTTTGTTTGTTTTTTGTCCTTAGTAATTCAACAAAGATTCGTTCTTGTCCTTCAAAACAGCCCTGTTTTGGTAAAGCTCAGATGAAGGTTTTGATTTTCACTTTACTTTCCCATTGTTTTCAGCTTACATACTTTTTCTTTCCAAAAAGAACATGAGGTTTATAGATCATGAAAACGCCCCTGTACTCCACAGTGAACCACCAACCAAATGTCCTGATTTGTTCTCCCTCTGTTTGTGGCACCTGAGGCAGTGAAATCTTTATACAAGCCATTCCATTTGAATGAGCAGAGTTGGGCCTAAGATTCATGTTTTCTGAGGGTAGATGGCCCACCGTTCTGCATTTACAGGCTGAGTCTTGTTTTAATAAGAAATAGAGTGAAGCTATAAAAGTATAGGTCAGAAATAATGCCACATGAGACTGATAATGTTAACTATTTGTATTCACACATATTTTATTTAACCACATTTTAAATATTTCATTAAGGGGAAATATGTTTTATTTTCTAATATTCATATCTGTTCTAAGTCAACATGCTAATATTTATTAGTCCATTTAATTTAAGTTGCTGGCAATTACTTCAGTTCATTTTGAGCATTCAATGGAATATACATTTTTCACTAAGTAGCCTCTCTTCTCATTATTAGACACAATTAAAATTTTATTTTATGCATGGTTGGACTTTAATTTAGAAAAAAGTATAATCCATATATGCTATTTAAAACTCTAGTCAAATTCTTTTAAAGACCCCAAGTGTTCTAATATCTACCCCTATTAAGAGCGATGTGATGGAATTCTTATTTAACAGGTAAGTCAAGCTGCAGATGACTTACAGTAAGAACAGAAGCAAGAAGAGCATCCTTATGTAAAACCCAGAGTGTTCAGTTAAAACACCATATTTGATACATTTATATATTGTAGTCTTGAATATGTTCATGACACAGGTAGGTGGTAAATACTTATCTTAATTCAGTATTAGACATTAAAAACCATATTATTAGTATAATAATTATTATTTTGGAAAGAAGCCTCTGAACTCTTTCTCTTTCCTCCTCTCATTTTGTCCTAAAAGTGTTCTTTTGATTCATCTTACTTGACAATGGCCAATTCTAAGTTTTCATCTCAGCAGACCTAGCACAGGCACAGACATTCCCTTCTTCCCTCTCCAATGCTATGGTTAAAAGTCCCCTTTACCAATATCCTTCACTAATCTTCCTATGGTTCTGCAGCTGGTCTTTCTTTGGCCGGTTCTCTATTTCTCGGCAACCTGCAAAGCACATTACTTCTCCCATATACTGTTTCCAGTCAAACTGTTGTCTCAATGTTTAGTTTGCACCAGTGAAGATGTCCAACATTTTATCTGAAGCCAACTCAGCTTTCTTATGCCCTCAGCTCACATGTCCCATGGCTCCACATGCCCAATGGCATTGCATGACTCCACAATATCAGTACTCTGCCATCTTCTCCATGTGACACCCTCACCCATCCCACATCTGTTTCCATTACCATTTTCACAATTTCAGTAGGGAGAAATTGCAGTTCTAGCTGACAAGGCAACCCCTGCATTGCACTTTCTTGGACATAAATTATTTTCCTTATATAATTTATCAACAAACATTAACATTTCAAATAAATAGTGACACTTATCCTTTCCTTTTCGTTACTTTTTTTTTCTATAGCTATGGCTCATGTTCTAGTTATTATGCTAATTTGAATGAAACATTTTGACTGCATTCTCTTTATATTTGAGGAAGTAGACACAATACTTTAAGGAGAGTTCATTGAATTCACTTGTGTACCTTAACATATCTCCATATATTTCTAAAAATTGAGGATAAAGTCAGTCTAAAAGTACTAGTTACTTTTAGACCAAGATTAGGGATTATGGTGAAGAAGTCACATATGCATATTTGAGTGAGAACTCCATCTGAAGTCTCAGTGTGTATTCACAGGCATAACTTGACTCTAGTTAATTATATGTTGGCAGTAGATATCATTACTGTGTCCATTGCAATCCCTCAATTGCTCCCCTACAGCCGTACAGGGCAACTGGTGAGGTCATTGGTATCTTCCCAGCTCAGTAGGTCGTAGGCCATTGCCTTACTCCTTTTTTTGCCTCTGGGCTTTCATGAACATTATAAGAATCTGCTTAAGCCTGTACTGAACAGTGCTAAAGGCGTTAATTGCTCTAAAGTCAGACTTCATATACTGACACTAGATGCGAACGATCTTAAAACTCTTGAATTTGCGGCAGCTGTGAAGTGTAGTCATGGAAAGGCTTCTCTTACTTAGAAGCAAATGAGGTTTTCAGCTATTGCAGAGTACAGGAATTTGTGAAAATCTCTTTGTTTTGGAAACAGTTGGTGAAATAACAATGATGAAACTGAGAATAACTTTCAGAGAAAGCATCTCTTGGAGGTGGGGGATTGAGTATACTTCATTGTTAGTTTTAAATAATCACTTGGCATTCTGATATTTTAATTGAATACCAGATAGCCACAGTGTCTACACAAGTCAGACAATACAGAAGCCATGTGCACTAGAATTACATTTAATATTTATTAAAAAGAAAATCGTGCTATTTATCAAAACTTTACACTCATGATAATTTGGACAACTTTAAGTAGGACAGATCAGAATGTGAGTGTTTTTCCAAACTGACATTCATAAATGTGGCTCAGTCTCAGAGTGGGACCACACACATGTGATTTCAACCACCCACATATGATCTCACCATTCACATGTGCTCTTAACCACTAACATGTGATCTCAATTATGCACATGTTATCTGAGCCACGAACATGTGATCACAAAGTTTAGAAGGTTGAGGCAAAGCAGTGGGGAGTTAAGGCTGTTCCTGACAACAGAGTGTAGGGCTGGCCTGAACTACATGAGAACCTAAGTCAGGAAGAAAATATAAATTAATTAAAGCTGCACATAGTTATGGTTCACTATCCTGTCACTTTTGGCTCATTTGAAGGACTTAGTATCTAGTGTTCTGATCCTTAAAATTAGTGCAAGCCAATTCTTCTGAATAAACCAAATAAATGTTGCTATTAAAGTTCATAATGACATAGCACTACTCAAATGTCTTAGGTAGTCCTTATTCAGTATAAATATGTAAGCTACAAATATGAGTCATACATATAATGTTAAACTTATTATCAATTACCCATGAAAAAGAAAGCAGAGAAAAAGCTAATTTTACTTTGTTTATTTAAAAATTTCTCATTTTAAGATGGAACAAAATGGATTATTGCTGGAACACTGGGCACATTTTTAAACTGAAATTTAATCAATATATGTTGTATTTGTTTTCATAGCACATATTAGTTCAAGGACCCAGTCCAGGCATGTATCTGCCTATATAAGACAATACACACTGAGTTAATGTTCTGTTGTTAAGGTCATCGCTTAGGCCCATATATTTTTCAATCAATTTTCCAGCTATTAGCTACTTTATGAAATATTTCTCAGTTGAAAGCATGTTGAATATGGTTACTGTCCTCTAGTTGCCAGCATGAGAAGATGACTCTTAATTCTCTATTCAGGATAGACGGGTGTCTATTTGTAGGAGCCCAGCTATATTTTTGTATTCTATTATTAAATTGTGAGGCACTGAGGAGCTAGACTATAACATCTGTTACAGCTCATTTCTGAAATTTTATATGGTTGTGGGTGGGACTCTTCAAAATTCTAAGAACAAAGAGCATTCCACAAAATGACAGAATCACATGTGTATATCAGTCTTTTGTTTTTGTTTATTGCAAATGTCTGATTTCATTCTTGAAAGCAATTATTTTCTGGCAAAAGGGCAAAGTTTGGAATGGAAAGTTAGCAAAGCAGTTGAGAGTGCTTCTTGCTCTTTCAGAGGACCCAGGTTCAATTACCAGCACCCACATAGTAGCCTACAACCTTTGCACCTCCTGTTACAGAGGAACTGGTGCTCTTTTCTGTCTCTGAAATCACCAACACACACGGACCAGGAACATACGTGCAAGCAAAAAAACCAAATACATATAATAAAATAAAAATGTAAAATGGGCAAAGTTCATCTGTGCAAATGTATGTGTATCTATGTGAAAGAGAATAAAAAGGAGTTGGGGCCCAGGTGGTGTTGGTGCATGCCTTTAATCCCAGCACATGGAAGGCAGAGAGGCAGGTGGATCTCTGTGAGTTAAGGCCAGCCTGGTCTACAGAGTGAGGTCCAGGACTCCAGGACAGGCAGGGCTACACAGAGAATCCCTGTCTCAAAAACAAAACAAAAGGAATGGGAGTAAATGAAAGAGGGAGTGTTCAACGGTTGATGATTATAATGGTTTTTCCATTTAGATTTGAAAATATAACATTTTTAAAATTTTTCTTTAAAATAAGTTATAGTGAGGAGAATAATGTGCAAATTGATTTTTCACTGTGTTGGAACACTCACATAACTAGAAAGGATCCAATCACTTGAAGACTTGTCTCCAGAAAGATTTCCACTCTTGCCTGTTTCCACTTGCACACATCATTGGAGTCTATGAATGGTACAATTAACTGTTGTGTTGTACAGACACAGGGATGACTTTCCACTTATTTCTGTCAGGGATAATATAGTAGTCCCTGTACCAATGCTAGCTTAGTGTTAGGCATCTTTAAAAAATACTTATTTTTTATTTCATGCGTGTAAGTGTTCTACTTCCATATACATATGTGCATGATAGAAATTTAAGTTTTTTGTTTAATTATTGTATATCAATAGAAATTTAAGTTTACTTTGTGAGCCATTCTGTGGGTTCTGGGAATATAACTTGAGACCTTTGAAATAGTAAAATGTGCTTTTAACAACTGAGCCACCTTTTCGGCCCCAATATTAGATATCCTAAACAGTAAAACAATATTAAGAGTTATAGTCAGAATTTAGCTATAAAATTCTTAATTGCTTTAACTTCTCAACTATTTGGAACATGTGATTATAGTAGGAATAATTGAGTCCAATAGAGAAGTTACCTGTAGAATGTATTGAAGATGTCAGCATTAAGCTAAGCCTTGCAGAGCTCTGTCTCTGGAAGAGAGGACACTGAACACTGTTACAAGGAACCTCAAATCCTCAGTGTCGTTGTATCCTTGAATGTCACTATTTTATCTCAACAGTCACCCATATCACATGTGAACAAAAACCTCTTCTGATTAAAACATGGTTCTCTTATTCCCAATCATTACATACACAAAACAAACAAGGTCAGAAGTATGTGAGTAAAAACTAAAATGATCTACTTGCTTAAATTAGCTTTAATATAGGACCATGGAACTCTGCTTTATGGCAGCAAGTCATAATGACAGAGCATTGTTGGCTCAGAACAATGATAACACACATCATTTAAAAGATGTCAGGTTTTGAGGACAACTTACTACCTCTTCCAAATTCAACGTAGCAATAAAAACTCAGAAAGCAGCAAGCTATCCAAGATGGTGGTGCCTGGTATGTATCGTGTCTGAACAGCAGGACAGCAGTGAGAGCAAACCAACTGACAGGCCTTCAGTGAATCCCCAAACCCCAAATGTCCATCTTTCCCAGGTAGACAAGAGCCCACAGTGTGGGAAACTCACAGATCCAACACTAGATCACCTGGATAAACCCCAGAAAAACTCCTAGGCTCCAGCTAGCATAGCCTTAGCTTCAGGCCTTCTGGTACCTGGATGGTGCAGCACCAACCACAGGTGGCTACTCTCACTTAGCAGCAACTTTACAGATACTTTGTTTTACTGTCCCTCCCATGAAGTAGTTACCTTCCAGGATGGGGTCATGTGGCTCCAACTTCAGGTGACCACACTCACTGTGTAGGAGATCTTCAGGATACCTCAGCTTGTGGCCCCAAACTCATCTCTTCCCATGGAGTAGATACTTTCTGATACCCAGGAAGGCAGCACTGACCACAAGCTCCCTGACTCAGTGAGTTTAGTGTCTGAGCACAAGGACTGAGTATAGTTTCTGGGCCGTAGGACCTCATTAACCTTGGAGCAAAAAAGCCAGTAGCTGGGCAGCCAACACTGGGTCTTCATTGGTTAGAGGAGGGTAGGTCCCTTAATCCACAGGACCATACAGCTGAGGAGAACCCCCATCACATCCCTGAGAACCACCCAAAAGTTCAAGACCACTCCCAACAATCTGAGTAGGGCACATATAGGAACATCCAGCTTCCCCCAGCATCGCCCAACCACCACCCAGTACTCCAGTGGGCAACAGGATCTACCAGACAACTTCATAGACAACCAGATGTCTAAAGGTCAGAATAAAACAGAATCAACAGAATACAGAGCAATATGGTATCTTTAGAACTCAATCATCCTATAGCAAGCAGCCCTGGATCCCCTAACACAACTGAAACTCAAGAAAATGACATTAAATCTATACTCATGAAAATTATAATGGATAAAAAAAAAAAGAAAATTGTTAAAGAAATAGAAGGTACAAGCAAACAGATTGAGGCCTTCAGAGAATAAATGAATAAAAAGCTAATAGAATACAAACAAACAAGTGCAGGAATTCAACAAATCATATAAAGAAGTGGAGAAAAATACAAACATACAAATGAAGGAAATTAATAAAATGGTTCAAGATGAGAAGATGGAAATACAGGCAATAAAGAAAGCACAAACTGAGGAAATCCTGGAGAGTGAGAACTTAGAGAAGAAAAAAGGAACTAGAGAGGAAGCATTGCCAACAGAATACAAGAAAAGGAGGTAAGAATCTCAGAGATAGAAGACACAAAGGAAGAAATCGATACATCTGTCAAAGATAATGTTAAACTTAAAAAATTCTTTACACAAAACTTCCAAGAAATGATGGACCCCTCAAAAGAGAAGCCTAGGAATTTTAGAAATTGAACAAAGAGAAGATTCCTGGCTCCAAGGCCCAGAAAAATATTTTCAACAAAATCATAAAAGAACATTTCCCCAATCTTAAAAAAGAGATGCCTATAACCATACAAGAGGCCTACAGAACACCAAATAGATTGGACCAGAAAAGCTAATCACCTTGCCACATAATAATAAACACAGAACAAAGAACAGAATACAGAACAAAGAAAAATATCAAAAGTTACAAGAGAAAAAGGCCAAGTAACATATAACACAAACCTATGAAATCCCACATACTTCCCAGCACAGACCTGGGCAAAGTCTTGAAAACCCTAAGAGACCACAGATACCAGTCCAGACTACTAACCCCAGCAAAAGTTTCAATAACCTTAGATGGAAAAAGCAAGAGATTCAAAAGAGATGAGGAAGAACATTTATTATACACCAAAGGAAAATTCGACCAAAATTGCATCAAATTCTGAATATACATGCCCCAAATATAAGAGTGCACATATTTGTAAAAGAAACATTAATAAAACTTAAGTCACATATCAACACCCCCCACATTAATAGTGGGACACTTCAACACACCACTCTCACCAATGGACAGATCATAGAGACAGAAACTAAACAGAGAAATAATGAAATTGACAGATGTCATGAATCAAATGGACCTAACAGACATCAACAGAACTTTTAACCAAACACAAAAGAATATACCTTCTTCTCAGCATCTCACAGAACTTTCTCCAAAATTGATCATATATTCAGTCATAAAGCGAGCCTCAACAGATAAAAGAAGATTGAAATAATTACTTGTATCTTATCACATCTTCATGGACTAGAGCTGAACTTCAAGAACAATAGAAATAACAAAAGACCTATACACACACATATGAAAACAGAACAGTTCTGTACTCAACAACTAGGCCATGGAGGAAAGAAAGAAAGAAATTAAACACTTCCTAGAATTCAATGAAAATGAAGGAACAACATACCCAAACATATGAGACATAATGAAACCGTTGCTAAGTGGAAAGTTCGTAACATTAAGTGCCTTCATAAAGAAATAGGAGACATCTCATACAAGCAACTTGACAGAAGAGCTAAATGTACTTTAAAAAAAGGAGGCACATGCAAGAGGAGTAGGCAGCTAGACGTAATCAAATGCAGCGCTGCAATTAAAAAATTAAAACAAGAGAACAATTCAAAGAATCAATAAAACCAGGAGTTGGTTCTTTGAGAAAATCAACAAGGTAGACACATCTTAACCAAAGTAACTAAAAGACAAAGGTAGAGTATCCAAACCAACAAAGTCAGAAATGAAAAGGGAGACATAACAGTATATGTTGAGGAAATCCAACAAATCATTAGGTGTTACTTCAAAAATTCGAAAATCTAAATGATATCGACAATTTCCTTGATAAATCCCATGTACCAAAATTGAATAAAGATCAGACAAACAGTCATATGACCCCCTAAGGAAATAGAACCAGTCATCCCAAGTCTCCCAATTAAAAAAAAAAAAAAAAAAAAAAGATTAAAAAAAAAAAAAAAAAAAAGGCAAGGGCCAGAGGGATTCAGGTTAGAATTCTACCAGACTTACAAAGAAGATCTATACAAATACTCCTCAAATTATTCCAAAAAATAAAAATGGAAGGAACATTATCAAACTCATTCTATGGGCCCACATTCACCTAGATACCTGGGCCACACAAAAACTGAACAAAGAAAGAAAATTTCAGACAATTTCCATTATGAATGTTGGTGCAAAATAACTGAAAAATACTCGAAAAATGAATCCAAGAACACATATCATCCACCATGACTAAGTAGGCTTCATGCCAGGCATTCAGGGGTGGTTCAATATACAGAAATTCATAAATGTAATCCACCATATAAGCAAACTGAAAGAAAAAAAAACACATGGTCATATCCTTAGATGCTGAAGAACATTTTACCAAATTTACCACTCATTTATGTTAAAAGTTTTGGAGAGATCAGGGATACAAGGCATTTACCTCAACATAGTAAAGACAATATACAACCAGCCTGTAGCCAACATCTTTCCAGCTAACTGGAAAGAAGCTTAAATCAATTCCACTGAAATCAGGGACAAGACTAGGCTGTCCACTCTCTCCGTATCTCTTTAATACAGTACTTGAAGTCATAGCTAGAACAATAAGGCAACTAAAGGAGATCAAGAGGATAGAAATTGGAAAAAAGTCAAAGTGTCACTACTTGCATTGATATGATTATATGTAAGTGATCCCCAAAAATCTATCAAGGAGCTCCTACAGCTGATAAACACCTTCAGTAAAGTGGCTGTATAAAAAATCAACTAAAAAACTAATGGCCCTCCTATATACAATAGACAAATGAGCTGAATAAGAATTTAGGGAAATAACATTCTTCACAATAGCCACAAAAACCAACAGCATCAACAAGAACAACAACAAACATGAAGTACCTTGGTGTAACTCAAACAAGCAAGGGAAAGACTTGTATGAAAAATAAGTCAAGTCTCTGAAAATATAAACTGACGAAGATATCAGAACATGGAAAGACCTACTGTGCTCATGGATTGGTAGGATTAACATAGCTAAAAACTTCCATCTTACCAAAGACAATCTATAAATTCTGCGAAATTTCCATAAAAATGACAGCATAATTCTTTACAGAACTTAAAAGATCAATTATCAACTTCATATGGAAAAACAATAAACCCAGAATAGCTAAGACAACCCTGTACAATAAAAGGTCTTCTGGAGGCATCTCTATCCATGGTCTTTGTTACTATAATGTAACAGTAATTAAAACTGCTTGGTACTGGATCCACAGATGGGTGGATCAATGGAATCAAATTGAAGACCCAGAAACAAACCCATACACCTACAGACACTTGATCTTACACTAGGAAGCCAAAAGCATACAATGGAAAAAAGATAGCATATCCAACAAATGGTGCTGGCCTAACTGGATGTCTACATGTTAAGAACTGCAAATAGATCCATATTTATCTCCTTGCACAAAACTCAAGTCCAGCTGGTTTAAATACCTCAACCTTAAACTAAGCATACTAAATCTGTTAAAACAAAACATGCAGAAGAGCCTCAAACTTATTGGCACAGGAGACAACTTCCTGTACAGAATGCCAACAGCCCAGGCACTAAGACCAACAACAGTAAATGGGACCTCATGAAACTGAAATGCTTCTGTAATAGCATTCAAATTAGAATCTCAGTAATTTGAACAATATTACATAGTATTAAGATATTAATGATCTTATTGAACAATGCCCTATTTACTATGGATGAACTTCATCCAGTTAGTTTAAGGTATTAAGTCTATAGATGAAGAGGAAGTGGGAGTTCTGTTTAGGATGACGATACCTTGCATACATTCCAGTGTGAAGTCAGCAGACATTGGCCCTGGGATGCAATCTCAAGCCCAGCTTCAGGTTCATGTACCAACCTTCACAATCCATTTCTCTTTCTTCCTACTTCCCTGCACTATTTCTGCCTCTTGTTTAGAACTCTAATATGCTCTTCTACTTTTAGTGCTCCAAATTTATCAGTTGTCAGCCTTATGAAATATAAACCAGTTCCAAGTCCTGTGGAACACAAGGTTAGAGTCAGACACCACATGGATTCTAAGCAGCAATGCCCTTTCAGAATTCCAAAGAGAAAGAATGTCTTGGGACAAAATATTCTTTTTAAGTATGGAATTTAAGCTGAATTAAATTAAGTGGGTACAAAGTGAACAGTTAAAAATATTAAGTAAAAAGGACACTGTATATGGCTAGAAGAAATCAACCAGATGGTCTCATGGCCAGTTTCGTAGTTTCAGTGTTCTCTTCACAGGAACGGCTGACTTTTGTCAGAGGCAAGTCAAGGGAGATAATGCCATATTAATAGTGGACATTCCTACTTAGAAGGTTACCAATGCAACCCTGAGCATGGTAGCATGCACAGCTGATCCTAGCACTGGGGAAAGTGAAGTCGAGAGATCAAATTCTGAGCCCAAGCTGAGCTATAGAGCAACATTCTGATGAAAAAAAGAGGAGAAAAAAGATAAAAGGGGTCGGGGTGGGGTGGCAGAGAAATTCACTCACATTTGTTACACATCCTGTGAATCTCTGCTGTTACAAGAAGTACTGGGACTTCAGATTATGCCAGTAGCACAGTGAGTGTAGTGTCTGCTGAGGCTTAGGTGGTGTTTGCATGGATGTCTGCAGTGGTGACGGCTGTCCATTGCACAAGGAGAGCCTGAATTCTAGTCTATTCACAAGTCTGGACTAATTCACGCAGCTCTCGCTAGGACCCAGAGGGAGCCCTGGAGGGTAGACACAATAAAGTAGATACATTCTCTACCTTACTCTCTTTTACTTCACAAAATTAGCACTCTGTGCCTACTCCTTTCACTTGGTTTTCTCCAAGTCAGAAATAAATCTTAATTCTATCATATATTATGAGCATTATTATAACACTTAAGAAGTATAATAGTGCTCTTTGTCTTCTTTCTAAACTGAACATAATGATTAGTGAAAAGGGTGAATTAATTTTATCTACTATCTGGCACTGACCTCAAACTCCAGACATATTAACTTTCTTTCCATTTCCATTTCCCTTCACAACTAATCCTGGAAGAAAATTCACAAAAGTTGTTCCCCAAGAAATCAAGAGAGAGAGGATGCTGTCACTATTCTTTGAAAAATGTGTCCCCTGGATGGGGAGGCCTGGTGGCACTCAGAGGAAGGATAGCAGGCTACCAAGAAGAGACCTGATACCCTATGAGCATATAAAGCTGGAGGAAATCCACCTTAGGCACAGTCATAGGGGAGGGAAATAAGGGGAAAATGGGAGGGAGGGAGGAATGTGAGGATACAAGGTATGGGATTACCATTGGGATGTAACAAGAATAAATTAATTTAAAAAAATTTTAAAAATCAAATGAATAAAAAAAGAAAAACATGTTTGCTCTTTGATTGGAATTATTCTCTCTAGATCTTCACAATATGATAAAAAGGCTAATATGCAAAATATATAAAGAACTCAGTAAATTAAACACCACTAAACCAAGCAACTCAATTAAGAAATAGAGGCCGGTAATGGTGGCACACGCAGGTAGGATTTGCTGAAGGAGGCAGAGGCAGGAGGATCACGAGTTCGAGGCCAGCCTGGGCTACATAGTTTTTGGCACTCAGAGGAAGGACAGCAGGTCACCAAGAAGAGACTTGATACCCTATGAGCATATACAGGGGGAGGTAATCCCTCTAAGGAACAGTCATAGGGGAGGGGAATAAGGGGAAAATGGAAGGGAGGGGAGAATGGGAGGATACAAGGGATGGGATAACCATAGAGATGTAACAAGAATAAATTAATAAAAAAAGACCCATAACCCATAAGTTTAAAGATATGTGTATGTGTCCATGTGTGTATAAAATTTAAGTGTAATTTTTTAATAAATTTATTTATCTTAAAAAAAAAGAAATAGAGTACACAGACCTACAAAAATATCTCAATAGAAGAATATTTAATGGCCTAGAAACACCTAAAGAAATGCTCAATGACCTTAGTCATTAGTGAAACACAAATTAAAACAACTCTAAGATTCCATCTTACATCTGTCAGAATGGCTAAGAGCAAAAACTCAAATGACAGGGCATGCTGGCCTCCATTTCTGGTGGGATTGCAAACTTGTACAACCACTTTGGAAATCAATCTGGCACTTTTTAGAAAATTGTCAATAGTGATACCTCAGGACCCCTATATACCCAAAAGATGATCCACCATACAACAAGGACATTTGCCCAACTGTGTTCATGGAAGCTTTATTTGTAATATCCTGAATCTGGA
Organism: Acomys percivali; assembly: GCA_907169655.1. NCBI lineage: Eukaryota > Metazoa > Chordata > Mammalia > Rodentia > Muridae > Acomys > Acomys percivali. The sequence continues at coordinate 71,967,242 of OU015749.1, forward strand.
AATATTCTATTTGACCCTCAACTGAAGAATACATTTACGTAATGAAATAACTACTCAGCTATTAAAAAGAAGGAAACTTTGAAATTTGCAGGCAAATGGATGGAACTAGAAAATATCATTCTGAGTGAAGTAACCAGACCCAGAAAGACACAGATGGTATATATTCACTTACAAGTGAATATTAGTCACAGAAGACAGGGTAACCCCACTGCAATCCCCAGATCTAATAAATCTAAATAAGAAGGAGGGCCCTAAGGAGTATACTTAATTCTCATTAGAAGGGAAACTAGAATAGACAGTAGAAGAGCTTGAAGAGAGGGAACAGGAACAGAAACTACCAGAGAAGTCATCTGAAAGACTACACCCAGCAGAGGATCAAAGCAGATGCCAAGACTTACAGCCAAACATTGGTACAGAGTGTAGAGAGACTTAGGGAAGAGTTGTGGAATAGAAGGTCGTGAAATGGACAGGGTCTCCACAAGGAGATCAACAGACTCAACAAACCTGGGCCCAGAGGATCTAAGGAGGCTGACGAGCCAATGGAGGGCCATGCATGCATGGAGAGGACCTAGATCCCTTGCTCAGATGTCATCAGTAGGCAACAAAGACTCCATTTCAGCCCCATAAGATGGGGAGTAGGGGTTGCCTCTGACATGTGTGAGCCCTGCTACCCACTCATGGTGGGGCAGCCCTTCCAGCCCACAGAAGTAAAGGATGCAAGCAGTCCTGATGAGACTTCAAAGCCTGAGATCTGATGGTATGGGAGGATGGCTCCCCCTTTCTGAAGACTAGGGGAAGGGGACAGGGGAAAGTGGGAGGGAGGGTGGTCCCTGGAGGAGAAGAGAAAGGGGGCTATGATAGAAATGTTAAATAATTAAATAAAAATATACAAACGTAAAAATATCAGAAGACAGCTCTGGCTCCTAAATTATAGGAATATATGTATTTATATTATTCATAAATATTTATAATATACATTAACAGAGAGAAGTAATGGGGGAGAGAGGAATGGACTGCAGAAGACGGGGAAGGAGGGAAGGAGGAAAGACGAGAGGAAGAAAGGGCCTGCTGTCTTATGGGAATAATATTATTAATGAATCATTTCCACTTTTTCTTTAAAATGTTTACTTGTATTTATAACTACGTGTGTAAGGATGTGTGATTGTGTTAGTGTGTCTGTGGGTTTGGAAGTGTCCATATGTGCATACTGGAATACAGGAGCCTATGGATGACAGAAGACATTGTCATATGTTCTGGAGTTTGAGTTGCAGGTGATTGTGAACCAGATGATACCAAAGCTGTGAACTCAGCTTAACCACTGAGAAAAATGTCTATCCTCAGTTTTCCTCTTTGAGCTTTGGGTTAGTCCCTCTTACACTGTGCTGAGGCAGAACACTATCAGTAAGAATTCATCTATAATATTTAGCTATTAACAGTCTAACTGATGACTCAAAACATAAATTAGTTTTAAGGTTATCTGCTTTTTGTTTCTACACACAGTAAGCCATTATTTAAACAGATACCTGAAGTTTGCACAGCTGTAACTGTCAGTTTCTTTAGATATATAAAAGTCAGTTTTGCTACTCACATTAGAAACATGGGTTCTCCAATCATTGTCATTCATGAAAAAGTAAAAAGAGAGTTTGTCAGGATGGCTCTGAGGTGAAGAGCAAAACCTCTTCACTCAGAGGACCTGGCTCTGATTCCTAGCACTGAAACAGCAGCTCACAACCACTTTACTCTAGTACCAAGTAATCTGACACCCTCTTCTGCCCTCATGGGCTTTGCACTCACGTGGTGCACAGAGACACATTTAGGCAAAGCTCTCATATACATAAAATCAAAACCAGTAAATCTGTTTTGAGTAAAATGAAAATAAGTCTGGAGACATAATTTTTAGATAAAGTTATTATTGTATAAAATGAAAATAAGTGTTTGCATTTATAGCAATTATTATAGCCATATCGATAAGAATTAATATATTTTTCACTAAGTATCAAGAATAGACTAGGTGAAAGGGCTCACGGGAGGCACAGGTTTGTATAAGAGGTGTCACATGGTTGAAAATATACCCTATGTGAAAAGAGAACACAAAAACAAACATTGCTATCAGTTAGTATGCTCGTTAGCTTTTCTTTTCTTATGAGACAGAAGTACAGGAGAAGAGAGAAATTGATAGTGATTCAAACTGTGAAGGAATATGAGGGTTGGTGGAGAATATCAGAGTAAACTTAGCTTCCATTCCAAAGAGTGTCAGAGAGGTCAGAAACATGAGGTACAGAATTACAGAAGGATGGCTAGGTATATACTGAGAGATGATGAGATGAAGGGAATAGATTTGGATCATGCTGCCTGGTGTATCAGCTTCCAACGTGATGACTGAAAAGAGCAGTTGATGTCTCACATCCTCACAGTTTGTACTGGTCTTCCTCTCCCTGAGCAGCAGAGAGTCATCACTCTAAGAAGGGCTTCATGGCTAGCAGAATCTTGCATATCCACCTTCTACATCTGGACTGTCACACTGCAACATTTGTTTTATTCTATCCATCAAACATGCCACACATATCAAAACCAAATGGCGAAAGCACATTTTAGTCCTTAACCAAGAGGAACTGAGACGTCCTATGTAAAAAGGCAGGAGAGTGGAAAGAATCAGAGACAAGATTAACAAACTGATTAAATACACAGAAGGAAAGTTCTATAGCACACACACACACACACACACACACACACACACACACATGTTATAGAATATAATATTATATATGTCACCAGAATTAAAGTCTAAATTCTATTTTGCAACCAAAAGGTAATATTAAAATTTAGATGGCAAGATGGTTCATAAATATGGTCTTTTTTTCTCATTTTAAATAATTTTTTTTTGTACTGGGCAACTACAGACTATGTTTGCCTTGCTTAAAAATAACTTTCTCTCTGTTGAGGTGATACAAAACATTGCCCTTAAATTTAAAATTCTGGTTTTTTTTTTTTGTATCAAGATTTTAAATTCTAAATCAAACCATTTTTCATTATACAGTGTTTGAACAACACAATAAGCAATTTAATTTTATTTAGTTTTATGCTCAATATTTCACTCATATATTTATGGGATAGTACCTTCATCCTCACTCATCTGCTGTACTCTGTCTTTCTGTTTACATTAAGTTTTAGGAGACAGATATGTTTTCTGAGGTTCTCATTGTCTTCCAAAGGCCTGGCTAGGGTCGACCCTGTTCACTTAACATATATAAGAGATATATATATCATATATCATGCCCATGTGTATCTGTCTGTGTACCTGAGTGTATGCATGTGTACCATAGACTATAACCTACTCATATTGTGCTACAGGGGCCAGAAGAGGACAGAAGTTCCCTTGGAACTGGAGTCACAGTCAGTTGTGAGCTGCCAGTTGAGGGTGAAAGGCAGTAAATGTGCTTCCTCTGCCAGAGCAGCAAATGCTTCCACCCACTGAACCCTGACGTTAGCCCCTTAACACGTTTAAATGAACAGTGCTGTGTTAACATTACAAAGTGACAGCAAAGCAAAATGAGATGAAGGAAGTTAAGAAATACTGGACGCAGATGCCTCTTCTGTGTAATGACGTCATTCTGCTTTTAGACATTTGGCTGGACTCTACATATATGTGATGTGGGAGGTATGGTGCTTATTTTTAATCATCTTTCTTTGTTAAGGTATTTGAAGCAGAAAGAAATTTAGACAGAGGTGATTTACAGGTGCTACAATTGCTGAAGGCACAAACATCAAGATGAAACACAATTAGGTTTACTGTCAGCGCTAAGAGCTCTGGATTTGTAGGTAACGCCTGGCAAAGAGCACATAAAACTTATGGATCCGGGTGTGGCACCTGGGACCACATCCCCTGGCCATGGCCTTCTGAAGGGCTTCAGTTGCATTTTCCTCACAATTATGGCTCCTGTTTGTTTTCATCTATTCCTCAGTGCTCTGGGCAGGTGGTGAAGGACTTGCATTGGTGCTACACTCCTAGGCTTACTGGTTTCACAGGGAATGCAGAAATGGGACACTTGTCTAAATCCTGACCCCCAACAAGAACAGCAGCACTCTACAGTTGTTTCAACAATGAGTGAGACAAACTTTGAAATTTTGACTTCTAGTCATCTGTGACAGAAAGAGATGGATTCTAACACTTATATCTTATGCTTATTCTTATTTCTCAGTACTTGTCACAGGACACATAGGCACCAACAGAGGCACATCAATTTATTTCCTCTCATCCTCCTTATTCCCTGTTTCTTTTCTTTCCCATTCTCTTTCTCTTCCATGTTTTCTGACCTCTTCCCCTAATCTCCCTTACATGTTTCTCTTCCTCTTCCCCTCTTTTTTCTTTTCGTTCCTTTAATATTTTATCAGAATCTCAAGAAAGCTTTATTTTTCTTGGTGAGTTAAAAATCATGGTACTTACTTTATCACATCATGACCATCTGTTAAACACATTCCTCATACCAAACCCCAAATGTATACTATATGCTTTATGTATATGTCACTCACTGTATATACATAGATGTAGTTATCCATCTCCTCACACCTTTTCTAAAATTAAGATATGATACGCTTGTATAAGCAAAGAAATGCCGAGGCTCATAAAAGTTAACATATATCTGGAGTTTCCAGAAATGGCCAAGTTATAATAGATACTCTCTCAAAGGTATTTCTTATTCCTAAACTGTAATCTTTTCACTTGTCCTTTATACCTCAAAAGAGAGAAAATAGAATAGTTTTAGGAAAGAGACTACTCTTATTAAACATTTTTCTATTTGGAATCTGTCCTCATCACTAAAATAGAGTGATCAGCACCATTGTAGACTGATCTACTGACAGAAATAAAGCCCTATATGTATTGGCAAAGGGCCTGGAAGTTTCTCAGGCCAGTCAGGCTTCTTCCATTGCTCTTATGTACATAGAATTGGATGAACACTGCAAACAAATTTTGTTCCAGAACATTCATTTTGAATTTATCCCTTCACAAGCATTCTTCCTGATTAATAAAAGGCATAGAAAGGTCTTGAATAATTGAAATGTAAATATTTCTTGCAAAAAAAGGTATGTGTGTGTGTGTGTGTGTGTGTGTGTGTGTGTGCATGTGTGCATGTGCTCATGTGTGTGCGCACATGTGTGTGTATGCTCACTTGTCCAGAAGACAATTTATGGGGTCAGTTGTCTTCTTTCAACCATGTGGTTTCCAGACTTAACATAGGTCACAACTACATGGCTTTAAGTGCCTCAACACCAATAGCCATCTTTCTTGCCTTTTTCAATATTCTCTGGTTTTAATGGTTCTTTGCACATTATTTTCATAATATTTAACTAGAGCTTGCATTTCCTGAGTATATGTCATATCTTGCATGACACAATGTCATAGCTTTATAGTAACTGTAGTGATTATGTGTAGATAACTATGACTCTGTTTCACCCTGTTCCAAAATATTTTGTTCTGTAAAGCATAAGTACTTTGTCACTTTATTGCCCTGAATTTCCTTCTCCTTCCTCCCTTCTATAGGGGAACCTCACATTCTTTCTCATACTTTATTCCCCAAGATAGCTTCTGTGAATAGATTGACAGTCAAACTAAGACCGATTTCACTGAATACACCCTCCTACCTCCACAACAAGTAAAGAGAATTAAAAATACAGACTAAGAAAATGAACACCTTCATGGTATAAAACATTTTAAAGCCGGGCGGTGTTGGTGCACACTTTTAATCCCAGCACTTGGGAGGCAGAGGCAGTTGGATCTCTGTGAGTTTAAGGCCAGCCTGGTCTACAAAGCAAGTCCGGGAAAGTCAAGGCTAAACAGAGGAACCCTGTCTCAAAAAACAAAACAGAACAAAACAAAACAAAGCAAAAACATTTTATATCAGTCAGGAGGTGGTGCATGCATTTAATCCCAGAATTCAGGGAGGAAGAGG
>OU015749.1:71998741-72028485 GCA_907169655.1 Acomys percivali
TCTCTCTCTCTCTCTCTCTCTCTCTCTCTCTCTCTCTCTCTCTCTCTGTGTGTGTGTGTGTGTGTGTTTGTGTGTTTGTGTGTGTGTGTGTGTGTGTGTGTGTGTGTGTGTGTGTGTGTGTTACTAAAGAGAAAGAACAAACTAAACCACTGAATATTTCTCTGGAAAGTTCTGTCATTGCTATTCAACAAAGGAATTCACTGAAAACAGAAGAAAAGAAAACCAGAACATATTTTTTCTAGTTTAGTGCTAACAAGTACTCTGCTGCCCTGGTAATTACATGGGATAGGCCTTGATTACCCTACTCAGTTCTTTGAAGAACTAGGCTGGCATGTCATCGCATCTGTTCAACTCTAAGGAAAGAAGCATCCACCTGTCAGTCATGCTCTCCTTCATGCTCCACCTCATCAGGGCTCAAGACCAGAGTCGTGGTCGCTGCATTTTTACACCTAGCATGAATACTAAAAATTCAGGTTAGAGCAAAGAACATGGAAAATTGAAGGTGGAGTCACAAAGTACATCTATCTATAAAATAAATACAAAGAAAATATAAGAATGTACTATTGATTTAAAACGCTAAACATTGGGCTAGTGTCCAGATATAAGTGAGTATATACTATTTGAGTCTTTCTGCTTCTGGGTTAACTCACTCATTATGATCATTTCCAGCTCAATCCATTTATCCACAAATTTCGGGAATTCCTTGTTTTTAATAGCTGAGTAGTATTCCATAACTGGGACAGAGGGGAGGACATCCTATTGGGACTCTAGATGAGAGAACCATGGGAGAATAGCAATGTAGAAGGATCCAGTGGGTTCTAGAAACCTACAAGTAGAACATTATGATAGGCAGATTTGGCCCAAGGGGTCCCGCTCAAACTAAGGCACTAGCCAAGGACAATACAGGCGGTAAAATTTAAACTCCTACCCAGATCTTGCCCATGGACAGGACAGTCTTCGCAGTTGAGTGGAGAGAGGGATATGACTTTCTCATGTATTCTGGTGCCTCACATTCAACTATGACCCCTGGAGGGGGAGACCTGGTGGCACTCAGAGGAAGGACAGCAGGTCACCAAGAAGAGACTTGATACCCTATGAGCATATACAGGGGGAGGTAATCCCCCTCAGGAACAGTCATAGGGGAGGGGAAAAAGGGGAAAATGGGAGGGAGGGGAGAATGGGAGGATATAAGGGATGGGATAACCATTGAGATGTAATAAGAATAAATTAATAAAAAAAGAAAACTCTAAACATTGAATGTTTACCATTACTTTTCATATCTCTTAGACTGATCAGTGGTGAGGTTCTTATTTTGTCACAATTATTCTTATGAGCAGTTATATCTTGGAGAGAATATATATCAACAATCTGTGTTCTGTGATAGCTTGAGCACAATTAGCAATAACCTGTGAGTTTGTTACTTCAGTTAGCACTCTGACGAGTATCTGGTTATCAGCTGTGATGTTAGGCACTTTACTTCCTTTACCTAATTTACATATTATTATGTTTTAGAATTGTTCTGTATCTGTGTACATTATTTTATCAGTGACTTTGCTCAGTTTTACAAATGCACAATAAGCCAAAATGTATAATTTTATAAAGAAAATAAATGAATCTCATATTTGGTAAGTTAATTCTTCAAGCCAATGTATAGAGAAACTTAATGCCTTACCCTTAGCCACCTAAATGGCATCTTCCTACTGTGATACAAAGGTACATACATTTTGCCTGTACCATAGGCTCCTAAATGAAACTTTGAATAAATGTTCAACATTTCAAGAAATTTCATAAAAATTTGGTTTTTAAAATACATCATTGTTTTTTCAGCCAACTGTCAAAGCATGTAAACCATTGAAGACAAACAGAATTGGCAAGTTTTCCCCTGCCAACTATTGATGGTGAAGAAGCTAAATCCACTTACAGTGCTTGGAGTCTTAGGTTGTCATTTTACAAGGCAAGTGGTGAGTTTTCTTCTCCGTTATCTTTCAGACTAGAAATAACAGGCTGAACTGTGGGACAGTTTTTAATACAACGTATCAGTGAAAGAAGACGTGGAATCTCCTCCTTTATTTTCATAAATTAAAGGCATCAATAACCCAGAAACTTTACTAAGTCTCAAAATTCTCCCTCTTCATTCAATTAAAACTTTACAGACCACCAATTTTCCTTGCTAGTTAGGCTGTGACATACATTACTGAAAAGTTTCCTTTTAGGAGAAATACTATATATGTATAAAATTTCCCATTCTGAAGGGCAGGGGAGAGGGAGTATGGGGAATGGGGCATAGAACAAGGAGGAGAGGAAAAGTAAGTAGGTTAATGAATTCAAGTATATCAAGCCTAAAACAGACACACAAACAGATGGACACAGATGAACACACAGACACACACAGGCACACACACACACACACACACACACACACACACATAAGACACACTAATATAAATAACAATAATAATAATAATGAATAAAATTTAAATGATAAAATCTAAAATAGTATAAATCTGTCTAAGATTTAAAAAAAAATAAGGTAATAAAAATAAATAAATAAGAAGGAATCTTCCTTATAAAATTTAAACCATGGATAAATACAGGCAGTTTCAGAGCCCTTAAAATTTAGTCAACTGTCTTGACCATTAATTAATGCTCTATGAGTCTTGCATTATGATACATTGTATAATTACTTTGTTTCTTTTACAGCATAGGTCTTCTTACCAAAACAAAACAAACAAACAAAAACACATCAATTTTATTTGTTTTGTCCGTTGCAACAGAAGCACATAATATGCAGCTAAGTAAGGATCTGGGTGAATTCTGAGCAGGGTCTCTATGCTGATAGGTAGATAAAAATACATCTGGAACGCCCACGTGTAGAGGCACAGATTTAAATGAAAGAACTGGTGACAGGTGACCTATCCCATTGTGTGTCTGTCTGTCTATCCTCCCTGAACATGAGTGATTTTGAGCTATCAGTAACTGTGTTGTCATCATCAAGTAAATGGGACTTTAATTCATTAAAAGGTTTTGTAACCTCCTCAGCTAGGAGAGTACCAGTGAACATAAATGAATCATTTTAAAACAGTCATTTCATCATGACTTTGTATCTGTCAGATTACTTCCCTAGAGTTCAATGGCTAACATCCTTCCATTACTTTTCCCCCGTAGAGGCTAGTATTTGAGAGAGCTCGGATCAGGGATTAGACACTCGAGGTTTTCACTTCCAGTGCTGTAATCGTGAAGAAATTTAGACTTTTGGAATTGTGGCCATTGGGGATTGTGATTTCTCAGGATATGAGCATCTGAGTTACATCATCTGAGGTTGCATCTTTGGGATATGGTCATCATTGCTGCAAAAGAGAAACCCATCTTTCCAAAGTAGCTTAGTGATGCTCTCTTGGCAAATCTAAAACAAACAGCAATAACAAATCTTCTGTTTTCATTAGGTGGCTGGAAATCTGACAAGGGTGGGGATCCAGAGTGGGGAGGGGGAGAGGCTGGGATAGATAAATCAATGTGAGTATCTCTGGAACAGAGGAGGCTTCCAATGGGGTCTCTGGGTGTGACCTTAGCTGAGAATTCTGCCAGCATGGTATATGGAAGCTGAAGAAGCCGTCTCTTGTAGTCAGGCTAGACACAGATACAGAGACCCACAGCTATACAATAGGAAGAGCTTGGAGAATCTTGTGGAAGAGGAGGGAAAGGATTGAGGGAACTGGAGGAATACAGGGCATCATGAAAAGACCTGAGAAATAACTAACCTGGCCCCACGGAGGCTCATAGAGCCTGAACCAAAGAGCATACCTGGGCTGGACCTAGGCCCCGTAGACATATGTAGCAGACGTGCAGTTTGTTTTTCATGTGGGTCCCCTAACAATTAAAGTAGAGGCTGTCTCCGACTCTGTTGTTTACCTTTGCATCCCTTTGTCTGACCTAAGTGGGAGAGGATGTGCTTAGTCTTGCTGAGACTTGATGTGCCAGGGTGGGTTGGTACCAATGGTACCTCCCCTTCTCTGAGAAAAAGAGGCTAGAGGAACAAAGGAGTGGTGTGAGGGTGAGACCAGGAGAAGAGGAGGGAGGAGTGACACAATCAGGCTGTAAAGTTAATAATGTTTTTAAAGCTATTTAAAAACTAAAATCTCAGCATGAAATAATAACTACAAAGGAAAGAATGGGACAGCAAGATACTCAGTGGGTAGAAAGATTTGCTGCCAAGGCTGACAACCAGAGTTAGATCCCCAGACCAAAGATGGAAGGGGGGACCTGAGTGCACCATGGAGAGTGCACACAAATGCATACACACACACACACACACACACACACACACACACACACACACACACACACACACAGACCCTTCACATAGAGTACATGTGAAAGGTTAATAAAAACTTCCCATTATGGACTGAAAACTGTATCAAAGCATATTGTTGAACTATTTTCCAAACCTAAAGCTTGAGTTTAAAATTTCATTGAAAACATTGAAATCTGGCTTCTAAGAATATCTTGAAATTATGAATTATCTTCAGCATAAATATTTTCAAATGGAGCTTGAAATTATTTTTAATTAATGTATTTAAATTAACTTATTAATATACATCAATTACATATGCAGACATATATGTACATATATTCATATATATTTGGAGTTTTCCCTTTTCATACTATAATTGTGAAGAAATACTGACTCTTGGAATTGTACAAATTGGTGAGACCAGTGTTCTTGCACAGTGTCCAGAAGCCACGTTTATTGATGGAGGTGGTTACAGAGACATAGGTGTGGGAAGATGCATCAGGAACCTGGCTACCTGGAGGGCTCTGACCCCTGAGACAGAGACAGAGAGTGATGTGTTGCTGTGTGAAGGAACTTAAGGCTTTTCAAGAACAAACAACATATAAAACGAATTTTCTCTGCTGAGTTGATTCTTTGTCCTTTTTCACTTGCAGAACAACTTCCAATTAGCTTTAAGTTATCTTATGTGCCAAGGCGTCCAACATATTAGAAAGTTGGAGAAATGAGATTTTGTGTGAAGACGGGCATTCCAATTCAAGCAGTTCCTGAAGGGCAAGGAGAAGGCTTCACTTTGCTGAGAGATTAAACTGAGCCAGCACGGGCATGCACAGTGGCATATTTATCAGAAGCTCTGTACTTTCACAAAGGGTGGGTGCATAGACCACAGAACTTCCAAAGGGAGGTGGAGATGTGCTGGTGCCTTCACCACCAGCCTGATTCTTGGGCTGCTGTTTTCACGCCTTCCACATCAACTTTTCAGATTCTGTTGCCATCAGCAATAGGCATAATGTGGCTCAGAGCCAGAGTAAGAATCAGTAACCCTCCTTTATTCAAAGGACAAACAAGCTGAGAAAGAAATTAGGGAAATAACACCCTTCTCAATAGCCACAAAAGAAACAAACAAACAAACAAGTTACAACAAAAAAAAAACCATAAAGTATCTTAGCGGATCTCTAAGCAAGTAAAAGATTTGTATGAGAAAAAAATCAAGTTTCTAAAGAAAGAAGCTGAAGATATCAGAAGATGGAAAGATCAATGGAATAGAATAGAAGACCCAAATTTACATCCACAAACTTACGGACACTTGTTTGTTGACGAAGAAGCCAAAATCATAGAATGGAAAAAATAGCATCTTCAAAAAATGATGCTTGTCTAACTGGATATCTACATGTATAAAAATGGAAAAAAACTGTTATTTATCACTCTGCACAAAACTAAAGTCCAAGTGGATTAACGATCTTAACATAAAACTATCCACACTAAGTCTGTTAGAAGAAAAATTGGGGAAGAGCCTTTAGTTCATTGGCACAAGATACAACTTCCTGAACAGAAATACAAACAGCTCAAGCCCTAAGATGAAACTTTAATAAATGGATCTAATGAAACTGGAAAGCATCTGTAAAGCAAGGGACACTGTCAATAGAACCAAACAACAGCATGCAGACTGGGAAAAGATCTTCACCAGCCCTATAATTGATAGATTCCTAATATCAAAGATGTATAAAGACCTCAATAAATTAAACACCACCAAACCAAATAACCCAATTGAGAAATGGGGCTTGGAACTAAACAGAGAATTCTCAACAGAGGAATATCAAATGGCTGAGAAACACTTAAAGAAATGCTCAACCTCCTTAGTCATCAGGGAAATGCAAATCAAAACAACTCTGAGATTCCATCTTACACCCATCAGAATGGCTAAGATCAAAAATTCAAGCGACACCACATGCTGGAGAGGATGTGGGGAGAGAGGAACACTCTTTCATTGCTGGTGGGAATGCAAACTAGTACAGCCACTTTGGAAATCTATCTGGTGCTATCTCAGAATACTGGGAATAGGGCTTCCTCAAGACCCAGATATTCCACTCCTTGGAATATACCCAGAAGATGCTCCAGCATACAACAAGAAAATTTGCTCAACCATGTTCATAGCAGCCTTATTCATAATAGCCAGAACATGGAAACAGCCTAAGTGTCCCTCAGTAGAAGAATGGATAAAGAAACTGTGGTACATATACACTATGGAATACTACTCAACTATTAAAAACAAGGAATTCCCAAAATTTGTGGACAAATGGATTGAGCTAGAAATGATCATAATGAGTGAGTTAACCCAGAAGCAGCAAGACTCAAATGGTATATACTCACTTATATCTGCATACTAGCCCAAGGGGCATGTCCCACGAAAGTCTTCCCTTACCAGGAAACTGGGACAGAGGGGAGGACATCCTATTGGGACTCTAGATGAGAGAAGCATGGGAAAATAGGGAAATAGGAGGATCCAGAGGGTCCTAGAAACCTACAAGTAGAACATTATGACAGGCAGATAGGGGTCCCACTCAAACTAAGGCACCAGCCAAGGACAATACAGGCAATAAACTTTAAACCCCTACCCAGATCTAGCCAATGGGCAGAACATTCTCCACAGTTGAGTGGAGAGTGGGATATGACTTTCCCATGTACTCTGGTGCCTCATATTTGACCATGTTCCCTGGAGGGGAAGACCTGGTGGCACTCAGAGGAAGGATAGCAGGTTACCAAGAAGAGACTTGATATTCTATGAGCATATACGGGGGAGGTAATCCCTCTCAGGAAGAGTCATAGGGGAGAGGAATAAGGGGAAAATGCAAGGGAGGGAAGAATGGCAGGATACAAGGGATGGGATAACCATTGAGATGTAACAAGAATAAATTAATAAAAAATTAAAAAGAAAAAAAAACAAAAATCAATAAAAATAACAACAACCAACCAAATAAAAAGAGAATCTGGAGTCCTGAGGAGGGCTTCTTACACATTGTGAGTGTCCCAGCTTGTAACATTGAAATTTTCTAACTAAAGACAGGAAGGAGCCAGGTGGTACCCAATGCTACCTCTCTGAACTTTGAGGATGGTTTGGGATAATTTATCTACATCTTCCCTCTGCTTTAATGCATGTGTCATGTGCTATCTTTGGTAGGTCACAAGCTGGATATAATTATGTTGTTCCTTAATCATTTGCCTTAATTTGCATTAAATTGCTTTGAAGATAAATGTATCTCAAATTTGTAATACTAATTAATAATTGTACAGAGACTGTCTGCTTCAAGTCATGTGCTCAGATTCTATGTTTAGCACTTTATATTATAATGCTTTTTGTTCAGAACACATTCTGCGACAGATTTAAAGGGTCCAGATTTAGAAACTTATGAAGACACCAGCCTATATCAATTAAGATGCCAGTTACTACCTGAATTACTAGCATTTAAGAATTAAAGCTCTGCTGACATCAGAACGAATCTAAAAGACATATGGTAAAACCACATATATAAAGGTCATTGGATGCAAAGACATAGTATGTTTGTTAATAAAATTTAATTTATCACTACTTACAATGACTTATTATTCATATAATTTTATGTTTTGTATTTTAGGAGCTATATGGTTTATGGTAAATTTGTCTGTCTTCTATAGAAATTACTTGTATTTAATGCATCAGATATATTGTATATACTTTAAAATAAACATAGAAACACATGAAGTATATGAAGTGCTGTATAGCTTATTCCTAAGCTTAAATGCATCTTACATAAGCTACATTACAGGAAATACTAAGCAAAAGGTATCCCCATGAATTATGAGAGTATCCTCAAGGATATTTATCCTCTACTTCATTTAGAAATCTTCCTAGATTTTTTGAAAGCCACAGTGAAGTCTCATCTCTAAATGTTAATTTCCCTTTGAAAACATCAAAAACAATGGATTTAATTTAACCTTTTTATTTTCTTTATTTTTATCTGTCTATCTATCATGTATCTATCTATCTATCATCTACCTATCTACCTGTCTATTATCTATCTATCCATTATCTGTCTGTCTATCATCTATGTATCTATTCATATATCTATCATCTATCTTTCTCCTTCCTTCCTTCCTTCCTTCCTTCCTTCCTTCCTTCCTTCCTTCCTTCCTTCCTTCTTTCCTTTTTGGATGCACTTCACAAATATATTGCTATTAGTGGTAATCATCTCAGATGTTTTCCATATATTAGAATACTCATCATTTTTACTTGCAGTGTCCAAGTATTGTCAACATGTTCTCAAAGTCTAATTTTGAAAATGTTTCACTTTAAACACCAAGTGTTTTTGCTTTAATAAGCTAATCTCTAAATTATCAAATTCAAACTCCTCATTTATTGTCTCATTTTCGAGACTCTTTTCAGAGACTTCTGTCAACATTTTGCAATATTTCCTTGTTCTTTGAGAATATTTTTAGTTCTAACCTGAAGTATTTTGTTTTCTGAATTGAAAACCAGTGCCTGGGCAGACTTTTTCTGCACCCACTTTCTGCTGATGCAATGCATATCTATATGTTTTGTAGTGTTCTCACTCATGTGAAACCTGGACTTTCAATGAATTTGTCTTGGTAATTTTTGCCCCATATTTCTCTGCTAGTAAACCCAAATTTCACACTTGCTATTCATAAGTGTGTGCATGTGTGTGTGTGAGTTGTATTTTATTGTTTTATTATATTTCTTGTGTTACTTATGTGGTTAACATTGCATTGAGATAATTCTTCCAATTGTTTTTCCCTGTAGCACACAACCATTGCCATATCAATTGCTATTATCTTTTACCCACAAGCTCTTTTATTTGTTTTGAAACTGTCTTCAGAGGGGTCGTGCATGGGACAGCATAGCTTCACTCTGAATCAGCAATTATTCAGAAATCTCCAGTAAACAACTTGTGTATGTCTACCATCGACGTCAGTTTACATGAAAGCTTCAGTTTCCACCTCTGGCTTGCTTAAGACACCTCATGTGAGCTGGAGGTTAGTGGGTGAGGTCATCTCCTTCCCTGTCTGCTTTGGGCTTGCTCCCAGGATAGGAATGCTTTTGCCACAGTTCTCTTTGGAGCTCTGCTTCTCTCTGCTTTCCTTAAAGTTTTTAATAAGCGCTAATCTTAACCCAGCTGCTGTTACAGCCTTAGGCAGCACAGAAAGTATAATACAGTGGAGACGTTATAGTGCCCAGATGTTAGTCATGAACAAATAGCTTCCTCACTGCATAAGAGCTCAGTCCAATCAAATGTTCACCAATTTTTAAAATTATTGGCTTACCAAAGAAGAGGAAAGTTTACAAGTGCATCAGTTATACTCTGCTGGCTTTGTGTCTTATAGATCTGCTACTACGGCTAGTTTTCTCCCTACTCTGCTTTCTTACTGATTTCATGGTTAGGGTACCAACAAAGTGGACACATGAAGAGTTCTGACTAAAGGCATCATCCAACTAAACATTTTCCAGGCACAGCGGGTCTATTGCACACACTAACCTTATGCCTGCACAAGAACTGCAAATGTCAAGCAGTAAAATCCCATCACGGATGGACGGAAGAAGGGCTCATAGGGTTCCACCCTTGGTGTCCACATCTACATTTTAAGGCATCACTCTTAAATTAGTGCCTCCTAGCTCAAGCAGTTTGTGGGTTTTTTTTCCCCTCCAAATGTCTATCTATTTTGTACTCCTTACATTCCGCAGCTTGTCCTACCTCAAATTTCAATATTGAAATTCTAGTTCAACCTCAATTTTGACATCACATCATCTTTGATTCTTAACACATCAGTGCTCTACTTTATGTCAGGGAGGGGGTGAGCTACCCCAGGCTTCCCTTGAACTATTAGCAGTAGCCACAGGACTGCTCAGGTTAGACTTCGTGAGTATTTTGCTCTGTGTCTTTAAGCTCCCTGGCAAGTTGTGCCTCCATAATCCATCTTGCGTTGACCAAACACATTCCACATTTTACGGACTCTTTACCTTTCATGGCCCAGAAAGTATCTGCTAACACAGAAACACTCTTTTTATATATTTTCTACATGTGTGTGCAAGTGTATGTGTTTTTGCCAGTGCCTTTATATGTGCATGTGTGTTGCTGTGTGTACATGTGAGTGTCAGTGTATGCATGTTCATGTGTGTACATAGGCATAGCTGTGTGTGACTGTGTGTGCACTGTGTACATTTGTCAGTGTCTCTGTGTGTGCATGCTTGTGTGTGTCTACATGTACATGTATGTTTGTGTCTGTGTGTGTCTATGTGGGCATGTGTGTACACATATGTTCATGTGTTTGTGTCTGTGAGTGTGTGTATACATGTCTGTGTATGTGAATTTGTGTATTTGTGTGACTGTGTGGCTATGAATGTGCAAGGTAGGTATTTGTGTATATGTGTTTGTGTGTGAAAGTATGTTTGTATGTTTATGTCTGTATGTGTTGCTGTGTGTGTATATATATATGTTCATGTGTTTGTGTCTGTGAATGTGTGCTTGTGTGAGTGTGTGTGTGTGTGTGTGTGTGTGTGTGTGTGTGTGTGTGTGTGTGTCCCATGGCACAGATGTAAAGCAGGGGATGTTTTGCAGGCATCAATTCTCTCCTTCAACCACTTAAGTTGTCAGGCTTGGCAGCAAGTGCCTTTACCCACTGATCCATCACTCCAGCCCACAGGAATTGTTTTTATTTAGAAAACATCAGCATTGTTCTGCGTGATCTTCTAGCCTGCCTGTTCACTTCTGCTAATTGAGACAGTCATGACTATATAGACTGTTTACTTTAAAAGGACAAAAAGTAACAGCCCCATATAAAAGTTATTACTGAGGTTCATTTTAAACAAACATTTTAAGTTTCTGAATTTGACATTTTAGGATGCACTTCCCTGTCCTTAGCCACACAAAAAATAACAAAGGAACTTACTTCTTCAGCTTGGAGCCAACCCCCTGTAAATATTCAGAAAGCAACTGTAGCATTGATGCACTTTGCAAAATCACAGCATGGCTGGGGATTTACACACCATCTATTTGCACTCCTTTTCACCTGCCTTTTTCTTGGTATGAATAAATCGTGAGAGCAGATGGCAGAAGATTATCAATGAAAGGCATTGTTAGCCTCAGTGTGAATTCGCTATCCTCAGTCAACAACACTACCTAGCCACCTGCTCACTTATTACATTCTAAGCAACATTTTTGGAAAAATTAAAAATCTTTTTTTCTTGTAGACTTAAAAAAAAAAGCAGAGTTTATTTACATTTCAGATGCAGCCACAGGTTATGCAGTATTTGTAAATTATTAATTGAATTTAATAAACTCTACTACTACTTTCTCCAGCTTAGGATCGTCTTTACACAGAAAATTTTAAGAAAATAAGAAATTCACTTCTAGCTAACTGAATTTGAATACTGTAAACAAATCACAATACTAAAATGTTATTTTTACCATTTTATTTACTATGTATGATAATCTAGTTAGCAGATGTTCTCAGTTTTGTATATTAAGACTGTTATTTAGGTCAATCTGGCATTACTATAATTGATGAAATATTAAGGGAGAAAAATCCTCCCTTAAGTCCTTCATTAAATAAATTAAGAAATTGAAAATCAGTAATGTTAACTTAATTGGTGAATAATCCAAATATTTCTTCATGGAAAAATGTTCTATTTTAATAAATAGTTTTGGGGGAGTTAAAATGTGATCATTTCACATATCAAATAAATAGTTTTATTTTTAAAATCTTGTCTTTCATACTATTATAGTGAAACACTAGTTACACATTTGGACTGAGTGCTGTGTAGCTGTGACTCTAAAAGTTAATAAATAGGCTTTTAGTGGTATATAGTCTACGAGAAAGTGAAAAGTCCTACATAGATGCCGAAGCAGGAGATATTCTGTAAAAAAACATGCAGATTCATATGCAGATGATATTACATTGGAAAGGAAGAAGTCAAAGTATCACTATTTACAGATGGTATGATAGTGTACATAAGTGACTACAAAAGTTCTATCAAGTAACTTCTACAACTGAAAAACACCTTCGGCAAAGTGGCTGGATACAAAATATCACAATGGATATAATATAGAATGGCTCCAAATTTTAATCTTATTTTCTCAATGCCAGTAGTTGCCTAATGTTTTAATGGCTGGTATGTGTCACCATGCTGTGTAGCACAGTAAACTACTACAGGCTACAAAATTAGAAACTCTTGTTTAAATGCTAAAACCTTGTTATTTTAATAAACTAAAATACCATATAATTTTTCTATAGTAGTTTATATCAATAACGTATTTTAGGTATCGGGCATGGCTCATCTATAAAATAAGTAAAATTTAATTTATTACTGAAAAGTAAAGACAGATGTATCCTTCATTTTTCTGGGCTTTGATAAAACACTATGACTAAGACAGCTTAAGGAAGAGTCCGTTTATTTTTTTGCCTCATACTCGAGAGGCTTGGGGTTTATCATAGCAAATATTAACCAACCAGCCAGCCAGCCAACAAACAAACAAGAACAAGGTAGCAGGCAGCAGCCACCACAGTTGAGCAAGAATCTAAGAACCGACATTCCCAGCTACAAATCCACAGACTTGAGTGTTTGAAGACCTCAAGCCCAGCTGGTGATGTTTGGAGAAGTTGTGGTGGTATAGCCTTGGTACAGGAAGCACATCACTGGAGATGGATCTGAAGTTAAAAGATTGAGTCTGTGGATGACACTTGCCATCCAAAGCATTGCAGCAGAAAACAGTGGTCTGGTGGACTAATGCTCCATAAGAGGGAACAGGAGAAATACACAATTAATCGAGGGGCAAAATGAACTGATGAGAGAGCATTTGAAGACACAGTGTCTCGAGAGATAACTTGATGGCTTTAGGACAACATTTACAATCACAGTGAGCATGAGTATATTCAGCGAAACTGAACTATTTCAAATTAACTTGAATTAAGAAGGAATTAAAGAAAAGAAATGCTTCCAAGATAGATAATTTTCTTTCTGGAAAGAAGGATGGAAAGATGGAAGGTAGGAACAAAGGATATTGAGTACATATTCCCCAGTGCACAGTAACCTGCTAATAAAATAGTTTTCAATCTGCACTGACCCTGAAAGCGTTCCACTGTATACACTGTATACTATACATGATCATTTTAAGTATGTTATGTAGACATGAATTAGAAATGGTTTTCTTGGTTATTTGAGACATGGTTTCTCTGTGTAGCCTTGGCTGTCCTTGATTCACTTTGTAGACCAGGCTGGCCTTAAACTCACAGTGAACCACCTGCCTCTGCCTCTGCCTCCCAAGTGCTCCGATTAAAGGTGAGAGCCACCACACCAGGCTGGAAACTTATTTCTTAAAGAAATAGAATACTAGATTTTTCGAATGAGTGGGATATATGGGGATATTTAACCAGTTCTAGTAAATATAGGAAACACTAGTAGGTTATATATATATATATATATATATATATATATATATATATGTGGCAAAAATAGCTGATACAATTGCAGGGATGGGTGTAAATAAAATATAGAATCTTTAAAATATTCAGTCAATGTCTTAGCTATGTTCATATATGTTGTTATATTGTAAGATCACTCAGGTCAGTGGTTTTTAACTTCCTAAGGCTGCAACCCTTTAATTCAGTTCTTTTTTGTGGTAACCTCTAACCATAAAAGTATTTCATTTCTACTTCATAACTGTAATTTTGTTACTGGTTCAATTTGTAATGTAAATACCTGATATGCAAGACACGTGACACCTCGTGACCACTCAACCACAACTTGGGAACCACTGACTTGTTACCTTAGTTGTATAGGAAATCATAAAATGGGCAAGTTTTTGAGGAACACAGGCATCAGTAGCAGAACGGAGAAGACAGAGAGTCACCTGCTACTGAGTGTCTGACCTACATGTATTAGCTCTTTCAAATATCAAGTACAGAAGTCTTATATAATATTTTCTTATTTTAAGTAGAGATGTTTTAATGAAATTTGTTTTAATAAGGCCTTTAAAGGGAACTTAGTTTTTATGCCAAGCATGAGACTGGACAAGCACAGAGATGGCTATCTTGTTTGTAGAGAGTGAAACTTAGAAATAGTAGAAATAGCACTGCATTAATCAACACTAGAGCCACATTATGGCTGTGGCCGGCACCCTTGGTGATACAGCTTGACAAATGGCCGTCAAGCAAAGCATGTCTCTTAAAATTGACATGGAATAGTTAGAGATGTTACCTCATTGGGAAGTTCAAGCTAGAATCCAATGCAGGGATATAGGCCTGATCTAAAGGACTTGCTGAAAAGAGATTAAACCATTGTGTTCTTTCAACATCCACAGATGAGCATCCTGAAGAAATGACACTATTTTCAAGGCCACAATATCATTTTCATATTCTAGAATATTTCTTGAAGAAATGTTGACAGAATTGACTGTCTAACTTAGTAAATATCAATGAGCTGTACTAATTGGCATAATGTCAGCTATGCTTTAATGATAGTATAGTTTTGCTGTTGAAAAAAGGAAAATTTTCTATGACAATATACTTTCATTTATTCCACCAGTTAATTGCCCGTCATCTTCCAGTTAATTTTTGTCTATACTTAGATGGCATAGAGGAAAACATAAAAGAAATAGATTTTTCATGATCATTGTACGTTGCAGTTTTTGTCATAAGCTGCACAATGCTGACAGCATACACTGAACAGACCAAAGCAAAGAGGAGGCTGAAGGGCCTCAGAACATCGCCACTACCGTAAAAACAGCTCTCTCTTTTTCATACATGGCTATAATTATTTTCACATCTCACTTTATGATGTGAGTTAGTCAATTAAAATCATTCACAGAAGAGTAATAATGTGTGACTTCAATTGACAAAGCAATATTTTCACTAGTTGGTGCTGTCAACAGGTATTCTAAGTACATGTGGATAAACGTTAACTAAGAAGTGGTTTAGCATTGGCACGTGCAGCTGGAGAGACGGCTCAGGGTCGGTCACTATTGGGATACTGTCAGCAAAACACTCAGAACTACGTGGAACTTGTTGACAATTCTGTTGCATCTTGTGTTATGCTTCTGATTAGAGAATAAATTTGATTTCACAATGAAAAGGTACTGTCATTGTGTGTTTACAGACAGCAAGCTCCTGCAGAGCACACTGTTATGTTGCTAGCAATCCTGCAGAGCATCCTGCAACCACATGCAACTCCAATTCCAGGAGTTTTAGATATTCAAGCCTCTGTGGGCACCTTCAGATACATGCACATGAACACATACACACGTACATATATACATATACACATATGATTAAAAATAATATAAATCTTCAAAAATGTGAGTTGTGTAAGTGTATCTGTGCTGTTTTGTCTTGAGTCCTTGTGGTTACCCATCTTCCTCCAGCTGAGGGAGAAAGATTGAAAGAAAGTACAATTTGAGGAGACAATTGCTCTGACGCTAATTGGTTTCTCATCTTCTCTGTAATTTGTCTTTGAGAAGACTTGGGAAGGAGTTTCTGTGAAGGAACTTGGTAAGTACAACTTCACCAAGGGCTCTTACTTTTTCTAACAGATCATAACCCTATTTAGTTTGTTTATTTGCATGTTTTGCATAGAATGTATTTCACTTAGCATAATATTCAAGAGGCTCATCCATACAGTAACATGTTACTTGATTTTTTCATTTCACTGTGCACCCAAAATTGTTTGCCTACTCATATAAAACCATTTCTGTGGCTTCTATATTTTGGTTATTATAACTAATGCAGATATGAACATAGATGAACACCCCCCCCTTAAAATGTTCTATAAACCTCCCAATACCATCTTTATATTTTGTGCTTGCTGTATATAAACATACAATGACAGTACTCTTTCCATTGTGAAATCAAATTTATTCTCTAATCAGAAGCATAAAACAAAATGCAACAGAATTGTCAACAAGTTCCACCGTGGATCTGAGTGTTTGCCTGACAGTATCCCTAATTTCTACAAATGTTCTTTAAATGTTCCAATGAAAAGAACTCATTACCTCACTGTCTCTCCACATGACAACCCTTTAAATATTTAAAGACAGCTATCATATTTCCACAAAGCTTCTCATTCCAGGGAACACACACACAATTCTCTCCAAAGTTCAAAATTGTCACTGAAAGATATGTGTTTGACATATTTTAAATCTAGAGAACATCACAGACAACACGAATGCAGTCTGTACAGATTTGTCAAAACAGCACATTTTATGCAGGGGGGGCATTCAGTTTTTATATTGAGATATATTTTTTGAATAGACCAAGAAAAACTTCATATTTGTACTTCAATTTATTTTAAATCATCTGACACATCATGGAACATGTGAGGTATTTTTTTTATAAAAGGATTTATATCACATTCCCTTCAACAGGTGATCTGAGATGTACTTCCAAGTGGCATTTGGGGATTTCTGTGGAACTGTGTAAAGACTTAGCTTCATGTATTGTTATGTTTCATAATTATTGATATATAATTGCTTTCAGGGATTTTGATAGAGTTGGTGTCATATTTTATTTAAAGTATGTCTTTGAAATAGATGCATGTAACTATCACTTTTATCATCAAAGTATTATTTCTTAAAATACATAAACATAAAAATTAAAGAATTGATGTATGCATATATTTATTTGGATAATATATATGTAGCTCAGGCTTACGTTAAACTCATAATAATTCTGCCTTAGATACCCTAGTGCCGGTATCATAAACATGTGGCACTAAATCCTATGTAAAATGACCCACAACAGATATATAAAATCTAATAGTTGTACATATCTATTGGGTACCAGGTAATGATTTAGGACACATATAAATTACATAATTTCTCAATCAGTTTAGCCATATGTATAGTCACAAATAGTACCAAATTTATATTGTAACGTTATTTGAAATGCTTTCCCTAACATTTAGAAATGTTAAGCAGTTGTCAACTATATCACTTCAAAGCGCATCGTGATCATTCTCTATGTTCCAATTTACTTGTCACAATGCTCTTTGAACAACCTTTCTTAGCACTGCCAAGCTCACTCCAGGCTCTGGCTCCATTCTCAGGTCTAGACTAACTTAGATTGGATATGCATGAGGTCATAGGGTACTTGCTTCTGGCTTAGCCTATCTTGGTTCATTTAACATAGTAACACCCAGTTACATTCACTTTGTCACAATATTTTTATGGATGAACAGTATTCCATGGTTTATGTATAAACCATGTATTCTTTGTCTATTTATCGCCCAAATGACCCATGGATTGCTTCTGTTTGCTGACTAGAATGTGTAGTGCTGTAATAAATATGGTAGTGCAGATGACTCTTCTAAATAGTGACATGCATAACAGTCTAGTTTTGTACAGTTTTGTACATAATTTTGGGGGAGTTACACCTTATTGTTCTCAAAATAAATGCACTGGCTTAGTTAAGGTGACTATTGCTGTGAATAAACATCTCTACAAAAACAAGTGGGGAGGAAAGGGTTAGCTGAACTTAAGCGTCCATATTATAGTCCATCAACAAAGGAATTCAGGGCAGGAACTCAAAGAGGGAGGCAGGAGCTGATGCAACGGGGATGGAGGATTCCTGCTTACTGGTTCCTTTCTCCTGGCTTCCAGGACAGCATTGGAGAAAGCTTCTGATCCTAATTGGTCCAGCATTTCAGACTGTCTCACACAGGACTCTTATTATGCCTAGAATTTCTCAACATTTAGAAAATGGACCACAAATGCTATCTCTGGCTTGCTTAACCGTTTTCCCAATTTTTGGGGCCCCTTCAAAGGTATTATTCACCCTAAATCAGCCTTAAAAGTCCTTAAGAGAACAACATCCCATTTTCTCTAAGGCGGACTGCGTAGGTTTCTGTTTGCTCTTTCAGTCTTCAGATGCTTAGTTTCATCGTGAGTTGGTTCTAAGTTATTATTGGTCTTATACAAGAGAAAACTAAGTTGGACTCAGGGACATCTCTCTTTTCCTTTATCCTACTTTTGTATGTAAGGAGATAGGAGTTGAAAAAAATAATAGGGGGATATAGAAATATAGAGGGAAGATACAACAAAAGGTCGAATATTGAATCTACTCCTCAAATCAAGGCCTTAATTGTTACTCTCAAATAAGTTTTTAAAAATTCATTGGTAAGTGTTATTCTGATACAGTGGTATAGACTTTAAATATAAGATTATTCTTCACACACATTATATACATATTTGTTTCTACTCTAATATGAGGTATTAAACCCACCCAACTCAATTATAATACAAGGTTTACTTCCAATACCTTGGAAGTGGTGCTTTAGCCTATTTAGTATAATTAAGTAATACAAGCTAACTGTTAGTTGAACAAATTATTATCATGTCAAATACTAGTCTAATTTGTTTGTTTAATCACCTTACAGCCTTATTCCATCCAAGTCCCTCCTCTTATCCCTGTCACACCTTCATGTTACCCTCAGAGAAGAGGAGGCTGCTAAGGTGTACCAAGACACCCTGACACCTCAAGTCACAGCAAGACAAAGTGCATTCTCTCCCACAGAGGCCAGATAAGGCAGCCCACCTACAGGAAAGGAATTCAGAGGCAAGTAACAGAGTCAGAGAATTCCCTATTCCCATTGTTAGGAGATCCACATATTGGCAAAGATGCACATCTACTGCATATATGTATGGGGTCTAGGTACAGCCCATGCATTTCTGTATGAACAGAGTGTGTTTTCAGACTCTACTTTGTTATCACCATTTCTATTACATCCACATTACTTCCTCCACTACAGTCTCCAATCCTATAAATCATCATAAAATATCCAAATATGCAATGCTTTTTTACTTTGAAATGTAGCAAAGTGGTAGAATAAAGAATATTCAGTTGAAAGATCGGAGGATACCTTATCACAGAATATAAGATTCATGATGACTTTAAATTTAATTGCATGACATCAGTATTTTCTAAATTTTATACATGTCTACAGTTACTGAAAACTTTGGATCACCAATTTGATATGAGCAACAAAGCTGTGTTTGTACACTATGAAATGTAACAGAACTGCCGACCTATGCTAAATTGTATGTAGTGTTATTTTACTGAATCTATAATAATATAGCAAAAAACCTATAGAACTATTTAATGGAAGTATGTTATAAATGAATAAAAACATTCTCTTCATAACTTTTTTGTGCTTTTAAATCCAGCTCCCCATGCAGTGCTCTGCTTTACACGTGTTGAAATCTATAAGGTATGCTATTTATTATATTTTCAGTAAGAACCTTCAGAAAACAAAAATGTACAGTTTTATTTTAAGGAAGTCCATTATTTTTATTAGAAAAGAATAAAGTAAACATCTAGCATAATATTCTTACAACATTCAGCAGATTGTAATTGGGTGTTTAATACCTCTATTTAAACTATGACTCATCTGACAATTTTCAGCCACATTACAAACGACTAAATGTAATGATCTCAAACTTAAAATAGAAAATAAATGATTTTTTTAATTGACACTATTATTTTTACTTTTGTCAAAGTAGAACACCAGGCCAAAATCTTAGCATGTTGCTAAGCTAGAAAATAAGGCAACGTACTTAATAAACACGTACATTAGCAAAGTCTAAATTAAGAGGAAAATTCAATGGAAACGCAAAAAGTCATTATTCCATTTAAAAAGTTTGATTTATCAAACATCTATACCAAAAAGACTGGGGATAATATATGATTTTTAAGACGATGTCTGGTTTATATATGCAATAGGAATTTGTAAAGCCTTTAAGAAGAACAAAAATAGAAACACACTGAATGGTTGAATAGCTGTAGATTTTTCTTTTTCTCCGGAGTTACTGTTCTGGCAAAGGTTCTAGTTAGTCTCAATCCAGCTCGCTGAAGAGCCTCCATAAGTCTACCTCCCTTCAATAATGGCCTCCTCACTTTGACCCTTTAACCCCATAGAGAAGCTAGTGTGGGTGTATGTGTGAATCCATGTGCAGACAGAGCTAGTATTATTTTTTTAAAGAGAAAATGATTTTTTTTAGTCCTCAATTGATATGTAAATGGTGTTCAAGTAAAGTATGATAAATTATTTTAAATTTTGCTTGGAAAATATTAGGGATCTTCTTGTATTTCTTGTTCTTATTTTTATAATTTCTATTAAATATTTTTACATGTACATTTATATTGTTACATATACAATAAACTACCTACAGCAAAAAAATCCATGAAACAATCATAAAAATAGTTGCATTCATAGTGTTTTGGCTACTTGTATTGAACAACTTTGAAGAAAACATCTTTCCTATCTTGGTGGGTCTAAAATTCTGAATGTAAATCAATATCTATCATATCTTGCCATTATCAACTTAAAACATCTACCTTTATCTAGACCTAAAAACGTCTTAACCACTAAACAAATAAGCTTAATTGTAAAACTAAACTATCTGATCTTCAACCCCATCAGAGACTTGAGAAAGAATGAAATTAATTACCTGAGTATACAGGGAGTGAAGGTTAGCATCTTATCAAATGAGAAGATGCCAGAGACAGTTTCCTGCCTGAGCTGTCACTCAGAATTCTCTATGATGTTGGAGCATCATTTTTTTTCCTTCTGGCCCAATATATTGGACAGACATATTTGTGAGGTAGGAACTGTTGAGTATTTGCTTACTCTGTCTTGGCGGAGGTTGGCCATCGACTCTGCCTGCATCCAAGCTTGCCCATTGTTAGGCAGAATTCTGTCTGTGGCAGAAAGGAGGACATTTTGCCCAGTGGCTTGTCTGCCATCTACTTGTTCTTCTTACTCTTGTTCTCATTGTTTTTGCTGTTGTTGTTGTTGTTATTGTTGTTCTTCTTCTTCTTTTCCTCCTCCTCCTCAAATTTCATCAAGATCATGTCCTTCACTAATCTCTATGGAGGCTTCATTCACCTGGTTTAGCTTTGATTGGAATGTCAAACCCATATACATTATTCAGATTTCTATCATATATGTATTATTTGTTTTCAAATAAGTTTCTGAGATGCTGGAAACATCAGTTCTACTTCTAAGGAGACCTAATCCTACCTGTCTCACCATCAGCAATGTGTGACATGGTATTACTTCTTTGTGTCCTAACAAGAATCAGTCCATTCATGCATACAGCCTTTGTTCAGTAGATGCTCATTTCTTTGTCAGTTTTCTACCATCCAGGGTAGCCCCTTTTCCTCACTGTTAGGAAATATTCATGACTTTATTTATTTAATTTTTATAGGCAATGATTTACATTTCTCACTTGTAAATACCATATTTGTGCAGCGGACAAATACTGTAATAATCTACTTTGTACTTTACCTAGTAACAATATTTATATTTTCCTATAGAGGCAAAAACAGTAAGTAATTTTGTGGAACAAATATATATGATGTATAGCTTGAAGTATTTCAGGAAAAAAGGAAATCATTAACCTAGGAACATAATTTAGTCTTTGAAGACTTCCTCCCAAGAACAACTTTTAAATCTTTAATCAAAACAAGCAAGTGATTAAAACAATCATGGCTAAATAAAGCCACAATCCTTCCTTAAGAAATATTTAAAAATACTAACTTGGTAAATCAAATTATAACTGTCAGACAGAATTGCAATGAGAAATACTAATACTAATAATACTAATACTAATAATACTAATTAATAAAAATTAATAATAAGCTATCATAAACTCAAGGGAAACCGGGTATACTACTTACAAATGTTAATTGTCTTATGGTTTTATTGTTGCACCATGACCACGGCAACTTTTATGGAGGAAAGCATTTAATTAGGGCTGTCTTACAGTTCAGAGGTCTAGCCCATTATTATATTACATATGTTGGCAGGCAGGCAGATATGATGCTGGAAAAGGAGCTGAGAGCTCAATATCTTTGCCCACAGGCAGCACTAGAAGTGAATGTCACATTAGGCCTAGTTTGACCATCATAGACCTCAAATCCAATTCCCATAGTGACACACTTCCTCCAACATGGCCATACCTACTCCAGCAAAGCCATGCCTCTTAACAGTACCACTCCCTACGAGCCAAGCATTCAAGAACAATTCCATGTGAGCCATTGTTTTCAAATATCACATTTATGGATGACAAAAATGTATAAGGAGTGCAGCTTGGAAAAGTGAAATTACACATGCCCAACCAGGGCATGTTCCTCAAATAACAGTTTGAGGAGATACTTATTCTCTAGTCTCAGGTAAGTATAGTTATATAGAAATCTGAAATTGCAACATTAACAATAATGTATATTTTGCACAGTGATTGGGGTATTACCTTCTTTCAGCTGTTTTCGTGCAAGTGACATATGATAGCATTTAATTTAGTTCAGATGACTACTTTATTTGATTCATCTAAGTCCTAGACTTCATTTAGAAAATATTCTTTTTTAATTAAACATTTTTATTCTTCATATGTACATTTATATTATTACACATATATACAATAAACTACCTATAGCAAGAAGAACCATGACATAATCAGGAGTTATATTTGACAGCCTTGAAGAAAACATCTCTCCTATCTTGATGCATCTAAAATTCTGATGGAGTTGAAGACCAGGTAGCTTAGTTTTACAATGAAGCTTAGTTGTTTAGGGTTTAGAACATTTTTAGGTCTAGCTATGTGTTCTAAGTTGATAAAGACAAGATGTGATGGACATTGATTTCCATTCAGGATTTTAGAAAGTATTCTTGAGGAAGGGCCTACAGCAATGGCTCAACACTTAAGTGCACTTTCTCCTCCCACAGAGAGCCTGGGTTTAGTTGCCAGAGCACAACTCTCCAACACCTCTAATTGAAGTCTCTTGGATCCATTGCCCTCTTGTACCCTTTGAACTAACTTACTACATACTTGTGATACACATCTTTACAGGCAGGCAAAATACTCATGAACATACAGTACAAAGAAAGACATATATTAATTACTAACAAGAATGTAATTTTTCATTGCCATAGTGAAATTTTGTTGTCAAGATTTTATTTTTAGCATATTATATAATTTTTAGTAAATTTTCCATAGTTGTTTGGAACTTTAGCTGTTGATAGATTTCAAAAGGCATACGATATATCATGCTTTAATATTGATTGTAACCATGTGTGACGCATGCAACTTATATTGATTAACATGGCCAAATATTTTTAATTAAAATATAATATTTCTCCTCTTCATTTTTCTCCCACCAACCTCTCCTAATACCTTTCTTGCTCTCTCAAATTCATGCCTTCATTTTCTTTAGTTGTATAAATGCATAAATATGTATACACTAGCTCATTTCATTTACTAAAAATTAAGTTTATGAGAATTCAGGTCTGGGGATGAGAAGCTACCTAACTTCCCAGGACTAGGGAGATAATGGATCTTATAGGAGAACTATCTACTACAACTTTAGTTAAGCAATGTAATGCCTAATCACATTCTAAATAGTTATCCTTGAGCCAGCAGATAAGTATGGCTCTCACCCCTCATCAAAGAAAGTTCTCCGTGTGACAGATGGACACCAATACAATATGCCACATTGGTCAAAAGAGGAAAACAACTCATGACTACATCTATAACAGAATTCCTATAACTAAAATTTGGCCAACATCAAGGAAGAGGAACAGAAAGGGTTAAGAGCCATAGGACAAGAAAATCTGCCTTGAGACTGTGTCTCCAAGAAATGAGCATGATACATTAATAATATCCTGCCTAAACAAGACTGAACCAATACAGCACCAATAGATATACATTAACACAGAGAGCAGAAATCTCACCTCTCCACCCATAAAGGAAGAGTTACAGGTAACTAAGAAATGCTGAGATCAGTGAATCCTTCCCAGAGAAGATCCTCTATTTGAGCACCCAATACAAATTAGTCAGCTTTGAAATATCATACACACAAGCAACACTAAATGGTATATGAATCATATGAATACATATAATGGCTACATCCACATATATAGATATATAGATATATTCACATATTTATATGCAAAGTAGATTTTTGTAATTTCTTCTTTCTTCTTTGGCTTTCTGTTCCCAAATTTGATTCTAATTATTACCCCATATATTATTTCTGACTTCTCAACTTGTATGTATTTCCTCCTTGATCAGCCTTGAGCCTTATAGATTGTATTTCTTTTTTTTTATAAGATATATTTATTTATTATTATGTACACAGTGTTCTGTCTGCATGTACCCCTGCAGGCCAAAAGAGGGCATCAGATTACATTATAGATGGGTGTGAGCCACCATGTGGTTGCTGGGAATCGAACTCAGGACCTCTGGAAGAGGGCCAGTGCTCTTAACCTCTGAGCCATCTCTCCAGCCCTAGATTGTATTTCTTGATTGCTAATCTACTGGAAAATCCATCTGATGACTTTAATAATTAATTTAAAATGTCATTTGATTCTGCATTTAAATGTCTTCTTTTCTTCCTTTTTATTTCTGTAATTATATATATTTTAAATCGACAATATTTGATATAATTTTACCTAATTGCCATTAATTACTTCTGGACTTATTTTTTTTCATGTATTATTTCTGCTGACATCAGGTACCTTAACAAAAAAGAAAAAAGTGAGTTGAGCACCAGCATTCTTTCTCTGCCTCCCAACTTGGAGCATAATGTGAGCAACTGCCTCAAGCTCCTGCCACTTATGTTTATAAAAATCAACTAAGCCTTCTGTCTGTGAGCCAACAGCTTGTGTCAAGTTCTTTTGTATTTGCTGTGATATTTTGCCATAGCAACAAGAATAGTAACTAACATAAGACCTATACCTGTCTCTTGCACCAATTTTTTCTCCATGATCCTTTGATTTACTATTTTGCTATTAAAATTATTTTTTAGATGTAATAAGCTTTATTTCTCTCATGGCATTTCTCATTGATATTACTAATTTCCTACATGTGAAAATTTCCAGAATTTTGTTCACTCACTTCTGTTTTATGGGGGTCCATTTTTTTTTCATCTGCATGTAAATCCCATGAGGAAAAATAATCCTTAATTTTTTGTTTGTGACAATAGAACTATTGCATAGTGTGGGAGCATAACACAGAGTATGAAAATATTTTATGTAAATAGATGGATGAGATCA
The DNA here is from genome assembly GCA_907169655.1 of Acomys percivali. Taxonomy (NCBI): domain Eukaryota; kingdom Metazoa; phylum Chordata; class Mammalia; order Rodentia; family Muridae; genus Acomys; species Acomys percivali. The sequence continues at coordinate 72,024,121 of OU015749.1, forward strand.
TTCATAAACTCAGTCTATTTTCAAATCAACAGATTTCTTTTATAATTAAAGAAAGCTATTCTAGATTTAAAAAATAACCCATTTTACTATTTTTGCCCTTTCTGAGGAGATTATTTTTTAAAACAGACATATTATGCTTTGTTGCCTAGAAACCTGTGAGACAGATATTTAAGCCTCCAAACCCCTCCGGAATGTGGAGAAAGCTCTGAACCACCTGTAGTTACTGACAATACACAAAGATCAGGTGTTACTCATAATTGGGCACAGGCATGGCAACAAAAGCACCATGATATTGTTGTGAAGAGAATAGAAGGAATATCATTTACAATTCTAAGCTGCATGCCTCAAAATAAGCAATGGTATTTGTAAGACTAGATGATAACATGAACTTATTGAATTATTAAGATATATTCTAAAGTTTCCTGAAGTTAAAAAAAAACTCTCACGCGACAGAATGATTTAATGGCAACCCCATCAACTCCATGCAATTTAAAGCTGCCCCAACAAGCGAGTTAAGCCACTTTGCAAATGTCAAGTATGTCCCTTTAAATTGGTTCATTAACTCACTTTTGGAAAGCTGTGTCAAGAACCAGGAGTTACTGGCATTGCTCATTAGCAGATCTCCTGGACAGGGTAAATAGGTTTAGGCGGAATTAGATTGATTAGTCTACCTTAAAATTCACTGCATCCTAGCTTGTCCAACTGCTTTTTCTCTGGTGCTAAGCGTGAAACATTTGCAACCAAGTAGGTTTTAACAGGAACAGGACAACGTCTCAGCAGATCTGTGCAGGGAAGATCACCAGCAGAGTTACATGCATTTTGTTACAGTTTTTATTTCTGATTTTATTAACAACAGGGACACTATGAACAAAAACGCAAAGGAGGCAATGAAGTAGATTCAGTGGAAAAAATAAACGTAATGGAGAGTGAGTGGAATTGAGAGAAAATATAAACTAACAAAATAGCAAATTATTGTCTATCATAATGGCCAAGATACCATATTTTGAGACAGGTGATTTCAGCATAAGCTTTCTCTCTGGATCTTTCATTTCCACTCAACAAAAGACAGCTCTGTTCTTTCTTCCTTGATGTTGCTTTCATTGGAACAAAATCAGGCTAGCATTTAAATGAAACGCAACCACAGAAGAGGAGTCTATTATGTCAGGATTTTTTTTTAGCATCAAGAACATTCTAAAACTAGTGAAACTGAAAAGTACTGCAAGATTTATGATATAGAACTTCGCTATTTATACCCTCAAGTAAATATATATTTCCTACAGACTGCAGCATGACATTGCCACAATCAAGGAGCATGAATATTTTATACTTCCTAACTTGTGGAATACTTCCTAGTGAGATGGCCTGATGGCTGAGCTGTCTTGCTCTCTCTCCTCATCTAGTAAAGTGAAAACAAGAATATCTGTGAGGCTTTTCTAAGAAATAGTGTGGGTCGACACAGGAAACACACACTCAAATGCCAGGCATCAAATATTGTGTATTTATTGTCACCAATGCACTCATGTACACCAACACACATGTACAATTCTATCATATTCTTGACCTCAGGAACGGGGTAACTAGGGATAGTGTATTGTCTAAATCGAAGCAGTTTCTATAAATTTTACTACTGTTTAGAAAGTATCTGTTGTGGGAAAAACAGATTAGGCTACAGGAAAACTCTGAATATTGTTATCCTAGGATGATAGAGAATGCCTGACAGAGTTGGCTGCAAATTACATACTACTTCCCTCTGTAGCCCTAAGCCTTCGAAGCTTCCTCAGATCATGAAACAATGATCTGCTCTCATTGGCTATGAGAAACACTGATGAAATGTAGATGGAAATACCAATCCCAACTTGTACCTGAGTGCTGGAGCCAAATGATTTTCCTGAGTCTGAACACAGGGCTGACCCTCAGTCATGATTAGAAATAGAAATGGCTTGTATTTGAAGCCGTATCCAAACACAGTTTTGTCCAAATTGCCTGCCTATTGGCTTGACTACATACTCTTTAATCCAAGAACCAAGTGTTACACTTCTCTAGGTTTTTTTTTCGAGACAGGGTTTCTCTGTGTTAGCCTTGGCTGTCCTGGACTCACTTTGTAGATCAGGCTGGCTTTGCATTCACAGCTATCTACCTGTCTCTGCCTCCAGAGTGCTGGGATTAAAGGTGTGTACCACCATGCCTGGCTCAAAGTTTTAAACTACTCCTATAGAAGGTGCTGTCAACTCCGAGCTTTTAGCTTTTGTCCATTCTCTTTCCTAAAGTTGCTTCATTTTCCTAAAAATCATGTAGTTGGTTCCTTGGGTCCTATATTTATGACAAGGATCAATGGAGCCATACTTCCTCTGGTTCCAATACAAGGTCCTGTCTCTCTAGAACAGATGCATATTGAATTGGTTGTCACAATAGCAAACATCCTACAGATACAATATAAGAGGCTAATAAAGAAAACTCTGGTCATGAACATTGCATACAGTATTCCAGGAAGAAATCAGTAGCGTCTGTCTATTTTGAGAAATTAAACAACATGCCTTCACATGTCGTTACATAGCAGTCTGGTGAAGTGGACTGGATTCTAGGACTTATTCAGGTTCAACTGGATGAGTCCAAAGGTACAGCACAGTGTTGGGCCACATAATAGCTATGCAGAGCAACAAGGTGAAAACATGAGGCAGCTGGAGTGATGATATTTTAATGCACTGGAGGCAATACATAAAGAAGGAAAAGATGTGAATAGTTATTGTACAATATAGCACATTTACTACATGGAAAAGACTATTGCTTCAAACCTTTTGTAAAGATTTTTCTAGAATTCTTGGTTAAATCATGCTCAGTTCAAGTGATTGTGTTGCAGCACCTATCCAGAACATTTATGTTCCTCCAGGTATATAATTAGCAAGGCCTTGCAAAATGATGGTATATATGGCACTTTAGAATATAAAGTCCTTCATCTTTAGTCATAAAGTTAAACAGACAAGCAAAAATGATAGTGATATAGGTATGAAAATAAAGAGTAAACAAACTTTTCTTACTTGGAATTAGTTGAATAATAAAGCATTCATACACAAAGGTCTTGATTTTAGAACTATCTTTATTTGATCTCAATTAAAAATTACATAAAGATCTGTATATCCACAATGTTTATATTATTACAGATAATACTTGCAAAATGTGGAATTCTGAAATTTAAGTGATTATAATTATTTTAGTAATTATTGATTATTTTACCAAAATAGAGCACTGAATATAGCTAGCATGATGGGAGATATGAGCACATTTCCTCACACTGCCTAGGAACTGATATCTTTCTATTTACTAATGTGAGAAACGTTAAAGACTTTTTAGGACTCACAAATATGAGATGATATGAGGACTCACTCACACAGGCATGCTCACATGTGCCTATACATGTGCCCATTAGGCTATAATATGTGAGTAGTAATTTATGAAAGCAATATCTTTAGATGAGGACTGAAAGCATAGAATATTGATTAATTTTATCTCCATAGGATTTGTATCTATCAGTTTACCAGGGGTCTCTGATTATCACATGTTTTTTTGGCTATTCATTTTTGAAAAAGAATATCTCTCTTTCACCCACTGGCTTTCGGCTCTTGGGCTAATGCAATCATTCTGCCTCAGGCTTCCAGGCCACTGAAGTAGAGCTGCCTCCCACTCAGCCTCGCTGCAGCCAATGTGGTTGGCATTTACAGTTGTGAGTGACATAAGCTAAATATATTTTCCCTTAAGTAAGATTTATGTTTACTCTGCTCACTGGGACTATGCTTTGTTAAAAAACAGAAACATAATTAAATATTTAAGAATTTTACCAAGATTTCAGGCTTGAGAAAATGTGAGCATGTATTTTTAAAATTGGCTTGGAAACCTTGAAATCAACGGACAGGTTACTTCCAGAAAAAGGAAATAACACATAGTAAATAGCATAACTCTTAAGGAACTGGAATTGTCCTTCAATATCTTTTAAGGCCCAGATGTGAGTAGATATAGCAGCAATGCCAACAGCACTTTCCAGGTTAAAGGCAGTGTTAACCACTGTCTGTCTGTCTGGTACAGTATGGAAGCCAGCAGCCAGGTGAAGCTCCTCAGCTCAAGTGCACTTAGTGCTATTTGGAACCAAATCTTTACTTTTCAGTTGTTCAAATGTAAATGTAAATGTAAGTGTAAAAGACAATAAAGGACTTATGGGCAATACAGATACATATATCAACTTTAAGAGTTCTGTGTGTGTGTGTGTGTGTGTGTGTGTGTGTGTGTGTACATACTTGTGTATGTAGCTCTCATTTAATACAGGCTAGCATTAAATTGCTTAAGTACCTAAAGATGTTCTCATAATCCTGATCC
>OU015749.1:72028885-72040707 GCA_907169655.1 Acomys percivali
ATATATATATATATATATATATATATATATATATATATATATATATAAGCATGATTACAAATCTTTCAGGTTTTGAAGATAGTGTGACTATGTACAAACTCAACGCTTAAATATCTGCAAATAAAAGTGAAGAAAACATAAGTAAAAGTCAAATGACTCCAATATCTCAAATTTCCCCCAGAAAAAAACACTATTAGATATAGTTTCCACCAGCAGAGATCAAGAGCTTTGGGGACAATTTATTCTCTCCAGTGTGACATGTGGTGTCATAACTTGGAAGGGAGAGTTTGTTTTCTCACTCAGATCTTCTTTCAATTCAGTGTAAATCCAGGAAGACACAAACTCCAGGAAGAAGGAGAAATCAATACTTAACATCCTTCAAGAAAAATGGTTCCGTTCAGACAGTGCTGACTCCTGCTTTTGGGACAAACTAGAGAAGTAGATCTGGAGTTCAATGACATTTGATGTTATGTTTAAGTGAACTGACATTTCTTGTTGAGAAGTGTGTACAAGATGGGAAAGAAAATTTATTTTGCTTCTTCTATTCTATGAGTGTAAACATATGTGGCTGAGACCAGAGAATGAAATCACTGGGATGCTCCTCAAGTTTTACGCAAGCATAGGTTCTAACAATGCTACTTCCTTCCTCCCGTCCAGGAATAACATCTGTCCCCTGTAGATTCCCAATGCACGTTATTTAGTAGAAGAGCAAAGCTGCAACAGCAAGCACAGTTCCTGTCAGGAGACAAGCCAACCTAGCACAATGTGGACACCTTTTCAGTATTACTGTGGAGTCCATCATACACATCATTTACTCAGTGCAGATATCTTTATTTGCTTTGATTATAAAATTGTATATGGAGTCTCTTCTTTAAATGCTATTTATAACATCTTCCCTTTGATAAGACAGCCATCTAGGCATCGTTCCTGACATAGTATCAGGGGTTCATGTTTCTACAGAATGTAATATAATATAATTAATCTACAATAAAAATAAGTAATACTTTATAATAATCAAAGCATTGTTTATTTTCTGAATTTGAAAATATGGAAAACATTTGAATTGGCTTACCATATGTTTTTGCTTTTTCTTTAATAATAAAATATCTAAACTATGTTTACTAGAAATTACATGGTATGATTTATTTTTGAGATTATAAACAACTGTCAGAGTTTTTATGCCATGGAGTGGGATAAATATGCATGAAAGAAATAAATGAAATTATATAAGTTTGTGTGAGCTGTAATTCAGTAGACAACATTTGTAAGAGATCAGATTTAAAAAAAAAATGTTTGCATTTGCTTTTCTCCTCAAAGCCCTCAATGGCAATAACTCAAGTAAGAGAACAAATCAGAGTAAAGATAAAAAAGTCTTTATTTCACTAAATTCCTGTTGGTTGTGCAACATTCCAAGCTGCAGATGCTGTGTAGGATGATTTAAAGCATGTTCTAAAACCAGATACACAAGCTTGATATACAACCCCATACCCAGCCTGGTATGCTAAGACAGACCATTAGTGTGCAATCCTGTCTTCACTATGAATCCAACGGACTGGCTGTAAAACATCATCACATTGGAGCTATGAGAGCTAAAGATGATTTTAGCATTGCCTGGAACAAGAGATGTTTCATTATAGTTTTAGAATATGACTGTGGATTCTTTCTGGGTGTGGACTATTACATGACAACTTGTTTTCAATAGGCTTCTTTTATTTTTTCTTCTTGTATCATTTTTGAGAAGGCAACTGTTTTGTCACAAAGTTGCTCAACAGATCTAAGCAGAGCCCCATGGACCCTGGCAGCAGCTACCTAGAACATTCATCCACTTATGCTGCTTGTGCTGCTGCAGGCCCAGATGGCTCCTTGAGCAGAAGCATAATTATATAGTTTATATCTCAGAGCAAAAGTTCAATTGTCATTGGAGATATTTTATACAACTTAAGTCATTTATGGAATAGAAAATCTAAAGTGAGCACTTGTAGTTTTCATGGATGCTCATCCATTACTGATCATGTATCATGTTCCAGACAGAGCCATGTACAGGGAAAGTGTGAAAGTGAGGCTGAGAAACACAGATGTGGTACCTTCACAAGTCTGATTAGGTTGACAATAACCCTAGTTAAGCTTACAATGACACAGAGAACACAATCATCAAATTATTTGGATTATATTTAATGTGAAAGTACAAGGCCTGCAATATGGCTCACTTGTGCACTTTCCCACCAAGCTTGAGGACCACCCTCCCAACTCCTGAGTATTGTCTTTTGACCTCTGTGAACTTTGTTTTGCACATATAACAAGTAAATAATGTAATGAAAGAAATTAATAAAAAATGAAAGCACATGCGGCAGTGTTCTGTTCCATAGATAGTTTAACAGGATCCACACACACAGGTGCTATTGTGATTGTAGTATTAGCATGCTTCAGACTTCATTGGAAATAAATATTTATATGAATTCATAATACCTAACCAACACAATAATAGGAATACCAGCAGAGGCTGGCTGTATCAAATTCTCATGTTACTTCTTTTTATTTTTACAAAATTCTATTAACAGAAATAAAGCCTGTGTTCTCTGAATCAAGATGAGATTTGATAAATTTAGAGTGAGCTCATACACAGAAATCTGCACTCAAGAGAAATGACAGTCTCAAAATATCTAGGGTATGAACTCTGAGATTAGAGGGGTAGGTCTTTTTTATTTAAATCTGCTCTCTCTGGAAGAATCCAGAATAGTTTTTAGATGATGACAATCTTTTCTATAAGAAGAAGAGAAAGTTAAAAAAAAACTAATTGTTTTTACAATATGTCAGAGTCACAGAATAATACTATTGATATTGTCCTTATGGTGAAAATTTTAATGCTATATAGATTTATCTGAAAATATTTATTTAATACACACTCTTATTTGTAAACTATTTCAGGTACCTGGTTGATTGTGTCTTTAAAATTCTTTACGTACATGTTTATTGAACACATTTCAGAGCATCACATGAAATTTCAAGGTATTCACTTGGAGGCTTGATAGACTCAGAAATGAAAGAGATGGGAGATGCTAAGCCAGAAGGTTGGCAAGAAAATGAGAGTGGGAGGAGCTCACAAGCCCATCTGGATTAGCCATGTGCGGTAAGGACTATAGTTTTCAAACACTGATTGTATTTTTCATCTTTTGGTGGATAATTGTCATGGTATTTCAGAAAAAAATCAAAACAGCACAAATTTATAAAATACAATCTTCTAAAAAAGGCAAATTGGACACTATATGTATGATTTTCATGGAATTGTTTTGGCCTTTGAAGCACAATTCTCATAAATCAAACCCCCTGTAAGAGCAATCTTATAATTATCTCATATACGCATACTTTTCAGATCCCATCATCTTCCAGGAGGATCGGAATAATTAGGTCCAATATCATTGCAATCAGTACCTCTATCAATGAGACAATATGTCTAAATAGTAGGGAGTGCTCAAATTATAGTGATAGCCAAGGGTAAAATGGGGTTATAGAGGACTTACTTTGTGACACACGCACACAAGACTTTCTCTTGTTAGCAGGCATGTGCACATCTATGAGTGTTCTTTAAGAAGTTCAGGGTAAAATATAAAACACAAACAGATTGATCAGCTCTATTGAATTTGTAATTTTTCAAACAAATGTATCATTATTCTCTCTTTCAGTTAAAGATGTAAAATAAAGGAACACATGTCAATAATTCTAGGATTATGTCTCTTAAATAGTAGCCTAATTGATAGAACAGCATAAATATAATATAGGAAGTAATAATTAATTATTCAGATAAATAATAAGAAATGGATTAAGTAAGGTCACTTAGAGAGTGCCGAACTTGGTGAGATATAGGGATAAAGAGCCTGGCCACTCTCTGGTGGCCAGCATCTTGGGGTGTTGGCACTTGGATGGATGATTAACTCTGACAGGTTAAATTAACACGAACATAAAAACAGGAGGAAATCTATCTTTGTGATTCTCTCTGCCAGGAAACACAAGCCTGTAATTGCTGTGATTCAGCTTTTCAGCATGAAGCAAGCCAACAGCTTGCCGCAGGTGATTGATTTCATAGTTCAAGATTCTACTCCAATCCTAGGGAAACTGAGGATTGCTGTCTTTTCATAAACTCTTTTCTCCCCCCATCTGAAACATCAGTGTAGATAAATGGCACTCCTTGTCTACACGTATGGTTCCTTATTGCTTTCTTTGTTTTTATTATTTTGGCATTTGGGGATAGGTTCTCACTTTGTTGCCAAGGACATCTTAGAACTCAGGGCCACCCAGGCTGCCCTTTATTCATTTTTTTTTTTTTTTTGTGGCCTGGGGAAATTATAGAGATCACACACTAAGTTTCCACACCATAAAGAGAATTGTGCAGGCTATTATAAAAATGAGCAAAATAAACTCTATTCGCATTAATATGCTTCTAGTCTTCTAGTCTAGTATTTGCTTGAGGAGATACTAGAAGGCTGTGGTCTTAAGCATAGGATATAAATTAGGCTCTTTTGGCCCTGGACAACTCTTACTTGAGGAAACTGTAGTTCAGAGACATTAAGTATGTTACATAAAACTGAAGAGATATAAAAAATACCAGAAAGAGATTTTTAACTGGAGATACACAAGAAATAAGTCTAATTTGTGAACTTTCATACCATTGGCTAAACTGTCATCAATGAAGCACCAGACCCTTGGCAATGTCTGTATATACGTTGTTTGACAGATATAAGAGCAACTCCTGCAAGACAAGACACTGAGAGAGGAACACAAAGCTCTTTCTCAAAGCCCAGAGCTCATTAGAAAGTTAAATGAATGAATCCACAGACAGAGATGCTAATCCATTTCTCCATTTTCCCACTGACTTAATGGGCAGCAGTGGTAGGGGTGGTGCCCTTGCATCAAGAAGAAGATGCAGCCTATTTAAAGGTTTAATTGTTGGGGTTAGGAACTGATTTGCTTTTATCTGATCAATATTACTTTGACCAAGTATCAATTAAACTGAGGATACTCCTGATATTGAGTGAATGAAGGGCTTTAATTAAATCCTGTTTTCAGGCTTCCATAATGACAATGAGAATCAGTGTTTGTTGTAGGCTCTAACTTGGGACTGAAAACTCAAATCCTCAGACTGACTGGCATTTACATAAGAGGGACAGACTGAAAAGTGAATATGTTTCTTCTCTTTGTTTGCTACAAATATTCTAAGACCACTTCAAAAATTATTCCTCACATTCACTCCTGATTAAGTAATTTCATTCTTCTTCATGTTGCTTTAAGACAGTGGGTCTTATTTTTCCTAATTTTCGGACCCTTTAATAAAGTTCCTCATGTCATGGTGACATTAATAACATTGATTTTTAAATTAATTTTAAATAATTTTAATTATCTTTTAATTTTTTTGTGGTGACAAAATAATTTTGATGCTCCTTCATAACTGTAAATTTGCCACTGTTATGAATCATAATGTAAATGTTTTGGAGAGGGAGGGGTGACAATGGGTGGCTGCTCACTTCGCTGAGAACCACTGCTCTAGGACTTATATCTTCTTTTCCTCTAACAATTCACAGACTGCAGCTTAGAGCATTTAATACAGCACTTTAACATCTGTCCTTGGTCTGTATCAGCTCTGAATTGAGCTAACTGAAGATGCGTTGGAAATACTACATGGCTCTTAGTTTTGCTATATTTAGGTTGCCCACACTCCCATATGTCTCTGATAATATTGCTTTATCCTGTAATTTCTGCTAGCAAAGGGTTGTTGATCCAGATAGAAACAGCTCAACACTAACTTGTTTCTGAACTCACATTTCCCCTTTAGTATACAGGGATATAGTCATTATTCTCCCTGAAGCTGTATGTTTATATCACAAAGCACATTCCATATTTTCTCAAATTGTTCAGGTATTAGTTTACTTTGGTAATACTTAAATTTAACAATTTGGCAATAATGATTGATATCTCTACAATGGATATAAAATTTAGAGTTTAGGGTAAGGAATAGTAGTCACACAAAACTTTCTTATTGGATAAACTGGATCTGAGGTGTGTGTGTGTGTGTGTGGTGTGTGTGTGTGTGTGTGTGTGTGTGTGTGTGTGTATTATTCACCACATGGGTTTCAATTTTCAGGTGTCTATATCTATCTCCATCTTATGTTTTTGAGCTAGGTCCTCTTCACTGTGCCAGAAGATTGCTATTTCAGCTACATGAAACGAATATAAAGCTTTTGAGACTCCCATGTTCTGTGTCCACTAGACAAGTAAAAGATGTAAGAAGCCTCACCTATTGTAGCTTACAGTAGGATGGATGATATATTTGGCAAGTTCTGGAAGGACTTTTTTGTGTTTTATGTGTATACTGGGGATCTGAACTCAGGAGCTCAAGCTTCCTGCACATTATACAAATCCCCCAAAGAATTCAACTTTTAATCCTTATTTCATTTGATATGATAGCAAACTGTATTATGGGGAAAAATTAGAAAATCTTACCGTCTTAATAGCAAATGATTTCTTTTGCCAGATATAAATATTTGAATTTCAAACATGAGTGAACTTTAATTAATCAAAAAAGCAAGTTATTTCAGAATTGCTTACAATAACAAGCCAAAGTGAAGCCTCAATTAATTTTAGACATTAGGGATGGAGAGTCCCTCCAGAAGGTGCCAAATGTATCACTCGTCCTACTGTAAGCTACAACATATTGGATAATTTTGCTAGAAGCTTTAATCATATGGTTTGTTTTCTTTTCTACCTTTTTACTGTACTTAGTCCATATCATACACTAAGCCAAGTAATTAGTAGCAAATAATAATGCCACAATTCCAAATTAAAATTCAGTATTGTTGTTCTGTTGCCAGTGGTAAAAGTAAGGATAATAATGATAAATCTCTATGCCTCCTTGCTAACCACCAATTAAAATGAATGATTTCAGTAGAATCATTTCCAGAAGATATTTAAAATGTGCACCATCATTCTCATCATTATACACTTGTATGAGGCAAAATTATTTTTCTCCAGTATTCCTCTTGTTATACCCCACCCATTACATTAACTTTTCATTTCTCCTTCAAATTAAGAATTTTATACTGAAATTGCTTGGAAATGGCAGAGCTAGTATCTAGTTTCTTTAATTTGTAAATACTGAATTTTCAGTGATTTGTGCTTATTATACCAATGCATGCTTTTATCTTAGTCAAAAAATGAGTCTTTGCAATATAGCCATGTAGAATTTAGTGGTGGAGTATAGGGTACTATATTTGTTTTTTTTTCCTTTTTTATGTATTAATTAAACATTTTTTATTTTTACATATACATTTATATTATTACATGTATATACAATAAACAACTGATAATAAGAAGAACCATGACACAATCAGGAATTAAATAAATGTTAAATTCGTAGTGTTTTGGTTATTTGTATTTGGCAGCCTTGAAGAAAACATCTTTCCTATCTTGATGCATCTAAAATTCCAAATGTAAATCACATCCTGTCATTACCAACCTAAAACATCTATCTAGACCTAAAAACATCTTAACCCCTAAACAACTAAGCATCATTGTATAACTAAGCTACCTGGTCTTCATCTCCATCAGAGACTTGAGAAGGGTCACTGAATGTGTAAGAGAGTGAATTCAATTCCACATATATCCTGCAAAGATAAATAGACTGTAGTTTGACTATGGTAGAGATATATTGTGTGTATTATATATAACACATGTATCATATATGTGTGTTTGCATGTGTGTGTATGCACATAAATAATGATCGCAATTATGTATCTAGTAATCTTTGCCACATTGCAGATTCTAGAGACATCTGAAATAAGCTGATCTTACTTACCCTGCTTTATTAAATTTAATAAGATAAATTAGCATACAGTTATTCACTGTACAAGAAAAGAAACAAGAAGAGTAAATTTCACCTAATTGCAGAAATCGTCCTCAAATACCATGTTTGCTTTGTTACTAAAATACAAGCTTTTTGTTCTGGGTACATTAGTTGTGGGGAAATGTTTCCAATAGACCTAATTTTAACCTTAAACAACTTTTCTGTTGCTCTCCTTAAGAGAAAGCAATAAGCCATTGTGCTTATTCATGATGAAAAGCCACAGAAAAACGAACATAGGAAAGCAAACATAAAATCACTGGAAATATATGCCCATTCCAAATTTTCCACAAAACATTTATCTGTCTGTCTTTCTATCTATATATATCATCTATCTATCTATTATCTATCTATCTATCTATCTATCTATCTATCTATCTATCTATCTATCTATCTATCTTTGTTTTCATCCATCCATCTGTCTGTCTGTCCATCTGTCCATCTGTCTGTCTATCTATCCATCCATTCATCTATCTTTCTATCTATCTATCTATCTATCTATCTATCTATCTATCTATCTAAATATCTACTTATCTATGTGTCTATTTACCATATCTATCTATCAATCATCTGTGGGTCTATTTATCTTTTATTTATCTATTTATCTATCCATCCATCTATTAAAATGAAATTCAATGTCAAAGGATTGATACAGATACCAAGTGACTAGCTACCTCACATTTAAGCCTTCACACCAGAACTAGTCCTGTCACCATGGCTTTCTAACTTGCCAACACAATTTTTCTGCCGTATGCACTGTACACTTACACCATCAACCAAACTATAATTTCTCTTCCTTATAAACGTTCTTCAAGCATTTTGTCAAGCAATGTAAAAATTAATATAAAAACAGAATAATATATGGCTATTACTTAATATGATTAAAGGAACCTGTCATAAATATTCATTTGTGTGTGTGTGTGTGTGTGTGAGAGAGAGAGAGAGAGAGAGACATAGTGAAATGCAAATGCTGCAAAAAGAAATTAACCTAAGAAATATGTACCTTTTGTAACAGAATAAAAGTGTGTTAATTTTGTCAAATTTTTGGTAGAATCTTTTGAGAGGAGCAGAAGTTTAAACTGTGCCTTTAATAATATGAGAACATAAGAGAAGAATGATGGAAGAAGATACTTTTTGAATAATAACATTCCATTAGGAAAATAGCTATCATTTTTTAAAAAAAATCTAAACTTTTCTTAAAATTTTCCAAGTTACTTATAAAAGGTGACCTGAGTCCAATCCCACATATGCGTGTGTCTGTGTGTTTGTGCGTGTTTGTGTGTGTGTGTGTGTGTGTGTGTGTGTGTGTGTGTGTGTGAAGGTTGAAGATTAGGCACTTTTTCTAATACTATACAGTTAAGAAATGTCAAGTGCTATGTTGAAGGGCAGAAATTCCATAAGGCTTCACAGGGCTCATAGGATCAGCCATGTGGTCTAAGAAGTGGTTTATATAGAAAATAAATCTTATTTTCAGAAGATCATTCATGAGACCTCAGGACAAGAGGAATATAGAGAAGGTGAACCCAGATCCTAGCCAGATAAATTAATTGTTCTAGTAACTAATCAAAGTGTGCTAAACACTAACTCTTGTGAGTTGTTCAACAAAGACTCTATATTAGAATACATTAGTGTTTCCTATTCCAAGACCAGTTGTATCATAGGATATCCAATTAAAAGTTAATTAAAACCTTACTTTCCCACAAAAAGACTTTTTATAATGATGTGTTGTGATATTATGAAAAATAATAGATATATTTTTAAGCAATAGAATCCTTTTCCCTGTAAGATGATCTCAAGAAAACAATTACTTGGCTCTTAGGCAATAGATTATTAGACCTTTTTTCAGAATATTCTGGTAATTAAATTATATTTTGCCAAAGATTTTGATGGCCCATTATATATACTATTGCTGTATTTCCTACATTTGCTGTGTCTATATAGTATATATCACAACTGATTCATATGTATGAGCATGTTAAACAAATTGAAAATAAACTCAAGGTGGATGAAAAGAAAGTTCAGCAGTTAGGAGCACTTGTTGCTCTTAGAGAGGACTCAAGTTCAGTTCCAAGCACTAACTTGGTGGCTCATATACATCCATAACTCCAAGGGCTTCAGGCACACAAACATGTATCCAAGTAAAGCATTCATATACATTAATTAAAATAAATAAGTCTAAACAATTTAAAACCTGAACATAGGAAATATAATTATAACCAAGTTAAAAAGACCTGGCTTTCCATAATTAAATATTTAGATAGGAACTATTGAAACACTATTTTGATTGCAGGTGGCATATTTTAATTAAAGATAACAAGTGAATATCTCATGTGAACTGTAATATGGGATTTTCATATTGTTCATGAAATTACCCAAGACTTATGGGTCACATGAATTTTCTACACATTCATTCATTTGAGTCACTATACATATTTTACCCGGACATTATCTGGTGACTACATCTTTTATTATGAATGCAATGGCATGGTAAGTTTCAATATAAATAGAAGCTGTGACCTCTGAAAAAACTGACCTTTCTGTAATATTTAGCTCAGAAAACAGAGTAAGCATTAATAGACCTGCATTTGTAATAAAACAATTCAATGGTGTACACAGAAAGCTAGGACTGGTGGTGCTGAACTTTTAATATTCAAAAGTAAGGAGGCTGAGATGGAAAAGTCCTAGAGTCAAGCCTTGCCTGGGGCTAGAGTAAGTTCAAGACCAGCCTAGATAACAAGGGGAAACAGGGAAGTGACATAGAGGTAGCCTAGTGTCAAGTGGCCCTATCATTCAAGTACAGAGAAGAAAGACAATGCTTACTGTAGCGCTACCTTGATCATTTTTTGGGTCCAGATGGCAATTTTCGATCAAACTCAAACTAACCCTGCAGATTTGTAATGTATACTCGCTGAGTATAAGACCAGCTAACTTCTCATAATTTCTTGCACCGTTCCATGATGGGTTCCATCACAGAAGCCTTCCTTCTTCTCAGCTCAATGGTTGGTAGGTCTATCAGACTGAGCAAGATAAAAACTTAGTTCAATTAAGTAATTTTAAGTATTTATACAATAAGACCAAAGACAGCCTTACTTATAAAAATCCAAATGCTTGACAATTTCACAATTGCAAACAATCCATTGTCTGGATACTTAATGAAATATCATAAGCTGCAGATGCTGTATCCTTCAAAATCTACACAGGGTGGAGCCGTTGCTCAACCCACTTTATAGTGTGTTTCCTGCTTCATACTTTACCTCAGAAGGAATATGGAATGCATTTGATGATTTTTTTCACATAATTTAAAATACCACTTGCCCATATGGAAACACATAATCATAATCTATAAATATTTATATATTTATTTAATTTGTTTCAAAACGGATACAGACATTTACACATTTAAAAAAATCTGAGCGTCAATATAAAAATTCCTTGTTTGAAAAAGAAACTGCAGGAGGGGATCCAAGATGGTGGCGCCAATCGCACACTGCTTCTGATTAACACAACAACCAGGACCGCACAGTGACATAAAGGCCAAACTGAGATCTACAGAACACCAGTGCTGCTGCTTCCCAGGTGAGAGGGGGTCCAATTCCTGGCCATCCAGCTAATCCACAGAAAAATCCCAGGGGACAGCCCACATTTGCCGCCATTTTGAGAAGGACTGTGGGATAGTCCTGCAGCTTTGGGATCTCACCGCCTGTCTCTAATGCTTGCCCCATCTGGGATTGGGAGCAGACAGGCAGAGCTGATTCCTGGCACCGGAGGTCATAATCCACATTAGCTGCCTCCCAAGAAAGAGTGTGGGACACCCAATCACCTTTGGGCTCGGGTCTCTCTCAGCCTCCCTGCTATTTGCTGGCCTAACCCAGGTGAGTCACAGAGTAAGTAGGCAGAGCCCTGCCCTCTGAAGAGGGCCTGGGTAGCATCTGAG
>OU015749.1:72040717-72070428 GCA_907169655.1 Acomys percivali
TGTGTGTGTGTGTGTGTGTGTGTGTGATTGTGTAGACACCACAGTGCAGGTGTGGAGGTCAGCTGACAACAAGAAGGACTCTGGAATCATTGTCTACTGTGAGGGTCTTGAGCACCTACTTCAGATTGCCCTTGTTGGTGGCAATCACCTTTTATACACACTGATCAATCTTGTTAGCCCTGCAGTGGTATCTTATATATAGGAATACATTATATTTTGGCTGAGATACTTTTTAAGAGATTAAAATTAGTTTTATAAGGAATGTATTTATTTGGGGGTAGTGACTGACAGGATACAAATATAATCAAATTGTTATTTCATGTATCTCCTTTATAAATGTGAAAGTTTAAAGCAATATTCTAATTTTAGAAATGATTTTTAATACTGCAAGTTAATTTCTTCTGATTTTATTCAGTAAATTGAAGAAAATCTAATAAAAAAACTACTTTTCTCAACTCAGCGGAAACCTCAGGGTTGTGCTTTTGCAGACCAGGAGGATGTTACTAAACCTGTAACTTACCTACATAATCGATATCTTATTTTTCTCTCTTTTGGCTGCGGAACAACAGCATAAATTAATATTCTATTTATCCCACCCATATATCCTCCAAGATATGGACACATGGAACCATATCTCATGTGAAACTATATTCTTAATTAGCCAGACCCCTTCTCTCATTGAAAGATTGTTAAAGACTCATATAAATATAAAGGTAATTGACATAAGAAGATAATGTGAACACAACCCATTTTCTTGTAATTTTCTACTTGATCATTCTGATAGAAAAATTAAACAACATACAATTTGAATAATAACTACAATTCTTTGCCTGAAGAAGTTTATCTGCCTCCTTTGTACACTGAAACATCAACAAAATTACCATTACATCTGATTTCAATTAAATTTAAGTTTATAGTACTTAAATAATTTTTATTATTAATCAAACTTTAAAATTCAATTAGAGGGAGTTCTAAAAACTATAAATTATATTATACCAACTGAATTGCAAATATAAAAGTACTGAAGATGTAATGGGATCAGTATTATTATAGAAAATAAGAAATTTGGATACCAGGAAGGACAAGTGGTTTTCAATAAACGGTACTTTAACCATTGGTATCAGAGAGATGAACCTAACCAAAGCAAACCATTCTGAGACATTCCTGCCATCATCACATCATGCCTTCATAACATCATCATGCCTTCATAACATCATGCCATCAGAACATCATCATGCCATCAGAACATCATGCCATCAGAACATCATCATGCCATCAGAACATCATCATGCCATCAGAACATCATCAAGCCATCAGAACATCATGCCTCCCATGCCTATATGTCTCAAAGTTAAATACATGACTTCTGTCGGAATAGTAACTCTATCATACATAGATGAAACCTAACAAGTATAGCGGAACAATAAACTTTCATTCTTAGATGAAGTTTAACAAAACATCATAATTGAAGGCAAAAAGTAACTATGACAAAGAAATAGCAAACAGTTTTCTTAGGCTTTAAAACAAATTTTCATTTAGTTTTATAGAATGGTCATTGCTGCCAAGGTTATAATAAGTGGTGTCCATACACCTATTTAAAATACATCAATAGATTAAGAATTTATCACATCTAAGCATTTTTAGGGTTTAATATCCTTATATATTTCCTGGCATTGCACTGACATTGGACATTAATCAACACCCAATGAATTTATAATATGGAGTAATGACTAAGTGAGCTCAGCATTACTGGGCTATTTCCAAGAGTCTGACATTCAGGCAGTCAAGTTGGGTAATTGATGATGAGAACAGAAGAACCATCACCATTTGCAGCTCTATCTACTATATTCATGTCAAGACCATGTCAATATTCCCCCTCAATGAAGCCATCACAATGACGATGTCAGGCTGCACTGTGGTCCAGCATTGAGAGACTAGTAAGGCCTCCACAGTTTGATCCCCAGATCTTACAAGGCAGATGGAGAAGTTGCATGCTTTTCTACCACACAAAGCACCATTTCTTGGGTGTCATACACTACTATTACAGCCTATCTAAATGCAGAGCTGACAACTGCCTTAAAACCTAGGCCTAGCTAGGTTTATCATTCTTAGAGATTTGGGTTATATTGCCCATGCCTGCAATGTTCTTTCACCACAACTCTAAAAGCTTGACAAGAGTTAAAATTTATCATGGTAAATAGGTATATGAATTATATTTATCAGGCTAAATCTTACTGTCTTCAATATGTAATGTAATACAGTAGATTCTTCCTTTATGGAGAAATATTTTAAAATTTGAGAGATTTACTAACCCATTTAAGGAATTAAAACATTTCTGGCATGTAATATTCATGCTCAGTGATTTGCTGGAATTATTACACTATTGGGTCTCTCTGTGATTTTTGGTTAATAAAGTTTGTCTTCCTTTGTGAATTAATTGATCACAGTTATTGAATATTTACTATGATTTTTTAAATTGTACTGAGACTATCAAGATCTGGGCACATCTGTTCTAACCATCCAAATCCTCTTAGGTGATGGTGAGGAAGAGGCTGAGTTAGATAAAATATATTGTCTAGGAATTCATTTTGGCCATTTGCTCTTCTCTTTCATATTGTCACCCCCTTCTCCCACATATTAATTTCATTGTTGAAAAACAATGTCTCTCAGTACACTTAACATACAACTATATATGTAAAATTAATGTCCAAAAATCTCAATTTTATTCTTATCTTGTCACAGCTGCACTGTTCTCCAATTGCTCATGAAGTGATAGAAAATGTTGACAGTTTCAGGAAATTATCAGAAGGACCTTTGAAAAGTGCTTCCTCAGTTATAAAAGAGGATAAATAATACAGAAAATTGTATATAAATATTTGAGTATATTATTGAAGTATGTCTTTGGGGCTTTTTTTAATTTATAAATTTTAAGTCTGAATGAAGGTATTTTTAAAACATGTTTCATGGGCCTGGAAAGATGCCTATGCAGTTATAAGCATATATTGTTTTTGCAGAGGATCTCAGTTATAGAAAAAGACTTAGCACAAAAATGCTACTGAAGAGACAGTAATCCCAAAATCTGATGTTAGAAAACTGATGGTCTCTTTACACTGAATATAAGCAAATTCACAGTGTGCAATTAAGTAGTGAATTGCCAAAACATAATATTTGATAAAAGCAAATCCCTTGTGTTCACATCAGGCAGGCAGCTTATGACTGCCCATAACCTGTGCAGGATCTGGCGTTGTCATCTGGACTCTGTGCGCACCTGCAGGCACGTGGCATGCACTCACATATATACATGTCCGTATACATCATTCAAAATATAGTAAATTGTCAAGAAATAAAAAAAAAATTTCAGCCTCAAATTTAAAAGAAATCAACAGTATTGTGCGCTTGCTATATTTATACACTAATTTAACACAATTCTTTACAGAGATTACTAAAAGTTTTTGAAATTTCAAAATATTATTCAATGAATATGTAACTGTGGCTGCTTTTGTTTTTCAGTGTCTATCCATGGAAGGTCTAGTCTCCCAACGGTGAAGACTTTTGCACTTAACCACTAGTACTTTTGTCACTGCAGTACTTATGTGTACACCTTGAATCTTGTTTATATTCCGTGTAAAGAGCCAGGCAGTTTTCTAGCATCAGGTTTGGGAATTAATGTCCCTTCGTAGCATTTTGGTGCTAAGTCTTTTTCCAAAAAGGCCTTTGAGATCCACGAATCTACACTTGACCTTATAATCTGGTAGCTGTTGGGATTCACTGCCATCATCACTGTTGACAATGTCTTTGGAGATGTTTTAGGGACAAACAGAACTTCCATTGTGATATGGTGGCTGCTTTCCAGGATCCTGTAACTGGCATTCTTGCATGGCTATTCTATTTAAAGTTAGTTTATTGTCCTGCGGCAATATAAACTTGATCTTACCATTAAACCATAAGCCTTCTGCCATTACCTGTAAACCTCAGGCCCTAGAGCCAACTTGGTCACACTGTCAGCCTGCCAATTCCAGAATGTTCTGCTGACCAATAGCCATAGCCTGTCCTCTCTTTGCCAGGTATTTTATAATGAGAGTAAATTATATGTTGAAATTACAATCAGTATTATTGTGCTATCTATAGTGATGACAAATATCTGGCTCTGGAAGAACCAACTGCTTTCAATAAAACATAGAATGTGTTCTTTGGATGATGCCACTATCCCAGCTAAGTTGTGATGTGAAGAGATGACCTACAGTCAGGTAAACTCGTAGCATATTGCTTGGCTGATGGACAAATAATTTGTGTTCGCTTTACCAATTAATGTATCGAAAGATGACCTATAGTCACATTCCTCTTTGCCATATGGCTGTGTTGAGGACCAAGAAATAACAGCTCCATCTTAAGATTACTGGGTTCTCAAACTGGTCAATTTTGTTCTCTAAAGAGCATTTTTTTTCTGTTACAAAG
The DNA here is from genome assembly GCA_907169655.1 of Acomys percivali. Lineage (NCBI taxonomy): Eukaryota > Metazoa > Chordata > Mammalia > Rodentia > Muridae > Acomys > Acomys percivali. Next base: position 72,045,173 of record OU015749.1, read on the forward strand.
TGTGGGATACTATAGGAACCTAATGAACAGATGAAGAGAATTATCCTAAACATGTTTCAAGACAACAGTTTCCTACATACTCTCTACAAAAAATCTATCCAATGCCAAATTTTAATAATAATGTAGATGGTGACAATTGAAGTTTGTATGAGCAAATCTATATGAACTTTGGCCTAGTAACATGGCTCAGTGGGTAAACGCATCTTCTGCCAAGCATGATGAGCCTTTGCTCAATTCTTAGGATACACATAGTGTAAAGAGGAAATAGAGTCCTTCAACTTGTCCTCTACTCTCTATGCAAGCACTGTAGCACGTATGTTCCCCACCATGATAACACATACATTGGAATTTGAACTTCAACTAATGAGCTGCAATGGAGACAAGTTGAACTATTTTATGCTATCTGTTGTTCAAAGGTGTTTTCTCATCATCACTGTCCAAAGCTTACATAAATATTTATGCAATTAAAATAAAAATCACACACATACAGAAAGGAATGTAATTACATATGCACCTTAGAGATGAGTCTTATCCAAGTTTTTATCAGGGTTAATAGCTGTTACAGACATTTAAAGACTAATGCTAAAATTAAAGTTGTGTCATTTTAATTTAAACATATGTGTGAAACAATTAGAACTCGAGTATATATAATAAAATTAATGTTTGTATAACAAAAATATAACTGTTTTTTATAATTAACTTTGTAAATATTCTGTAATGATAAGTTTTCAATGAATGTTATCCAGGTGTCTAATTTTTTATTCACAGTTAATTATTCCATCAGTGTTTGATGAGTGTGACCTACAGGCTCCACAGTAGCCTCTCACATCTCTAAGAGACTGTGTTGAAATTGAAGGCCCTCAGATGACTGAGAGTGATATGCTACAGACAATTCAGTGAGACCCACACTGAAGGCATGCCACAGGGTAATTATTCTCACATGTTTATGAGCCTGTCAACCACCTGAAGGTAAATCACGCAGGACGAGGGGCACCAAAGTATTTAGTTTAGGAGAAGTAAATAGGATCCTGGAATACATGTTTTTAAGAAAACCTTTGGGTAATATAGCTGATTTCCAACAACAGTTTTAGAAATACTGAGTTAACCTTAGAGGTCCCTGGGTGCAATGCTTAAACCAATGAATGAGTCAAGGGGGAAATGATGAAAGCTTAGGCATTAAACAAAGCGTTGTTCACTTTAGAACTGCAGCATATATCTGGCAGGGGAGGGTGGTAGTAAAGTTACAGCTATGAATGAGACAGAGGAAGCAGTGTATTTTGATAAACCATATTCTAAACCGGAGGGCACAACCAATATGTTGTTAACCTCATGCAGAACCTGTGGTGTTAGCTGTTACAAGTGGCCAGAGGAACTGAAGACTTATTTACTAGGATCTAATAACTGTTGACATCGAAATGTTTCTCCACCATCTGTCTCTCTGAGGACTCGTAATTCTGTCATACGATACTGCTATTCTAACGGACACCAGAATAGTAAGCCAAGTAACTTCCTTCATAAATATCATAACTTAGTCTCTTAAAAAAATATTGATGTAAACAATGAAGATGTAACGTCTAGGCAAACACCATGCCATGTTTTCATTGTCGTTAATGAAAAATGTGTAGTCTTTATCTTGGCTGCACTAAAGTTTCCTTATTAAGATTACTATAATTTTGTATGGTCTCTTGTAATTTTACTATTGCCTATCAATAGTTTTTTAAGTTCATGTGTTTGAGTGACAATAACTAGTTTAAGGGGGCTTGTCTTACTACTTTTTTTTTCCGCAAAAGAGTCCAGTAACCTTGAAAGAGTTGACAAGCATGGCTAAAGTAAATTCAATTAAATGAAATAATGCAAGGATCTGGAAAGCAGGATCTGGAATGTAAAGTTTAAACATAGTTTAAACATAAACTACAGACTTTCTTGGAAAAGTTTAGATTTAATTGTAATAATATTGGTTAAAGAGATTATAAACCATCATGATTATACTTAGTCATAAATTCTTTTTCATAACTGTTAGGACTTTGTGCTACAAATGAGTGTGGAAATTAAAAAGTAACCCAGACTAACCTAACCAGTGACATTTAAAACAACATCATTTTATTCATCACCTTAACACATTTAAATATAATTGAAAAACCATATGGGTCAATATTTCATTTAGTATGAACATAAAAACAGGTAAAATGAAAACACACATTTGTGCTGGATTTTACATTACAATGATTTTACTCCTAAAATTTACCCTAAGGGGTTGTTTAGTTTCATCCCTACTCATTACATGGTTCATCTCATCCTGTGGAGCATAACAACTCTCTCAGAATCAGAGCACCACAACCAGGCCTATCAAAGGAAATAACATCAAAAGGAAGAAGTTACCAGAACAGAGAGTGAGAACTCAGCTTTGTGAATCTAAAACACTTTCTGGCATTTTGTGAAAGGCTTGGAGGAAGTTCAAGAGAGGACAGCAAGTCCTGAAAGTCTAATAAGGCAGGATCGAGAATGAACTAAGCAAAGGGATGGGGCAAAGAATGGTGACTTCTCTTACTGGCAAACGTGGCTTACAAAATATGCCACTCACAGAATTCAGAGATTCGGGTATTCTGTTTATTGTGTATTGACAATAAAGATTAGCAGAATAACTATTAATTTAAGAACATTTAACTTTTTTATTTTACCTTATTTCTATACTTTCAAAGAGTTTGATTTTCAGTCATGGTGAATATATACTTTTCCCAAAAGTCCATATGTCTGGTTACAATGGTAAGATGTTAACATATTAAAATTTTAAGCAGCAGTTTTTACAGTGAGAATAGCATAATATGGAAATCTAGACAAAGATAATGGGGTCCCTTAGTCCTACTGGTTAAGTATTCTCTTCGTCTTTTGATTTTATGTATTTAGTTAATCAGAATTGAAAATGAACTGAATACATTTAAGGATTTTTTGATAAAAAAGTGTGTGTGCACATATATGTGGATATGCGTGAATATGCATGTATGTACCCATGGGTGTTCAATACCCTGGAGGCGTAGTGACAGTTGGTGGTTACATGCCCTATGTAGATGATGAAAATCTAGCTTAAATAAGGAGCCATCTCTCTAGACCCAATATTTAAATCTTATTGCACAATTTTAGTTTAGAACTGAGATATAAGATAAGTAAAAGTAATTACTAAAGAACATTACCAAACATAAAATCTAAGATTTTATTCTATTTTCTGCCTAAAATGCATGGAAGAGGAGTGGGAGGAGAGAGAGCAAGGAGGACAGAGGAATGGATTTCTCCTGGTTATACAAGCAGTAAGTTCAAAGATTAACTTGAACATTGCTCCATAAGTTGTAGAAAGTAGAAAAAAAATGTTTCCTTCCATGTCAATGAGCTAATGAGCTTATGAGCTTGACTCTGTCTTCTTGGATAGAGCAGATAACAGAGGCAAATGTTTCCCAGGTCATAGTGGCTTCCTTCCTCTTTAACTTGTTGATATTTTTGCATTATTTTCTCCTAATCTCCAAACTTTTTTTCCTACACTTTTTGGAGGTGGGTTCTCACTATGTTGTTCAGCCTGTAACCAAATCTCTGCCTTTGAATGACTCTCCTTCCTCAGCCTGCAAGTGGCCAGGACTACAGAGGTACCACTACCTTAGGTACTAAAACCATTTAGTATCAACATTATACCTAATATAAAGGCAATTCCTGGCAAAACTCGGACTGTTCTCTATGAAGCTTTAACATGAGAGCAACAAGGATTTCAGAAGATAACACAAAATGGGACAGTAAATTACAGTATAGCATGTGAGATGGCTTAGGGGTTACAGATAAAGCCCACCAAGAGTGAAGACCCAAGTTTAATTGCCAGTGCCCACAAAATAGGAGACAAATAGCTCACACAAGTTGTCCTTGGATCTTCATAAGCATACCCATCACCCTCCCATACACACTGATTAATAAAGTTATGTAATAAAAATGAAACTACATATAATGCACTCTTTCATTTGTGATTAAAGATACATACCATACTAATTTGAAGATGCATAGGATACAGTATTAAACATTATTCAACTCTCAATAAGAATCTTAACTAGGAAAATGCACAGATGTATTCCTAGGGAAACTAAAAACTAAGAGCCTGAAAGGTAACTGTGATCAGACTTCTCATTTCATACGGGTTGACATAATATAAGATTAAATAACACATAGTAGTGGCTATTAGTCACATAGCTTACTGTTTAGAAAGTCGCAATTGCACTATAATATTACTTTCCTCTAGGAAATTTCCACCCATAAACAATTTAAAAGCAATTTATATGTAAAAATAGAGGTAACTTAAAATGTGCAAAATGCTATGACTATGAGAATGCATTCTTTTCTCAGTTAGGGACTAACCCTTTCTAACATCATTGATCCACAGTGAACATATGATTTAATAAGTACATAGTCATTCAAAACTCTAAGAGAATAGAAAATATTTTCTCAGTTAATTAATCCTGACTAAATCTCAAGTTATTTTCTAGATCTCATTACTAGAAATAAACTATGTGCTACGTCAGTTTCAGTGGGTGGAGTGTTGCTGAAGCCTCACAGCTCTGAGAAAACTGTGTCTCTCTGTGTGTGTGCAAGTGTGTGTGTGTGTGTGTGTGTGTGTGTGTGTGTGTGCAAGTACGTTCATATATCTGTGAGCCTATGTATGGAGGCAGGACATTGACATCCTAGGCTTCCTTCTTCGATTGCTCTCACTTTACTTTTAAGACAGCATAGCTCACTGAATTTGAGTTTACTGATTGTCTAGACAGGCTGAACAAGAATGAGAATATTAGGAATCTATCTGTCTCTCTCCTCAGCCCTGTCCATAACTGGGTTTAGAGTTATAAACTGCATTGTCTTACATATATGTTAGGGATAGAGACTTGAACTCTGGTGTTTATGCTTGCACTTTACCATCTTCCTACCCTGAGAGAGAAAATTATCTTAAAATTATGTAATTAATTGTGCTGATGGCATAGTGTTTCTAAAATACAGACAACTTATTAAAGGCTAGAAATAGCATTCAAAGAGAAAAAATAATAGATAAATATATTACTTCAAAACCTGCTACTATAGTATTGGTTTTTAAAGTCTCCATTTAAGTGTAAGGTCATGGTAGTGCTCGTTTGCTTGTCATGTTTCCGGAGTTATCAAGTTTTCTATATTTCCTAGAGGTAAAGAATGGTAAATTATACTCTTTTAATGTAGTTATGCATAAAACTTTGAATTTTCCTTACTTTTATTTGAACAGTTTCCTAAAAAAAAAAGGTATTTTGGACAGCTTCCTAAAGTTCACATGAAGTCCACATTACTCATATATCCAGCTAGAATATATTTATGATTAATTATCACCTTTTCAATAAATGTTATTCTTATTTGTGAAAGAAACAAAACAATCACAAACTATATTTTAGCATAGTAACAAGATAATTAGACTTTTTAGTCACAAACTGTTCTCTTGCCAAGTTAGGCAACATTCCAAAACCCACAAGGCTTCCACATTCTTGGATGTGATTATAAAAATTTTCATTTAAAAAGACATGATAAATGTCTTGAACAAAATTCCTTCAAAATCGTTTATTGAGGCTGAAACTATATGAGAATTTCAAAACAGGAGTCCTACATCAAGTAAGGTAGACTATTCTGGAACATGATTTCAATGAATCTGGCAGTTGAGGCAATGTAGACTTGACTTCTGTTTTATTCTTTCTATTATGTGATTTCTAGAGGCTATGAGGGTGAAGGAGAAATGTGAATTGAGAGAAGTCATATAATAGTGATAAAGTGTGACAATACAGAGTCTAGCAGCATCACCTATGTGCAACACATAAGAGAGGGCACATACAGATGATAGCTTGTGCATCATCCATGAACAACATGAAGATGCATCACAGAGAAGTCAGAGAAAGAGATGAAAATGCTAAGTGTTCTGCTTAGTACGTGCTGCATCAATGTAGTAAGACCTCACACTGTACTCCTGACCTTTATTCAATGATTTTGTGTTAAGTATAGCTAAATAACAAATTCTCCATTGTTTAAAAAGTCAAGGCCAAAGTGCTCTGTTTTCCTCAGAACTCAGCACCACATGCATTAAGATGACCTGCATATTAACTCCAAGTATCTCAGGAAGTTTATATCCTGTTACCCTCAGTTAACTCAGAATCCCACTTAGATGGATGTGTACTATGATGCCTGATCGTCTTTCCCTGTTATGTAATTTTCATGATTCTTCATTCACAAATTACTTTAGAAAACATTATAATCCTCAAAGACAGCAATCTTACATATTTTATAAATATGAATTTGAAATTTTGATATAATTATTCTACCATAAAATTGTCATTATCATAATGTACAACCTTAAGAAAAATGCATCAGGAACAATGATGATTTATAGCTTAGCTGGTCTCCTTCTGGTCTTTGTTGTATGGATAGTAACAGAGAATGAGGCATAATTTAAATGTGAAATGAGATTAACAGTTATTTTTGCTTATAAAATTGGAGCTATAATTAGATTAAAAACAAACCAATCTCTGTAATTACACATTAGTTTTATAACAGTTTATGTGTAATATATGTGTGTGCATGATTATTATGTTTGCCATTTGTGCATGGGGATGGAGGCTCAGTGACTAGAACTTGGATCATCATGAAGAGCAGTAAGTTCTCTTAACCTCTGAGCCATCTCTCCAACTTCTACCTATGTTTTTTAAGTTAAAGAAGAACTATCTAGAATTTACAAGACATTCATGAAATATTAAGAAGCCCAGTGACTCCATCAATAAATAAAATGTCTCAGTGAAATAGGAAGAGAACCTCTTTTGCCAATAAGAATGACTATCTATCTTACAAATCACTGAACAATTGGAGGGAAATCCATACAAGGTTGGTGATTTTTAGCAATATCAACGTCATATATAAAAGCATATGAATAAAAACAGTTTGAAAATACTTGCGTAGAAACTACTTTCAATAGTAGGGCTTGGTATTAGTAGCTGAAGAACAGTTTAAATTGAAGCCATTAGAAATTACACTGACCTAAATATAGAAACATATGGAATAATTAACCAAAATTATTATTTGAGTAAATAAGTATGAAACAGAGTGAAAAGAACACTATAAAATAGAAATTATAGGAGTGACGTAAAGAAGAACAGAAATTATATAGAAAAGTATAATTTGCTTTACAAATATAAGATAACATTGGAAAAAGACATAGCAAAAGGGCAAGGAAAACTGGATATCAGTTGCAATGAGAATCAAGATAAAGTTGATAATGGCTAAAATTTAATTAGATAAAATAAAAGAGAGAATTAGAAAATATTTGTGAACAATAAGTTACAATGTACAGCACACATGTGAATGCAATACTAACTCCACAATATGTGCAGGTGCACTCGTGAGTCTGCCACTCTCTCCCAATACGTTGATTTTACGTCTTATTTCTTGATTTCTGAAGTGCCCTTGTAATTTCTGTTAGGGCCAGAATGCTCACACATGTGATCTGACCCTCTTGATGTGGCATCCTGATGCATGGATCATCTTTCTCACTGTTGCTTTTACTACACAAAGACTTCAAGATGAGCATGTCTCAACTGTGGAGAACATGCATGGGAAACAAGCAAGGCACATGGCTGGCAGTCTGAGAAACACCCACTCTTTGAGTGGATCAATTAATGATGTTTCTCCAGTGGAGTTACAAGGACCTACACTCATGAATGTCACAAGGCAGCCAAGCCCTATAGTCTTGGAGTGATATTAAGTAGTGCTAGTATGATGTTGATACTCAACTGCCTCATTCTTCAGTATTCTCTGTATTTAAGCTGTCTGTTTAGAGGGAGTTTTGCAATGCTATAGTAACAGATAAGCTGCAGAGTCAAAAGCATGCATTATAAATGTGTAACTCAAATGGTGGAAGTAAAGAATTAGAAGAGAACTAGTGGTAGCATAAATGGGGGGAAAGCTTATGCTTTTACTTTAATTCAAATATAAATGTTAAAATACAGACCTTCTCAATTATGTCCAAATTAAGTTAAGATTAACCACAACAGCTAAAACTGAGGTCAAGTTTAAGTATGTTTTGTTTTGTGTAAAGACTCTGTACACATAAGACGAAAGCCATCAATATCACTGCATAGGAAGACCAACACTGATTGTCATGAAGAACACATCGGAGTCAGAAGGAAATATCACACAATTCATCATAGTAATGCAATCCAAGCTTGTGTCTGTGGGAGTTTGGAGTGGAAACTCCCAACACTATCACTAAGAATATATATCTAAACCATTTTGGGAGCCAGGGATTCCACAGAATATCTTCACATAAAATAACATGTATTTGTTTCATATATAATTCATTAGTTGAAAATATATTTTAAAATTAGGCCTAGATTTTGATTGGCCAGTCGCAGTTCTAATAGTGGATTTTATCAAGATATTTTTTAAAAGCTCCATCTATTTAAAACAGTATGTGATTATGGCAGCACTGTTTGGCACAGGTCACTTAGAAAAATTAAACATCAATATAATCAAAAAATTTTATATCATTAAACAGCTCATTAACAATAGGTGTTAATGATTTGTGTCAATATTGACAATTATAGCTAAATTAAAGTCATCAAAATAATTGGTGAGCAGCCAGGCATGGTGGTGCACACCTTTAATCTCATCACTAATGGAGGCAGAGGAAAGTGGATTGTTATGATTTTGAGGCCAGCTTGGTCCTACAAAGTGAGCCCAGGATAGCTAATGCTATGCAGAGAAACCCTATCTCCAAAAACACAAAACCCAAACCAAAAACAATATGTAACAATAAGTAAGATTGTAAAAACAGTGTACTGAGGGGGGAATGTCCCCACTACATTTCTGAGTATTGCAACAGGCTGCCTGGGTGTGTAATAATGTCTACTTGGGGTGTAAACATGGGCTATTTGATTTGGGTATCAATAGTGACATTATTCTCATGATTGATAACGCTAAAGTCATATGGTATGGACTGAAAAACTAAGAATTTTTAGACAGTACTAGATGACTGTCCCAAAAGTTCCAAAACAATAAAACTGTTATCACATTTACTTAATCAAGGAGGAGGTAGAACCCAGCTAATAAATACTTTAAAGGAGTCATATATGAATAGCTAAACCAAAATGTGGGCTCTTCTGGTCCAGTTGTATTTTCTTGCCCTTTCTTGTGTCTCTTGAGATAGGTTTAAAGACATTTATTCTTTTGAAATATCAAAATGTTGTTTAAAAAAACAATGCTAGTCTCCATCCACAGTTGTTTCTTTGGTTTCCCAATCATATAAACAGGGAAATGTTTTCAACACATCAGTGTATTGTTTCTAGATACAGAGAACTGGGAAGTACGTAAAGCTTGAAATGATACAGTGCTATCAAACAAGATGACTCGAATAGAAAATTAACTAGTCACAGTCAAAATAGAGGAAAAATAACTATTAAAGAGATGAGTGAGGACAAAAATAGAAACACGAGGGAGAAGAGAAAGACTGACTTTCAATATTTAAGCTGGAAAATTAATTCAGACATTTTAAAGACCAGAGGCTCCTTGTGCTTGTTCCAGGGCACTCTCTGTGATGGGCGTGACCTTTTTATCTGCTTATACTATTTTGTTGTCTAGATTAAAAGCACATTGACTCTGAAGGCTAAGTAGAGTTCCTCCTGTCCACTCCCTTGTGTTGACCTCACATCTCATATGCAATTGTCTTCGGCAGACATTCCATTTGCCTGACATCTCCAACACACTAGAGCCTCTATCACCCAATAGCCTCACCCATAGAGCTTAAAGCACTATTTTCTCAGACGTTTTCTGAAAAATACTGATCCTATTTCACAGGATGAAATTGAAGGCTCATCCGGTCTCCTTGAATCTGGGTTAATGGCTTCTGATTGTCAAGGCATCTGAACTCAGAAATTCTGTTTGCAGCTGTTCAGGCCCAAGGCATACTGGAGCCCTTGTCTCAAAGCTGAGATTTCAAGTGAGTTTACATCCTCACAACACTGAGTCAGTGACATGTCGGGACAGGCATATCTGGAGAAGTTATCATGGCATTTTCCCCAATATCTCAGAGCAAAACTCAAAGTTGTTTTATAGTGCTGATAACCACACTGGCATCCACGCCTTCTGTCATTTCTGAATATGCTATTGTCTGGCTCAGCTACATGTTTTTTAAAGTTCTTCCCTTTAATCATTCCTTGATCACTATTCTCAATCTAAACCTGAAAAAAATCATCCAACAACATCCACACCACAGACTCCAATCAAGGCTGTTTTGAAACTTACTCCACAAACTTAATTATTCCAGTCTTTAAATATTGTTGATAAAAAAAAAATTGATGGATGTGTAAAATCAATATCAGTTCCTTCCAAGGATGTTGCATGCATGTTGTCTTGTGGATTCCCAAGAATCCTCATTTTGAAGTACTCACTTTCCTCTGGAAGGTTTTTAGTATAATATTCACAGTCACTGTTCTTACTGTCTTTCTAGCTTTTCCCACTAGAACCACACACTTAGCTGAGTCTAAAGCATTCTGGATCACTAACACTGCATGCCTTTGCAAATATATTGGAATGTATACAATCATAATACAAACACCATTGTAATATATAATTATATTTCAGCTAAAGTAAGTTATGTTACCTTTGATTAAACTTTAAATTAATAAGTAATATTAACTTAAATTTATTAAGAATTATATTTATAGTGCATTATTATACATATTGTATTCATAATGTTTTTATGTTTATAAAATTTACGTATAAATGAATAATATCAATAAGCCATTTTACAGTTTCAACATAGTTGAACTGAATTTTGTTTGTATGTTTGTGAACTCTGACCTAGTTATATTAAACATATATGCATAAAGTGTTTGTAATATTCAAGACACTTATCTTTGTTGTGCCTGGGCGTATCTTATATCTTTTGTTTAATTTTGGGTATATACATGCCACAGGTGTTATGTCATTGCCTCCCACAACACATTTGGATTATAACTTCTTATACAGTGATGTCCTCTCATGCCCCTCCCTGGAACGCTTCTGGTCTCTGAAAATCAATACTCTGCTGTCCATGAAATGTTCAGAGTTGGGACTTCTTTAAGTAATCCTGTCATTTACAGCATTTACCTTCTAAAAAGTTTAAAACTCATGAATCATTTTTCTCTTGTTTTCAACCAAGTTGGAGTACACGATTTCAATGTGTATTTTCTACTGATGCCCCCATTGCCATGAGGGGGAGAGGCTGGTACAGTGAATTTATGCTGACAGTGTGGCCAGAAATTGCTCCTGTACTCAAGTCTTGGTAAATGTTTCCTATTTTTGGAAACATGAGTTCTTCCAAAGTGCCCTAGGGGAAAGCCCTTCAGGCTCTTATTATTTCCTCTAAATGTTTAAATTCATGTCTTCCTTATGTGTTCTGACTAACAATTATTGGTTTCTTTCCAGGAAATAAAATATGCTTTACTCTTCTTTCCTTTTTTATTGGCCTCATGCTGTCTCCTGCTTTGTAAAAATACTTTGCAACTTAGTTTTAACTTTAAAGTGGTAAAAATAATCTTAATGTCTTTTGAGCCTTTTATTGAGATAAAAAAAAACTATAAATAAATATTGAAAGAGATAAAAGAACTATGGAATAATGAATGATATCCAAGTCATTTATATTAAGACTTGTGGTATAACTTACAAATTGGCAAATGTCATATTTCATTAATCTAGCATTTATCCTGTAAGCTTTTCTTAAAATTAATCAACGGAAGTATTATTCTCAATGTGTTATTTAAAACTCAGAATTCAGTAAAACTTTTGGATAAAATAAGCATTATTAACTTATGAAAATCTTTTGTGCATTTATTTATTCAATATTACATGAAAATGTCATCCAATTTTAATAGGTACTTAATGGAATGACAGAAAGACCATGATATAATTGGTGACCATTATAAAATAGTGTACTAATATCATTTGTGTATGCATTTGTGGCCACAAAGTAAACATGAAGGTCAGAGGAAAATATACTGAACTCTGTTTTCTTTTTCCTCTTGTGGCTTCTTGGGATTGGGATGAGCTCATCTCTTGGAATTCATGGCCTTCTCTCACTAAGCCATCTAGTCAGCCTCCAGATAGCATTTATGAAATACTAATTATGTAAAATTATGTGTGTTCTTTATTATGTCCATTTATAAAGAAACAGAGATCTGATTGATATCATAATACAGTTTTGGATGATATATGAAATAACATATAAATATACTATAAAATATGAACAATTTTAAGGGAATGAAATAAAAAGATGACAATGAATAAAAAAAATTGCATACCAGCCCAAATTACCATTACTTTTACAATGACATATTAGGCTGGAGGCCATGCATGAATGAGATTAACAGAAGTCTATGCAGGCAAAATTTCCATTCATATAAAACAAAATAATTGTAAAGATTAAATATTGACATATATTTGCTACAAACACAGTATCAATTAAAAATCATATATGAGAGTTCTCATAAAGTGTAAAGTTTAACAATAAAATTAGAAACACAAGTGATACATTAACTTATGAGAGCAATATTTGATGCAAAATAAACATATAGATTAGGATAAAGCATATGGATTTTCTTTTCTTTTGGAGAATACCATGCATCCCAAGATGTCAGTATGCTCATCAATTGGCCAGGAATGAACTTGAAGTTCTGAACTATCTATATCTACTATCTTAGATCTTGGAATATATGCCCCATCCCCATCACCGCATCTGGTAATACAGTGATAGAGATCTAAAAATGGGAACCAATGACGCTAGTTAAGTCCTCTAGCCACGGTGGTACGTCCCCAGCTCTGAGGAGAGTCACAGGCGCCAGGTTCCAATCCCCAGAGCTGTGAATTACACAGTGGAGCAAGTGCCAAAGCATCAAAGGCTCAGAGCATAGCCTTAAAATTATCTTAATTTTCGGAGACCATGAAACAAAGAAACCACAGGAGAAAAAAGGGCAGAGCATTTTTCTTAACTCTGAAAAATATTTCCACAAAACCTCAGTAAAATTTTACCATGGAAAGCAATCTGATATTTCTTGTTGTTATTTTAATGATGTAGCCTAATAATTGTTTATTATTAGGCATATAATTATTACAGTGGTATTATTTAACCTGCTTTCTCAATCAATAAAGATACAGACATATGATATATTTTCATATAGCCTTATCATCTGGGTCATGGCAGATATTATCTCCTCATCCACCTTCCGTTATCTCCCAGCCTCCATCCCAGACCATCTGTTTCTAATAATTTTTATTTGGGCTACCTCCCATCCATACTTGCTAAGGCTGTTCATCTGGCCTGTTTCTTTACATGTACATCTTCATAGGTCCTCCACTGGGCCTAGGTGTCTCCTTTCTATCCCACGGCGGCTCTCCTCCTCCTTCTTCCTCTGGTGTCTCTCTGCTTCTCCATCCCAATCTCCTTCTCTACCAAAGGAACATCTACCCCATTTTCCCCTGCCCAGGTTTAGGCATTTTTTTTTAAAAAATGAATCTATTATACTTTATTTATATTACACCCCAATTTTTATCTCCTCACTTGTATCTTCCCATTCCCTTCCTCGCTCCTCTGTTGCACTATTCCTCTCCCCTAGCCCTCTGACAGAAGGGAACCTCCCCATACCATATGATCACAGCCTGTCAGGTCTCATCCAAATAGCCAGCATCTACTTCCTCTATGTACCCACAGGGCCTCCACACCAAAGGGAAGTGATCAAATCAAGATTACCAGAGTTCATGTCAGGGTAATCCCTACTCCCCCTACAGCCATGGAGAATGAGCTATCCATTCATTGGCTATATCTGAATAGGGGGTCTAGATTCACTGCATGCATTTTTCTTGGTTGGTGCAATAGTTTGTGCAGGACCCCTGGGTCCAGATCCTCCAGCCTTGATGGTCTCCTGAATCCTGTTGGACTTTCCATTTTCCCACTCACTCGTACCACTCTCAGCACTCTGCCCAGAGTACAGTGTGAGTCCCAGCATTTGTCCTGGTCCGCGACTGGGTGGAGTCTCTCAGAGGACATCTATGTTGGGCTAATATCTACTTACAAGTGAGTATATACCATGCATTTCTTTCTGGATCTGGGCTGTATCACTCAGGACAATCTTTTCTAGTTCCATCCATTTGCCTACAAAGTTTGTTTGATAGCTGAGTAGTATTCCATTGTGTAAATGCACCACAGTTTCTTTATCCATTCTTCTACTGAGTGACATCTACCTTGTTTCCAGATTCTGGCTATTATGAATAAAGCTACTATGAACATAGCTTAGCAAATGTCCTTGTTGTATGATGGAGATTCTTTTAGGTAAATGCCCAGGAGTGGTATATCTGGGTCTTGAAGTAGCACTATTCCCAGTTTTCTGCGAAGGTGCCAGATTGATATCCAAAGTCATTGTAGAAGTTTGCAATCCCATCAGCAATAGATGAGTGGTCAGTCCCCTTTCTCCACATCATTGCCAGCATTTGCTGTCACTTGAATTTTTTATCTTACCCATTTCAGTAGGTGTAAGATGGGATCTCGGAATCATTTTGATTTGTGTTTACCTGATAACTAAGGACATTGGGCATTTCTTTGAGTGTTTCTTGGCCGTTCGGTGTTCCTCTGTTGAGAATTCTGTTTAGTGTTGTTTTCCATGTTTAAATTGGATAATTTGGTTTGGTGTTGTTTAATTTATTGAATTCTAAAGAACTCAGGTTTAGGTCTTTTAATCAGCCAATCTGGACTAATTTCTTAGCAAGGGTAATCAGCAATACTTGGTACGTATAACAGTTTGCTTGTTAATAGTAAGGGTCTCTGGGAAGGGGAGGGAGGGAGAGGGGAAAGCAATTAACAAATAAAAAGTACCAGACCATATTACAACAGATATTTTATCACATTTTCTGAAGCCCTTTTACTGAACACTACATGGATCATTTTATACAGAAAGTCCTAGTTTCATGAGCTCATTACTTTGCATTCCCTGAAGCCAAGATGACAGTTAGGAATGCAGAGGTTCTGATCATTTTTCTACTTGGAATTTATTTGATGAAGAGAATTATATAGGCTATAATGAGTCAGTGCACTTAGAAAAACAGTATAATGAATGTTTGAAGGAACTGAAACTATTTAGTCACAGGGCTGAGTACTCAGTGAAGATGTAAATAGCTGTTCCAAATATAGGAGGCCTTTACAGTAGTGCTGAGTCCTCCTACGTCAATCATCAATCAAGAAGATGTACACAAGCTGGCCCTCAGGATTATCTGATGGTGGGTGTGTTCTCCATTGATTTTCTATTTTCAAAATGACTCTAGCTTGTGTCAAGTTAACATAAAACTAGCCAGCACAAATTAAGATTTTCTTATTTCAGTCTCTTTTTTCCCACAGTTTTCTGATAGTTCATGTAACTAATACTCTACTGATTGACATTTAATTGTTTCAGAGATAGTCACCAGAGGAAAAGTGGACTGGTGAAGGGAAAGAGGGAGAAGTTAGTCAATGGTGAAAATGTTACAGTTGGGAAGAGTGAATCCCAGCATTTTCTTGTACACTTGTGGGGGGACTCAATAGCATTGTTTCATATGATGAATAATAGTTAAAAGACAGATGTTTGAGTGTTCTCATTTCTAATAAATCAAATGGATATTTGACATATAAAATAAACATTGTGTTGGATTTGTGCAAAATAGTATTAAGCTTTGTTTATTTTCTATAAATATATTTCAAGGTTTCTTTCGTATTTAAAGTAGGGGGGTGAGAATTAGAAAAGTACAAAGGATTGGTCACATCCTTACGGATTTTTAAAGTTTAAGGAAGGTATGTATTTCTACGTAAACCCAAAGACGACTTTATACAATATTATGTGAGTTTGGAAATGAATTGTGGTTGCCTGAATTTGCCTATATACTTTAGGCTAATATAGATGAGTTAATATTTCGTAGGTCTGACTCACTCTGTCTCAAATATGGTAACTGTGGAGTAGGGTCACCAACTTCATTTTCTTTCTGGAGGGACATAATGGAGAAGCTAGGCTGTAATAAAGTGGAGGAGAGGACAAAGCAAGCAGGATTTTTACTCTTCCTGTGAAACAACCATTTAGCCCTTGGCCATGGGTTAAAGGGCAGTGGTACTAGGTGCTATATTGAATTCACTGCTAGTTTCAAGATCATGCCTGTTTCCATGGAAAAAGGGGTAAATATAAAGGGAATCTGAGTTCTGGAGGAGCCAGGATCATCTCCCACATTCCCAAACACAGCTGAATCTCAGCTAAAGGGAGAAAAACTGTAGTAGGAACGTCATTTCTACTTCTTCCCATTGCACACCTGCACCTGCTGACCAATTCTTAGTTTTATCTCAATTGTTGCTGTTAAAGAACACTTGCATACATCAAAGCAGGCAACAAAAATTATCACTAATTAAGAGAAGTCCTGACAGAATACAAACACTTAAAATGTTGACTAGAAAACATATTCCACATCCTGAAATCCAAATCATTTTTTAATATAATATTAAGAAACCATTTGTACACTTAATAAAGGAACTCTGACAAATCTTTGGAACTTTACCGTAAGTTAATATCTAAAACATAATGGTTTCTATGTAAAAAATAATATGTGATATTGGCTTATAATACAATAGGTTAATAGTAAGTTTTTTTAACTTACCTTTTTAGAGTCTATTTGTAAATTCTATTCCAGTGATTTAGTTTCATGGATAATGAAGTAGTAAATTATATGTACCCTTTATAGTGATATGGATGAAATGACTGAGCTGTATTAATAGGAGGTAAATTCAGACTGAGTTGAAAGTTACATTGCACGTTTGTATTAATTTTATATTATTGTATTTCCTTCCCTTCCTCCCCGTTGTCCTTCCTTCCCTCCTATAAATATATCCCCTCACTTTTACATACATTGTTTAATTTTTATTCAGGATAAAATGCTATAATCCACAAACTCAAAGAAGCTAAATAATAAGGAGGCTATAAGGGAGGATGCTTCAATCTCACACGGAAGGGGAAAATACATATTTCACGTAGATGGAGGGAAGGAATTTGGTAGGATCCTGGTAGGGAGGGAAAAGGAAGTGAAGATCAGGTGTGGAGACAGCAAGAGTTTTGGGGGTGTAGGACATGCAAGTCTATGAAGGTGACCCTAACTGAGATTCTTAGCAACAGGGTGTTAAGCAGCCTGAAGTCTCTACCTCCTCTAGCAAGTTAGGACTTCCAGTAGACCAAAAGGGACTCCAACCTACCCAAAACATCTTTGACCTAAAAGTTGTCTTGCCTACAAGGCACATATGGATAAAGATGGAGCAGAGATTGAGGGTATGGCAAACAAATGAATATCCCAATGAGAAACCCACCCCATGGGAGAGAGACAACCCTAGTTACTAACAATGACAAACTACTATGCTTGCAGACAGAAGCCGAGGATAACTGACTTCTGAGAGGCTTAATCTAGCCACTGATAAAAAAAAAAAAATAGATGCAGAGAACCACAGCCAAAGAATAGGCCAAGCTCACACAATGTTGTGGAAGAGTGGGAGGAAGGATAGCGGGAGCCGGAGGGGCCAAGGACAACACAAGACGTACAGAGTAAACTATCTGGAGCCCATGGGGGCTGATAGAGATTGATCCACAAACCAAAGCGCACACACAGGCTGGGCCTAGATACCATACATTTATGTAGTAGATGTGTTGCTTGTTCTTCATGTGGGTTCCCTACAAATTGGATGAAGGCTGTCTCTGACTTTGCTCCCTGCCTTTAGATCCCTTTGCCCTAGCTGGGATGCCTTGTCTGGCCTCTGCAGGAGGGGATGTGGTGAGCTCTGCTGTAACTGAATGCACCAGGGTTGGTTGTTACCAATAAAGGGAGTTCTCCTTCTCTGAGAAGGGAGGAAATGAGGGGGAGAGGCATAAGGGTGGGAATCGGGGGAGAAGAGGAGAGTGTAGAGTGATTAAGTAAATAAATGAATAAATAAATGGAAAAGATAAAATTCTACTCATTTTTTTTAAATGTGTAGTAGTGTTTTGCCTGTGTGTGCATATGGATTAGAAATTAGCATCAGTCTGTGGAACTGGAGTTACAACAGTTTGTTAGCAAGTATGTGGGTTTTAGGACAGAATCCTAGTCTTCTGCAAGGACAAAAAGCATTCAACTATGAAGTGACCACTCTAATTCCAATTTCTACTGTTTACAGATGGGTATGAGCTCCACTGTCTTTAATGCTCAATAATTTATATGATTGCAATCATTCATCACATGTTTAAAACTGGTTACAATTTTTGTTTTAATTTCAACCTTTGTAAATCTAAATAAATGTACTATCATTGAATTATAAAGATTGGAGGTGAAATTGAAATGTTTTCCATTTTGCCTTAGGAAAATATACATATTTACTATTGTTTTATGTGATTATTATCTGTTTTGTGGGTCATGTATTGCATTAAAGCATTCTTCCAATTTTTGAAGTTTATAAAAGAAAAATGATAATGTAATATGAAGTATGTTTTTATGAGAACAATCAAACTAAGGGTATACACTCATTTTCCATAGGATTTATGAATTATTAACCTTGGTCTAAAAGTATTCCTTTAATGAGATAATATGAAATTCATAATGTGAGAGAACAGTGTTGAAGTGCATATTTACTTTATTAAAAATTTTATAGAGAACTTGAAGCTAAACTTCATTCCTTGGTTTGGGGAGGATAAAAACCCAATGGCCATTAATCTTTTTTTAAAAGTTTTTTTTTTATGTGTACACATGTTGGGCCTGCATGTCCTGAAGCATATTGTTTGTGTGTAGTGGCCACAGAAATCAGACCAGATCATCAGAACCCTGAGCAAGACTACAGCTGGTGATGAGTTAACACGTGAACAATACGAACTGAGTCTAGATCATCTCAAGAGCAGCAAGCGCTCTGGATCACTGAGCCACCTGTGCAGCTCCAAACTAATAACCATTTTTCATTAGGTATCCATTGTTTATTATGTAAAATAAGAGCTGAATACATGAGCTCTGTATTTCAAATATTTCACCCCTCACTCATGGCTTCCAACATCTTCCCCTACCATTAATCTTCATAAAAGAATAAAATTACATTAGATTGCAACTTGCAAAGACATCCAATTTTTATGAATATCTAAGATGTTCATCATAGTTGGAATGCATGTGACATTTATGTTACCTTTCAGATGCAAATCAGATTCATGTAAGAGTACTAGAATGTGTAAACAGATTTTGTCTCTCAGATTTTATGCAGCAACCAAGCACCTTCTCTAATAAGAATTGAATTTCAGAGAAAACTTACTGTCTGTTGTCTGTGTCTTAGAGACAACACAAGAAAAATTCAATTATTAACTCAGATTAATTTTCCATTGTTAAATGAGAAAGATATCCCTTAAGGGCTACATTAAAATTACTTGGAAAATTTAAAATGGTCTATGGATGGTGGGAAATTATTAGCAAAGCTTATGTGGAAGCTCATTTGGACTCTGGAATTACAGTGACATTGAGAATAGTAATGGCTATCCCTTAACAATTTTCTGTTTATATATAAAGATAGTTTTAGATATCAGTTCTCTGATTGGAAAATTAACCAAGGGACTCCTCACATTCCCATTTTTGCAGTCAGAATCTTACCATGTGGCCCAGGTGGGCCATGAACTTGCTGTGTGTTTTGGACTGCCCTCTATCAACCTTTCTCCCCCCATTCTAATGGAGTTCTAGGGTTACAGATCTGAAAATTTCAGCTCTTTAATAGAAAATATGGCTTTAAAACATGCAGTTATTTAAATTGTGTTATACATTACACTTTTCTCCCCAGGCAAGGAGGTCCAATGCAGATATGACAGTGATAATTTGAAATGCAAAATTCTGATTATGCTTCTTGATCCATAATATGTTGAAATTATTTCTGTTGTCAAATTATCCAATATGATGGTGTATTTTTGTTTGCTAGCTTCTTTTTTTTAACCTGGTGTTTTTGTTGTTAATGTATGGGCTAAATGGCAGTACATTTTCACATTTTCTTAGCAATGGTAGGTAATAGGTGCCACGAATGGCTCATTAATGCACCATATATTTTAACTCTAATTAACAAGTATCGCCATACATTATATGGAATTAAATATATTTGGTAACAAAAACATGTTAGCAATGGGAACTCTTGCTGAACTTGCTTTACTGTGGAAGAAAATTTTGAGATCATGTTGTGTTATCTATACAATTATAATGTCCAAGTTAATAAAGCCTTAAAGGGCAGGGAAGGACTGAGTCTCCAGAGCAAGAGCAGTAAACATCTGCACACTGAAACAATTGTCTGAGCTCTCTCCAGGAATGTAGAGCTAAGGAGTGACTCCCTGAACTTTACGAGCAGGGAAGGCAGTGACTATGGGAAGGTGCGGGCTAGCTAAAAGATGAGCAGTTTATTTAGATCAGCTACCATCCTCTTCCTCCTGACATCTGTAAAGGTCAGAGGCAGGTGTTCCTGTGCCTGTGACATTTGCTCTTTATCCTCTGGCCTGCAGCATTCGTCACATTAGATCTAGTGGCATCCCTTTAAACCCTAAAGCATGGGGTGGGGGGCTAGAAGATGGATCAGCCATTAAGAGTCCATACTGCTTTTTTAGAGTACTAGATTTCAGTTATCTGAGCACATTTTGGGAGGCTCACAAGGACCTGTAATTCCAACTCTGTGACTCTAACATTCCCTCACCTGGCCTCTGCATCTATGTGCTTAAATCTTCTGCACAAACAAACACACGTATAATAAACATAAATAGGAAATCATTAAATTTTTTCTTAGTACACAATAAACTGCCTAAAGCAAGAAGAACCATGAAACAATCAGAAATGATATAAATGTTACATTATAGTGTTTTCGATATTTGTATTTCATAATCTTGAAAGAAAACGTTCTTTAATATCTTGGTATAGCTAAAATTGTGACTATAAATCAATATCTATCATGTGTAATAATATAAATGTATATATCAACAAAGAAAAATAATTAAAAAGTAAAATAAAATGGCAAGAAATTTTTCTTAGTATATTTAAACCTGAAAAAGTTAAATCATGCTGTCATTTTCTACTCAAAATATTTTATCACTGTCTGTACCCAGGGGAGCAGTCCTATTTTTAATCCCTTCTTATTCTTACGCTGTGAGAGCGGTACTGGCAGCACATTTAAACCGTCATCCCTTTACATTGAGCTAACATGTAGAATCATGTACTGGGTAGGACAAGCAAACTAGGGACTGTACCACAAGACCTAGGGACTGTGCATCTTATCTGCTGGGAGGATTGTTGCCCAGATCTCTCCACTGATGAAATGCCTACGTGGACAAGCCCAAAGTTGCCACCCTAAAGATCTATATGCTATTTACAGAACCACCTCATTTAAATTTTATCAGAATTTCAGAAATCTGTGACATTGTCTATTTCCTCCCTTGTTTTATTATTTTAATATTTTACATCATTGGTTATCATAGTATAGTTTGCTAGAAGATATTGATGACCCCATAAATCCCAGCATGGCATATTCAAGATGTCCCTTTTCTGTTCACTGTTATACTCTTAATAATACCAACTATTCAATATATATTCTTTATAATATAAATGAATGCCAAAGGCCTTGAACTGAAAGGTCTGGGTTCAGAAGTGAAGTTTAGTCTACTAACAACAAACAGTAAAATTACTTGATACCTTCCACACAAACACATGCATTTTGGAAACTTCTCTATTGATTCTTCAGACTATGCTAATATTCTAATCTCTGTACTGCTTTTTAAAACCCGCATAACTTTCATGAAGGACTTTGCACGACTTAGAAGTTCATAATCTGTGAAGGAAACAAAATAACAAAAAAGGACACTTGTAGTATATGTAAGAGTCCAGATCTTAGAAGTTGTATACAACAAAGCATTGTATATTATTGGACAATATATTAGTGCTCAAACTGTTAATTTTCCACATACAACTATAAAATCAGTTTGGAAATGGAATCTTATTCTAGAGAATCTTATGAGTAGAATTCCATCATTAAAGAATAGTTGTAAAATGGACATTTGGGGACATCATCACCTTTGTCCCAAATTCTAAGTACTTTTGGTGAAATGTTCAGCTGTATACAGTTTGGCTTTTTTTGCCATTCATTTTTCTTTTCTTTTTTCTCCCATTTAAAAAACATTATTTAATTAATTTATTCAGATTACATCTCAATTGTTATCTCATCCCTTGTGTCCTCCCCTTCCTCCCTCCTTCCTGCTTTCACTCTATTCCCCTCCCCTATGTTTGTGACCTAGGGGGACCTCCTCCCACACTATATGTTCATAGACTATCAGGTCTCATCTTGGTAGCTTGCTTATTCTTTCTCTGAGAGTCACCAGGTCTCCCCTCCATGGGGAAGTGGTCCAATATGGGGCCCAGCATTCATGTCTTAGTCAGTCCCCACTCTCCACTCAACCGTGGAGAATGTCCCGTCCATTGGCTAGCTCTGAGAAGAGGTTACTGCAAGTATTGTCCTTGGTTGGTGCAGTAGTTTGAGTAGAACCCCTTGGACCAGATCTACCCGTCATGATATTCTTCTTGTAGGTTTTAGGGCCATTTAGATCCTTCTATTTCCCCATTCTCCCATACTGGTCTCACCTATATTCCCAATAAGATGTCCTTACAACTATCCCAATCTCCTGGTAAGTGAATACTTTCATGGGACATGCCTCTAGGCCTAGTGTCCAATTATAAGTGCATATATATCATGTGACTCTTTCTGCTTCTGGGTTAACTCACTCAGTATGATCATTTCTAGTTCCCTCCATATAGCCAGAACCTGGAAACAACCTAAATGTTCCTCGGTTGAAGAATGGATAAAGAAACTGGTGGTACATTTACATTATGGAATACTACTCAGCTATACAAAACAGCTGAATATAGTTGTGACAGTAACTGATGACGCTATTGATAGTGTCAGATGATGAATGCTTATGATTTCTCTTCATGTTCAAACATGTTCCAGTTTGCATAGCAAATTACAGTTATTAGGATACAGATCTGTAGGTCAGTGGGAAGATCTAGGGAAGGTGTAGAAGTTACAGCTATGAATCTTTATGAACTGACCTGGATGGAAGATGCAAGAGACTCTAGGAATTGTTTTTAAGACACTTTGAAATTTAAAGGTCAAAGGGTCTTAAAACGTAGTCAAAGGGCAGAGAAGACAAACCAATTAAGTCAGAGGAAAATCAAAGCAACCTCAATGTCACAGAGGCCAAGAGAAGAGCATGCTTCAAAGAGAACTCCACAAATAATCCTGGCAGCCAAGGGGAAATGATGCAGCAACAGAGAGATCATTACCATTACCGACATTAACAATAGCTCTGCTGCAGGAGTCACCACAGAGGGAAAGAATAAAATTGCAGGAAAGAAATGTATGTTCTTCTCAAGAGGTTAACTTTGAAAAGCTGCAGAAAAATTAGTTTGTAAAGGGGTTATCAACATGATTTTTCCTAATCCAGGTTAAGTCTCAGCATGTAAGAGCTGAGGAGAGTGATTCAATAAAAAGTGAATATAAGCAATGCTTAGAAAGGAGACAGCAATTACAAC
The DNA here is from genome assembly GCA_907169655.1 of Acomys percivali. NCBI lineage: Eukaryota > Metazoa > Chordata > Mammalia > Rodentia > Muridae > Acomys > Acomys percivali. The sequence goes on from OU015749.1 coordinate 72,068,831, forward strand.
ATTGTCACCTAGAGAAAGTGGGAGGAAATTAATACAGAGCTTAGATTTGCCCAGAAGCCTGTGGCCTTTGTTTTTGACATTTAAACTTTTAATTTTAACCTGCTACGAAAGTCTAGGAATATACAGAATTATGGGTACCACAAGATGTTTCTACACATGACAATGGGATATGCATACAGACACACATTGATACCTACATACATATATACCTACATACATACACACACACATAGAGAGGACATATAAATAAGAATGGCTCCTATAGGGTCCTATGTTTGGATGCTTTGTCACTAGGTGGTGGTACTATTTAAAATGATTACAAAGATTAGGAAGTGTGGTGTTGGAGAAGGTGTATCACTGAGGCTGGATTTGGAGATTTCGAAGCCTGGGAGAATGAGGAAATAGAAGGATCCAGAGGGTCCTGGAAAACTACGGCGGGTCTGGGCACTGGGGTCCTCCTCAAACTATGGCACCAGCCAAGGAAAATATAGGCAGTAAACTTCGAACCCCTACCCAGACTAGCCAATGGACAGGACATGCTCCACCGTTAAGTGGAGAAGGAGATCTGACTTTCACACAAACTCTGGTGTCCCATATTGGACCATGTCCCTTGGATGGGGAGGCCTGGTGGCACTCAGAGGAAGGATAATAGGTCACCAAGAAGAGACTTGATACCCTATGAGCATATACAGGGGGAGGAGGTCCCCCTCAGTCATAGACATAGGAGAGGGGAGTAGGGGGGGAAGCAGGAGGGAGGAAGGAATGGGAGGATACAAGGGATGGGCTAACAACTGAGATGTAATATGAATAAATTAATAAAATTTTTTAAAAAGCCCAGGCCAGGTCCTGTCTGTCTCTCTGACTTTCTCTGTGTTTATGTCTCTAGATCTCTGTCTTTTTCTATCTCTGTCTCTTTCTATCTCTCTCCATCTCTCTTTCCATCACTCTCCCTCTCTCTCTCTGTCTCTCGCTGTGTCTCTGTCTCTGTCTCTCTCCATCTCTCTCTCCATCTCTCTCTCTGTCTCTCGCTGTATCTCTGTCTCTCTGTCTCTCTCCGTCTATCTCTCCCCATCTCTCTCTCTGTCTCTCGCTATGTCTGTCTCTCTCTGTCTCCGTCTATCTCTCTCCATCTCTCTCTGTCTCTCCCTGTGTCTCTGTCCGTCTGTCTCTGTCTCTCTGTCTCTCTCTGCCTCTCTGTCTCTCTGTCTCTGTCTGTCTCTGTCTGCCTCTGTCTGTCTCTGTCTGTCTCTGTCTGTCTCTGTCTCTCTGTCTCTGTCTGTCTGTCTGTCTGTCTGTCTGTCTGTCTGTCTCTCTCTCTCTCTCTCTCTCTCTCTCTCTCTCTCTCTCTGTCTCTCTCTTTCTCTATCGCTCTGGATCAGGATGTAGCTCACAGGTACTTCTCCAGTGCCTGTCTGCAGAGCATCATGCTTCCCACCATGATAATGGCCTACACCTCTGAAACTGTAAGCAAAGCCTCAGTTAAGTGCTTTATTTCATAAGTGTTGCCTGGGTCATGATGTATCTTCACAGCAATAGAACAGTGATCGAGGGGTGTGTGTGTGTGTGTGTGTGTGTGTGTGTGTGTGTGTGTGTGTGTG